>CM063529.1:30162291-30770068 GCA_032199755.1 Ambrosia artemisiifolia | reverse complement strand
TTCAGGAGGTCAAGACTTGTTGTATTTTGTGATGTTATTAATCGGGATTTACGTAATCTGAATTTACCTTACTTGTTATGCACTTTTCATGGACTAGCTTCAATTGAACGTCAAAACGTGTTCTAAAAAACGAGTTCGAAAAAAAAAACGTGTTCGAAGAAAAAACGTGTTCGAAAAAACGTGTTTGAAGAAAAAACGGGTTCGAAAAAACATGTTTGAAAAAAAAACGTGTTCGAAAAAAACGTGTTTGTAACAAAAATATTACAATAATATTGTATTTTAAAAAAAAAAGTAAAAATAGCGTTGATATGCCTAGTATTTGGCAATATGAGTAGTATTAAACACTGATATGCCTAGTATTGGGCAATACGTGGCATATCAAGCCTAATATTGGTACCAATACTAGGCTTGAAAAGTGGTATGAGGTGACTTGATATGGGTCATATTGGGCAATACGACCAATATTAATACACGTATTGGTTGCAATACTAGGGTTGGAAGGTGATATGAGGGTGTGTAGTATATATAGTTAAAAAAACACATCAGTATGCCTCATATAGGTCTATATGAGGCATATTATTCTTCATATCACTTCTTCTCAGCCTAGTATCATACCCAATACGTGGTGGCTTTGATATGCCTCATATTGACCAATACGATGCATATCAAGGTCTTTTTTTTTTTTCATTTTTATTGTTTTTAAAAATGAGGCATATTGACCTTTTTTTTTTTGCAAACTTTGTACCTTTTATACAATATTTATTTTTTGTTAACAAAGTTTTATAAATATTTATTATTTTTCAAAACATTATCGTGTAGTCTATAATAGTATAGTGTGCTATACGATAATACCCCACATAATACGATTCAAGATCTATACTACCATATAAGGTTTTAAAATATTTTTACTTTAAAAAATAAAAAAAATATAAACTTTATGTACAAATGGTAAAAATTTTGCAAAAAAAAAAAAAAAACCTACTGAAATACATTGATCAATCGATTTGTTAAAAAAACTATTTTTGAATGTATAAAAATACAACGATCAATCGATTTAAAAAAAATCTAAACTAAACTTATAACTTCTTCAAACTCACCAAAACAAAAAAGACATCTTCAAAACCAACTAAAACAAAACCAAACAAAAGAAATATTTTTTTTAAAAAATAATACTGGTAACAAAAAGTTGTAATTTTGTTAAAATAGTATTGGCATGATTATAACTAACTTTTCGTCAATTTTTGGATTTTTTTTAAAATTAATTTAGTATTTTTAGTTATTTAAAAACAATTAAAATAAAATATAAAAAAAAAATAATAAAAAGATCCTAATATGCATTATATTATTGATCTATATGCATATAAAAACTCAATCTTAACTAATAATGATGTATATAAAAATTATTCTATTTTAAAAGTGATGAAACTAGTTTTAAGCAAAATAGAATCTACATTAGCGTTTGATTTCTTTTTAACTCTTTCGGCTATTTTTAATTTTCTTGTATTTATAATCTTGTCACAAACTCAATCTTAACTAATAGGTAGGTGATGGGATTGGGTGCTCAACACTGCGCAGAATGTACCCAAACCCGGAACGAAACCCGCGGAGGAACAACCCGCGGACAATAGAAACTTCCCCAGCAAGTTAAGGAATAACGGCTCTCCTACAATCGTGGAGCGATACTCGTGCGCGTAAGCGATAAAAGCGGTATTCGTTCCAACCTTTCCTTATTTATAGCTATTCCATAACTACTTTACTAATATAGTCTTCGGGTAGTGGAGACAACCCTAATCGGGCCTGGCCCATTACGATTAGGGTTTTGGGTAATGGTGGCATACGTCCAAACCTATATAAGGGATCACATCCCTAATAGGAGGACACTTTTGGCTAACCCTAAGAGCTATCACACTTGATAGTATCCCCATTCACCCACGTTTTTGTTATAAACTGCTACCTTGTGTAGTTGTCTCCCTACCCACATCATCTTTACTTGCAGGTTACTCCAATCCAGGAAGTGCTAGTGAAGGATCAATCCTGTGGTTGCATCTAGTCTATCATCCCCTCAAGGAGGTTAGACCACTTGTTTCTTCATTGGCGCCATCACTTACGGTTTTATAATCTTTCAAACTAGTGCTAATGGATTCTGGAGCCGAACAACGTCAAGACCCTATCGATGTTGATGAGGGAGTTCAAGTGAATCAAGATGCTGGAGCACCAACAACGGTGACAAAGAATGTACATCAGAAGCAGGCTGCTCCAAGTTTTCAACTATTTTCTTCAAGAAGGCCGGCACTAGCATCACAAAAGAAAACAGCTGAAGGGCCTGTGGATGATCCAGAAGAATGGCTGGCTCAAGAAAGTGCCAGAACAATCGCAGAATACCAAAAGAAACTAATGGCAAAGGCTCGTTTGGAATCAAAGAAAGCTCTATCTTTCGATACTGAAGACGACTCACTTCCAGAGGGTGAACAGCCTGTTGTTCGCCCTACAGCCAAACCCCGGCAGGCGGTACGTGGTGGAGAACGTGGTAAAGGTACTCACGTTCAGGACCACGTCACCCTGACTGGGGAACCTGATGGCTATGAGTCTGAAAATGAGATCACTTCTGATCCCACTTATAAACCGAAAACAAAGTCTATAGCAAGTAACCAGCCTAATCCAGATGACGATCTCAACAAGCCGTATCGTCCTAAGTCATTTGCAGAAAGATCAAAATTTTGTGCAAGAATTGCACTGGCTCCTATGCCAGTCGAATGTAAGCTGCCAAACACGATTGGCAAATACGATGGCTTGCGCGATCCTGATGATCACCTACATGCATTTGACTGCGCAGGAAGCTCTAAGCCATGGCCGGTCCAAGCTTGGTGCCACCTGTTTGTTCAAACCCTAACAGGCGCGGCGCGGGTTTGGTACGAAAGCTTGCCGGTAGGAAGTCTTGTAGACTTCGATGATCTAATCAAAAAGTTCAAGAACCATTTCTCTCACCTTCGGAAACACAAAAAAGACAAGGCTCAAATCTTGCTGTGTTCCCGGAAGGACAATGAAAGTCTGGAAGACTACATCATTCGCTACAACAAGGAAGCCCTACAGTTGGGGTGTGGCGAAGAACTCACCAGAGCCGCATTCATCCACGGAGTGCGGAATGATGATCTTATGCGATGTTTGACGGGAAAAGAGGGTGTTCCCGAAGCATGGGATGAGCTTATTGAGGCAGCAAAGGTCTATGCATCATCTGAACGCTCGTTTACGCGTTCGAAAAACTTCCATCACAGTGGTAATCAGGGTGCGTACACGCATGACAAGGGGAAGGGAAAGCAGTCAGTGTGGTCTCGAATCTCGGGGGCTACAGATGAAGGAAAATATTCCTCAGGGCAAGACGCGCGGCAGTATCTTAACAACAAGCACTCGCGCGATTCAAAGCCACTAAGCAAGAAGAATTATGACTGGACCCCATTGTCAAAGACCCCCTCAGAAGTTTTGAAAACGGAACAGATTCAGTTTCCGAAGCCAAGAGAGTTAAGGCAAGACAGAAGAAACATCGACACGTCCAAGTACTGCGAGTATCATGAAGATTATGGCCATCTAACAGATAACTGCTATAGTCTAAAGATGGAAATAGAAAATGCAATCAAGTCAGGGCAGCTATCCCACCTAGTCAAGAATATGCGGAAGAAGCCTCGAGATCCGCAAGGAGACGTTGACCATAGTAATAAGAAGATCAAGAATCTCAACGCGCATCACGTGCAGCGCTCAAATCGGCACAACTGCTACATGATTCATGGCAGGAATTACAAGAAAAGAGCCTATTCTACAGCACAAGATGATGCTTGGAAAGAGGCACCTGTTGTTATGCCACGCGTCAAGGGAGGAGCATCTTCCACAACACCGTTAATCATAACGGGAGTCATTGGACATTACCGCACAAGGTACATGTTCCTTGACAACGGGAGCAGTACAGACATCATGTACCAGCAGTGCTTCGACCAATTAGACGCGGAGGATAAAGAAAAACTCGTTCCAACTGCGGAGCCGATATCCGGGTTTATTCACGAAGTGATAATCCCATTGGGCATACTCACTCTACCTGTCACATGGACAGACGGACAGCTCTCGCGCACAGAGATCTGTGATTTCATGGTTTTACCGGTGAATTCGTCGCATGATGTTCTCATCGGACGAGAAGGATTGGCAAAATTCAACTGCAACGCGTCTACTCCGCATCAAATGGTTGGATTCCCAACGCGCGGAGGTGTAGCCTTCATACGCGGAAACAAGAATTGCCACGCAACAGATGCCAGCAAGCCTCCAAAAATTATGAAGCCATCAAACCGCACTGATCCCGAGAAATGGGTGATTAACCCTAAATTCCCGGATCAGACGGTTGTCATCGGCCCAGTAATCTCCGACACCATACGAGTTCATTTAAAACAGTTGCTCACTAGGAACATGGATGTCTTTGCCTTCCAACCTGCAGACATGGTCGGCGTTCCTCGCGACATCGCAGAACATAAGCTGAATGTTTATAAGTCTGTGGAACCAGTTGTTCAGAAGAAGCGTAGTATGGGGCCGGAGAAAACAAAGGCCATGAATGAGCAAGTCGCAGAACTTTTAGACGCAGGCATCCTGCGAAGAACAAGATACCAAACTTGGGTTGCTAACCCAGTGATGGTCGGAAAGTCCAATGGGGGCTGGAGAATGTGCGTGGACTATAAAGACATAAACAAAGCATGCCCAAAGGACTGTTATCCATTGCCTGAAATTGATTTGAAGGTCGACTCTCTAGCACCGTTTCGATTTAAGTGCTTCCTCGACGCTTACAAAGGGTACCATCAAATCCAGATGGCCAAAGAGGATGAAGACAAAACATCCTTCCGCACAGACACTGGCACTTATTGTTACACAAAGATGCCGTTTGGATTGAAGAACGCAGGGGCAACGTACCAGCGCCTCATGGACACAGTGTTCAATGCACAGATCGGGGTCAATCTCGAAGTGTATGTTGATGATTTGGTTATCAAAAGCGCAGAGGAAGACCAAATGCTTGCGGACATTCAAAAGACTTTTGATCAACTCCGCAAGGTCCGCATGAAGCTCAATCCGAGTAAATGTTCTTTTGGAATGGAAGAAGGGAAGTTTTTGGGAGTGATTGTCACTAAAGATGGCTTCCGCGCGAATCCCGATAAAGTACAAGCAATTGAGCGCATGCCATCTCCGTCTTCTGTACGGGAGGTTCAGACACTGATGGGGCGTCTTGTCGCCCTAAATCGTTTTCTCTCAAATTATGATTCGAAGTCGTTTCCCTTCGTGAACACCTTGAAGAACTGCCTCAAAAAGTCAAACTTCAAATGGACAGAGGAAGCCGAGGCCGCCTTCAAGGAAATGAAAGAGTGCTTGAGCCGCTTGCCGACTCTCACAGCACCACTTCCCAAAGAACCACTAACGTTATACTTGTCAGTAAAAGAAAAATCAATTGGTGCCGTCCTCCTGGTTGATCGCAAAGGCGTCCAAACCCCAGTATACTACGTGAGTCGTACTTTACTTGACGCAGAGACCCGGTACTCCACAATGGAAAAGCTGGTACTAGCATTGGTACACGCATCAAGAAGGTTGCGGAGGTACTTCCAGGGACACCCCATTAATGTCCTCACAGACTTCCGTATTAATGACATCCTGCGCAAGCCGGAGCTGTCGGGACGTCTGGCCAAGTGGGCCATTGAGCTGGGAGAACACACAATTGAATACAAGACCAGAACGTCATTCAAGGGGCAAATCCTTGCAGACTTTGCCGCGGAAGTCCCTCCCGAAAGTGTAACCGAATGTCAACAAGCACATGTCACTTTGCCAAGTCCCGAATCCGCAGAAAAGTGGGAATTATATACGGACGGAGCGTGCAATGACGATGGCGCGGGGGCAGGCCTGCGCCTGATCACACCAGACGGGAAGGATTTCACTTATGCAATCCGCCTTGATTTCCCAACCACAAATAATGAAGCGGAGTACGAGGCATTGCTCGCAGGTTTGCGCATTGCAAAGAAAATGGGTGTACAACACTTAGATGCTCACGTCGACTCTCAGTTGGTAGCCAACCACATCGATGGCTCATACGAAGCACGAGAAGCATCCATGATCTTGTACTTAGAACAAGCCAAAGCCCTCATGCGTGACTTCTCGTATTGCAAGGTTCATCATATCAAGCGCAGTCAGAACAAGCCCGCAGATGCATTAAGCAAGATGGCATCAACAGTTTTTGATCATATGGCAAAAGACGTGCGGGTGGAAGTCTTGGACCACCCATCAGTGTCACAAAAGCAAGTCAACGTGGTCCAGACTGGCAAGTCCTCCTGGATCACCCCAATTAAGGCCTATCTACTCAATGGAACGCTTCCAGACAATAAAGCGGAGGCGCGAAAGCTCCAAAACAAGGCATTGCATTACCAAGTCATTGATGGGGTATTGTATCGGCGTTCGTATTTGGGCCCCTTACTACGTTGTGTTGACTCCGCAGAGGCGACATATCTCATCAAAGACATACATGAAGGGTCCTGTGGCCTACACGCTGGCCCAAGGATGGTAGTCGCCAAACTAATGAACGCAGGGTACTATTGGCCCGGAATGCACGTAGACGCCATGACGGAGTTGCGCAAATGCAAGTCTTGCCAACGCCATGCGCCAGGAACACTACGGCCCAAGAATAACCTGATACCAGTTACCGCGGCGTGGCCATTCCAGAAGTGGGCCATTGATCTTGTGGGACCATTTCCCACAGCCCCGGGAAATGTCAAATACTTAGTGGTGGCCATCGACTACTTTACCAAATGGGTGGAGGCAAAAACTTTGTCATCCATCGATGGGAAAAGTATCAAAAAATTCATTTGGGAATTTATCATTTGTCGTTTTGGCTTACCAATGGAAATTGTAAGTGACAATGGCACGCAGTTCGCGGACCAACACTTACAAGAATGGCTGTCTTCTATGGGCATCAAACAGATATTTACCTCAGTCGCGCATCCGCAAGGTAATGGACAAGTCGAGCGTGCAAACAGAAGCATCGTCGAAGGAATAAAAGCCAGACTTGGCACAAAACGCACTGGTTGGGTGGACGAGCTTCCTCATGTCCTATGGGCTCATCGCACGTTGTCCAAAACAAGCAACGGAGAAACACCATTCAGCCTTACATATGGCACTGAAGCTGTCATACCTGCGGAAATGCACTGCGCATCACCAAGGATTTTGTTGGCAAATCATCGGGTCAACGACACGGAGTTAAAAATCAACCTGGACCTGTTGGATGAGCGCAGAGACATGGCAGCTATCAAAGAAGCTAACTACAAGAGACAGCTTGAGAAGTATTATAACTCAAAGGTTAAGGCAGAGGCTTTCCGCGTTGGAGATTATGTCTTCCGAAACAATGAAGCATCCAACGCAGAGAAGCCAGGCAAACTTGCGCCAAATTGGGAAGGACCATACAAGGTGCAAGAAGTTTTGGGGAAAGGCGCTTATGCTTTAGAACGTTTGGATGGTACCCCAATACCGCGCACATGGAACGCTGCCCAGTTGCGCATTTGTTACATGTAAGAAATTCTCTAGCAATGTAATAAACAGCTTATAGCTATTATCATTTCAAATTCAATAAAGAGAATTTCCATTATCATTTGCAATTCTTTTTAATATGAAGTACATACAACTTCATTTCTAATCAAAAGAAAGGGCAATACACAAGACATCGACAACTTACAAATTTAGCCCTAGCATCATACCTGTACCACTGATCAAAACAGAACAAACACGAAAAAACAGTGGCAACACACAGACCTAATCTATACATCATTGACACCATTAGCTACCTAATATTAGCCCCCATGCATGGTGATTCATTAATTTGCATGCTCCCAACCAGTGGGGGTTCGACGAAGCCTAAGCTTTGGAGTCTTCGGTGCATCACCAGGCTTGTTCAACTTCCTAACCTTCACTGGAGGGGTGGAAGAACCTTGCTCCTTTGGCTGGAACGCTTGATCTTCTGTCAGAATCAAGTACCCACAATAGGTAGCAAGTTCATGCATCGCAGTTGGAGGTACCTTGATTACAGGGGGATGATTTGGCAACATCAGCATCCCTTGGATAGCTTCAATCTCGTCACTTGTAATTCTTAAGGGAGAGGCCATTGAAATGGTACAAGAAAAGAAGGAAGAAAGGATGAGAAAAATTTTAATCAGTCATTACCCTTTTATAGGCATGACAAGACAATCTATTAATTACCATTAATGGTTAATACTTGAGTATGGATGCCAACAGTCACATCAATCAGTGGAAGCGCCGTCAAACTTGTCAGATGACGTCAGCAGACTGACACAGGTGGCTCCCTTTTCAAAAGTGGCATCAGACAACAATTATGGCAAAAACCCAAGAGTCACAACACACATGAGTCAATAGAATTCTAAAGGGCAAAGTGCAAACGTCATATAATTGTTCAACACAAAATGAAAGAGTTTAAACACAAACACAAGACGACTAAGCTACATCTACTCATAATCTATGAGATCTATGTACTCATCGTCTTCTACTCCTTCATTCAACGCGCTGGAACTTGCGCCAACAGCGGAGGACTCCCCTCCTCCCTGCGCAGCAGCCCTCCGCGCTTCCTCTTCTTTCCTTTCCTTCTCCTCCATCTCCGCTCCGAGGCGATCAGATTCCTCAAAGTACTCACGCAGCTGACCAATGGGATCATCAGTCTTCAAACACTGATCTACCACATCAAACACATCAAACGTGAGGGTCTCAAACTCCTCCTGCGCAGCTATGGCTTCATCTTCATATGGCTTGCCAAAGTGCTCCCCATCCTCAAGCGCCAAGCCAGCAGCGTGGTGATGATAACCTTCCGTAAACCCTTGCTGCATGCCATGACGCATGGATGTAGCTCCAATCTTCGCCACCGCATCGCCAAACTTTGGCTCATTCCAGATGCGCTTGAAGACCTGCGGAACGCACAAGCATAAGTTAACAATCACACATTCTATTTAAATATACAACAAACAACAAGGGGGATCTTACTCCTTGGAGACCGTGCTGCATCATCCAGGTTAGACGCTCACGAGAGGCTACGGAGGTTTGCACAGCTGCCTGAAGTTCATTTTGTGTTTGCTGAAGGCTGACTTCCAGTTGCACGCGAGACGAATCCAACAAGGCATTCGTTTCTTCAAGTTGAGCTTTCTGACCAGCAAGCCCCTTCATCTGCTCCTCCAACTCTGACATGCGCGTTGTAGCAGTTACCAGGGCTTCATGCTGATCCTTCAACTTGCTCACAGTGTCCGCCAACTCAGCCTGCTTCGAGTCAAGCGTTTTTTGTTTCTCCTCAGCCTCAAGCACAACTCGGGCAAGTTCATTCTTCAAATTCTCAACAGCTTTCCGACCGCGCTCAAGCTCCATGTTGGTGCGTTCGCAAGAGTCTTTCCAATGCTTGGATGCCTCTGCTCTCTCACTTTTCAGCTTTTGAATCTCGCCTTCCGCAGCCCGCAATTGACCCCTCAATTGGTCAACTTCCCCGCGGGCATCAGCACGGAATCGTCGAAACTCTTCTTCCCTTTTTGTTTGAGCTTCTTCTGCACTTTTCAAAGCTTGCAAAGAACGCTGAAGCTCTTCTTCCCGACGCATAAAGGAACCAAAGTTGCTGACACACAGAGCCAGGTTTAGGCTCATATCAGACATCAAGGAGCGACGATCAACACCATCTTGATAATCTCGCTCACTAGGTGGCACAGCATAGGAGATAAACTCCTCTGCATCTAGTGGATTGGTCAAACGAGTTGTTTGCCTGATATCCCAGAGTGGTTGATACGGCCTACTAGGATCATAATCTGGACGAGCCACTCTCCTTCCACTACCACCTAAGTTCCTTACACTCCGACCTGCTCCTGTTGAGCTTTTCTTGGGAGTTTGAGATGATTGCAACACATTCGCGGATACCTTCTCCGCAGTGATCTCGGTGCGAGCAGGATTGCTTGACTCAGGAGGTTGCTCAACATGCAAATCTTTCCCTTCAAGTGATACATCTGCAGACACCTTTGTAACTTCCACATCTGACTGCAATGGCTCAAGCATGGGACGCTTCTCCGCGTTCTTACCAGCTTCCGGAGACAGCGTCTGAACTTTATCATGTGTAGATACTTGAGTCTCCAACGCAGCCACGTTCGTCTCTTCCACATTCTCCATCACAGGCTCAAGAACTTTCTTCACAGGCATAAGTGGTTTCTTCAAGGTCCCCTGCGGTGCAGGACCTTTACCTAAAAGATAAAATCACCAAGGACGTTACTCCCTATTCTATGTCAATTCCGAAAAACCAAGTAAAGACAAGAAATCTTACCAGAACTATGCTTCACAGATTTCACAAACAAGGGTTGTCGTTTAGGAGGGGGCTTGACAACCATCTTCCCATGGGTAGACACGGAACCCGTTTCTCCACCAGTGGTCAGGTCCGCATCCACAGTCGTCGACGCAACCTTTACAGTCTCCGCGACTGGCTTCGGAATTTGAACTTGCTTCTGAGCAAGGTCTTCCAAACGTTTGTGAAACAACTCCGTCGACACCTCAACAGAATCATCAACAGGCGTTGACTCACGGGTACGACGTCGCTTGACTTCATCATCCGACTCTGTATCCTCATCATCATCTTTGGAAACGGTAGAGCTAGATGCCACCTTTTTCCCCTTTCGTGATTCCTTTCGCTGACGCTTGGGGCCAGTCCCTACGGTCACACAAAACAAGGGATAAAGATAAAACCACTGATATGGCTATGATCATAACACTTACCAGTACACGACATCTTTTTACGACCCGGGGAAGTTTCCCCCGAGTCAACCCCAGCCTTCTTCACAAGATGGATCCCTGCGCCTGAAATAAAGGGCACGTTGGATCAGTGCACGCGCTACGCGGATTACAACGCACCCTTTCAGCGCAGGAACTCTCCAAAGGGTGATCAAAATCAACATTTATAACGTAACAAAATACATAAAACAAACCTGTGCGCGCATAATGACGCGGAGCATCTTTCAGTTGAGGCATTAAAAAGTTGCGCTCCAATCGCTCAAGTACGGAAGGCGCTCCGGGGGGTACAGCTGTATAACTGAGTTTCGCTGCACCCCGGGCATCGAACAGGTCAAACTTCGTCATTCCTACAAACACAACAGTTTAAGAAGAAACACAATATGGAAATTGGGATTGAAAATTAACAGAGGAAGCACGTCACTTACTGGCATCAGACGCAGTGGGCTCATAACCTTCAGGATTCCCCAAGCGACTGATACCCAACATCACCAACACACCTTCGGGGCATTTCTCCATAGACAATGGAGTAGAGTGGGAGCACAAAGTATCATACCAAGGTTGGTTCATATAGTCTTTCATGGGCGGAAACTCCTTAATCCTCTCCTTCACTCCAACGCTCATCCATTGCAGCGCAGCAGGAATCACACCCCTGTGAATGTAGAAAAACTTCTCTTTCCAGTCGTACATAGATTTGGGACTCTCAGAAACGATTTGAGTCCGATTCCTCCTGGGTGACACACTGTACCAACCAGGCCCCCCACGTGCCTCTTCGAGAACATAGAAAATATTCAACATATCGAAAGTTGGCTCCAAGTCCAACGATCGACAGGTTGCCTCAAAGTGCACTAGCCTGGAGAGGCCAAAAGGTGTCATTTGTGTGGGGTGAACCCCATATTTCATCAGAACATTCACCAAGAACTTGATAATAGGAAGACGGAAACAACAACGAGTGAAAAAAGCTTCATACAACGCAATCTTACCAGAGGAGGCCTCCAATGCCGTTTTACCAGCAGCTGGTAGTTCAGGCTCCCAATCGGCCTCAATCCCATACTGATCAAGAAATGTGGAAAATGAGGAGGCATCCCACTTGATAAGGGTAGTGCTGATACCCTTCTCTGTCTTCTCTGCCTTCTCAGTAGCTTTCGACTGATCTACAGGATAAGATGTTCCTTGAGACATGTTGGGATGAGTAAAGAACAATAAAGATTGCACAAGGAAAAGAAAGGAATTTGAAGAAGTCCGGAATGCAAGGAGTGGGTGAAGTGAAATTTGAAATAATTTGAAATGATTATATAGGATGTGCAGTAACTGCCAATGACGTCAGCATTGGTAAAGGAAACGACTTTATACATGACGCGTGGCACTGGACAGCTATATAGGCGGCACACGCGCCGCACACGCGCCATACACGCGCCGCACACGCGCCATACACGCGCCTGACTCAGCCGTCTGTCATAACTGATTGGACGCGTGCTGACACAAATGTAGCTTGTGGCAGACGCCACCTACCATTCTTTGCTTACGCAGAAGACATTTGTCTTCCACCACAGCAACACGCAACGCGGCCGCGGAGTGTTAACGTCAAACATAATTACCGTTCTCCGCATTCCGCCATCTCAGAATTCCGCAACTCCAACAAAACAAATTGAATTGTAGATAACTCAACACCAACATCCCAGTTCCCACTACCAGAGACGGATGAGCTATCATCCAAAGAAGCGCTTATATAAGTCCAGCATCCACCCTCTCCCCTCACATACTCGAGAAAAGGGTACACACTGGACTAGGGGGACTTGATGGGATTGGGTGCTCAACACTGCGCAGAACGTACCCAAACCCGGAACGAAACCCGCGGAGGAACAACCCGCGGACAATAGAAACTTCCCCAGCAAGTTAAGGAATAACGGCTCTCCTACAATCGTGGAGCGATACTCGTGCGCGTAAGCGGTAAAAGCGGTATTCGTTCCAACCTTTCCTTATTTATAGCTATTCCATAACTACTTTACTAATATAGTCTTCGGGTAGTGGAGACAACCCTAATCGGGCCTGGCCCATTACGATTAGGGTTTTGGGTAATGGTGGCATACGTCCAAACCTATATAAGGGATCACATCCCTAATAGGAGGACACTTTTGGCTAACCCTAAGAGCTATCACACTTGATAGTATCCCCATTCACCCACGTTTTTGTTATAAACTGCTACCTTGTGTAGTTGTCTCCCTACCCACATCATCTTTACTTGCAGGTTACTCCAATCCAGGAAGTGCTAGTGAAGGATCAATCCTGTGGTTGCATCTAGTCTATCATCCCCTCAAGGAGGTTAGACCACTTGTTTCTTCAGTAGGGCTTTTTTTTAACTGGAACCCGAAGTCATCCCAACCCGAATTGGAGAATACCCGATAAATCCGGACCTAAATAACCTGAACCCGACCAACCCGAACTTTAAATGGGTAGGTTATCGGGTCATTTTTTCCTAGGCCAAAATCCCAGCCCGAAAAACCCAAAATTTGAAACCCCAATAAAAACCGAACATTTAGTGTTTGTTATTATAGATGCATTTAAGTTTAGGGTGTTTGGTATCTAAAGCATTAAGTTTTAATACTTTTAAACATTATCATATTATATTGTCAAATAATGTACGAATTTCGATAATATTTTTAAGTAACGTGATGATATTTAGTGTAAAAAAAAAACATTTTTCATATTACATCTAAACTTAAAAACCGACAACCTGAATTCTAATATGGTTTGATTATCGGGTCACTTTTTCTCTTCCAAAAACCCGTCCCGAAAAACCTGAAACCCGGAAAAAGTACCCGAAGAATAATAGGGAAATCAAGGGTAAGCTCGTTGCCCATGCATTCACCGGAAAAAAAAGACCTTATATTTTATCCAACTCTATACAAGATAAACTAGCGAATAGATAAGTATCACGGACTAACGATTCTGAATATTCGTGTGTATTTTAGTTTACAATGGATTATAAGAGATTAATCCATCGGTATAAATTACATTTTAAAGTATCTCCGTTAATTCTTATCTCTAAAATTTGAGGAAAAAATTATGGTTTATATCTAGTTCTTCACTCTTCAAAATAGGGGTGAGACTTGCGGACTCACTTTTCATTCTCTATTTTTTGAGATTCTCTATACATTCCCTATCCATCAAAACTCATACTTTGTGAGTGAGAGAAATGATTACAAATATTACTTTAATTGAATATAGATAGATAGATAGATACAGAATGCCTTTAAAACTAAACAAAATTTAAAAGTACAGATAAATTTAATTGAGGCTAAATGGTGGTGTGTGGTTGTGTTGACTATTGATAACTGGTCAACAAATGGGTCCTAACATTATCACCAAGGTCTAGCGTTAAAGTAGCACTAACTAGACAATAGCCAAACGTGTGATTTAACATATACTCCGTACAATAATTAACATAAGCATTAAGGCCATGGGGTGTGGGGCTCGTCCTAGGCCCGACGCCAGCCAATTAGGGACGGTACACCGCCCCCATGGACCATCCTTTGGAGGATGGTCCTGCCTCACGATGACATGGCAGGTGATGTGGAGGATCATCCTCAAAGATGTGCCTCCTCCACACCCTATAGCCTAAGTGCATTTATAAGAGAGGGGTTTGGTAGTCGGGGTATGACACTACAAGAAAAAAATATAACTAATGTTCGATGGTCATGTTTTTCGGTAATTCATAGGTACATAAATCCCTTGGTAATTGACCGTCGAAAGTACGGTCATGGACAATCCTTTTGCGACAAATTACCGACAAACGTAACCGAAGGTCATCCAAGGTTTCTGTTTCACACAGCTGACCCAAAAACACTACTGACACATTGCCTTTTACCAACAGATTTCTATAAGGTTTACTGATAAAACTCTTCTAGGTAATCATTTGGTAATGTTAACTTAATTTAAAAAACAATAAGAAATTCTATTAGAATTCCTGAAAAATAAAAATAGATTATAATTCTTGGAAATAAAAATCGTATAAATCTGGAAACAAAAATCAAATTACAAAACTACCAAAATTAAAAATGATATATCTCGTGATGAATAAGGCCTTGAGCTCGGTTTTAACATGTCTCGTAACGTGTAGTGACTTTAATCTTACGAATTAATAAACGAGAAGACAAATAGATCATTAATAGACATTCGGCATCATAATGATTATTGTAAATGAACTATTTTCATTTGTGTATCTAATTATTCACACTTATAGACAAGATTGAGCCAAAAACTAGAATCGTCAGTCCATGATACTTATCTATTCGCTAGGTTTTCAATGGAGGTTTCGGATGCATCTGAATCCTGTAGATGCTAGGTTGTAACACCCCGACCCGTCGAGACTCCATGTGACAAACAGAATACCAACTTTCATAGTGGAAACAAAAACATTAAACATAAATAAGACAATAGTCAATTTCAAAATCAACTAACAACCCCAAAGTCAAAGTTAAGTTTGCAAGATCACAACACAATGTGCAAGTGTGCAACTGTGGCCCAATCAAAACATTCATCCATCTCTGGGTCGCCTAAATTAGCTCAACTCTAGTCTTCTAGGAAAGGTTTGTCTATCACCAAGCCAACTAGTGTCCCAATGTTAAGTCTCATGCCTCTTAAAGAAACTCCTGAAACATGCTCAAAATAAAACGTCACCTACACATTATATTATCAAGTCTGTAACGTTAGATACGAAAATGTGATTGAAGTACCGAATGTCATACATATACACATGTATGAAATCCGTCGCAACAATTTCGTAATATAGGTAATCAAATTAGACATTTGGACCAGTCCCGGTTTTTTCCTAGCTATTAGTTATTATATACTTTTTTTTTTTTTTGAGAAATAATATTTTCATTTCAATAAAATGGGCAAATTACATAAGAATAGCAGGCAGGCGGGCAACAAGCTGCGCCGCCACCCCTTTCTGGATAGAGAACCTAATCTAGAGAAAACAAATCATCGCTCCTGGGGAGTCGAGAAGTTGCTATGGACCACCCGCTGGACTCTCGTCAGAAACATGATCGCTTCCGGTGCCAGTGAGCCAAAAGTGTCAAAAGCCAAAGGGACAAAAGCATGTTGGTAATCCTCGCATGCTTTAGCGTGCTTCGCCACCTTGTTCGACTCTGCTCTATGTACCGCTTGCCCCGCCACGAACCCACTCTCCCTGAAACCCGCTAAAGGTGACACACCCGTAAGGTCCACGCATGTGTGTTTCCCACCTTCCCACCCAAACACTAGCAGGTCAGCCGGACGTAAAGTGGACCTCCCTTCTGCCGGGTCTGTAAGAAAGTTAACCGGGGCCTCTTTCTTTGCCGAGATCCCTGCTCGTCTAAGAATATCCAATAAAACGTCCCGAACGAAATCGTGCCTGTACTTAAACCCTGGTAACTCTCTACAATGGAGGGCATGTTCCCCATATTTATCCAAACACGCTTTACGGCAAACCGGACATGTTTCATCATCCGGAAAAATGGGAATCATCAAACGATATTTAAGAATTGCTCTATATTCCACCGCTGACATTCGTTGGCCTAGCCCGGAAAAAGTGTTTTCATGCGATGAGTTTGTCTTTCACTTGTTTGTGATTTCGTGATTATTTATTATACCATCCACGCACTAGCGTCATTGCATTGCATGGTTGGCCTCACTTAACTTTACCTTTTGTCCAACTGTTATACCATCCATGCACTGGCGACTTTTGCAACATTGATAAAAATAGTGATTTCTCATGAAGTAAAAAATATAAGTTAAAAACAAAATTTAAGTATAACTAACAATCGATTCACGGCATAGAGGGACAAGAGGTACCAGATGCTTTTCATCTCCCCCCTACGAAGGCGTTCTGCTGCTTTCTGCGTTTCTTATTGGGTAAAAGTATGGATGTGCCTGCGGCATACCAACCTCAATAATATTTTCAAAACACGCGCAATGGTTGAACGGTATGTAAAGAAGAAACAAACTTACCATTGCTTCTTTAGCCGTGGGCCTTTCTTGATGACCATACCAAAGCAGCTTGTCAAGAAAGTCAATTGCCTGGTCAACAAAACAAGCACTTGTATAAAACACAATAAAGAAATATACAACGAGTGATTACATTTTGTCAAAATATGTTTCTTTACCTCAGGAACAGCTAAATGTTGGTTATCAGAATTAATGTACCTTGTCCAAGGTTTCCTGCTATGCCAGCTGCATCAATAGATAAAAAAAATGATATTTATTATATGAAATTAAAAAGCTTTTTAAGTGGAATTTAGCATATGTTAGATTGTTACCAACCTCCCAACAAGAGCAACTAGATGAGGATCTAGCTCTAAGTGATACCATTGTAGATAAGTATTAAGCTCGTCTGTCCCTAACACCTGTCTCAAAAGAGCAAAAGAGTAAAAGTACATTATATTCCATCATTACAGATATCCAGATACTTCTAACAACATTCATATATACAAATAACGAGCGTCAAGAACAGCACCAGATAGTGGAGACAACTTGGTTTGTGCGCCGCAGGCGCGCCCAAGCACAGGTCTATACTTTCCGCAGCATAAAGCGCGGGTCATACGTGAAGCGCAGCTGATGCGCAATCTCATGGGGTTAAAAGTCAAAACACGGCTGAGGCAAGCACGCCTCTTGGATGGGGCAACTTTTTGTGCTTCAAAAGGTTATACATAATACATACATCTATAGATGTTGGTAATTTATATATTAAAACATATATAAAGCTTGTTTGTTTCTAAATTTTGGCTAAATGATGCTAGAAACTTATAAGAATTATATATATTGGGTTTGTGGAGACTTGATTTGGGCTCGGATTAGAAGACAATAAGTGGCAGACTAATTGAATTGAAGATCTGGCCCGTTTTATTTAATTTATCCCATAATTAGTTTTCTTGTTCCCCAAGGGTTAAACCCTAATCTTGTATTATAAATATAGCATCTTGTACTTGTAATTCCTCATCACGAGTGAGGCAGAAAGCAATAATAAAATAACCTGGTTGCAGCCCGTGAACGTAGGTCAGCCGACCGAACCACGTAAATCCTTGTGTTCTCGTGTTCGTTTATTTTTCTCTTGCAGTATTGTTTGTGTTTGGTGTGTTGATCGAGAGATCGAATCCTAACAACTGGTATCAGAGCTACGGTTCGTTACACACGGGAGAAACACACGGGACCCGGACCGGTCCGGTTCGGGTGGTTGGACCGGTGGTACATCGAACCGGCTGAGAACCGGTGAACCGCCCGGTCGAACCGGAAAACCGGGAGGTCGGACCGGAAAACCGGGAGGTTGGACCGGTTTTTGGTATTTTTTTTTATTTTTTTTTTGTTTTTGGGCCGGTTCGTTGGACCGGTCGAACCGGTCGGACCGGTCGAACCGGTCGGACCGGTCGAACCGGTGAACCGGCCGGGGGTCCGGTTCGACGTCCGGTCCGGTTCTGAAAACCTTGCTTTTTTGAGTATTCTCCACGAAACGAGAAAAAAATAAAGGGGTTAATTAATTTGGTTTTGTTTTGTTTTGGGTGTCACATCCAAGAAGTAAAAAGACCCGTGAATTGTTACACCAAAAGTCAACATGTGCTTGTTGACCAACCAATAGGAATAGCCAAAAGAAACCTTTATTTTATTTTTGTTTTATTTGTGAAGAACTGAAAATTAATAAAAAAAAAGGGATCCATATTAATTAGGAAGAAACAGGAAGGAGAGGCTTGTGTCCTTGATTTGTTTCAGTTTCTTGATTATTAAGGTTTGGGTTGTTTCAAATAATATTGGTTGGCGTATTTACTTGGCAGTTTAGTCGGGTGGTTTGGTTGTTGTGGGGTTTGTTTTTTTTATTATTTGTCCAAGATTATTTTTCTGGTTGCTTTACCGAGATCCAAAGTCAGGAAATTACTCAGTTTGAGGCAATGGCTGAGAATGGTAAACTTCAGATTGAGAAGTTTGATGGAAAAGACTTTGGTTGGTGGAAAATGCAAATGGAGGATTTGCTGGTTCAGAAGGATTTGGACATGGTATTGGGTGACAAACTGGAGAAGTTAAAGCAGGACGAGTGGGAGGCCTTGGATAAAAAGGCTAAGGCAGTTATTAGATTGTCGCTAACGAAGGATGTTGCGTTCAACATTCTAAAGGAAACCACATCGCGTGGGATTATGGATGCACCTTCTAATATGTACGAAAAGCCTTCGGCAGCTAACAAGGTTTTCCTGATACGTGAACTGGTGAACACGAAGATGAAAGAAGGAAGTTCAGTTACAGGGCACATCAACAACTTAAACTCGATTTTGTCAAGGCTTGGGTCAGTTGGTATCAAATTCGAGGATGAGGTTTAGGCTTTACTACTATTATCATCATTGCCAGATAGTTGGTCAGGGACTGTTACAGCGATTACTAGTTCTACCAGCGAGTTCACTTTTGATGGGATTCGGGATCTTATTCTGGGCGAAGATGTCAGACGAAGAAATTCAGGTGGATCATCAAGTGAATTACTGAATGTTGGCAGAGGAAGGAAGAATAACAGAGGTAGTGGGAGCAAGAACAGGATGAGGAGTCAGTCTAGGGCTCGAGGTGATGTGACTTGTTGGAACTGCAAAGAGGTTGGACATTTTAGGAATCAATGTCGAAACGAGAAGAAAGAAGTTAACACTGAATCAGATTGCTCAGATGATGACGCATTAATCTGTAGTGTAGAGAGTTATGTGGATTCCTGGGTCATGGATTCTGGTGCTTCATTTCACGCTACCCACAGCACTGAAGCACTGTGGAATTTGAATAAAGGTGACTTCGGTAAGGTAAGACTGGCGAACAATGATGTTCTTGATGTTACGGTCATGGGTGATATGGATATAGTAACTTCAGCCGGTTCATGGACTTTGAAGGATGTCAGGGTGATTCCAAGCTTAAAGAAACAGTTGATTTCCGTTGGTCAGTTGGACGAACAGGGACATGAGGTTAAATTCGGGAACGGGCAGTGGAAAGTTATCAAGGGAAATCTTGTCATAGCTCGAGGAAGAAAGCGGGGTTCGCTTTACATGGTCAGTTTACCGTCTGAGGGAGTGACTGTCCCAGTTCAGAAGAGAAACAAAGTCGGGTTCACAGAGTCTTGTGGGCAGAAGAAGGTTTGTTTTGCAGATGATAAACCCAGAGCCACAAGTAAGATTCAGGTTGAGCGTGCTAGGAAAGGTTCAGAACTACCAGTCAGGGGTTTTCGTGGCAGTGGGAGCATGAGTTGTGCTTCAGTCAGAGTTACTAGACGACAATGAGTTAAGAGAACCAGTATTCCAGCTGTCAAAGTCTCTCCAGGTAATTATCTGCTTTATTCGGAGAGCGTTTATTCTCAGGGTGTTTCAGGATCCGACAGTTTGTGTCAGTGTGAGCCGGTAGAGACAGGGAATGGGTCAGGGGCAGACATAGCCATGACTGATGTGTTGGAGCTCAGGGGAGCTTCAACGGGCCTTCAGCTTAACTGATGAGAAGGTTGTTGCAACCAGGAAAATGAGGAAGATTACAAGAGGTACAAGTGTTCACAGCGGACGGCAGTTTGAAGATTATCACGCCTCCAAGTGGGAGATTATTGGGTTTGTGGAGACTTGATTTGGGCTCGGATTTGAAGACAATAAGTGGCAGACTAATTAAATTGAAAACCTGGCCCGTTTTATTTAATTTAGCCCATAATTAGTTTTCTTGTTCCCCAAGGGTTAAACCCTAATCTTGTATTATAAATATAGCATCTTGTACTTGTAATTCCTCATCACGAGTGAGGCAGAAAGCAAGAATAAAATATCATGGTTGCAGCCCGTGGACGTAGGTCAGCCGACCGAACCACGTAAATCCTTGTGTTCTCGTGTTCGTTTATTTTTCTCTTGCAGTATTGTTTGTGTTTGGTGTGTTGATCGAGAGATCGAATCCTAACAATATAAAAGAATTTATATAACAAGATGAACATCAAGTTCAAAAAGCGGTGCGTTTTGCGCTTGGCGCCTCGGTTTTACACCCTATCGCTTTTGTGTTCCTCGGTCTTTTTAAAACCACTGGCAACACTGTGGTGATCGCCCATTTGGACCCATTTTCAAAGTTAGCAAGTTTTATAATAGGGACCCATTTTGACCCGTTGCATAATTTTCATAGACCCAAATGAACACATAATCGAACTCTTTTACCAAATAAATCAATTTTCAGAAGAATGGGTCATGATTGCCAGGTCGCAGGTGTATTATAAACACATCTTAAACACAGACCTAGATGCTACAGGAACATTATATTGTTTCCCTGGATGATAAAAACTATGCAAGTCCCCAATCTATAAGACGAAGCTTGCGCTTTTCATGATCAATCATTACATTATGGGGCTTCACATCTCGATGCATGATTCCTTGAGAGTGACAGTAATCAATCTAAAGCCTACGCAGAGTCAATACGAGGTATATTAGAAACACACAAATAATAAAACCAAAGAATCACATATGAACATAAAAGGAAATTTGTTTAGAAATTAATCATAGACTCTAAAAACAATTGGTTGACTACTTGACTTGCAAGACAAGTTGTTAATAAGAAATCAACGATCAATATAGTAGAGTAGATAAAAAAAATGTAACTCGAGCTCCCAAAATTGTATTATGCCAGGATAAAATTAGAAAAAAAAAATACAAGTATTATTGAGCGTCATTTGTAGGTTGATGGTGCCAAATAAAGAGTGCTCGTTTCAAGAAGCCAAAAGATGATCAATCTGTCGTACTCAGACGCCTGTAGAACCAAGTAACATCGCCCATGAATGACCAACATTCAATTTTGCCTATAGAATGATATGGTTCAAATCTTGATCTTTCTCATTGAATAATAATCAATTTATATACAAGCTATAATCCCTTAATTTAGGGAAGAGATAAACATTAAAATAATACATAATAATCTACTAAAAATATAATGAGAACATTCTAGAGATATGTTCTATTACACCCCCGCAGTCGAAGCAAGAGGAGGGCGAATGTTGAGACTGGAGCGGAAGTCATCAAAAAGCACACGTGGTAGGCCTTTGGTGAAGATGTCAGCAATCTGTAGACGAGTCGGAGTATGGAGTATACGAATGGTGCCACGCTTAACATGCTCACGAACAAAATGAATGTCAAGTTCAATGTGTTTTGTCCGTTGGTGTTGAACTGGATTATTTGATAAGTAGATAGCACTTATGTTGTCACAATACACAAGGGTAGCGGTGGATAAGGGGCGACGCAACTCAAGAAGTAAGTTGCGTATCCAGCAAACTTCAGCCACTACGTTAGCCACTGCACGGTACTCAGCTTCTGCACTTGACCGGGAAATAGTAGTTTGTCGTTTAGACGACCAAGATAAGAGATTAGGACCCATGTAAACACAATAACCCGAAGTAGACGACGGGTGTCCGGACAACCAGCCCAATCAGCATCTGTATAAGCTCGAAGAGAAACATCAGCGCAGGCTGATAAGGTGAGACCATACTCTGCAGTCCCACGAATGTACTGAATAATACGCTTCAGCGCGTTCCAATGATCTATGGTAGGACTATGCATGTGAATACAAATTTGTTGAACTGCATAAGTGATGTCAGGTCGGGTGAAGGCCATGTATTGTAGTGCACCGGCCAAACTGCGGTATAAGGTGGCATTCTCAAATAGGGCGCTTGATGTGGCACTTAATTTTGGTTTTGTGTCAACTGGAGTGGCAACTGAGTTACAATTTTCCATACCTGCACGACTAACAATATCCAGTGCATACGATTGCTGTGACAAAAACATCTCGTTACATGTGCGAGAGACAGAGATCCCCAAGAAATAACTGAGCGGTCCAAGATCTTTCATAGCGAATTCAGCCGCGAGGCTGCCCATTAGCTTGACTCGAAGAGGATCAGAAGAAGTAGTGAGAATAATATAATCAACATAAATTAATAAATAAGCAATGTCACCCCCGTGATGGTATGTAAAAAGCGAGTTATCACATTTGCTTTGTAAAAAACCAATGGAAGTGACAAAATCGGTAAACCGTTGATACCAAGCCCTCGGTGCCTGTTTGAGACCATAAAGTGATTTAGTCAAGCGACAAACATGATCGGGATAGTCCCGATGGCGAAACCCCATAGGTTGATACATATAAACTGTTTCATTAAGATTTCCATGTAGAAAAGCATTGGTGACATCCAGTTGGTGAATCAACCAAGACTGAGAAAGGGCTAAAGTCAACACAGTACGTATGGTAGCCGGTTTAACAACCGGACTGAACGTTTCCTCACAATCAACCCCAATTTCCTGATTTCGACCATCACAAACCAAACGAGCCTTGTATCGTTCAAGCGTGCCATCAGACCTGTATTTATGACGAAAAAGCCACATGCTACAAATAATATGCGTATTAGGTTGTCTCAGGACAAGTTCCCAAGTCTTGTTTTCAATTAAAGCATTAAATTCGTTTTTCATGGTGTTATGCCACTCCGGATTAGACAAGGCATCTTTGGGGTTCTTTGGGATGGGGACAATTGAAGTGGTGGAGAGGTTGAATATTTGTTTGGGTTTGGAGATGCCAGACATGGCTCGGGTGTGGATAGTTCAGGTTGGGGGAGGGGTGGTGGGTCCGGAATGTGGGTTTGTGGTTGGTTCGAAGCTGGGTCAGGTGTGGGGTCGGTTGGTTGAGTGTGTGGAGAGTGGGTCGTGGGTGGGATTGGATGGGAGGGGGCCGTAGGTGTTAATAGTTGGTGTTGGGCCGGTGAGGGGTAGGTATTATTAATGGTGGATGTTGGGCCTGGGAAGGAAATAGGGGAGTGGGCCGAGTGGTCTGATGTGATGTTAGGGGAGTGTGAGGAACGGTCACTTGGAATATTATTTTGGTTTAATGGAACAGTGGAGGATTGAAAGAAAATTAGATGAATGTGGTCATCTAAAAATTGGTAAGTTGTAGGTGTGGTTTTATGGGTCTTGGCAAAGGGAAAGAATGTTTCGTCAAACAGGACATGACGATTGATTGTGATGGTTCGGGTTTTGAGGTCAAGACATTTGTAACCTCTATGATTTGAGGGATATCCCAAAAAAACACATGGGTGTGATCGGTAGGCTAATTTGTGAATTGTGGTGTGTGGGATGAGTGGGTAACAAATGCACCCGAAGACACGAAGGTGATCATACGTGGGCAAGCAATTGTAAAGGCGTTGAGTGGGGGTTTGGAAGTTATGTATTTTGCTAGGGATGATGTTGAGTAGGTAGGTTGCAGTTTCAAGGGCATGGGGCCAGTAGGTTGTGGGCATGGAGGAGTGGGCCAAAATGGTTCGCATGAGGTTGTTGATTGTTCTAATTTTTCGTTCAGCTTTGCCATTTTGGGAGGAGGTGTGAGGGTATGAAAAACGGAAGTGCATGCCATTAGAGGTGCAAAAGTTATGAAATTGGTTGTTGGCATATTCCCGTCCGTTATCACATTGTAGTTGTTTAATTTTGGTATTAAATTGGGTTTGGACAAAGTTGTTAAATTTGGTGAACATGGCAAAGACATCGGATTTGTGGGCAATTGGGTAGGTCCATAAAAAAATGGTAAAATCCAAGGACAAAACATAGTAACGGTGACCCCCGTTAGACATAATGGGTGATGTCCAAACATCACTATGAACAAGAGCAAATGGCATAACCGTACTTGTATTAGAAGAAACAAAAGGAAGTCTAGTATGTTTACCAAAAATACAAGCACTGCAAACTTTATTATTCAAAGACCCACAATTTATTGAACTAGAAGTTTTTAAATTATTTAAAATAGCAGGGCCTGGGTGACCAAGCCGTTGATGCCAAATGTTTTGGACGGGCTGAGAGTATAGAGATCCCCGAGCTATTGCACCGTAGGATAGGTTTCTTGGTCTGAAGGTCCTTCACAGTAAAACCATAGGGGTCAAATTCAACAGATAAATGATTATCAGTTGTAAATCGACGAACAGATATAAGGTTTTTAACTAAGTTCGAGGCATATAGGACATTGTTAAGTTTAAAGGGTGGGAATGGTGGTGGTAAGGTAATATTGCTTGGCCTAAAACCGGAATGGTTTTACCATTCCCAACAATTATGTTGCGAACAATGCTAGAATTAAAAATAGAGGGGAACTTATCATAGTGAGGAGACATTGTACCTGTTGCACCAGTGTCCATAGTCCAAGAAGGATCATTGTGATGAAGAACTAAATTGTAGAGGGCCTGAGCAATGTCCGTAGGAGAGTAGTTGGCCGAGTAAGACTGGGCTGAACTGGTTGTTTGAGGCTTTGGGCCTAACAGGCCCGCTGAAGTAGTCTGTGGAGGTTGTTGGGCCTGTTGTGGGATGGAATGGTGAGACTGTTGGGCCGGCGCATTAAAGTGGGATTGAGGCTGGACATTTGGATTATAATGGGCCACGGGATAAGCTGGATAAGGGCATGGTGGGTAATTAAAGGTGGGCCAGGGAGGGAATGCAGTAGGCTGTGGACTAGCAACCCACGAAGGAGTTTGCCATTGTGTGTTCTGTTGCCACACGGATTGTTGAAACCTACCACGACCGTCGGATCCCCGACCACGACCACGACCTCGGCCACAGCCTCGGCCACGTCCGCGATCAGTTCCCTCCGGTTGGGTAGAGGTCCGGGTGTCATTGGGTGGGTTCGAGTTGGTGGTCATGGTGTTAAGTGCGGTTCCCGCGGACTAAGCCGAAAGGGTTGTTTGGCTAATCTTTTGGTCTTCAACTTGACAAAGGCGAGAACGGGTGTCATAGAAGTCGGATAGGTGTTTGGTTTGTTGGAGAATAAGGGAGATGGTCTCGTATTGTTCGGTTAGGCCGGTAAGGATTTGCATGACAAGTTGGTTTTCGGTTACATTGGCGCCTAGACTGATGAGTTGGTCGTAAAGGAGTTTCATGTGTTGGCAATAAGAGGACATGTTGGAAAAACGGTCTAGGCGGGTATTGTAAAATTTGTTTTGTAAGGCTATGGTTCTAGCGGCTTGGTTATCAAGGAAAAGGTTTTTGAGGCGGCACCATGCATCATAGGCAGTGGTGTTGGAAACCATAATGGTATGGACAAGGTCTTGGGTGATAGTGCCATAAATCCACTGTAAGACGATGGCATCTAACCGCTCCCAAGACTCTTGGTGAGTGGTTTTAGAGGTCGATTCTTTATCCGAGGAAGATGAGGCAGTGACACGGGGTAAAAGGTGATCGTATACATCATAGGCTTTGCAGTGGATATGAATAGTTCAGCCCAGGTGTTATAATGCTCTGTTTGGCGGTCGAGTATGAGGGATAAAATTTTTAATGTTTGTAACTGTGACAGCAGGGTGAAGGGAGGACATGATTAATAGTAGAAGGATGAAATGGACCTGTTGAGGGGCTGAAAAAAAAAAAGAAATCGAAGGTAAAGTATGAATGGGGACGGCAAAACAAAGAAGAGAAGAAAAGAAAATTAGGATATTGGCTCTGATACCATATAGAATGATATGGTTCAAATCTTGATCTTTCTCATTGAATAATAATCTATACATATAATAAACCAAAGCCATTTTAATGACATGTCATTCAAAGAGGGCATTCTCCCCCTTGAATGTGCCATGTGTCATCCCATGTGGCAAGGGCTTTATTTTAGGAAAATAATAATTTAAAAACAAAATTAGATTTTTCTCTCTAATTTTCCTCCCATAACTTTTAAACGTTAATATCTTTTATTTACGGGATTTTTTAAAGAAAAAAATTACACCAAATTAACGAGCGTTTTATTATCTTTCTAACGAGTACCATAGTGCTATATAAAAAACGGAGAAAAAAACGGCTATTCTTTTGTGTGGTTTTGTTCATATGGGAAAAAAACACAAAGTTTTCAGGTCATTAATTAATCATGTATAGGCAAGTCATTAGTTATGTTCAAACCAGTAAATATGAACTTTATTTACAACATGTGTTAGCATTGTACATTGTTTTAGGTTACGTTTTAATATTATAGTTATACACTGTTTAAGGTTATGCACTAACATTGGAGGTACATTGTTAATTGTTTTAGGTTAGGTGCTACCCGAAGCTTTCCTGCATTGTTTTAGGTTAGGTTTTTATATTATAGTTATACATTGTGTAAGGTTATGCACTAACATTGGAGGTACATTGTTAATTGTTTTAGGTTAAGTGTTACTCGAAGCTTTCCTGCATGTAACTGTAAAACGCATCAGTCTATTTCATATGTAAAATTGATATGTCGAATTAGATTTCTCAACCTCGGGACGCTCCCGGGATATAATCTAGTTAATATATATACAAGCTATAATCCCTTAATTTATGGAAGAGATAAACATTAAGATAATACATAATAATAAATACAATACAATGAGAACATTCTAGAGATATGTTCTATTAGTGCCAATAGCAAAGATAGCGTAGAAAGGTTGCCATAATTATTAGAAAATAGTGCGTTGACATAATTCTCCGTTCCTTTTAATCGCTAAGCTCTATTCAGGAGTCCCAAAAATACCACCAAAATCTACTGCTACCACTTCCTATTATCCTTCCCTGCATATTTTCCAACAAAGCTTTAGCTTTAAAATGCTAGCGAGCTAACAAAAAAGAACGTAGGATTAATGAAGCCTTTGGGCATGGATTAATTCGGTAGAGAAGGAGGACTGTTGGGACATGGATTAATTCGGTTTATGCTTCCTAGTTAGGATATATGATTTCTAAATACTTTTGTATTTTACCTTCAATTTGTGACTTTTAGAGGATTGATTTTAATTTTGTTATGTCATTCACTCCTATTGGTTTAAGAAATAATTTTAGGTAGAAGTTTATTCTATTTTATCAACATTTTGGAAAAAAATAATAATAACTAACCATAGTAAAAAAATCATGGTGCCACTACTCTCTACAGAAATGGAGACTTGATTCTACATTTAAAATTTTTGATTATTTGTATATTTAAAATGTAGCGTGTGAAAAAGGGCCCATAAGAATTAAGTCGGCCCTGAAATATTGGTTATATGAGTAGTCTGTACTTCGTAGTCATATATATGAATAAAGTTGTCTGATGGGTTCGTACTCCGTAGCCGTATACATGAATAAAGTTGTGTCTGATGGGTGATCTTTATCAATAACTAGATTATATACTTGTGTATTATAAGGATTGAATAAAAGGCAAATTATCAGAAAAAATTGTATACTAACAATTTTCTTTTTGGGTTTTCACTCTTCATTTCATTTCTCAAATGGCAAATTACCTTATGATAGCCACTCCTTTTTGAATAGCGGAACTCAGTCTACTAAAAACGAACCCTTGCCCCTTTGAAAAAATCTCTCCCATTTTTCTCTCTGCTTTATTCTATGTTGTTTGACATCGTTTGCACATAACTGTTGAGCTTGAAATAGACACGGAGAGTAAGGGCCAGGCGGTGATGATCTTGGTTTCCCCTTTGCTAAACTATTGAAAATCGTCAAGAGGTCTAAACCATCCGGAACCACTGAAATCCTCGTTGCTTGATCTAAGATAAACTATTTTAGTACACTCAAAAGAAGTATAACATGTGATAGTTGAATTTAACAAGATTTGTATATTTTGAAATTCTAATTCCTAATCACATTGTCATTTGGGCCTAACTTCTGGACCTCAGTTTGTCAATTGTGTTTTTTCTCTTGGGCCTAACAGCAAATGGGCTTATGTTCATTAACTTTCAGCGTTTGTGAAAGTTAAACGGGTCATCTGTCACACAAAGGTATTTTAAATTTTAAATACAAAAAATGTAACAAGTCTTTTTTTGTAAAAATTCAGAATACTATAGTTATAATTTATTTTACCTATACATATGAGTATATTACATTTTGTAAAGTTTAAAATAAATGGTAAATGTTGATTCTTTTAACCTGTTACCTCACATCGGCAACGTTAATTTTCCATGTATACTAGTAAAACAAAAAGTAAAAACGTGAATCGCATTAAAAACCAGCAGTAAGCCAGTAAATATGTACTATAAACTCACAACAAATCGGCAAGTATTTGATGTCTTTGGCGGCGTATCAGTTGATCGATACCACATTACCACCAAGAAAATGGACAATTACAACCGCCCCAACACGAACCACAACTACGGGTAGTGTATTGAGGTGTACTGGTTGTGAACATGGAGGTTCTATTTAGGGGTTTCTTGGTTACATCTATTGGCACCACTAATTTTTAACCATGTTGAACTATTTGATGACAAATGGTAGTGTGGTTTTGGGTTAAAAAAATAAACCTTATTTGAGAGAAAGAAAACATATCTTGGAGTAGATATTATTTTTGTCTTCATTTACAATTGGGAAGTCACTTGCCTGCCACAATGTCCCAATTCATAACCATTTAATTGATGGATGGTAAAAAAAACATGGATAATTAATTGATGGAGACGGACCATCTAACAATAGTAGGAAATAAGTTGATTTTTATATGTATAGACTTTTAGCTTGTCATCTATGTTTTAAAACGCCTAGTTATAATATTATTGCCTATTTGCATAATTTGTTAGACTCCGGTTCATGCCAGATAAGTGCATTAAGGTTTCGACCTACTTATCCTCTAAAAGGATTCAACTTATCGGTTTAGGGATTCTGTTTCTTGTTCTCCTTCTCCCACTCGCGAAAAATTCTTATTCCTTCTCTGATGGGATTGGGTACAATGAAGAAACAAATAGTCTAACCTCCTTGTAGGGATTATAGACTAGATGTTGCCACAGGATTGATCCTTCACTAGCACTTCCTGGATTGGAGTAACCTGTAAGTAAAGATTGAGTGGGTAGGGAGACGACTACACGAGGTAGCAGTTTATAACAAAAACGTGGGTGAATGGGGATACTATCAAGTGTGATAGCTCTTAGGGTTAGCCAAAAGTGTCATCTCTATTAGGGATATGATCCCTTATATAGAGGTGGACGTATGCCACCATTACCCAAAACCCTAATCGTAAAGGGCCAGGCCCCCTTTAGGGTTGTCTCCACTACCCTGGACTATATTAGTAAAGTAGTTATGATATAACTATAAATAAGGAAATATGGAACGATTACCGCTTTTACCGCTTACGCGCGCGTGCATCACTCTGTGATTGTAGGATTGCGGGTAAGTGACGCTTACGGGTAACCCCGCTTGTCGGTAACACCCTATGCATATCGCGTAGGCGTCAGAGGCGCTCCGCATCTCGCGTGGGCGTCAGAGGTGTCCCGCAACTTCATACACGTTTCCTTTTCAGGAACGTGCTACAACTTCGCGCACGCCTCCTTTTCAGGAACGCGCCGCCACGTTTCCTTTTCAGGAACGTGCTACCACTTCGTGCGCGTCTCTTTTTCAGGAACGCGCCGCCTCAGCAGCTCCGCGGAGGCCTGCCCCGACGCCACGTTTCCTTTTCAGGAACATGTTACATCTTCGTGCGCGTCTTCTTTTCAGGAACCCGCCTCCTCAGCAACTCCGCGGAGGCCTGCTCCACCGTCACGTCTCCTTTTCAGGAAGGTGCTACACTTCGCGCGCGTCTCCTTTTCAGGAACGCGCCGCCACGTTTCCTTTTCAAGAACGTGCTACCACTTCGTGCGCGTCTCCTTTTCATGAACGCGCCACCTCAGCAGCTCCGCGGAGGCCTGCCCCTACGCCACGTTTCCTTTTCAGGAACGTGCTACATCTTCGTGCGCGTCTCCTTTTCAGGAACGCGCCACCTCAGCAGCTCCGCGGAGGCCTGCTCCGCCGCCACGTCTCCTTTTTAGGAACGTGCTACACTTCGCGCGCGTCTCCTTTTCAGGAATGCGACGCCACGTCTCCTTTTCAGGAACGTGCTACACTTCGCGCGCGTCTCCTTTTCAGGAACGCGACGCCACGTCTCCTTTTCAGGAACGTGCTACACTTCGCGCACGTCTCCTTTTTAGGAACGCGCCGCCACGTTTCCTTTTCAGGAACGTGCTACCACTTCGTGCGCGTCTCCTTTTCAGGAACGCGCCGCCTCAGCAGCTCCGCGGAGGCCTGCTCCTACGCCACGTTTCCTTTTCAGGAACGTGCTACATCTTCATGCGCGTCTCCTTTACAGGAACGCGCCGCCTCAGCAGCTCCGCGGAGGCCTGCCCCTACGCCACGTTTCCTTTTCAGGAACATGTTACATTTTCGTGCGCGTCTCCTTTTCAGGAACGCGCCGCCTCAGCAGCTCCGCGGATGCCTGCTCCACCGTCACGTCTCCTTTTCAGGAAGGTGCTACACTTCGCGCGCGTCTCTTTTTCAGGAACGCGCCGCCACGTCTCCTTTTCAGGAACGTGCTACACTTCGCGCGCTTCTCCTCTTCAAGAACGCGCCGCCACGTCATCACCCCGCTTTGGGTTGACGTAATTTTTTTAAGACGTTCTCCGCGGATTGCTTTCATCCGTCAACAGCAAGCACTTCGCGCAGTCGATGGCTATCATACGCCACCGCAAAGCACTTCACGTATATCGTGGAGCATTGCTTCTGACTGAAGTACGCCTTGAAAAGGCGTCTTTCGCGGAGCATACCATTGCCTACTTAAAGCAATCCGCGGACGCTAACTGGGGCGCGTCAAATGGTCCATCAACGAAGGATACTCTTATTATAAGTTCCAACGCTCCTAAGCATTACACTTAGTAGCAATGAACTGGGGGGATGGCATGGTATAACACCACTTTAGATGGATCTCATACCATGATGCGCCGAATAATTTCACCCCCCGAGAAAGCGTTGTTATGTTGGTTCACCGCGCGCCATAAAATCCGCACGCACGCCATAGCATTGGCCGCTCAAGGTTTTGATACAACCTATTTATATTTAGTGTTATTTACTACCTAACAACTTATTACAAGTTAAGATATACTAATACAAGGCTGGGAGCCTCATAATACACCCATATTATATGATTGAGATACTTGCAGGTTTGGGTGCGAGCCACAGTAACACCTGCAACTACCGGATGCTCGCGCGCCAACGACAGTTAGCCTAGAAGGTAACACTTAGCCGATAACAAGCGTAACGAGCAACCCTCACACGCGTCGGTGACAGTTAGCCTAGAAGGTAACACTTAGTTGGTAACCAGCGCAACGAGCAACCTCCCACACACATCGATACAAGAAGATGAAACGTTCGAGTCATTGGTCTACCGAGAAGATAAAGCTTTTAATCTTCATTCCCGAGCACTCCTAATTAGTCTAGCGCTCCACCCAACGCTTGCACCTGGGAGCAACACTAGACTAAGGGGACTTGTAGAGGTATGGTGCTTGACCCGACATACCGTCTTTATCACTTATTACTTCTTATATTATTTACTAATATTGGGGTGTGGAGGTAACCCTCTAACTGGGCTTTGTGCCAATGGGCTATGTGCCCATATAGTTAGGGGTCCATGATGTATGGCCCATGAAGGCCCATGAGAAGCCCTATATAAGAGGTCTTCACCTTTTATTAGGGCACAAGTTATCACATACATATGACCCCCTGATAACACATGGCTGCCGCCAGAGCCGCCATCACTTTTTGTGTCTGTACGTTGGACTCCATTTATGGTTTCCTAGCAGTCACCTCCACGCCCCACCTTTCCTTTCTCACTTGCAGGTCCGGATCTCACCGGAGAAGATGAAGGCCGAGCTGTGGTTCTCCTATTCAACACCGTAGAGGCATACACCGGCCAGCCGTGCAGGTTATTGTTTCTTCATTCTCTATATACACATTTAACCCATATGGTATACATATAAACCTGATTGTCATTGGGCTCCAGCATTATGACCTTGTTAGAGTTTGTTATGTGATCTTAAAGGAATTCAACCCATCGAATTAGGGTTTCTTCTTCTTGATTTGCTTCTTCTTATGGCAAATTCATATTTCACCTCTATATACACATATATGCTCCGGCCTCAAAACTTTATCATGGATTGTTTCTTTATCTTACCGGTACTAGTACATGTATTCATATTTCATTCTCTATTCTGGATGAGGATAATAAAAGACCCCATCCAAAACTAGCAGTGGAGACCCAAGACACAATATGTGTGTTATTCACTTCTTTGTAGCAAAAGTAGTTAGTATTTTTTATTATAATTTATAAACCTCTTCATAAATTGTAAAAAAATAGAAAATTGAGTATTACGCAATTATTTGGATAAAGGACAAATATTGACTTGTGAGCTACAACCGCACTTATATATGCTCTAAATAGTCTCCCAATAGTACATAAAAATTACGTTAATACCCCTAGAAAAGGGCATGTATTTTTGTGTAGCTGTAGGAACAAAGATTAGTGGAAATGACCAATGAAAGATGGACACGTGGATACCAATATCTTCAATGTAGATCTTATGAAAGCTAACTAACAAAAATGGCTGGAAACCAAGACCGTGGTAGGGTCGGGTTGGAAATTAGGAAGTGACCCATGTAAAATAGTGGGACCCACGAAACGGATTTTGCTAGATTTCTTTTGAATTTCATTTTCACAATTAATGACGACAATTGAAAATAAAGATGAAGTTGCAATAAAGAATAGCGCTATTAAGGTCCAACTTGTGTGGTAATAAAAAAAATGTTTGTTTTCAGATTGTAGAGACGTTATTATTCAGTAATACATGATGTAGCAGATTCAAGGAGGAGACTCGGTAGAACATGAAAGTCATGCCAAACATACGGTTTCACCAAATCACCCTCGAACAATGTAATGTAACCAGATAGAACGCACTTGGTAATACGTTGATCTTTGTAAAAAATAATATATCATCATGATGCTTATTGATCGCATTCATCCACTTAGACTGAGTGTAGTGGGCGACATTTCGTTGAGGAGCGTAAGCCCCTTTGGGACGATTTTCAATTTTTACATTTCTCCTTCCTACATGAAAATCACTTTTTAGTTAAATCACAACATATGGTGTTATGCCAAATAATATTTTTGCGAGGGGAAGCAAATATATTTCAATGGTTGATCCGAGTAAAGTGTAACAATTTTTTTCCACATTGCATCTCACCAGTGGCATTTTGTGCTTGACATAAAGTAGAAGCCTTAATATCATATCACATGAGGAAGAGGAATTGTAGAGCATATGATTGGCATGGAATTTAGATTGATGAGTATGGTCTGTTGATCTTGTAACCATAGGATGGGATGGGGAAGATGGAAACCATGTGGATAGAGTAGATGTAATATATGAAAGAATAAGCAACAGATGTGTGTAGAAGAAAAAAAATAAGGAAAATAAAAATTAGAAAGGTGTATGTAAAAAAGGAAGGAAAAGAAAATTCTAAAGGTGAAGTAGTGATTGAAGTGGCATAAAAGCAATGGAGGTAAAGTAAGATAAGAAATATCATAAGATGGCAGCGAAAGATATTTTCAAGCAAATATATCATGACTAGATGTGTATGTGCTAGCTAGCATTGAGATGTTTGAACTTTTATTAGTGCTTAAATTGATCTATACTGCTACTTAGGGTTTGAACTTTAATATGAAGATCTTCGTAGCCTGATTGTCGTCTTTGCCTCTTTGGTCTCAAACATTATTAATTTATTTGCAACGCATGATGATTGTTCAGATGACTTGAAGTTTAATCGAAGGGTCAAGGTATTTACATACCCTTAAAACTAATTGTGCACCTTCCTATACACCGCGTATGGGGCTATACGCAGCGCATAGGGGGTTGCACAAACTCTCACGCGTCATATCAGACCTATACGTCACGTATAATTAAGGTCACACACGACGTATATGGGAGGAGGGTGTGTATTTACTTTGGGAGTTGTGTAGATATGACCATCCTAATCGAATTACATGCTTAGATAAAGGAGTAAATTGATACATATAAAAGTTCCACTTAAAATTAACGCCATACCTCTAAATAGACAGGATCATCGTTGTTCTTAGAAATGAACCTTAAGTTTGGAAAATGGTTCATCATGTAATATGCAAATAAGTATCTAATAAGGGAAAATCACCAAAATGGCCATTGACTTTATCAACTTATCAAAATAGCCACCTCCCATCTTTTGGGAGAGACCGCTCACAGTTCCCGAGGCGTCTTCGTGAGACCTCAGTGATGGACCACTAGCTGATTGCCATCTCACCCGTCTCCTCACTCTCGACGAAAATAATTAAATATAATATTCTTATAACTACAAAATTATCGTGTCTGATGTGGTAGTTTAATCGGCAATTATAACTAGCAATTAGACCCGCGCGCGTTGCCGTGCGGGTACATCGCAAACATAGAACGGATTAGGCAAAGCGTCACGTAACCATCGAGCAATGCACGAATGGATTAATCCATGAGTTGTGTGATGCGCTAACCATACGTAAAGGTATGTCGTAGTTGTTTATAACACCCAAAAATTGCAAATTAAAAGCATGTATATATACCCAAAACTTATGTCTGTACACAGGAAAATGTTTGATTCCTTACCGGTCTTTATAAGATAAATACATAAAAGTGGCAAGTGGTTTGAAAACAATGTAATACACCACCGGAGAAGACAACAACGACAACTATTGTGACATCTTAAAATAGTAATATATTCTTGTTAGATTTTTGTCTAGATCGTAATCAAATTCATCATAAAAGAGACGTAATTTGTGAAACATAATCGACAACAAGTAAAAATAGACGTCAGGTTATCCAGTCTAGCTTCATGGTTTAACTGATAAGCAGACACTTCAAATTTATACTGTTCAATTAGACTCAACCAGACCAATCATGTATTCAGTTCCTCATCCAACCAGCATTACTAAAATCCCCAACTTCAACAAAAGGATAATGAAATTTATCAATTCACATGTAGACAGGTAAAAACAAATAAGAATAAACCATCAGTAGTTGTAACATGTAAGACAGGTCTAGTTTTTCTGTTTAACTGGTAACCGGACGGTTCAAATGTATACAGTTCAGCTAATCTCAACCAAACCGATCATGTAGCCGGTTTTCGATTCGACCAAGTATCTAATTCGGTCAGATACTGAAAAAGAGTGATATCCTCAACTTCAACAAAAGGATAACGAGATTTATTTATTCACATGTTATATAACACCCTTAAAAACAAATAAGAATAAAATATCACTAGCTGTAAGTAAATAAAGCAAAGAGATAATAGAACACAGTTTCCTTGGATTCCATGTTCATCTGAAAATGAAAGACCATCAAAATATCATCATCCAATAAACACTTGAATAAAAATATACAAAAAAACCTTAGAATAAATACTTGAATAAAAATATTCACATGTTATATTAGGCTGGTAAAAATAAATAAGAATAAAATATCACTAGTTGTAAGTTTTTGTATAATAAAACAAACTTCTTCGGATTCCTCCATGTTCATCTGAAAACGAAAGAGCATCAATTATCATCCAAAGCAATTATATAAAAATATTAAAAAAAATAAAAAATAAAAAAGTTAGAATAATAAAGTTAAATCCGCGAAAACACGGAGCCGCTCTCACCCAATACTTTGGAATCCACCTCTCCACCACAACCACACCCACCCACTCACTCACTCCTTAACCCAACCCTAGTTAACTTAACTTAACCCAACCCCCTCTCCTACATATACCCCCTTACCCTCGGTTTTCCCCATCTCTCCTCGGTTTCATTTCCCCACACTCTCTAATTATTATTATTATCATTTTCATTCTTATTATATTTCCGTCATATCATTTCTAAATCCAAAACATGAGTTGCAACGGATGTCGCGTCCTTCGTAAAGGATGCAGCGAGTCCTGCATCCTTCGTCCGTGTTTGCAGTGGATCGATGCACCCGAATCTCAAGGCCATGCCACAGTTTTTGTCGCTAAATTCTTCGGTCGAGCCGGTCTTATGTCGTTCATCTCTAACGTCCCCGAAACTCAACGTCCATGTAAACCACCATAATCTATAACTTAAATTATTTTTTTTAACAAAAGTAATTAGAATTTCATTTTACAAACAAAAAAAATTCCGTAACAGGTAAACAGGCAGCAAACTGTACCGTTATCCCCTTTTATAACAGTATAATATTTATATTAATATATAACATTTTCATGACTTGTTGTTAATGGTTTGTATGCTACTTAATAATATTATTATTAATATTAATCTGCAGCTCTTTTTCAATCGCTATTATTCGAAGCTGCTGGAAGGACGGTTAATCCAGTGACTGGAGCCGTCGGATTGTTATGGACAGGTAACTGGCACGTCTGTCAAGCAGCTGTGGATACAGTTCTTCGAGGCGGTACGTTACGGCCAATCGGAGAACTTATTGATGGTTTTCCGATGACATCTAAACAGGACGGTAATGATTCTTCCGTTAAATCTCATGATCCAGTGATAATTCACCGATCAAAGGCGAATAAGCGTAGACGAGCGGTTGAAGTTGAGCCACCGGTTAATATGTTGCAATCATCATCTCAGGATCTTGATCGGAATCAGGATTTTCCGGCGAGTTTTCCGATGAGTTTTCCGGCGAGTAAAGATTTGGTGGAGAAAAGACGGCAAGGAAGTCCGTCGATGAATTCGGATGAATCGTCGGTTACTACGACGTGTTTGGAAGGCGGTTTTGGAGAGTATAGTTATGGAGGAGAAGGAAGAGAATTGCATCTGTTGAATTTGTTTAAATGATCATGTTGATCGGAGATTTTGATTTTATATTAAGATGTTTTTTTTTCGCCGGAATTTGAATTCCGGCGAGTTTTGTAGATCGCCGGCTCATGATTTCCCTTCGGATTATAATTTTGTAAGGAGGAAAAGATGAAAGTTCGCCGGAGATTTTGATATGAATTGTAACCGGAAAATAATATATATGATTACGATAAGTTAAGTTATTTGTTTTAGTTAGTTCTCGCGTGAAGGCAGTACGGTTTTCGAAGAAACTTCGTAACCAACTCTGATATACCAGTGCGGGCCCGGTTAAGACAACATAGTCTAGGGCAGATCTTGGTTAGGGCTGCCGATTAGGCAGTGAGACATTGGGTCACTCCTATAAAAATCACCGTTCAAAAAAAATATTTCATTATTATACGTCGTACTTAGTTAAACGAGATACAAGAAGTGTTTAGAGATTTATGAATTATATCGTTTTTGTTTTTTAATCCGTTTAATGAACAAATTTCTGGTTATCTATTAACTAGATTATACCCCGGGAACGTCCCGGGGTTGAGAAATCTAATATGACATATTAATTTTACATATGAAATAGAATGATGCGCTTTACAGTTACATACAGGAAAGCTTCGGGTAGCACCTAACGTAAAACAATTAAAAATGCATCTCCAATGTTAACGCCTAACCTTAAACAATTTATAACTCTAATATTAATATCTAACCTAAAACAATGTATAACTCTAATGCTAACGCATGTTGAAAATAGAATCCATATTTACTGATTTGAACATAATTAGTGACTTGCCTATACATGATTAATGATTTACCTGAACACTTTGTGTTTTTTTTCCTGTATGAACGAAACCACAGTACTACACACAAAAATAGTCGTTTTTTCTCCGTTTTTTATATAGCACTATGATACTCGTTGGAAAGATAATAAAACGCTCGTTAATTTGGTGTAATTTTTTTCTTTAAAAAATCTCGTATATAAAAGATATTTACGTTTAAGAATTATGGGAGGAAACATAAGAGAGAAAAATCCTATTTTGTTTTTAAATTATTTTTTTCCTAAAATATCTCAATGCCACATGGGATGACACATGGGATGACACATGGCACACTCAAGGAGGAGAATGCCTCTTTGAGTGACATGTCATTAAAATTGCTTTGGTTTATTATATGTATAGATTAGTAACATTTGAATAATATAAAAGCACTCTCATATGAAGTTTTGGACCCATGTAACAAGTGGTAGATACTATTTATTAAGGCTCTATTATTATTATTTTTGTGTATTATCATATCTCTATTATTGTTTATTATAGCTCCATCCACAGAAAAAGATAGTGGTTATATATCTATAACATGATGACATGATGTAATTTCCTAATTTGATAAGCCTGTACCTTGAAACTTAGTAGATTACAAAATTGTAGTACTAGAGTAAGGATATTAGGTATCAATATAAAATGTTGTTTTTTGAGCATGTGTGATAATAAAATATATTTTTTATGTTATGTTATGTTTACTTCCCGTAAACCTTTACTTCCTGTTAATCAATTACAAGTTTTCACAAAAAAGGTGTTATGTCAATAAACAAAGAAATTAAAAGTAAATTCTTCACCATTTCTGGATGCTTAATACTACCAGGTATACAAAATAATGCAACACGAAAAAATCGCTATTATCTTCTAGGCTTCAGGTTTGGCAAAATAGTGAGATCTGGGTCGGATGTTACACCACAGCCAAATCTGTTATCTTGAAGATTTGGATGTGGTGTAACATCCCGACCCAGATGTTTTTTCATGTAAGCGGTCTCTTGAGTTTACACAAGTCGTCAACGCCGGGTCATCCACAGAGGGAGGCACTGTACGCGGTTGTCCTGACGACTATTTGGAGTGCTTGGAGAGCTAGAAACGAAGCTGTTTTCAGCCACAGAGAGGCCTCGGTGCAACAAATTGTCGAAGAAGTCAAAGTTATGAGTTTCCTATGGGTTAGAAATCGGGCAAGAATGGGGGACATGACCTGGGAAGCATGGCGTAGATTCGACACGGCAACTTGGTTTCATATCTTTAGTTTAATTCACGATAAAACTACACCACACTCCCTAATTATCAATCAATAAAAGTTATAAGATACGATTTATTCATAAACACACAACATTAGTGCTTGTTTCAAATATATCATGTATTACTAGCTAGAACCAAACATTAATTATCAAATGTGACCAACATGCCAAATTGCAATTACTTGCATTTTTTATAACTTACATAGTGATAATAAGTAACACATAAGAGTACAATAATGGAGCATCGAGTTTCAACAATATCAAGAAGAATTTGGTGATTGATACAAGAAGCCACACGACATAATTTGCTGTTTTGTTATATATTCAGTTTTTTTTTATAATTAATCTACTAATTAACATATATTATTTATTATCTTATTTATTGTTAGATGGTGACCTTGGTTCGACTAGCAAACCTATTAATAACCACACAAGTGCTTATCATACGAGTGTTTATGTCCAATTGATCATTTGATCCACTTTAATACTTTTGAATATCCAAATACTTATCGGCCCACTATGATTCAAGCACACGTTTCAAATGTTAATAGGAGTATTCGCAAATTAAAGCCAAACAAAATAATAATGGTTTTCAAAATTTTCAACACCCAAACATATCCATAAGGTACATAAAGATGACGTGATTGTAAGCTATTAGATAAATATCATTTGTCATATCAATAATCAACTTATACAATAATCTAGATAATTATGATATGATGTACATAATGGTTGAATTCTTATATTATCTAATATTAATAATAATAATAATAATACTTAATATCTTGTTAACATCCTAACTTTGTTTAGAACTAGGGTTGAACCCCGCGCTTCGCGGCGGGGAAGTAGCGCTGTAGGTTTTTCTTTGCTAAAGTTGCAACATAGCTGACATAAATGTAGTAACACAAAAGTAGTTTACAAATACTTAAATGACCGTTTTTTGGATTATTTATAACAAGATTATACCCCGGGAACGTCCCGGGGTTGAGAAAATCTAATATGACATATTAATTTTACATATGAAATAAAATAATTCGCTTTACAGTTATATGCAATAAAGCTTCGGGTAGCAATGTATCTCCAATGTTAACGCCTAACCTTAAACAATGTATAACTCTAATATTAATATCTAAACTAAAACAATGTATAACTCCAATGTTAACGCATGTTGAAAATAAAATTCATATTTACTAATTTGAACATAATTAGTGACTTGCCTATGTATGATTAATGATTTACCGTAACACTTTGTATTTTTTTTTCCTGTATGAACAAAACCCCACAAAAAATAGTCGTTTTTTTCTCCGTTTTTTATATAGCATTATGGTACTCGTTGGAAAGATAACAAAACACTTGTTAATTTTGGTGTAATTTTTTTTAAAAAAAACTTGTATATAAAACATGTTAATGTTTAAAAATTTATGGGAGGAAATATAAGAGAGAAAAATTCAATTTTATTTTTAATTTTTTTTCCTAAAATATCTCAAGGCCACATGGGATGACACATGACACATTCAAGGAGGGGAATGACTCTTTGAGTGTCATGTCATTAAAATGGCTTTGGTTGTATATCTAATGTTAACGCCTAACCTTAAACAATGTATAACTCTAATTAATATCTAAACTAAAACAATGTATAACTCCAATGTTAACACATGTTGAAAATAGAATTCATATTTACTAATTTGAACATAATTAGTGACTTGCCTATATATGATTAATGAATAACCTGAACACTTTGTGTTTTTTTTCCTGTACGAACGAAACCACACAAAAAATAGTCGTTTTTTCTCCGTTTTTTATATAGCACTATGGTACTCGTTGGAAAGATAATAAAACGCTCGTTAATTTGGTGTAATTTTTATCTTTAAAAAATCTCGTATATAAAAGATATTAACGTTTAAAAATTATGGGAGGAAACATAAGATAGAAAAATCCAATTTGATTTTTAAAATATTTTTTCCTAAAATATCTCAATGCCACATAGGATAACACATGGCACACTAAAAAAGATAATGCCTCTTTTAGTGCCATGTCATTAAAATTGTTTTCTTTTATTATATACTAGCTTTTATCCCGGGAGTGTCCCGGGGTTGAAATATCTAATATAACATAATAAAATATTTAATATGACAACATAATTAATGATTGCCAATACATGATTAATGAATAATAATATTATTATTATTATTATTATTATTATTATAATTTATTTTAAACAAATTTCTGCCATAAGTTATCATATTCAAATATAAAAAAAAGAAATCTCTGCCTATGAAGTTATGTTTATCGTTTGTGATTTATTAGTAGAGTAAAATATATTTGAAAACAAAACCCCACAAAAATAGTTGTTTTTTTCTCCGTTTTTATATAGCACTATGGTACTCGTTGGAAAGATAATAAAACGCTCGTTAATTTGGTGTAATTTTTTTCTTTAAAAAATCTCGTATATAAAAGATATTAGCGTTTAAAAGTTATGGGAGGAAACATTAGAGATAAAATTTAATTTTGTTTTTAAATTGTTATCTTTTCCTAAAATAATTAAAATATATATAGATATATTAAAAAAACTTAAAAATTAAAAAATCCTGCATCATGCCACGTGGCACATTCAAGGAGGGGTTGAGACCTCCATTGAATGCCACATCATCAAAGTTCAATTCTTTTATTATAAGTTATAGATTTGAATCATAGATACATAACAAAAGATTTCGTCACATGTACTGGATTATGGTTGTCGATGTTTTGTTTCATGTTCAAAAAGTATGATTGCATCCTCGTGTATCCAGTAATGGTTACACAATCGCATATTCATTTTTTAAAGTTAAAGAACACAACCTAGTGAAAGAGAATCAAATTAAATGGATTAAAACGTATATTATTTATAGTATAAGGGGTTTAAAAAATTAAAGGGAAAATAAATTAATTAATTATAATTATTATAATAATTATTAAAGTATAAGTAAATATAAACATTTGCTCTTTGTTAAAATGAATGCAAGATGGGAGAAGTGTGACTAAAAAATAAAAGAAGAAGCATAACTAAGAAAATAAAAGGAAAACAAATGAAAGATGGGAGAAGCAAGAAAAAGAGGCTCTGCTAGGATCGAACTCGGGCCTTTAGAGTGGAAGAGAAGAGTATTAACCACCGAATATATAATTTGAGCTATAGAATGGGTAGAAAAATTATAAAGCAGCTTGGAATTAAGTAAAAATAAAAAGTCAAAACCACCGAATTCCTTAACCAATCAAACAGAATCGGTTACTGTTTACATTTGCATTTGTTAGTATATACAATATTGATTTAAGAAAATCAAATTACAATAACATACTTCCCTACGCATGGTTTAAAAGTTTAGGGACCAAAGTTTGTACATTTATTTGTAGGGTTCAGGGACATGTAGAAAAGACGACTATTGGTGACTTGGAAGAGCCATGTTTATACAAATATATATTATATAATATTTAATTTAATATACTTGGCTTCAAAATGACCCTCAAATAGTTTATTGGTTGCTACTTACTAGTCTCCTTTTCTGCCTTTTTATTATTTAAAGATTTATATATTAGTATATCAAGAAAGCATTAATATTTCTTCATGTTGATATCTATTTGACTCCTTTATATTTATTCTATGAAATGAAAATTAGTTTTACATTTAAAATAAAAATAATTTCTTTATAGGTCTTTTATACATTAATGGAGTTGTTACTCATTAGCAAAGACAAAACAACATATAGGTTTGGAGATCTGAAGTTTAAGTCTCACATATATATATATATATATTTGAACGATGACTTTCATATGAACGACTCAATGTCGCACTGCCTAATTGTCAGCCGTAGCCAATGTCTGTCTCAAACTACGTTGTCTTAATCGGGCCCACGCTAATGTATCAGACTTGGTTACAGCGTTCCTCCTGAAACCATACTGCCTCCACACGAGTTTCCTCGCTGGAGTAACAGTCGGGTGAAAACCGCTCATGATCGAACGCTCCTCTTTGCGTTTGTCACCATCATTGCCAGAATGTCGTAGCAAATAATGAGAGTGAGAATTGAACATAGGTCACAAGGAGCACTACTAAGTCTTTCCCCAACCACTCCACCATTACCTCATTGGCTTTAATGGATCTTCATAAGATTAAAGAAATTCGTTGTTTTTAAAAAATTATAAAAAAATAGCTTTAATGGATCTTGATCCATATATAGAATATCACCATAATGTAATGGAAGTTATCTTTTCCCAAACTATATAATTTGCTTCGTGCCCCACCCCTTGTGGTGTGGTGGTAAAGGTGTTGTGGTTGTAAAGCAGAAGTTGGGAGTTCAAATCTCATAAGAGGTAAAAAAAAAAGAAGAAGAAATTAGCCGTTCAAAAAAAATATATAATTTGCTTCCTTATAGAAAGTGCTTCAATATAGTTAGGTATTTTAGACCATTAAAACAATAAAATCTGTTTCAACTGAAGCAAATCAAGTAGTTTAGTGGTTTGGAGGTCAAGAGGTACAACCCACAATGGCAATAATGAAAAATCATGTCCCCTAACAATTAAAACAAAGTAAACGTTATAACCATATATCGATATTCAGGGGCGGATCTACATAGCTTGGTACGGGTTCCCGGGAACCCACTGAGTTTCGAAATTTTAATAGAGAATATACATAAGAATCTGAAAGGAACCCATAAATATATTTCAAAGGAACCCATTACAATATGGTAAGAGTGTTGCAGTGGAAAAGCCCATTTATTCAAACAAGGCATCTCGGGTTCGATTTTAGTTGACGGCAGTTTTTTTTCTTTTTTATTATTTTTGTTTAATTCCAAATGCGTACAGACCCAGATTAGGGTTCCACAACTTAAACAACGCAGATCAGCATATTTCAAACCCCCACCGTTTCTCTGCCTCAAACCATCGCCTTTTGCCCATTTTCGCCCAGCCGTCGCCGTCCACTCGCTCTGCTCCGGTTTTGACTTACCTCCCCTTCCATAGTGCTGAGGGATTCTTGAGGTTTCGTAAGTTTAGGAACAAAAATATTGAGAAAGCTGTGAGCATTGGATGAAGAACCAGAACTAGAACCAAACATCTAACATATGAGTAATCCATTAATTTGGTGTCTGTTATAATCAATTGGTAAGCCTTCAATCATTACTTCATTAGCACTATTATTAAACAGATTTGTTGCTTTCCATCTTTCTTATTACTAACACAGTCTTGTTTATAATTTATTGATTTTTCTCATATATTACTAACACTAGTTTCAGATTTCTTGCCCAAGTATAAAAGGGAATAAAATGCACCTAAGACCCAGCCCTGGGTATACAATTTTGATTGCCACATTTTACTTTGTTTACATTTGCTAATCTAATTAAACTTAGGAATTTAAGTCATATAACCGACTTTTCTGTTACTTCCATTTTGTGCATTGCTTACATCTATTGACCTGTAGAAGTTTTTTCTTGCTGATGAGTTAAAAGTAGGTGTGGTTTAGTTTATGTAAATGAAAACAAGTTTTACCTTATAATATGATAAATACTTTGCATTTTTAAGTTTTCGAAGTGTTTTGGAATATCAAGTGGCATATATGGTGAGAGTATCAAGTTTAGTTTAGTGAAGAACAAGTCATACAATAGGAAAAATAATAATCACATTAAATTAGGATCTGTGTTGTAATGAGTTGGTCTCTTGCTATGGTAAAAGACATAATTGGACAGATAGTTAAAAGTATATATATGCTTACAACCTCCTAAATTCTTATAGAATTATCGTATTAGTTATAGTTTTGGTTATTATCGTATTAGTTATTTTAGGGATGTTAATTTTAACATGTTGAAACCTAAACCGACCCGAACTGTCAAACCGACCCGAACCTATGTACCGACCCGAATTTTTTTATTTTCGGATATATGAAATTAGAGCATCTAAAAAAGGAACCCAGTGAAAAAATTTCCTGGATCCGCCACTGTCGATATTGGATTTTTAATCGTTGATTATAAATAAACGATTAAGCACTGACAACACACAAGATTAAAGATATTGTGTGCTTTCTAATCGCGTACCATATTGCTTCTTAGATATATAGATCTTTGATGTTAATAGCACGCTAGTGAAAAAGGTGAAATACGATACAAGGTAAAGGATCACATGCAAATAAATATGTATGTATCATGTATGGAAAAATGCCTAATACGCCAGTAAAAGTAAATAAGTGAGTATGATGTGTGATGGCTATAGAGAATTTTTCGTAAAACGTTTATAGAAATATAACAAACTTAAAACAATTGTTAATTTCCTAAATATCTTAAACATATTTCTATAGTTGATAAATTTTCATTAAACTTAAATAACCGCAAAAAATTACATCAAGATAGCGGGCAGGCGGGCAACAAGCTGCGCCGCCACCCATTTCTGAACGACAAACCCTAACCTACTAAACACGAACTCATGCCCCCCTGGAGTCGAGACACTGCTATGGATAAATTTATATTCCTAACTTTATATATAAAGGTAAGAGAATATATTTCAATGGATAAAAATACAGCGACACATGGGAATGACGTGGACTCTATGCTAATTGACCCACACCCTAATTAATTTTTAAAAACTTATATTATAATATTCAATGATAATGACAATAATAGAGGAATAAAGGCAAGGAGTGACGAGGAATAGTGGAATACACCACCACTCATTTTTCATTTTATTTTAATATTTTTTTTAATATCTATTGAGATAAAGCCAAAGACGACAGCTTCCAAGCTTCTTGGTGCATACCCCCTTTCATTTCTTTTTTATTTTCTCCTTATGTTAAGTACACATTTCATTATTAAAAGCAATACCTAATAATCTTGATAAGCATGCCTCCATTTGGGGAATAATACTCAATTGTCATAGTATAACTAGAAGTCTAAGACAAACTACCTAGGTTTAGAAAAAATAATCACGCACGCGATCAAAGGTTAAACGAGTTTAAATATTAAACTGGTCAGTGATCATGTTTGTATTATAAAACGGATGACGAAAATGACATCATAGCCGATCCTCTACTTTTAAAAGATATGCAAAGGCTTTGATCAATCGAGTCCATGTTTTCCAAATGGCCTATTTTTTTTTTGGTATCTAAGAGTGTTGTGACTTTGCTTGGAAGTTTCGATCGGTGTTGTGAATGCAAAATCCAAGTTCTAATCGACGTTTCAATGCTCTAGAAAATCTTAATTCAAGTTCTTGTCAAAGTTTGAGCATAAGACCAAGCGTAACGTATCGCCCATACATGGAGCAAATTGCTAGTTGTAATGTGCAAAAAGGTACTTCAATATTATGATTATTTATTAGCAAGGTCAAGTCTTCATGTTTAGATATGTCTCATGAGCCTAGCTGTGGTACAAATGTTTGCACTTTGGTCCATATCTAAGAAGCTTTATGCATACCAATGTTTGTGGCATGCCAAGGTACACCAGTTAATGCATTTGTTAATTTATTTATGTGGCAAATATGTCTTTATAAAAGTATTATTGATCATAATTTTTTATATATGTTAATACTTAATAAAATGAACATTTTATTATCTATAATTTGAGTACACTATTGCTATAACTTTTTTAACTTTAAAAAAAAAAAAAAAAGTTTACATGTTACATGACTAATACTGTCTATGGATGAGTAATAACCGGACCGTTAACCAAAATCGAACAAGAAATAAACGAAACCAAATCAAAAGCTATTGAAAACCAATTAATTGAAAACTATATTAACCAAAAATCGTTTATGTTCTTTTTGAACCATCAATTAATCGAAGTTAACCAAATAGAAACGAACCATACACGGTTTCATATATTTCTAGCTTTTATAACTTTATTTCATGTATCACATGTTTTATACCTCCATTTAATGTACCATGTATGTATATCTCCATTCCATGTATGTATACCTCTATTCCATGTATTTATACCTAATTTTATGTATTTCTAAGCAAAAAATGTAGGCCAAATTTGGTTTGGTTATTAAACAAAATTAATATGGTCGACATGAAAACTGAAAACTTGACCAAATAAACAAAACGGATTAATCTAAAATCGATTGGTTAAGAAAATTGATTAACCGACGAGTTCAATTTTGGTTTTAATTGAGGCTAGTAATCGAACAAAACCATGCACACCCTAACAATGTTTGTGTTCCATGCCGCATAATGTAGATTTGAACCGTATTCTTGTATTCAGGGGCCGGTCCTGGCTCTTAAATTTTGGTAAAAATGGCTCTCGGTTCAGTTTGAAAACGTGGGTCCGTATAAAGAACAGCTAGAACCGGGTTACGTTAAACTTAAATGTTATATTTAATGACCCTATTAATTTAGTGGGATTTTCCAAATAGTCTGTAAACCGACAATCCTCATTTTCAGTTTTTCGATTTACCCTTTGTAAAGAATAATTTTCATGTCATGTTATTGTTGAGATTAGAGATTCATTGGAATTATGTAACTTATATTAAACATATAGAGTATGATAAAAAGGTAAAGAAAATAGCATAAACTGTGAACCAATGCTTACAAAATCATTTATGACGTGCACGGATTGGCTTATAATGTGTATCGGGCAATATTGTAATGTAACATGAGACATGAGTAATGCATGACACATATTATTAATAGTTTCAAATTTACAATCATTGCATATATGCGGTTGGTACCGTGCACTTTTAAAAATGTATCATAGGTTCTTAATATGACGACACCATAACTTAAGTTTACTAAACTTGTCTTTTATTTAATTGTGAATTCTAAGATTTAACTGACAACCGATTCCGGCAAGAACCCTGTACATGAGAACTGTTTAACCCGGTTCCAAACTAAACCGGTAAGTTTTTTTACGGTCCGGTTCCGATTCTTATATTTAGCACTAACCGGTTCCGAATGGTTCGGTCCGGTTCTGAACCAGTATAGTGATTACGCGTTCACAATTGACATAATTAAATTTGGTGCAAGACTGTTTATTACATCGTGTTTCACGATTCACATAATAAAAAATGTTAGCATAGTCGGAAACGTTATTTGTATTTAGATTGAAAATGGCTTTATCAGTTCCAAGGCTAAATTATCATCACGGCCCATTGATGTGTCAAATGGGCTGTTCTTTATGTTATCTTAGTTTATTGTTGACTGTACTGCTATACATAAGTAATAGTTTAATCTATTAATAATAAAATAAAAACATATATTGTTTTGGAAATCTTGATAATAATGTATTTAACCTAGTTGGTGATTGATTTATTTAACGAGCATCATAATACTTTTACCACGAATATCATCTCCAAGTTACAATCAACACGAATCATAGTCCCGGTTGTTGTGAAGATTGCATTGGGGAGTCTAAAACGGTGGTTCACGCGTTCTTAGAGTTTCCTGTTGCTAAGGCTATTTGGAGGAGGATTTCGACGTGATCTAGATGGGATCTCATGGGATTCTCCCCTTTTAATAAGTTGATTTCACAGCCGTTGGTTTTGGAGAACAGGATTAAGAGGAAGACGATATTGGGCATTCTCTACACGACTCTATGGTGCATATGGAAGGAGCGAAATGGTAGGGTCTTTAGAGGTGTAAAGAGCCCGGCTGGGAAAGTACGTGAGGAGATCATTACGGTTTGTTTAATTGAATTAAATACCCGATCTAAATGTATTGTTTGAAGCTGGAAAGTTTGGGCTTCTAAATCACTTTGTTGTGCCTAGCTCCATGTTGGTCTTGTTGTTTTTTGGGGTATTGGATTTTAATAATCCAAACTTTCACCCATTGGTCGAAAATAATCTTTCGATATATTGGCTGACAACGATCCCAACTTTCGATATATTGGCCGACAATGAAACTTTGTTAACTGAGAATAAAATTAATATTTTACCATATCATATCTTGTCTTTGTTATGAAGTTTGACCATTTTTAGGGTGTGAATTTATTGATAATATATGTAATATTAAAAGTGTGAGAAGAGTATTTATATATAATTTTATTAAAAGTAAAATTGATTGAGAGATTTGTTACCGCCATATGAAATTTTTGCAACCATTTATTAGAATAAGGACAGATCAATAGATCATACGTACGTGTGCGTAATGAACACCCATAAAACCTAGTTTTACATTTCACAGCTTAAAATCTCTCTTTAAAAACTTTAAATAAAATGAGAGAGAGAGAGGACGAGGAGACACGTCCTACCGGGACGGAAGACAACAAAATACTCTGGGGCTGGTGACTACCCTGTTTGTAGCTAATTTACCTGGTGGTGTATCTTTTTTTTGAACGGCCAATTACATCACCTATCACCTATAAATACACCCAATCACCTATGCCAGGATTCGAACCCTTGGCTTTTTTCCCAAGAGATAATAGTCTCTACCACTGGGCTATAGCCCAAGTGGCACCTGGTGGTGTATCTAGTACTTTGCTGTGGAAGGTGTTTGAGCCTTATGGTTACATAAAAGATGCTTATGTGGCGAAGAAGAGAGATGCAAAGGGGAATTTTTTCGGTTTTGTGAGATACGAAAGGGTTCAGGAAGTGACGGAGTTACTGCAGAGACTGAACATGGTAAAGATTTATCAGGCGAAGGTGGTGGTGTCGGTAGCAAAATATGACAGGAACCATCAGAGATTTGAGGCTCAAAAATTTCCGAAGTATGGTGAATCGGGTAGGAATGGAGGTCTGGAAAAGGATGGTAACCAACAGAACCCTACTATGGGTCAGAACCCTCTGTTATAGTCACGAACAATTATTCATTCAGGAATGATGTGACCGATGATAAACCTTCCAGCTCTAAAAAGACGATCAGGATTGAAGACAGGGCTGCATTGTACCCCGACCACTGCATGATGAGATCCGTCATTGGGGAGGTGAAGAACCTGTCAGTGTTGAAGAAGTTGAAAGCAATGTTGGCGGAAGGGGGTAAGGAAGAGAGTCCAGTGAGTTATATTGGTGGTCTGAAGGTGATGATTGTCTTCCGAAATAAAAGATCGGCACTATCGTTTATTGGAGGTGAAACACCGATATGGGGAGAAATACTTGAATCAGTGGCGCTATGGGAAGGGCAACATCTGGATTGCCAAAGATTGGCATGGATCAAAGTGTAGGGAGTCCCCTTACAGTTGAGGGATGAGAACGTGTACAACAGGGTTGGGGAGTTATATGGGAAAATTGCAAGGAAGTCTACTTTTTCTTGGGAGTCAACGGATAACTCATTTGGTGATTGTTGCATCCTGGTCTCTAGTGGGCCAAAGATTAATGAAGAGATCGACTTGGTGTGGGACGGGAATAAATTTCCTGGCTGGGTTAGGGAGGAAGACTCAAGGAATATCCAGAAAGAAATTGATGATATTATGGCTGACCTTGTCTCGGGTTGTGCCCGTTCACAAGACTCAGTCGTCGGTGATGAGGTAATGGAGGAGGGGGAGTTCAGGTCGGTTCAGATTCCCGTGGGGGTGGTGGCAGCTGGTAACGAACAGTTAGGAAACGAAGGTGAAAGGTCGGATAACCAAAAGGTGCATGGGGATGGGATTCAAGTATGCATGGGGAAGAGGAGACTTTGGGTGCGAACATGCCTTCATCATTAATGGCTAGGGGCCCACAAGGTAATGAAGTGGCAGGAGTTTTCCCAACACATGTTGGGCCACAGATAAGTATTGATAATATAATTTGGGGAGAGAGAATAGTGGGCCAGCTACTACTTTTAAGTCCATAAAAAGGGCCCGAGCTATGAGAAGCCCAAATGATGAAGTCCAAGATGTTTCGGGGAGGGTTTTCTTTACATAGTCGGTCAGTTTCCCTGACCTGAACAAGTCTGTTGCCACTGTTGACAACAGTGTGGATGAGATTCATATGGAGGGTTGTGACAAAGCTACCGACACAATGGGTGTGGGCTCCATGGAAGGGGAAGGGGCTGAGAATGCAAATACAGTGGGGGCGAATGGTTGCGTGGAGACACTTGAGCAGGACAGTATGCTTAATACAGCTACAAGTAACAACAATTTGGTGAATGAAGAGATGGTTCGGTGGTTGGTATTCATTTGGCTAGGTTCGAGAAGCACGTTGAGGAGTTAGTTTCTGATGATGGGGATCATTTGGGTTTTCAATGAATTTCCTCTCGATTAATTTAAGGGGTGTTAGGGACTCGAGGAAGACATCTTGGGTCAAAGGCTTGAAGTCTAGTAATGGAATCCAATTTTTGACAGTGCAAGAAACAAAGTTAGAAGGTAACTCGTTTTTTAATTACAATGTCTTGTGGGGGAACTCGATTTTCCAATCAGAACAAGTTTAGGCGGAAGGAAGATCTGACGGTTTGTTGTGTCTGTGGAATCCTGCGGTTTTTCAGCAGACATGTACGGTCAAGAATAGATAATTTTTGGTCGTGTCTGGGATTTTGGTGGCGTTAGGGGTGAGGTTAAACATTGTTAATGTATATGCTTCGAATGATGCTGGGAGGCGTAGAGAATTATGGGGGAACTGGAGCGAGTGAAGAATGAGATACAGGGTATGTGGGTTTTCTTGGGGGATTTTAACGAGGTTAGGTTCGCTTCTGAGAGAGCTAATTCGGAGTTTGTTGCCTTACAAGCGAATAGATTTAATGAATTCATATGTAGAGTTGATTTGTATGAGTATAATATGGGGGTCATAGGTTTACTTATATGTCGGACAATGGAGAAAAGTTGAGTAAACTCGATAGATTTTTGGTGTGTAGACAGTTTTGGGATAGATGGCCTGGTGTTGTGGTAACGGCCCTGTCGAGGGGAGTTTCGGATCACTGTCCAATAATATTATTGGTATCCCCCGCGAATTTTGGTCACATTCTGTTTAGGTTCTTCAACTTGTGGTTGGATATACCGGGCTTCAACGATTATGTCAGGTCGATGTGTGCAGCCTTTGTCTTCTCAGGGCCGGCAGACTTGGCTTTAGCTATGAAGCTGAAGTTCCTTAAAAATAAAATTAGGAGTTGGGTTGGAGAGGAAAAGAGAAGAAGAGAGCATGAGTGTATAACTAAAAGACAAGAAGTGGAGAGACTTGAATTGGTTGCTGAGGACAAACCCTTGACTTTGGTTGAAAAACAACTTAGGGGGGAGTTGAGAGTATACTTACTTGAGATGGATAAAAGAAAACAAGAAGATTTAAGACAAAAGGCCCGGGTTAAGTGGGCGGTGGATGGCGATGAAAATTCAAGCTATTATCATGGGATTATCAACTCTAATACTAGTGACAGTAAGATAAATGGGCTTCGGGTGGATGGTATATGGGTCGAAAATCCGGTTTTTATTAAAGATCAAGCATTCCAATTTTTTTCGGACAAGTTTAGGGAGCCTCTACCGACGCGCCCTCTTTTCCAATGTCCAAATCTGGCTTGCATTTCTGGTGCTGAAGCGGATATATTAATTCAGCCGTTTTCGTTACTTGAAATTAAAGATGTGACACCCGGCAAAGTCAGGTTAACAACGTCGTCTAGATTAAAGTCTACCTTAGCGAGTCACGCGTATTCTGTACTTAACTGGGTTAGTTGAGTCGGGTTATGGTTCGGGAACTGTTATGTGAGTCTAGGGAATCATTAGATGTTGGCCTAGAGGATCGTTAGATGTCAGTCCTTAACCAAGTGTACAAGGGGTGACGATTCGGAGAATCGTCAAAGCATAGGGAACATGCAAGTCTCGAGTCCCGGGAATTGGTGAACGAGTGTGAATGTGTTTATTTGCAAGTGTTATGTGTTTACAATCATTATGTGACTTGTCGGTATGTGAAAATGTGTTAACATATGTTAAAACGGGGTTTAACGCGCAAAATACTTGGAACCATACCCTGTAGGCGATTAGGGTGAGCTAATCACCTACAGGGTGGCGAGTAGCCTTACCCAGGTGGCGAGTAGCCTTGCCTAGTAGGCGATTAGGGGGCTAATCGCCTAAGGGGGTGGCGATTAGCAACCCTAATCGCCTGCAACTGAACCATAATCGCCTGCAACGTGGGTTACGACTAAAAACGACTATAAATACAATACTTGACCTCCTAAACATCATAATATCAACCCTAGTCGCCCCACAACTCGTCCCAACACCCACACAACCTCTGGAACACGATTTTGGATCAAACTACGCGTTTTCAAGCCTAATTCATCAATCAATCATAATCTTAAGGTGTGGTTTTCATCCATGCAATCTTTACTAATGTTTTTATTGAATCCCTAATGGTCCAGACCTGTTCATAAACACTTGTGTCTTCTGAAAATCGTTGATAATTGTTATTATATGATTTCTAGAGATTATGCATGTTGTATGTGTATGTTTTAATTAAAAGATAGGATTTTTGAGATTCAAGAAGGGTTGTTAACATGATATTAGGGTAGTTACTGATTTATGATGATGGGTGGTATGGAAATCCGATTGGTTGATTCACTAGGGTTATGTTTACGCATGTTAATGAGATGATTACATGATACTTGTGTTATGTTTTAGAAACGTGGTTGCATCCAGGACTGCTAGAACAAGGTTAAACGAAGTATTTTGGTTTAAACATGTTTAGGATACTTGTTTGATTGATATTGGAGGTTTCCACACGTTCTGGGTTTGATTTGGAGTGTTAAACGCGCGAAAAACCGGAACAGACGTGCAGGTGGCGATTAGCAGTCCTAATCGCCTAAGGGATAGGCGATTAGCAGGCTAATCGCCTACCAGAGTGGGCTAATCGCCTACCCCTTAGGCAATTAGGGGGCTAATCACCTAACATGACTTGTTTTTGCATGCTGCATGACCCTAATCGCCTAATGAGTTCTGAAATGCATGTCACATGACCCTAATCGCCTACAAACTCCAAAATTAGCATACCACATGACCCTAATCGCCTAATGTATAGGCGATTAGCACTCCTAATTGCCTGTTGACCAACATAATTGCTAGTTGACTTTTCCTAATCGCCTGTACTGCTGCAGTAAGTGTATTTTAGCATTCCGAGGCCCGTTTTGACACCTAGGAACATGCTAGGAACCCCGTAACATGTCTAATAACTCAGTAACATGTGTTCGGGTCAATAATGTGTTAATTGAACTATGTGCTAAAACTTGTTGGATTTTAACGTATGTTAAGTGCGACTGCATGATTATGTGTTTATAAATACAAGTGTAACACGGGAAGTCTCGGGTCACCAATGGGATGTCGAGTCTTGTACGTTTGGTCATGTTAACAGTAAACGTGTTGTCAAACAAACTTGGTTATGGTCTGGACATCTAGGGACTAACTAACCTACGGGTTATTAGTCTAAGTACTTGTAACTGTCATATGTTAGGTCGCCGCTTTACGGGGCTAGCATAGCTTGTTGACTTATTCTGTTATCTGAAGTAACGCAACCTAAGGTGAGTTTACGGCCCCACTTTACTTGGTTTTCACTTTTGGGGGAGAAAACATGTGTTAAACAACTATTTGGTAACAACTGTCATACTATGGGTTTTCAAACGGTTTACTATACGATCTTTGGAAGTCCCGGGGGGAACCATGAATGTGCTGGTTTGCACAACGGGGAAATGTGAATAGCGCTATTGGGAGTGACCAACCCCACCCGTCGGCTTGGAGGGCCGGGCGGGTGCATATTGTCTCAAACAGGAACAGGTTTACTATTCGGGCACAACAACTGGTTTGCGAGTTAGTAATGGTTTTCCAATCGTAGTAGTAATGGAACATGCGCCTAGCTAGCGTACTTGGTTTACAATTGTTATAGTATGGACAGGTTGAACTTGGAACTTTGATTACAAACCTGTAAACTCACCAGCATTTTTGTGCTGACGTAAACTCTTACATGTTTTCTCAGGTCGCTAAGGTAGCAAAGTGGAACTAGGGCGCACGCGTCTGCACGACGTCTAGTTAGGGTCGCATGGTCTTTGAACATTGAACATTTGGTTTTACTTTGGATATGTAACGATATTTAGCTTCCGCTGATGTTTGGGATTTTTAAACTATGTTTTTGAAATTCATTTAGTATTATTTATTGTGATCATTGACTTGGATCCTGGTTTGTCATGCGCCTCGCGGTAAAACTCCGCAAGTGGATTTTGAGGGTGTGACAAAAGAGGCGGTGTGGCCGTGTGATGGGGACAAGGAACCGGGCCCGGATGGGTTCAACTTTAAGTTTATTAAGAGATTTTGGGGCTGTCTCGAGGCCGATTTTATGTCATTATTTGGAGAATTTCATCAGAGCGGCACTTTATACCCGGCGTGTTCTCCGTCGTTTATTGCCTTAATACCGAAAGTAAAGGGACCTTTGGGATTTGCCAACTTCAGGCCGATTAGTCTAGTTGGTTGCATCAACAAAGTGGTTTCTAAGGTCTTGGTCGAGAGGCTTAAGTAGGTGATTGGAAAGTTGGTCAGGTCAGAACAATCGGCTTTTCTGTTTGGGAGGAGCATAACCGATGGACCACTGATGCTAAATGAATTGGTGGCTTGGATGCGAAGACAAAAACGTTAGGGTTTTCTGTTTAAGGTTGATATAGATAAAGCCTACGACTCGGTGTGTTGGTCTTTCTTGGATAAAGTACTCGAACAGATGAATTTTCCGGAAAGGTGGAGGGGTGGGTTTCGGCTCTGGTTACTACAGCCTGGGCGTTAGTTCTGATTAAAGGGTCACCTACTCCGAAATTCCAGTGTGGTCATGGTCTCAAGCAAGGCGACCCTTTATCGCCCTTCCTATTTGTGTTGGTAATGGGGGCTTTGTCATGCTTCATAAGAAAGGCCGCACAGGTTGGTTTATGTCACGATGTTGTGTGTGGAAGTTCGGGGCTGATTTTAACACATTTAATGTACGCCGATGACGTAGTTTTCCTAGGCGATTGGTCAATGTCGAATGCTAAGAATATGAGAAGGTTATTGAGATGCTTTTACTTGGTTTTGGGTTTGAAGATTAACATGGGGAAATGTTCACTTTTTGGCGTGGGGATACAGCTGGGTGAGGTAGCAGCAATGGCGTCAATGCTCAGATGCAATGTCGGCTCGTTTCCATTCAAGTATCTAGGTTTACAGGTGGGTGCAAATATGAACCTATGCAAACATTGGGACCCAGTGTTGAATACATTTCGTACCCGTTTATCTATTTGGAAAGCCAAGACATTGTCCGTGGGCGGTAGAGTGGTTCTAATCAAATCGGTTTTGAACTCTCTCCCGACCTACTATTTCTCATTATACAAGGCCCCCGAAAAGGTTCTCGAGTCGTTGGATAGAATGCGTCGGGTGTTCTTTTGGGGAGGTTCGGAAGAAAAAACTAAAATGAATTGGGGTCGCTTGGGGTAAGGTAATATCGGATCATGGGTATGGTGGGTTGGGGTTGGGCTCGCTACAGGATGCAAACTTGGCGATGTTGGCTAAGTGGTGGTGGAGGTTCAAGAATGAAAAACATAGTTTATGGTGGAAAGTCATATGGTCTATTCATAATAATACAAGGGGGTGGAATTTTGTTCCTGTGAAGCTCTCTCAACCAGGTCTGTGGAAAAGCTTTGGTAGATCGGTGGCCGAAGTTAGCAGGGTTGGTATTGACATAACGGCTCTCATTAGAGGGAAATTGGGTCGGGGTGGACATTGGGTTTTGGGTTGGGGATGATCCTCTTCGGGTACGTTTTCCTAATTTGTTCGAGCTTGAAAAGAATAAAATGTGTAGCGTAGCGGATAGGCTGGGTACCAGGTCTGGGGGTTGGAATTGGGAGTGGAAGCGACAAGTTGCTAACGGCATCGAAGAAACGGAGCTGCAACAATTGTTGGTCTTAATTGGTCAGGTTTCCTTATCTTCAGTGAAGGACAAGTAGGTTTGGGTTTGGGTGGGTTTGGGTCTTACTTTGTGGCATGTTTGAAAGACGGATTGAAGGCGTTGCAATGCACAAGACCTGATTACACCTGCAAGAAGAACTCGTGGGTACCGAAGAAGGTGGAGATTCTAGCGTGGAGTGTGTACCTAGGTAGGCTGCCGACTTTTTCTGCTCTGAATCGAAGAAGTATTAGCGTTTCGTCCGTTTATTGTCCAATATGTGGAGAATTTTCTGAGAATTCTGAACATTTATTCTTGGAATGTGGGTTCGCACAATCGATTTGGCAACTTGTTGAGCAATGGTGCAGGCTTAAACCGGTGTACGCGTTCAACATCAAGGATGTCTTGGATATTGAAAGATATGAGAACGAATCGATCAAAAGAAGGAAGGCGATTCATGTGATTTGTCTCACTAGCCTATGGGCTATTTGGAGAGCACGGAACGACACGGTGTTTAATCAAGTGTAGTGTTCGATCTCTTCAACTTTGGGTGCAATAAAGTCATGCAGTTTCCTTTGGGTCAAGGCTCGATCCAGGCAAACAAATTTGGAGTGGGGGCTGTGGAGAGGCTTTCATGTGCATAGAATAGGTTGGTAGTGTTTTTTGCCTGATGGTGCATGTTTAGTTCTTCTTTTTGATGTGTACTGCAACTTTGGTGATGTTAACTTTGGTGTGTATCTGTTGTTGTAATCTTTGGTTAGCTTCCGGCTAGTCATTTTGGTATGAATGAAATTTGTTGGCCGTTCTAAAAAAATCTCTCTTTAATTTAGGTGATTAGATAGTTAATATATGATTAGCTTGTAGGATGCAAATATACTTCCTTTTCATGTTGCTACATATTATTAATTGATCATACGCACTAACTTTACCCTAAACCTATCATTCTTTTTAGAGAAACTTACAGACATACACAATATTATTGTTATGTTTTGCTAATATGGTCATTTTAGAGAAATTTTATATGTATAGTATGGGCTACATAAAATCTTAGCTGTTTTGATCAAAAATTACCTAAGTAACTATGTATTTCAAATTAGTTTGTGAGGTAGAGCGCTATTAGAAATACTGATAAAAAAATAGGTAAAAAAACAAATGTATTGTTCAGGATATGGTGACAGAAATCAAGTAATTAAGACTTGGAATATGGCTCGGGATAGAATAAGTAAAAAATTAAAGCAAGCAAGAACACTCGATATATGAGGAAAACCCTTGATCTAGTATGATCACCGGTACAAAACCTCAGGAGGAGACAAATGTCACACTGCCTGTGTTAATCTATTAATAATAAAGAAAATACATGTCGGGAACTAGAACTTGATCGATCTAAGTGTTAAAATGTAATCGTGTAAGTGATTGTGTGTAAGAGTATTACTAGTTGCGAAAGCTGAAGTGTGTAGAGAGTGTAAGTTGTTCCTATCCGATCAGTTCAAGCCCCGTTTTATAGTTAAAGACTACAACTAACTATCCTATATTCTCTGGATATGCAGACTCCTTCTTCTTGACCATTAGAGGCTCCATTAACCGTTAACCAACGTTCATCTTCAACCAACATTCCGTTTTACTTGCAAGACCTGGTCTTCAATCCGTGTGAGCATTTTGTTTCCCTGCGATCAAAGTCATTTCACAAGAAAACAATTAGGTTTTAGTCAACATCAGGACAATTTTCAGTATATTGAGCTCGACCCGATGTCAGAAATTCTGATTATTAATATGAATACTGAGCAAGATTTTTACCCTAACATTATTCGTATAGAAATCTAGCGGAAGCGATTTTCTATTTGGTTTAGTTTGTTTATTTCAGCCCTGCAACCGGAGGGCTGCTCAGTTTCTAGTAACCGACTTTCAAAACAACAAGGAGGATATTGATACAAGAAGTGTAAGGATAATTGTTTTTTTATTGATAGATAATATTTTGGTACATACTGCTACGAATTCCTAGTAGCTATTTATAAGAGAACAAAACAACAAATAATCATAAAAGAAATAAAACTAATAGCTTAAATCAAGCATTGCTTGATTTATGCCTTTGACTGGCTTGATTTATGTCTTTGACTTTGACTGTTGACCTTTGACTTGACTGCATAATCATTGGAATTAGCAGTGTCCAATACTCCCCCTCAAGTTGGAGCGTGAAGGTCACGATATCCCAACTTGCCAAGCAATATTTCTTTATTTCGAACACTCCCCTTCAAGTTGGAGTGCTTGTTTTTCTTGTGGATTCAAATATTTTGAACCCGAATTTTCTTTCGGGTTCAAAAGACCCGACTTTTTTTTTGCGGGTTCAAAGGACCCGACTTTCCTTTTTGCGAGCTTGAAAACTTCGACTTTTCTTCTTGTGAATTCAAAAAATCCAACTTTTCTTTTATTTGCGAGTTCAAAGATCCCGACTTTTTCTTTTCTTGCGGGTTTGAAAAACCCGACTTTTCTTTTGCGAGCTCAAATAACCCGACTTTTCTTCACGCGGGCTCAAGGAACCTGACTTTTCTTCTTCTTGCGGGTTCAAGGAACCCGACTTATCTTCTCACGGGCTCAACGAACCCGACTTTTCTTCTCGCGGGCTCAAGGAACCCGACTTTTCTTCTCGCGAGTTCAAAGAACTCAACTTTTCTTCTCGCGAGTTCAAAAGAACCCGACTTCTCTTTTCTCGCGATTTCAAAGAACCTGACTTTTCTTCTTGCGGATCAAAAGAACCCGACTTTTCTTTCTCGCGGGTTCAAAGATATGAACCCGACTTTTCTTTCTCGCGAGTCCAAAGAACTCGACTTTTCTTTTTCTTGGTCTTCGATTTTCTCCATCTTGCTTTCCCACACTCCATGTATCTTTCTAGAATCTGTCCCCCCCCCCTCCCTTTTTTTTTAATCCACCCACAACTTTTTTCCACAAACTCTCTCTTCTTTTGTATCAAAGATGAACTTTTGCAATGGTTGTGACAGAAAGTTTTCCATCTAATCAAGAACATAAATACGTGAAGCGATATCTTGAACCAACCAATCCATGCCATTCAAATTCAATACTTTAGTTATTTCCTCAAGAGAAAGAGCACCTTGTATATCATGTGAGAATCCAGTTATAAACCGAATTCACGAATCGATTAAACGAATTCAGCTAAGTTTCAGACGGGAGATTCGAGACGAGACAGAAATTAACGATAACAACGTCATCACAGATTCGTATTACTACAGAAACGGTTACAGACACTGTCATCAGTAGGATAAACATCTATCTCGGGGCTGGGGGAGGTCGGGCATGACCTCCCCCTTGAGAGCATTCAAAGTACAAACTCAAATCTACAAATGAAAACCAACACATGAGATTGCTATTTATAGTCCAACACACAAAGCCACTTTCGCCCCTTTGTATAGGTCGAATGTGGAATATTTTCACATTCGCCCTTTTGTATAGGTCGAATGTGGAATGTTTCCACATTCGCCCTTTACCTAGGGTCGAACCTGAACTTTGTGTTTTGGCCTATATTTACAAATGCGTCAGATCCATAAAATGCCCTTATGGATCACCACAATCTCATGTAATACAATACAAGACTCAATCCTAGTCTATTCGACAGTGACGTCCACAGAAAGTGCATCAACATCATGTTCGTTAGCAAAAACGATGAGTGAAGCTCCTGACAGCCTCTCTTCCTTTAAAGGATAAGACTATTGATGTTTTCCCAAATTGTTGAGTCCCACAATAAGAATACGCATTTCTTTTTATTTGTGAGCAGAGTGTTCCAAGGATCAGAAACACTGCTCTGATACCATATAGAAATCTAGCGGAAGCTATTTTCTGTTTGGTTTATTTTGTTTATTTCAGCCCTGCAACCGGAGGGCTGCTCAGTTTCTAGTAACCGACTCTCAAAACAGCAAGGTGGATATTGATACAAGAAGTGTAGGGATAATTGTTCTCTTATAAATAGCTACTAATTCCTAGTAGCCATTTATAATAGAACAAAACAACTAATAATGATAAAAGAAATAAAACTAATAGCTTAAATCAAGCATTGCTTGATTTATGCCTTTGACTGGCTTCATTTATGTCTTTGACTTTGAGTGTTGATCTATGACTTGACAGCATAATCATTGGAATTAGCATAGTGTCCAATAATTCGTATATCAACTTATACTTGGATATTATCTTTTAAGTTAGATGACTATGTGAAACCTATCATGTTACATGACCACAAATTTTATCTTCCTGAACATAACTTCAAAGTATCTATAACTTATAATAAAAGAATTGAACTTTGATGATGTGGCATTCAATGGAGGCCTCAACCCCTCCTTGAATGTGCCACGTGGCATCATATAGGATTTTTTAATTTTTGAGTTTTTTTTAATAAATCTATATATATTATAATTATTTTAGGAAAAGATAATAATTTAAAAACAAAATTAAATTTTATCTCTAATATTTCTCCCATAACTTTTAAACGTTAATATCTTTTATATACGAGATTTTTTAAAGAAAAAAATTACACCAAATTAACGAGCGTTTTATTATCTTTCTAATGAGTACCATAGTGCTATATAAAAAACGGAGAAAAAAAACTATTTTTGTGGGTTTTGTTTTCAAATATATTTTACTGTACTAATAAATCACAAACGATAAACATAACTTCATAGGCAGAGATTCCTTTTTTTTATATTTGAATATGATAACTTATGGCAGAAATTTGTTTAAAATAAATAATAATAATAATATTCATTAATCATATATTTGGCAAATCATTAATTATGTTGTCATATTAGATATTTTATTATGTTATATTAGATATTTCAACCCCGGGACGCTCCCGGGATAAAAGCTAGTATACATATATATGAGTGATACTTGCATAACCTATGAAGCTTCGTATATCTATGATAAATGAAATGCCTCCTATCTTGCTGCTCTCTTATTTTTCTTCTACACATGGTTAATATCTTCTTTTTTTAGTCTTCAAATATTCATATTGTTAATACACTCATACAAAAAAAAATATATATGTGAGAATGTGGTTACATAATGGAGCGTGTCTACTGTGTGTTGTGGGCCGCGAGCGATTAGGCGTGAGTCACCAAATTTTTCACGTGGCTCGCAAACACCATAACACAGCTGTGTTACCGTTCCCACGAGCGAGGCCACGCTACCACACTCGCGTGTGGTAGCGGATGAAAACTAGCCATTGGGGTTTTTCGACAGTTGGCTGCTGCTGACCGTTGGCGGCGGGTGTTATTTTTAGCAAGTCCCATGTTTTTCAAATCAAACTTCTAAATTTTTTCACTCTTCATTCTCAACAAATGGCTTTGGAATGGAATGATTTTTCTTCGTCCGACTAGTCTGAAGAAGACGATTTGTTTATGGAAGTGGGAAGGATAACGATTGATTACTTGATGGCCCGGTCTCAAAGACGAAGGCAACCCGCGCTAACGAGACAACCACCATTTGATCGTGATAGAGAGGGAGCAAACGAAACTTTGATACGACACTACTTAAACCCGGAGCCCGTGCACAATGAAGAACATTTAGTCTCGACTGTACGCATGTTGGTTGAGCTATGTGTACTACGGCTTAGCGATGTCAGTTTCATCGAGGTGATCACGCTGGCCGAGTATTATACTTGAAGTTGTAGCCTCACATGATCTTTGGTTTTGGCATACTTTTTTTTGGAGTTGCTGGGTCAAATAATGACCTAAATGTTATCGACAAATCACCTATATTCGATGACCACATCGACGGGGTTGAGCAGCTCTAATCGTTTTATGCTAATAACATAAATTTCAAGTACGGCTACTACTTTGTCGATGGTATTTACGACGAATGGACGACACTTGTTCAATCTTACTCATCTCAACTTGAAGACAAACGCAAGAACTTTACAAAGAAACAAGAGTCGGCAATAAAAGATATTGAAAGAGCGTTCGACGTTCTTGAAAAAAGATTTCTGTCGATTGCCAACCCAATAAGGTTTTGGACACGGGAGAGGATAATGGACGTCGTCTATACTTGATTATTCTACATAACATGATATTGGAGAACCAAGGCATGACTATATGTCAAAATTACCAAGGTGATATCTTATATGCCCAACTGACAATCGCTGATATTCAAAAACTCGACAGTATGAACAATATCAAAACCTGTGAGATACACGGAAACCTTCTCCGTGAATTAGTTGAGCATTTATGGGCTAGATGTTCTGATGATCTTGTATTAGATTAGAATTAGTTTTTTATAGTTTGTATTCTTTTACATTAATATATCATGGTTAGTTAAGTTTATTTTTATATTAGTATTACAAATTATACAAATTTAGAAAGCCTAAAAGCCAATGATGTTGTAGCCTAGTGGTTGCAATGGAGGTGGAAAGGTTTACCCACTTTGTGGGGTTTCTGCCCTGGGAGTTCACAGGTTCAAATCCCACTCAGAGTAGGGTTATTCTGAAATGAGGGGCTGGACCTTAGGGGGGCCCGGGGACCGGACCTGAAGGGTGCAGGGCTTCGTTATGGGTGGTGCACCGTTGGCCGTTCAAAAAAAAAAGCCTAAAAAAATTAAACTTTTTTAGATAAAGTCACTGCTCTCCTCTAGCCACAACAGGATCCAGGTGAGTGACCAGCAACTTTATTAAGTTGCCACGTAAGCGCTGACATGACGCAACATAAGATAATAAAGTTGCGGCTAAAAGTGAGCCACAACACATAATCTAAATTGTCTTCCAATGTAAACTTTTTCAAGCATCTAAAACTTATTACATAAATATTTTGTTTAGATATTTATTTGACAATACGGTTAACTTACAAAATTTCTACTTATAGAATATCGTGTGATAACAGTTTTTCAATACTTTTAAAGAGACCACATTTTAATTTACAATAAATGATGTATTTGATTCTTGTTTGGTAAACCAACATCAATCATATCAACAACGGCCCGTGTACAATAAATCCATAGATGATATGTGATAAGACACACATAAAATTAGAATTTTTGTAGATCATACACACATACCGCCGGCCAGAAAGATGGAGAGAAGACATAGAGGTTTAGAGATAGAGAATGAATTACAGTGAGAGAAACATATTGAAGTAGGATGAAAAAACAATCTTTGCTTAACATGAAGCAAACACGTGTCGGTGAGGTGTACCCTCACCGACCTCTCAATTACGATTCTACCCACATGAGTTGCCCAAATTAGAATACATGCACATTAATATATAGGATAATTATACATGCATGTTTCTTGTAGTAGATATCCTAAACAACATTTACACGTTAATTGCTATTTTCTTTAAAACTATAATTACACTAGAAAAACATCTACAAACTTTCATACAGGCACATATGTAAGGTTGAACTTGTACCGATTCTAAAGAAAAGCAAAAGGTGGATACCTAATTGTTAACGAAAATGGACCAGTAGTGTATGACTCGATACCGAGTGTCATTTAGTCATCCCTAGATACAAGTATACATATAATTATTCGTGACTTGAAATCAACATCACGAAGGATATAATGATCATTTAAGTAGATACCCATATGCAATTTAGAGCATTCACATCTCATCACTCCTCCTCGTTCATCAAATTACATTAAAAACACTACATTTTCTCTCTTATATTCAATTAAATAATATTTTTATACATTTATTATTATATTTTCTCACTTCTCAACTCACAATCACTTTTAAAAAGATTAAAAATATCAAAACCCTCAAAACTCATTTTTTTAATTTTTGCTATAATTACATCATAATAATCTCCCAAACTTTCATACAACAATACACACATAAGCCTGACGGATGCATGTTTTAAAGTACTCAAACTAAACCCCCAATCATAACCCACACTCCACTTACATCTTAACACGTGTCCTCTTCTTCAAACCCTCTAAAAGAACCTTCCAAAAAAAGCCCCAAATCACTTACAAGCCCTAATTTCATTCACTCGATCAATCAATCAATCACACCCTTTTAATATTATATTCTCTTTCAATTACACTAATTTTCTACTCATACCCAACTTCCATATTTGATCATTCAGGTGTTTATTCAGCCCACTGTTCTGTTTTATTTTATTCTGTTTTTGTTTCCATTAAATTTTTAGTTCTGTAGTTATAAAGATAATAAAGATTTAGTTTTTATGTGTGTGATTATCTGTTTTTTTATTGGATTTTTCTTGGTTTGAGTTGATTGCATCTGGGTCTCTGGATTTTTGTGAATTGGGTTTGGATTTAGAGGTGAATTTGGTTAATTTGATTTAATGAAGTGAGGATAAGCTTTGTTGAGGTGATTTTGTTAGGGGTGTGCACGGTTCGGTTTGGTTCAGTTGGTTATCAGTATTGATGGAAATTGAAACCGGAGTATTTATTTTATTTTATTAATCAATTGTTTTTTGGTTAGTTGGTTCGGTTTATTTGGTTAGTTTGGTGATTTTTGGTTCGGTTAATAACTAAAACCAAACTTGGGCTAAAGTTTTTGCTTGAAAATACATGTAATGGAGACATAAAATGGATGTATAAATACATGAAATGGAGGTTTAAAAGCTAGAAATATATGAAAATATGAATGGTTCGGTTCGGTTAATTTCGGTTAACTGAGGTCTGAGGGTACAAAAAAACGATAACTGATATTTGGTTAATTTTGGTTCGGTTTTGTTGGTTTTCGATGAATAGTTCAGTTCGGTTATTAATCACGTCATTTTGTTGTATTTTTGCTGAATTTTTGTAGGTCAGAATTCAATCAGTGAGTACAGTTGACTTTTGGTTACTGAAAGATAAAGAGCAGTCAGATTTCAGTAGTTTTATCATTTATGAGGGATGTGGCTGGTGGATTATATAGAGATATGCATTTTTTGTTTAAAGATGTTTTGATGATTATGTGACATTGAATAAAGTACGAAAATGCCAGCGGTTCGGCATTGTTCAAGGGTTGATACTTTTGAGCTGAAGATTCAAATGGAAACGAGTCTCGGTGCACAAAAATCTGAGAGTTACTTTAATCTTTTAACGCGGTATCTGAGTTTAAAGCTTGGAAAATCGGAGTTCGATAAACTGTGCATCCGTTTGATTGGTAGAGAGAATATCCGTCTTCACAATGAACTTATCAAGGCGATATTGAAAAATGCAGCCGTCTGCAAGACACCACCGCCAAAACAAGTCAAACATGACAATCTGTTGACTTTTAAAGATCCGAACGGTGGTCTTCAGTCTATCTGCAGAGATGTATTCCTTCAGTCTCCAAGAAAAGGACGGACTCCAATTCTTCGCGAAAGAAAGTTTAAAGATAGACCGAGCCCTCTTGGAGTCGATGACAAGAATCACATGGCTGAAGATGTGGCACCAACAAGAGGTTTTAAGTCACCGATTGAAGTTTATTCGGAACAGGATGCATTAAGCCGGAGTAGTTATAGGAGAATCCCAATTACAGCTCCGTTTGGTATTAATATATATTCGAATGAATCACGGAAAGTGTCATGTAGTGATTCAGGTTCTGGTTATTATACGGAGACGTGTCATTACAGTGGTCAGTTTCTAAGTAGAAATTCTCTAGAGAACAGATTGAAGCATAAGTTAAAAAGTGAAGGTTTGGATATCTCTGTCGATTGTGTCAACCTATTGAATAATGGACTCGAGTCATATTTAAAAAGGGTTATAAAACCAAGTTTGGAGTTAGCTAGCTCAAGGTCCTTACACGAGCCTGGAAAAAGGTTCGCTACCTCTTTGTTGGATTTTCAGGTGGCATCAATGACCAACCCGAAGATGCTTGGAGAAGACTGGTCTGTACAACTCGAGAAGATTTGTTTGTCTGGTTTTGACAATAAGTAATATGTCGTTGGATTCTAGAAGCAAAACTGTAAATCGTGCGTGAAGAGTAGGAAACCGCAAAAGTTTTGGATTAAAGACATTAAGTTGTATATACGTCTCAATGCTGATTCTCGGGGACAGGACGCTGTCCATTAGTTACGACTACTTTGTAAGATTCCTGACCGCTTCAAATGTTATAGATTTTTGGTCTTACAGTCCATATAGGCAATACGTTCAATAAGTAAATACAGTGTTTAATATATGTAATCAGCTTAATAATATTTGAGTATAATATTAATTAAATGCAGAACAAGCTCGCCTGATATTCCCATTCTTGCCATTCTTGACACCAACCCGACCCAGTTTAGTCATGGCTGCAACAAATGCGTTATTGAAGGCTCGTGTGCTGGACGCCCATGAGTTCACCGTCTGTTTTGACCTTGAGTCAGTGAAGAGGACCTGGTCAGAGGTAAACAATCCTTTTCCCTGCTGCAAATTGTTGAAGTACATGTTGTCAAATGTATTTGGCGTGTTTGGATCCATATTTATAGCTATCCTCGGGTCAACATTCTTTGGACACTGTTTCTGCAATTGAGCTGCGTAACTTGGACTTAGAGTCGGATCCACTTGGTTCTGCTTGCTGAAGTTGTATATCCTGTTTGTGAATTGGTCGCAATGGGAGAATCCCAGCGTGTGTGCGCCTGGGTATGGTAATTAACATAGCACTTGTTCAGATCAGGTTGACCCGAAAACATTTTGTTTAAAAAAGATTTTTCATAAATAGTCGGCGTTCTAAATACACTTGCAAAAGGAATAAAATTTAGGAGGTTTTGTGTTAAAAATATGCTTGACCGACATCCAACCCGTTTGACCCATCTTCCTGTTTGACACATGCATAACATAACCTGAATCGACTCATTCATAATAAATGGGTCGGAAGTGATACATTTACTATTCGAGCTCATGTTTTATTTATTTATTTTTTTTTCTATTTAGCTTTGTTACCCGAGAGAGCAATCATGTCGGCTTGTGTCAACCCGTGAGCAGCAAACATGGCATTAAGCTGATCCAAATTCATATTTGCTTTGGGCAACTTCCCACTCACACTAGCCGCCGTGGAACTCAGCCCGTCTAATCTCCCAAGCTCCACTGCATACGAAGGTCCTCCCGCCTGCAACCACCATCAATCATTACACATCAATATCCAAACTACTTAAAAACGTCTGCAAACAGGGGCGATCCTTTTAAGGGGCGGCCGACCCCCCCCCCCCCCCGAATTTTCGCTCAGAAGTTCCGATTATATAGTTTTCGTATAGAAATTTTTTGGTATAAAGGTTTCGACCCCCTGAAACTGGTTTCTGACCCTCTGAAGTTTCGGGTCAAGATTCGCCACTGTCTACAAACCGGACGTGAAACAACAAAATCAGTTACTACCATCCCAACAACATCACGCGTAGCCATGACAAGAATATCCGCACACGAAACCTTATTTCTGCAACTCGGGACAGCATCAACCGCAGCTTTAGCTTTAATAACTGTATCAAACCCATCTCCAGCCAATGACAGGTTTTCCTGATGGTCCTTCTCTGCAGTGTTTGACCCACTGGATGCTATCATAACCGAAGCATCACATCCCTGAACGAAACAGTCATGAAAAAACAAACGAAGAGTTCCCGGAATGGTAACAGATGTCTGCCGAACCTTAGCTGTGACAGCGTTTCGGACGATTGTTTCTACATTCGGACAAACGTTTGCATAGTAGTTTTGCTTAAGTTGAGCAAAAGCTAAGTTTGGGAACATTATGATAAGTGAAGAGAGAGCTAACACTTGAATAACAGTGACCCAACCCATAATGAAGTTGTATGTATGTGTTTAGAAGATGATAGTAGTAAGCTTTGTTAAATAAGGCAGGCAAAGATAAAGATAATGTATTTTGCTTTAATTTTTTCTTGTTTTATTGGTTTTTTTGGAAGAGAATCTATTTGTTGTATTGTTTTTTTGGATTGTTTTTATACTTAAATTTGATCATATGATAATTAAAAAAAGTTGTGGGCTAGCACTAAGTTTCATGAACTTTGGTGAAATCTTTGGATTGTTTAAATATCTATTTGTTTAATAATTCATTTATTTGTATTAAATCTAACAAAATCTAGAGATGAATTTGGTTATGTATGATCTAAATATAGGCTAGCCTATAGATGTTTCTATTTTAGTAATTTTTTTATCGATTGATTTCGGTTATAAACAGTTTGGTTAATTCAGTTACTTGAATGGATGGTCATCGGTAAAGGAGGCTTTAAAAGAGGGTGAATTAAATCATATTTTAGTTAGTAATCTGAATTGTCTTGTGTAGGCTGCTCTCATTTCACTCGTCGCTACAAACAAGACGGGTATGATTTGAGAGAAGGGGTGTGACTGTCTGTGAACTAAAAGACTACGCGCTAGATGTAACAATTTAGTCGTGCTTGACCCATCCGATACATATGATATAAAATAGTTATAAATTTGGCACTTAATTTATTTATTACAATTTTATTAGAATAATAAAAAATTCGTTTGCTCATTTACTTAAGATTTTAGAAAGTTAGAGTCAATTTTGTATTTATATTTTCATAATTTATCAAAAATCTTTCATTGTCACAGGCACAACTTTCGGCATTTGTAGAGTTGGTTTATAGCAGAAACTAAAAGTTGTTTGTTAAAATTTCAAATCACTTTTATTGTATAACATGCATAAGAGTAGTATTATATCATATCAATCATATTCTCACAGGCAGATTTACTATAAAAATGTAAGCCTAACATAGTATTATTTTTATTATTTTGACAAAAATGAATAAAGGGATGTAACATTCCTTCATGCATAAGTACTATCGAAACTTCATTTCAATAAAGTAATTCATAGTTTGATGTGAATGTGTAAATGAGTTAAAAAAAAAAAAAAGTCGGGTATAGCCATTTTTGTAGTGATGAGATATGAAAATGAAACTTCACTGTTAAGCATGTTCAGGTGAAAGTAGTACTAGGATGGGTGACTTTCTAGGAAGTCTCCACCAGAACAACAAAAAACAAATCCATAAGCTCCTGGATGGGCAACCCGTCGGAGGTAAAGCGGACAATATTGGTGGTGAGAAATTTCAGATGTTACAAAAAGACGGGTCATTGATGATATATATAGTGACGGATTGTTGCAACTTTACCATAATAATATCACTGGCAAACTAACTACTAAATATTAAATAACGGATATTCACTAACGGATTAGTGACATGTAAGGTTCAGTCGGTATTTAATTATTTTTCTCAAAAAAACTAAAGAAATATATTTGTTTCGGTAAATGAATGTGAATAATACGTAAAATAATTAAAAAAAGTACCTTAAACTAATAAACCACCTAGGTGGGTTCCCATCCGGGTTGGGTCTCAGGTTCGATTCTCATCCATCAAAAAATTATACCCATTAAGGTTGAAAGGGACCGGCGTGTGGGAGGATTCGAACTTGAGACCCGGAGTTGTCAAGACTAAGATTTCACCATTGAACTACGCCTTCAAAAAAATAATAATAATTCGTTTATACAAAATATATAAAATAAAAATCTAGTTAAGTAGGATGTTCGCCAGGCCAGATTGTTGTCGGTGCAACAGTTCTTCCATGGTCTATCAGAGCTAGCAAATCGTCTTCTATAGTGCCTCCAGCTTTGCATCTCGTAATCATTCTAATGTCTACATTACTATATCCCATGTCTCCGCCGCTTCTAGTTTTTTTTTTAAAGTGACAATCTATAAACATCAAACAAATTATTATTAATTTGATTGTGGGATAATAATTACATTAAACAAATAATTGTCTTTGATTGCAAATCAGGTAAAAATTAGAAAAATCATCAAAGCGACATAGAGACTTAACGTAGACCAAGAGTTTGTGTAGCATTTTCCTCTTTTATTTTCTCTCATGATTTTTAACGAGCATAACCTTTTCATACGATAATATATATATATATTTTTTTAAATTACACCAATATGAAGAGAATAAAATGATATTTAATCTGGTGTAATTCTTTTAAAAAAATATTATCGTATGAAAAAGTTATGCCCATTTAAAAATTATGAGGGAAAATAATAGAGGAAAAGTCTACACATGGAGACTTAATTAAACGAAATAGCTAAGCAAATCAGACAAAACTAAATTGATTAAATGTAGTTAAAAGCAATACAAGATGGTCAAAACACATAGAAGGATGTGTGTTGAGTGGTTCGGTTTGATTACAAGATGGTCCAACACTCCAACCTGTTGAATTACAAGCTATTTGTTTAATGATGATCCGATTTTCAAAACATTTTACCTAAGCTAATCGAGGTTATTTGTCGATCAATATCCTGCCATACATTTTTTTTTGAACGGCCAACTAAACAACACCGGGTACTTTGTACGCGGCCCCCCAGTGGCAAAGACAAGGGCACAACCCGGCTCACCCCGGACACACAAAGCCCCTAGCCCGCCTGACAGCCCACTTCCAGGGAAAACCCGATCCACATACCCGCCTGAAGGCACGACAGTAGTGAACCGGTAAAACCTGTCGAGATCAGGACTCGAACTCATGACCAAAGGCAAGGAGCCATCCATCATTTCTCATTATGTATTTCGTGGGAATCGAACCTGGGACCTCCAAGAAGGATCATGCCATACATAACTAGGTATTTCTTGGTTAAAATTTGAAATAGTTTATGTTACTTCTCAAAATAGGTTTATGTGTTCCAAAATAGGTTTAACAATTTCATTTTTAAGTTAATTTTAAATTAAAGTAACTTTTGATTCGAACCATCCACAATAAGGCTCGTTTTGGGCCTCCTCGAGAAACGATGTTATCATCGCAGTTCAACGCACTCTTTTTTCCCTCGTTTGCCTCACTCACACACTTTCTCTCTTCCTAAAACGACCCCCTCTTATGGACTTGAACTTCTTTGCCCCCCACCCACACATAATTCAAAATAACAATAGGGATTGTCTTATTGCACCCAAGCTTTCTTTCTTTATTAGTTGGTAACAATTGCAAGATATTGGTAAATTCATTTTCGTTCCAAGCTCATCTATTTTTATTTTTATTGAGAAATAAGGAACATACAAATATTCAATAAAAATATTATTTTTATATCAAATATTGTTTATGCTAAAACAATAATCATTATCATTTACCTACATGGCCAAGTGCACCTTTTTCTATGTTTTAACTATGGAGTAGGAAACATGTTCTTACTTGGACGCACGCACACAGTGCTTATTGGGATCTATCTATGATGTTTATTTATATATATATGGAAATATAACTTGATGAATATTTTAATGATATCCTTATAGTGTCTAGACTGAACTTATATTAACTTATATTAACTTGTAGTAATTGCAACGTGTTATTATGAAAAATGTTATGTTGTGCTGGTTTTTAAATTTGTATGTGTTGTAATTGTTTTTCTTTTGCGCATTGAGACCCTTTTTAAAGATTAACTTGTTATGTGCTAGTTATTTAATAGGAATGTGTTATTGTTGATCTACAAAACTGAAAAAACTTTCAACATGTATACTGAAAAATATTAAAAGACCCTTGTTGATATTTTTAAATTATGTGTGTGTCTCACAACTATTAATTCCTATAGTTTCTATACTAAAATTTGTTTGTATAAGATCCTGAACCTACATAGGACTTTACTTTATAGTAAGTTTTAGATGCTAACTGTAACACCCCGAACTCTTGTTTCGCCTAAATACGCCATTAGCCGTAATTGATAAAGTATCGAAAGCGAATTTAGCGGTGGATGTTTTAGTCAACGGATAAAAACGAGACTAAAACCCACTACAAGATACTAATCTAGTTAATGTTATAATCTAAAAGCAAACCGAGACTAAAACTTGAGGGACCATTGTTGCCAAATGACAAAGTGAGTTTTATTAATAATAATAAAACAACTAGTAGGAAACCCGCGCGTTGCTGCGGGAGAGATCATATAGTGTGTGATACTCTGTATTTAGTTTATCAATTCTCTCGTGCAGTGTCGTCTTGAGGATTTACATACCCCATCCAGCCTATAAAATATGTCTCTTAGGCTTTATAAATGGGTATTGGTATTATTGGGCTTAGCTATTAGGTGTTAAATGAGTCTTCTATTTAAAAAAAAGGCGCACACGCACGTCTATAGGAATTTTACAACAAAAAAATTATGCCCCTGATAAAAATGGGCCCGAGCCGTGTGGACTCCCCTATAACATTTTAGAAATATATTGGGATAGTATGTATGTTGGTTTTCTTATTCCTATAACATTTTAGAAAAGTTTGTTATGTTAACTATTTTTATTTCTATTCAAGTTTTCGAGTTGTGAATGTAAGGCTTCCCCAAAATTAATGAGTGTTTTTGGTGTTTTTGAGTATTTTTCTAAATTTATCTCTCTATCTCTTAATTCTCAATTACTAAAATTAAATTGAGTTATTTTAGGAAAAAAGAATTTAAAAACAAATTTAAATTTTTCTCTCTTATCTTCCTCCCATAATTTTTAAACATAAATATCTTTTATATTCGAGATTTTTTAAATAAAAAAATTACACCAAATTAACGAGCGTTTTATTATCTTTCCAACGAGTACCATAGTGCTATATAAAAACGAAAAAAAAAACGACTATTTTTTGTGGGGTTATATTCATACAGAAAAAAACACAAAGTGTTCAGGTTATTCATTAATCAAATTGTAACATATTTTAATTTACGTGAAGATGATTATATGTTGAATGTTATCTTTTTAATACTTTATTATGTTTAATATGGTTTATGCTTTTTATTTTTTTAACTTTTTAAATAAATGTTTTTTTAACTAAGATTGATTATGTTTAAGTTATTTACTCTTTTCGTGATTTGAGTTTTCTTTTTTTTTTTTATCATTTTTTATTAAATCATATTAAATTTTTCAACCCCGGAACCTTCCCGGGGTAATCGGCTAGTACCATCAATATTTGATCTTCTCCATGCTAGAGCAGATCCACTCTTACATTAAAAACCTTCAAACATAGTTCCAAAAAAGTAGTCAAAGTCAACACATTTGAAGTTTTGTTTATTTAAAAATTAAACATTCAACAATGGTTATTTTATAGAATAATGAAACAACCTCTAGTGGGCTATGACTTAAATAAAGTATGTTAATGGGCTGTCATTTCTATGAGCAAAAATTCTATGGCTAAAATTTCACCATAAAACAGTGGCTACCTGCTGTCCATCTCCACTCAGGTAACAATCAAACTTGTCGAAAATAGAATCATTTTCATACATGTCACAAAGCTGATGGAAATACCAAGAGTTAGAAATCTTAATTTATAAATCAATCCATTGTAGTTTTATTAATCATGGGATAAGGGAGTTTATGAAGGATGTATCACCTTAGGCCTCAAATATTCATGAACCTGAAAGCTTGCCACTGGGCAGAATCCATACAGTGTGAAGGTTAAATTCCGCAGCAGCTATCGCCTCTGTATCAACACATTCAACAGGTTGTTGACATTAAAACCGTTTGTCATTACCAAAACAAAACACGATAAACTCACCTTCTTACAAAACCGTTTGTTGACATTAAAACCGTTGTTGGCATTTAACCAGTTATCATCGAAAGGAGATATCTATTCAAAAACAAAACACCATAGGCTCACCATCTTACAAAACAAATTCAATGTACACCATAGGCTCACCATCAGCTTGTTGACATTAAAACCGTTTTGTCATTACCAATTTTCCTTGTGATCATGGTACATTAAGCCCACCTATATGGAGATAAAAGTCGTACCTATATTATAGGATCAAGAGCTTATAAATCTCAACTGCAAATCCATTTTAAGCCGAGCTTTTTGTCGACATCTCTTGATTGTGTCGAATGTATGACAGTGTGAAGGATGAAATTCGGCAGCAGTTATCACCTCTGTAACAACACATTTAACAGGAAAGCAACACTTAAATCCACACACAAACGAACGAACGCGACACCTACAAAGAGCTCCCTATCCACTGCACATGTGTAAAAGAAGCACATATTGTAATGAACTTGAAATTTTCAAAAGCATCAACACCCTCACTAACTTTGAGTTTTTCAGAGTCGGGAGCTGATAAAATTTTGTCAAAGAAGCACAACTAACAGTAAGAACATAGAATCCTTTCGGTTGAAGGAAAAAAATTAAATTAATCAAAAATACAACTTACCAACACCTTCTGGTGGAGAGCCTATATTATCAATTTCTTTCGTGCACTTCTATGCATCGATAATAAAAACTCCAGAGCAGATAGTAAAAAAAAATACAAATGAGATATCCAAAGCTACATATGAAATCTAGTAAATCAACCAACAAACGAACCTTTTCTTTGCCTTTTATTTCTAACAGACTTTAACTTTTCCGGTGATTTCGGGCATGGTAACTCATCCAACTGTAAAAAAACACCCAAAACTGAATCAAATACACAATCAAAAACTCTGAACTGAAATACCTTGTATGCAAATATACAAGATATGACAGTTTGAAAACATAAAATTTGCACTATAAAGTGAATTAGAAGTTCCAAAAACGTACCCCATATCCTTTGCCTCTTTCACGCCCTCCATAATTGTTGCGGTTATGGTAAGGACCTCCATTTGTTTCCGTTCTTTCTTCTAGAATCTTTTTGTGAATTTACAACTGTTAGCGAAAAACGTCTCACAGAAAGAAGCGAGCGATTGAAGTTTAATCGTTTGTCTCCCATGAGAAATGTTCAATGAGCTAGCTAGCTCTGCATACACCAACATCATTCAGTATTATCACCAATAAAGAACACTATTATCACTAATCAAGAACAGGACTACATTTTTGTGCACAAGGTCCACTTTTGACGGTTTTAAAGTGTTTTTGAGCATTGTAAACCAAAACCAAACCAAACCAAACCGTACCCAACTCAACCAATAAACATTTACCAACATGGCAACATATCAACAAAAACAGTTGTTCAAAACTTATGCCCAGAGTTCGTAATGAACACAACATCCCCCCATACACAAAAAAACCCACAGCCTTCCCAACCTAAACGCCTATACCACATCACCCATTTAACATCGTTCCAATTGTTCAAAGTTTATTTCAAGGTGCCACTTTTCTTTCCATCTCTTTTTTTCCCTAGCTTATCTTACATTTGTGCTGGATTCAACCGTCTTTTTTTCACTGTTTGTTTTTTCATTCTCTTCTGCCAATTAACCATTTTTTATGTCTGTTTCTTCTACACTTTTCCTTGAAACACCTTCTGTCCAAATATATAGGTTTTTTTGTACAATTTATATCCATCTATACAATTTAGAATTATTAGCAGTTGATAGAAATTCCAATATAACTAATCATGTCTAATTCACAACATTTACCAACATATCAACAAAAACAGTTGTTCATTAGTATTTCCACACCAATATTAATCAGTACAATAATAGATTAAAAACAAACAGAAACATACCTCTGTTTGCAGCTTATTTGATAGCATCTCTGACCTAGCTTCAACCTCATCTCTTTGTAGGGTTCACTCTTCACCTGCAACAAAACCCATCACAAATCAAACCAACCCAAAAAATACTCACTATTGTTTTTTTAGGTGGAGAGAAATGGAAGATGATGAGGGTTTGGTTTGGTTCACTCACCCACCGGTTCTATTTTGATTCTCCTCAGAAATAGTGTCCGGAAAGGCGGAAACTGGACCATGAAGCCACCATCACCATCATGCAATCGCTACCTAGAGTTTCGAATAGCCGAAGATATTGATCGAAACAATCCCAGCGAAGCCATCACCACCACCATACAACCGCTACCTAAGGTTTTGAAAGCCAGGCAACAGTGGTCATCGGATGGTGGTGGCGTTGACCCGTGAAGGCGATGATGGCGATGACTGGTCAGAGAAAGAAAGGAGTTGAAGGGGGTTATTTTTATGAGATTTGGAAGTGATGGTGGTAACTGGTCAGAGAAAAAAGAGTTAGAAATAAGGGTTGTGTGACACGTTGATGATGAGAAGGTGAGTGGGTGAACAGGATTCATGGTTGTGTGACACGTATGCTGGGGGAAGTTGGTCTAATTAGCTAGTGCCAAACAGACATCAAATAAAAAAGAGATCAGATTAAAGAAATTTTTTTTTTTGCCATAACTGGGTCTCGAACTCGGGTAGCTTCTGTATAAGACAGCTCATTTAACCAGTACACCACTTCAATAAGATGTTAATATGATTGAAACCAGATATATTTATTCACATGAAAAATTCTATAAAAATCCAAATCACTGTTCAAATGCCAAGGTATATTATTATTATGTAATGAAAAGATTTATGGCCCCATCACGAATGTAGTGATGACTTTCTTGCACTTGGTAGGGTTTTGACTTTTATTTTAATTTTTTTATTTGTTGAAATTTCTAAAATACCATCAAACAAATGCCAAACTACATGACCCTTTAAGCAAAATTAGGTCTTTATAATAAGTTTGTGAGGAATATGATAATAAGAGATTAATTTGAATAGTTTTAGCCTTGTAGGAAATACCTAAACTTAACGTAAAGTGTGAATAACACTTTATATTATAAGTTATCATAAGAATGTGTGAGTGATCATTACTGAATGAATGAAGTGGTATTGTATGAAATGAAGTTTAGTCATACCTCACTTTTGTATATATCAGTGGTAAGTAGTTGTAACATATCAACCTTTATAAATTCACATATACATTGTGTTGGTATGTTCCTATTTAATTAATTATAAAAATCGGACTAAAATGTCAATAAAGGTCAAAGCTAGGGTTAAAACCAAAAATGTTGGAGTTGTTGAGACAAGCTACTAATCCCTTAGGTAGGGCGGAGTCGGTTAGGGAAGCGGGGAGACGTGGTCATCCGGGAATGAGGTGGAGGTGGAGGTGGAAGGGGAAACATCTTTCTCCGGGATTCATCACATTTTGAAGGGAAACCAAAGACGGAAAAAAGGAACATGATAATACCTTTTACCCGGTTTCGGCCCATGTTGGGGAAACTGTATTTGTCTGAGGAGCATGGACGAATCAGTGCCTTAAATATTTATCCCACACCGTGTAGTCTAAGCTCTAAATATTTAATTTAGTCTCCTACTTCTCTAGTGTGGTGTAGTAAATCACTATCACGACTTGTTTCACCGCCAACAAGAATCCGGAATTTGGCTAACAGTTTACCCCAAAACAATATTGAACGAAGTGTACTAGAAACTCTAGTATTTTCATGCACGTTTAACCAACCCAACGTTAAGGCTAGTTCTTCTTCTTCACTCCACGATATCAATATGGTATTGATTATAAAATGGTAAAGGTTTGGTTTTAGAAAAGTGTGATGCGGGGTAATAAAATTGGAAGATGTATTATATATACAGGGGTAAAATTAAACGGTTTTGAAGTATTTAAAAAATAACCGTTGGGAGACCAATAATAACTTTTTTCACTGTAACCGTTCACCAATCAAAATGCTTCACGTCACCTTCCATTGTTGCCCAACGTTGATGGAAGTCTCCACCGAAAGAGGGAATACATCTAGAGGTGCGCAAAAAAACCGAAACTGGAACCGAAAAAAAAAACCCGGAACCGGATATAAAAAACGGTTTTTTATACCCGGAACTATACCCAAACCTACCCGTCGGCTACGCATAGGGTATAGATTTCTATGTAAAAAACGGGACCCGGAACTGGACCCGATTTATACCCGGTTGTACCCGGGTTTTCCTTATACCTGGAACCCGGTTTTCCAAATACCCAAAAAGTATATGTCAAGCAACGGGACTATTTGGCATTTTGATGGTGAGGTGGTCCGGGAAGGAATGGGTCACTTCGTGATTCAAGAGGGGTTGCCATTTGACCACGTCGATAACCCAAGATTGATGCGTCTCATCCAAAGAACTTTACAACCGCGTTATAATCATCTAAGTTGCTCTACCCTTCGGCGTGATTGTATAAAAAAATTCAATACCCGGCATACCCGGTGTACCCGTTTTTTTTAATACCTGGTATACCCGGAACTGGTTCCATACCCAAAACTGGGTATAAAAAAAACCGGAACCGGATATGGTTTTTTATGCTGGGAACCGAAACTGGAACCGGTTCTTTCAATACCCGGTCAACGTGCTACCCGACCCTACCCAGAACCCGTTCAATACCCGGAACCAGGTATTGAAAAAAACCCGGTTTTTGCACCTCTAAATACGTCTAGTTCAACAAGTCTTTAATTTTGTAATGGGCTGAGCCCAAACCTTTTACGAAAGAGGCCCAACGATTACTAACGAGATCTAAGCCCAATAAAAAAAAAATAAACAGAGGTGGAGTAGAGTGTGTGTCGTCTTCGTCTTATTGCTTACGAGATTCAACTCCTTTAATAAAATCCTGCAATGGTTTCTTCTTCTGGTCGTTCATAGACTTATAACCCTTCGTTTCAACTCTCTCTAGAACCTTCTAATTTCACTGTATACACAATGATGTCCCCAAACCATACTCCTGATGATCGAGCCTCATCTCATACCACTAATTTTAGGTATATTCGATTTATTATTTCGTATCAGTAATCCAATCATTCACTTGAAGATAAATTGTAGATTATTATTGTGTATTTGGCAGAAATGTGCCTAAAAGTGAATGATATTGGTTATATGACCTAGGTTTTGTTGATTAAGGTTTTATTATTTATTATAATGTTCTGGTCTTCTTACATATCGTTAGGGCTATGTTATTAGCAATCTATGCAGTTAGTGCGGTAAGAAATTGGATATCGGTCAAGAAATGATATTTGAGATGTAGGTTGTTATCGCGGTGAGATGTTGGTAATTTTTACTTTTTATATGATGAAAAATTTATATATGGCAATTTAACATTAACAATTCAATATACTCTCCTACTGTTGACAAATTAAACTTTTGCAACTTCCAAAACACTAACAGTTGTAGCAAGTAGGAACTTATTAGTACTTAAAACACTAAAATTTAACAATTAACAATTAAGACTTAAAACACTAATAGCAGCAATAGGAAGAAAGGCAAATGGAAGAAGTAAGAAGGTACGGATATCGGGAATATCAATGATATACCGGTCTAGTATCGGTCAATATTGCCGATAATAGCGGTACCGATATTCTGACCGATAGCCGATATGTTGGTGCCGAGTTAACTACATAGCTAGCAAGGTTTTTAGGACCGGACTCGACGTAAAACCGGTCTCCCTACCGATCCACTGGATGACGTCGTAAATATTATAAAAATAAATAGGGTAAAATTTGAATAAGTTAATCAATTCCGGTTCAACCGACCGGTTTTCAGCTCCAACTTCTGCTCCGTGTCAAACCGGTTCAACACCTTAACCTGGACAGGTTAAGGGCCCGGTTCCTGGTCTGGGTTTCAAAACTTTGGTAATTATTAGAATGTTTCACATGAGAACGTAAATGGAGGTTTGAAATTGGTTGAATAAATGATCACACGTCCGGTTTTACTGGAGTGTTATGATTTCAGTCTCACTTGAAGGAGTGTATGAATTTAGGTTTCTAGGGCTTGCTTGCAAATCTAACTTGTGGTTTTTTGGTAGTTTAAGCGTTGTTTAATCTGGTGTTTGTTTTGTGTTATGAAAGTCCTATGCTAAGTGGCTGCTTTGATTGACTATCGCGTATAACAGGCATACTCCTTTGCAAATAATCCATGTGATTGGGAGCTTCTTGAGGATATGGTCAGTGTACTCCATGTACAGATATTTGTCTCAGACCGGAGCTTCGGTTGTACTTTTTATATTCAGTTGTGTTGCTCCATCGGCAATTATCTTTTTAGTTCTACAAAAGCCGTGGAAGGGAAGACCATTGTCAAATACACAGGTAAAACGAGTTTATTTTTTTAATGAGATAACCTCTCAGGATCTTAAGGCATAATCCTAGTGTAGACATTTATTTTTTTATATGCTTTCAAAAAGGTCTTATGTAAGAGGCACAACCCATACTTGCAGGTTGTACCTTCGGTTATTAATGGTGGGATTACAGCTTTATACTATATCTTGTGGGGAATAGGCCTCAAATCATGTGGCCCTGTTAGGTAGGTTTTTCTTCTTTGCGATAATTTGGTAACACGACAATACTACATATTCCTCATTGATTTCCTTGGGTTTCTTCATGGGTGCAATAGCGATTCTTTGTGTTGATTGTGTGTATGATTGTTTGTACTTTTGGTAAATACAGATGTAACTAAACATCACACTCGTATGATTCATACATCCATTGGGAAATGATTGGGATCCTCTCAAGTTGAGATCAACAAGACCAACATGACTATACATGTCGTCTCACAAGAAAATGAGTGTGTCCCTTTGAAGGCCCTCAAGCTCTTGTGAACATGACTATTAATCTATTATTATTAAATCTCAACTTGAGAGGATTATAATCCATTGGGAAATCCATGCTTATAAGAATGGCTAAGAGTATAGGACTTACCCTATGATTTTTTTGCATGGAATCTTTATAGTGATGCTTACATTTGGCCAGTAGCGGTTTACTTCTTGTATAATCAAACTGTCCAAACTGTTTTCTACGTTTTTTGAGTCCTAAGTGTAATTTCAGGGCTATTTTGGCGGAATATTCAGGTGCTGTTCTTGGAGTTCTTTCTGCAGCGTTGTATGGGAGGAGAGGGCATATCTGGAAAAAGGTAGATATTACATGTTAATTTCGACTACCATTAGTTGGTGTTTGTAAACTCTGATACTTGTAGCCTTATAAGAGCTTTTGCTCTGATCCTGATAGTTAAATAATTAGAAGCCTTTTTGTTCCAAATTCTTTTGGTGATAAAAATTGGTACAATACTTTTATGTCTGATCTGTTTGCTATGCAGGTTGGTGGGCTTTTTGCAATGCTGGCTTCGTTCTACTTCTTGTCTCAAGGATGGGCCATGGCCACATATTCTCCATTTTATATCCTCCTACTGGTTGAACTTTGATATTATTAGCAATTTTGTATGATGTAAAGGGACGGGTAACTGTGTTACAAACTTACAATAATTCCACACCATCTCCTCAGATAAAATACATAAATAAACATGACACTTTTATGCTTGATGATAGACTTAACTAGAATATACCATTTAATGATAGCAATGTCAGCGAGGGCCAGACAGAGCAATTACTGGATATGAAGAGCATGGTAGCTCCTATCCTTGCTGGAATCTTATCAGCATTGAGACGGGTAATCTCAAGACGTATCTCCCTCAAGGTATCTACTTAGTTAAAAACTTTTTTTGTGTAAGTTCTAACCGTCAAACACTGTAATGGAGTTTCAGAGTAGTTTTTTTTAAATAAATTTCAGAATCAGCTGAAAAGAAGGCTTCATGCTATAACAATTGCATCTGCAACTTGCTTTCTCTTTCCTGTGGCCATGTGGGACATGATTGTCGTAAGTTTAGCTACATGTATTGCTACTTTTACGGCTTTACTAGATAGAGTGACATAGATACATCTCTCTTTTACCACTTGATATAATCCATGCAACATACAGGGTTCACCTAAAGTGGAATTACCATTTTCTCCTTGGGCTTTTTCAAGTACCATTATCTTTGGCATAATCTTAATATTTTATGTGGACAGCATTGCTGAGGAAAGGTATCCTACAGTAGCACTATGTGTTTTATGTTCATTTGCCTTTCTAAGATGTTTTTATAATATTAGTAGGGCTGCTTAACGAGGGAGCTGAGCTGAATCAGTTTCAGCTTAAGCTTAGCTCAAAGTTAAATGAGCCCGCTTGGCTTTGCTTTGCTTGTTCTTGAAGAGCTAAAGTTTGAGCTTGTCTCGGGAAAGCGCTTATATACTTTTGAAATTCTGAAAATTTTGTATTGTTGCACACAATGTTGTAGAAATCACTAGGTGCTAATCTGACGGTGGGGAACAATAAAAATAATTATCTTTTACCTATGAATATAGATATAGCAACTGTGGGTGTGGGTGGTTTTTTTTCCATGTAAAAGTTGGGCTTCTTAAATGGCCTACTTAACTTTAGTGAGCCAACGAGCAAGCTCACCTCTGCTCATGGTCTAAACGAGCTAGCTTAACTCGTTTTGTTTTGAGCGAGCCACAAGCTATTTGAACAAATCTAAATATTAATGAACTGTCTAGGCTGCATATGGTTTTTTCCTCTCCAAGACATATAATGGTTGCCGGAGGATGCTTGATTGTCATGGAAATCTTCTACAAAATGGACTTCTCATTACCAGGCTTTTTGATTTGCTGCACTCTGTTAGGATTTGGTATGTACAAGGACATCACTTTCATAGTAAATAATATTCAATGGCTAAGATTTCCGAATATCGTTGTTGTTACTGTTTTAACCGTTTTTACTTTGATTTTATAGGAATATATGAAGCAACATCGTTGGATCGTGGGAAAAAAGATAATGTGCATAGCACTGATATTACAAATGGGATTTTTGAGGACCAAAATGAGAGATCTCCTCTTCCAACATGAAGTATCTAAGACTCACAGGTTTGTTAGTCGATGTGTTTTTTAAGAAATAAGTTGACCTTGTAAAATGTATATAATTTTTTCATCTAATATATTGAACGTGTTAAACCTGTTCGACCCAAACATGACATATTTGTTAAACAGGTTAGAAATGACAACCCAAAATCTAATTATTTTCGTGTCAAATACATGTCATTATGCGAATTGTTCTATTTCTGTTGCAGAATCGTCGTTATGCCTATCCGCATTGAAAGAGAATATTGAAAGCAAGTGTTGTAGAACCAATGATTTATTTATTCTTAAGGAGTAGGTACAATGGATGTAGTCAGCAGTGCACAAGTCAATCGTTCTTATAGAGATGGGTATGTCTGCTTACAGTTTAACTTTCTCCATTTTTATGAAGAAAATTTAAGTTCATTTTCTTGGAGAAAAAGTCAATGTACAAACAATTGCTGCTGAAATGAATTTTTCGTTCTGTAATTCTACGATTTGCATACGTATTCAGTTTGCTTCAGATTAGGGTTGTTCACAACCTTAGCAGAGTCAGCTTGAGCATTTCTTTTATTCGAGTATAATATTGCTATATCAAAAGAACTTTTAAAAGTGTTAGGATCTGAGTATTGGATTGTTTTGATTAATGATGTAATATGAATGAAGTATAAATGGAAAGTGCAGCGGAATAAAGAATAATCAAAACATAGAGAATAATTGTTATCAATCGAAAGCTTTCATTAAAGTTGAAAGATTACAAAGGTACAATTATAACTCCCCCTCAGCCTGATCACTCAGAGTTTGTTTGTCTTAGAGAGAATGACGAGTGACAAATAGAACAGTACAAGTACTGTTCTATTTATAGACAAGTACAAACCTCTGATGATCACTTAGCTGACGTCACCTAGAAAGCGACCCCTAACTGACTAACAAACTACAACATCTGATAAACAATAAACTACTGTTACATTGAAACTACTGAATGGAAACTCTGTTAAGCTATAAACTCTGATGTCTTCTTAACAACTGTTGAACCAAAGTGCTGTTGGTTCAACAGTCCTTTGTTCTTCAGATCTTGATCAGCACTTGTTCTTTATCAGACTTTTGCTCTTCAGACTTTCTTCATCAGACCTTTCATCAGCAGCAGTTGTCTTGTATCAGTTGTTTAAGCATCAGCAGTTTGGAGTCAGCAGTTCTTTGGAGGAAGCTTTCTTGTAAACTCTGTTATTTATTCTGGATCAACACTTAGTATATTTTGGCTTTCAATCATCTGTTCTTTTCCAGGTCAGCAGACCCAACAATCTCCCCCTAGAACAGATGATGCCAAAACTCTGCTTTATTCTTGATCTTTATTCCTCATCAGACTTTCTCTAATTTGCCCTTTTAGTTGCAATTCAAAGTGCAGAGAGAAGAGGTCTTCAGCATCTCTATCCAGTGTCAAGTTTAGAAGTGTCTGGAGATCTTCAGCACTTAGGCCAGGTGCCTCATCCATGCTCAACTTCTGAACACTACCATCTGATCTGAGCAATGTCAATTCATGGGTCTCTTTATCAGACTTCCATTTTAGAATTTTAGAATCAGAGGAGTGACTGGGATGCATCTTTATTTTGGATGAGTTTGGTGATGGTGGCCTTCCAATGAGTTCTCTGAGCCTGTCTGACACAGGATCAGAAAAAGATCTGATTTGGTTCAAGATCCCCTCTTTCACATAAGTATCAGTGAACTGTCTTGTTTCTTCTTCAGTCATTTCTTTTTGCTTCTTAAATTGTCTTCTAGCAGCAATGGTAAGATCTGAAGTTTCCAGTAAACTGTCTAATGTGAAGGCCTGAGAAGGTTTCTTGGGAGCATCATCATACACTGGTTTTCTTGGAAGATCAGGATTGGTCTTTCTTTCTTGTTCAAGCTTTTTATATGTCTCAATTAGCCTGATCTCTGACCATCTGGCAACAGATTTCATCTCTCCATACTTAGCAGCTACAAGCTCTTGTCTCATTCTTCTGAATTTCAAGGCTCTAGCTTCATCTCTCCCCTTTTTGAAATCAGGAGCAGAGACCTTAGCAGGAGGATTCTTGGCCATGTTCTCTATTCTGATTAGTTCTTCTCTTAGAGCATGTGTGGTCCAGCCTGTAAATTGATTCTTTGTTGCTTTATAGGGCTTGGATGCCAAGATCTGTTCCAGCAGTGAATCCCTTACTTCCATCTCCAAGTGTCTGCTGAGAGGCATGGTTGACATGGAGTTGCTCAGGGTCTTAGCATAGTCTTCAATCCTTCTGAGTTTGCTAAGCTCTGCTGAATGGATGCCCTGAGCAGTCCTGTCATCCTTCCCTTTGCACTTCTCTTTGATGACAGCATCAGCCTGTTCACCCTTGTATTTGAGATATGTGTCTAGATTAGGTGGAACAGGGAAGCCTTTAAGAGAAGGGAAGGATCTTTCTGATGGCTGATCAGTATTATAGAAGGATTGAAGTTCCCCCTTGATTAAATCCAACTCAAGGGGATACTTCTCAGCCAATGGGGTGATGGTTGGTGGTGGTCTGTGTGATCTGAATTGGTCAGTGTGTGGTGAGTAAGATGAGAGTGGAATGGCATTGACTGGTGTGGATGTGATTGGGGTGTTAGGTGGTGTGTTGTGGATGTTTTCATCTTGTATAACAAAGGTGGATTTCCTTTTTCTGCTATACAAGATTTTGGGTGAGGATGAGGATGTAGCAGTGGATTGAGAAACATCTGTTGGTCCTTTTGTGGAACCAGCAGTTGTTTGGGTTTTAGGTTGTGTTGAAGTAGGTTTGGGAGTTGGTTGAGTTGTGGTTGGTTTAGTGACTGGTTTGGGTTGTGCAGATGTCTTAGCAGTGGTTTTAGTTTCAGTTGTTTTAGGTGCAGTGGTTTGGGTAACAGAGGTTGTGGTGGCAGTGGTTTGTGGAGCAGTGGTTGTGGTAACAGGTGTTTGTACAACAGGAGTTTCAGCAGTTAATTTGGAAGGTGGTTTTCTAGTGTGTTTGGCTGGCATTTTCCTTCTCTTTGAAGTGCCCACATCTTCCACTTCCTGTTGCTGTTCCTTTTTCAGTTGTACCAACCTCTCTGCCTTTACCTCCAATGTGTCAGCCCTTTTCATTTTGTCTTCAGCAGCCTTTTCAGCTCTTTCATTAGCTGAAGTGTCAACTTCTTTTGCCTTTGATGCTGGAGCTGGTTCAGAGACAGGGAACTGAACATTTGGTTGTTGTGTTTGTGGAGCTGATTTGGGTGACCCTGGTTTGTCAGCAGTTGGCTTCTTCCCTTTTTGTGTTTTTAGTTTTGGTAGCCTATCTCTGCCACTCTCCCCCTTTTTGGCATCATCAGCAGTGAATTCATCATCATCTTCATCTCTGAGAATTGTGGTAGGGGCAGAGCCAGTGGTCTTCAGCAAGTGGTCTTTGATCACCTTGATATCAGCCTTTGTATCATTGAATCTGGCATCAACCATGTTTCTGATCACAGTCATGTAGGTTTCTTGTGTCTGATCTGCTAATTTTCGATGAGCTATGATGATGGGGGAAACAGATTTCCATAGCTCATTAGCAACATCAGCAGTTGATGGTTGACTCTTTGTAAAGTTATTCAATGTTTCCAAAATTGACTTGACATCAGATTTGATGTCAGCAACAGAGGATTCAAGGTTTTGAACTTTAACCGTCAATTCTTGTAGTTTTGACTCATCACCTAAATTAATAGGATCATCTGAGTCCCTACCAGAGGTAGTTTTAGCTGGTTCAGTCCTAGGAGGTGAGTCCATGGAGAAAGAACCTGCTGCCCCTTGGTCTTGGTTCTGGGGACTTCCAACTGTTTTTGGAGACACAATTGTGTCTTCAGCAGTTGTTGCCTTCAAGGAAGTCTTAGCAATGTAACCACTGTCCTGCTGTGAGACAATGGTCTCAACAGCAGTAGTGGCTGCTTCTCTTGAAACCTCATCAGAAGTAACATGTACTTCTGGGAGTATAACCTCCTCATCTGTTTGTGGGATGGCTGATTGATTTTCCTCAGTCCCAGTCACTGGTAGTGGCATACTCTCAGTGATAGGTGATTGAGAGGAACTGGGGTTGTCCTGAGTTTTATCAATAGCCTCAAACAGGGGTTGCATTGTTGGTGGGACATGTGGTGGTGATGTAGGTGGAGTAACAAGCTGATTAGCCCTGGGAGAGGGGCTTGTAAACATATGATCAAGTGACTCATATGCCTCAGTTTGAGGTTCCCTTTGGCTTACAACAAGTTCCTTTTGTGAGGAATCTTGAGGAGTTTGCTTGGGTTGAGATATCTCCAACTGTTGTGAGGAAGTAACAACAGTGGTTTCATGTTGCTTTGGTGATGCAACAGGGTTAGCTTCTGGTATCTCATCTTCCAGAAGTCCCTTTTTGGTTTTGGTGGTTGTTTTGGTGGATGGACGTTTTCTTTTGGTGGCTGGTGTGGGTTTCACAGCACTGGATGAAGTGCCATGATCACCAGGAGCAGTGGGCTCACCAACAGAGGTTTCAACAACAGTTGTTGTCTTTGTCCTCTTTGGTTGTGTTTTGGAAACTTTTTGAACTTTTTGTGCCTTTTCTTGGGTTGAAGAACCCAGCATTCTAGTAAAAGTTTCATCAGTTAAACTTTTCATTTTAAATGACTCTCCCTTTTGAAAATCCTTTTCAGGTAAAAGCTTTTGTAGAATTACACTTAGAATTCTAGGGTAGAGCAGAAAAGCATTGTTTGAGCCAGATTTTATGGCTTTCACATTTGATACCAAGTCTGAAAACAATCCCTGAGATAGATTGAAGTCAGAGTCTGACAACATAGCATATCCCAAGTATTGTATCCTCAATGGGATTTCATTGAAGGATGTAGTCTTGGCAGAGGCACAGAGGAGGAGGGTATGGAAGAAAAATTTCATGACTGGTGGGAAAAACTTTTTATATAGTGTGGAACCAGTCATTTGAGCATCATACCCCCTCTCTTGAAACTCAGTGTGAAGCTCTGTTTTTGGAAAAGTTTCCATACCTGACAAGTCGTTCAGTGAGAAGGTAGTGGAGATGATCTCAGGGGTTATGGCGATACTGGTGGCTCCGATTTTTGAAATTATGGACGTAGGCTTTTTGTCTTGGTATAAAACCTCAGCAGTTGCCCAAAATTCTTGGAGTGTTTCTAGGTGAATGGGGGCATCAGCAACAAGAATATTTTTATATTTCGAGTTATTGATGATGTCAATGGTGGAATGGAATGGTGTGTTGTCTTCGGTTTTAACCAAATATGGAAGGAAATTGTGAGTGGCTTTTGTTTGAAGTTCCATTTTAATGGATGTTGATTATGAAAGTAATGATCTTTGATTGAGGGTTATGAGAAAGACGAAAGCGGTTTTTAGTATTTTGAATACAATGAGACAGTAAAACTGCTGTTGGGGGAAGAACAGGGTTTTATAGGCTCTGGTGAAACCGCTGATGTGGCAAAAACTCTGCTTTTGTGAGCAGACGTGGCAAACATCTGATGGTTGAAACATCTGGTGGCAGACAGCTGTTTTGTTAAACCTCTGTTGCCAACCTCTGTTGTTTAACCAAAAGACTGATGAAAACAGTTGTTTTATCTGATCAGATGTTTGAAACAGATTTTTCAACTAACAGTGGTTTTAATAAAACAGTGGTTGTTTTATCTGAATCAGTGGTTTGAAAACAGATTTTTCAACCAAAGTGTTATTTTAGCAAAATTTGATTTTCTGAAACATTTTAATGTTTTTATTGAAAACATTTTTGTTGTTTTTAATCCATGTTTAACATTCCAATTCGAGAGATCAGATTTGTAAAAGTAGATGTGTCTAAAGCTTTTGTCAGCACATCTGCCAACTGATCCTCTGTTGGAACATGGTGCAGAGAAATCAAACCTTTTTCATAGCTATCCCTGACAAAATGATGTCTGATATCTATGTGCTTGGTGGTTGAGTGAGAGACTGGATTTTTGATGATATTTTCAGCAGCTTGACTATCCAACATGAGTGGAGTCCTAAGTGCAGTTATCCCAAAATCCAGTAGTTGATTCTGAAGCCACATAAGTTGAGCTGTACAGCTTGCAGCAGCAATGTATTCAGCTTCAGCAGTGGATGTTGAAACAGCTGCTTGCTTTTTGCTTTGCCAAGAAACTAAGGCATTCCCTAGAAACTGGCACCCTCCTGATGTGGACTTCCTTGTGGTATGGCAGCCAGCAAAATCACTATCTGAATAACCTGAAAGCTCAATGTTTCCATTAGCAGGATACCAGATACCAAGTGTGGGAGCACCTTTTAGGTATCTGAAGATCTTTTTCACAGCAATAAGGTTAGACTTTCTAGGAGAAGCCTGAGATCTAGCACACACACAGGTTGCAAACATAATGTCTGGCCTGGATGCTGTTAAGTACAATAAAGACCCAATCATGCATCTATAATGTGTCTGATCAACAAGTTCATCCTTTTCATCATCAGTGAGTGGCTTGACAGTGCTCATGGGTGTACTACATGGCTTACAATCATTCATCTCAAATTTTGTTAACAAGTTTTTCACATACTTGTTTTGATGAATGAAAGTACCATTTTGCAGTTGCTTTACTTGGAGACCAAGAAAGCACTGAAGTTCACCCATAGCACTCATTTCAAACTCTGCTGTCATGAGTTCCCTAAACTCCTCACACATTTTATTACATGTGGATCCAAAAATGATGTCATCCACATATATTTGAACAATCATTAAATCTTTTCCTTTCCATTTTAAAAACAAGGTTTTATCAATTTTACCTCTAGTGAAACCAATGGATAAGAGAAAAGTAGAGAGAGTTTCATACCAGGCTCTTGGTGCTTGTTTGAGTCCATACAAAGCTTTGTTAAGCTTGTAGACATGATCAGGATGGAATGTGTCTTCAAAACCAGGTGGTTGACATACATAGACCTCCTCCTGAATTTTGCCATATAGGAAGGCACACTTGATGTCCATCTGAAACACCTTAATGTTGTGGTTGACAGCAAAGGCTAAGAAAAGTCTGATTGCCTCTAGCCTTGCTACAGGGGCAAAGGTTTCATCATAGTCAATACCCTCTTCTTGTCTGAAGCCTTGAACCACTAACCTGGCTTTGTTCTTGACAACTATACCCCTTTCATCAGTTTTGTTTTTGAAGACCCACTTTGTGCCAATAGGACAGACATCCTTAGGCAGTGGTACAAGTTCCCATACTTGTTGTCTTTTAAACTGAAGGAGTTCTTCTTGCATGGCTTCTACCCAACTGTTGTCTTTCAGTGCCTCTTGGTACTTGACAGGTTGAGTAAGGGATAGAAAGCCTGCAAAAAGACAGATGTTTGAAGATTGGCTCCTTGTGAGCACACCTTCTCTGATGTTGCCAATGATTTGATCTGGTGGATGAGCTCTTAGGTAGATTAAATCTCCCTGATATGGTATGATGGCATTTTGTGGTGAAGGACAGAGGTTTGGAGACTCTGTTGACATAACGTCTGTTGGCACTTCTGAAGAGGCAACAGATGTTTGAAATGGAGGTGGAGGAATGGGTCCAAGTGGTGTAAGATTGGACTGACTTTTGTCAACAGATGATTGACTCTTGTCAACAGATGATTGAGCAGTGAATTGGCTGGGTGAATCAGTGGTTTGAAGATAAGACTGGCCAACAGTGGCTGACTCAGCTGTGACAGAGTTTTGACAGTTGTTTTGAACCACTGCTTCCTCTGATACATGATAGACTTTGTAGTGGTCTGGAACCACAACATCTATTCTGTAATCTTGTTGTGAAGATTGTGGAGTACCTGCAGGGTTAGTTTTGACAATAATATCTTCAAATTTGAATTTATCTAAATCAAACAACTCAGCAGGGTTTGCTGGGATTTTTAAAGAAGAAAGTTCATTGAACTTTACATTCAGAGTTTCTTCTATTGTTTTAGTCCTTGTGTTAAACACTTTATAGGCCTTTGCAATAGAAGAATACCCCAGAAAATATCCACAATCCACTTTGGCTGCAAATTTTGAAATGGAATCTTTAAGATTTAAAATGAAACATGGGCAGCCAAAGACTTTGAAAAATGATATCAGTGGTTTGATCTTAAACAGAATTTCATAAGCAGTCTTTTGATGTCTAGGGTTGATTAAAACTCTGTTTTGAACATAACAAGCAGTGTTTACAGCTTCTGCCCAAAAGGACAGAGGTAAACCAGAATCTGCTAGCATTGTTCTTGCAGCCTCAATGAGAGTCCTGTTCTTCCTTTCAACCACCCCATTCTGTTCTGGTGTTCTTGGGATGCTGTACTGCCTTACAATCCCTTTTGACACACAGAAATCATCTAACTCCTTATTTTTAAACTCTGTTCCATTGTCACTCCTAAAGACTTTTACTGGCAAGTCATATTGTTTTTCAACTTTGGTGACAAAGTCCTTCAAGATACCTGCAGTCTCATCTTTAGAGTGTAAAAAGTAAGTCCATGTAAACCTAGAAAAATCATCAACTATGACAAGACAAAATCTTTTCCTTCTTAGACTCATGATTTTTACAGGGCCAAACAAGTCCATGTGCAACATTTGTAGACATTGACTGGTTTTGGACTCATCAATGGATTTGTAAGAGCTTTTATGTTGTTTGCCTTTTAAACAGGAAACACAATGCTCATCACACTTGAATTCTTTTGATGGTAAACCTCTGACAAGGTTTTGTTTGGAGAGTGAGTTGATAGTTTGAAGGTTGGTGTGACCAAGTCTCCTATGCCACAATTCTGTCTCTTTTGTAGAGGCAGCTGAGAACAGACAGACATTTGCAGTAGGATTATCCTTCAACATATCAACCACATACACATTGCCACTTCTGTGAGCAACAAGTTGTGCTTTGCTCTCAGCAATGATGGTGTTAATCTTTTCAACAGCCTCTGGGCCAACAATCTTACATGTTTGCTTAGTGAAGAATGACCCAAAGCCCTTGTCACTCATTTGTGATACACTAAGTAGATTAAATTTTAGATTGTCTATTAGATTAACATTTTCAAACTTAAGCCTCCCTGCTTTGACAGTACCAGAACCCAAAACTTTACCTTTAGAATCATTACCAAAGGATATATCACCCCCTCCATGAGCAAGAAAGTCCAGAAGAAGGGCTCTACATCCAGTCATGTGCCTGGAGCCTCCACTATCTACATACCATAAACTGTCTAAACAAGCAGAAGCTCCCTGCACATCAGTAAGGATTTTAGTTTTGGTGAGTGTCCAAAGCCAAATTGGCTTTGGATGGGTCCTTAGCTGTCTCACCCTTAAGTTGTGGAGAATGACTAGTGGTTTGGACTAGCTTTTGAACTAGATTCAACAGCTGCAGTTGACCATTTGCCAGTGCTTGTATGTCAACACTTGGTCCAGCAGATGTTTGATCATTTCCAATCAGTTGTTGAAAACCATGAGGATGTCTGTTCACTTTTGGTTTTGAAGGCCTCTTGGGCTCATCATAAACATGTGGCAGACGATGACAAGTGGGTTGTCCATATCCTCTTGGTAATCTGTTAACAGGTGGAGCATCTGTTACCTGAACCTCTCTGGGAGCAGAGTTTTTGTTCAGACTTTGGGTAACAGATGTTTGGACTGATTCAAAAGTCTGTTTGGATTTTCCTTTTGAAGTACTCATCACTTGACTCTCCAGAGTTTTAGCTTTATACTCTTTTATCTTTTCATCGAAATTTTTGAGATATAAGCACTCTTTTGTTTTGTGATTCTTTTTCTTGCAGATTGCACATTCTTTAGATTTTGAATCATTTAAACTTGTTGTTTTGTTGATGTCATATGCTTTTAGAAGAAAACAGTTTTTGGTGACATGGTTCTTCTTTTCACAAAAATCACAAAACAAGTTGTTCTTGGCTTTCCCTTTTTCTTTCTTCTTTTCAACAGATGTTTCATCATCTGTTGGAAGACTTACTAGAGGGATAACCTTGGCCTGTGGTGCCATTTTGCCATCAGAGGTTTTGAAGGTCATTGGTTTGAAATTTTCAAGGACTTCACACTCATCTGACCATGTTGGTTTGAATTGATATTTCTCAATTTCATCAAATGAGGGTGTACCTTCCAACTTTTCAAGAATGATTTTCTTGCCATTGGGTTCAGTAACCTTGATTTCTTGACCTTTTGAGTTTGTAGGGATGACCTCAACCAACTGTGGTTCCTTTTTGTCAGTGGTTTGTGAAATTTGATCAGTGGTTTTAAAACCAAACCCAAATTTCACATGACTTTTAGATTGTTGGTTGACAATCATCTCAAAACCCTTTGATGATTCCACCCATTTCTGACATTCAACTTGGGTGGACTCAAGCTCCTTCTTACAACTATGATATTTTGTTATCATAGTCTGAAGCTGGTCTTTGGTTATGCTTGCTTCATGTTTTAGACTACTGATTTCAGTCTCTTTTTCAGATATTTTTGATTTTAACTCTTTTGTTAATTTTTCAACCTGAATTTCTGAATCCAAAATTTTCTTTCTAAAGTTTTCATTCACCTCTTTTATCTTAGCAAATGCTACAATACATTTGTCTGAGCACAAGTCATTTAAGATTTGAGGAGATACCTTAGCAGCAGCCATCAAGGCACAGTTACACTGGCAGTCACAGTCATCACTACCCCAGGGGTCTGATAGATTCACAACCTCCACTTCAGATTCTTCAGCTGAAACAATCTCACCAACAACACCATCAGTCACATTTTCAGACATAGACACCACTTCCTCAGAATCAGTCTCTTCAACAATTGTTTCTAGTGCCATAAAACAAAAATCCTTTTCAGTGTTGGCAACTAGGGCAATGTTGTCATCTGTTATCTCATCTGGTAGACTGCTCCAATCAACAAAGCCTTGAGTAAAGAAACTCTGTTGACCTGGTTGACTGGTCTCTGCAGGAGCAGAGGGTGGAGTAACAGTCATTGGCACAGGGGCCTGAGCAACAGGTGTTTGGACATAGTGATACTGAGGAACAGTGGTTTGGACATAATGCACAGGAACAGTGGTTTGGGTCTGTGCAAAGTGAGCAGTGTTTTGCACATTAGGTACATTAGGGATGGTCTGATAAGTGTTGGTCTGTGGTCTTTGATTTGGATAGGTGATCATAGGAACTCCATTTTGACTCCTACACTCCCTAGCAAAATGACCCATTCTATGACACTTGTAACACTTCATCTTTGATTTATCCAACCCAACCTTTGACCCACCATGTAAACCTGGGAACCTCCTGCCAGTTTTCTTATAGAAGTTATTGGTTCTAATACTGAGCAGGGCAACCTGATGTAAGATGTCCATTTCTTCTAGGTCCAAGGGGTCAATGTATTGCAAGTCATTGTACACAAAAGATGTATTATCAGAAGCCTGGATGTCACCACTGGCTGTGAAAGCACAGTTGTTTGGTGATGAGTAAGAATCATTATTGAAACCAGTTGTTATGTCAATGTAATGATCATAACTCTGATCCTTACTACTTCCAGAACCATCATCCTGACCCAACAGTGCAGTATTACCAAATACATAGTCATCTGACACTTTGCCAGAGTCCTGGAGCTTCTTTTTCTGGTTAAGCTCCCTTTCATAAGTCAGGAGCTTACCATGAAGCTGGGTCAGGGTTAGGTCTTTGAATCCGATAGAGTTTCTCATAACAATAGCTATAGTGTCCCATTTGTCCTGAAGTGATCTAAGAAACCTATGATTCAGTGTTGAATTAGGAAAAGTTAGACCAACCAGTTTTAGTTCACTAATTAGACAGTTAAACCTTTCAAACTGTTGTGTTAATGACTCCCCTTTTATGTGACTAAACGTTTCATATTGTTGGTTAAGTATTTCACGGTTGTTTTCAATCACATCATCAGTTCCCCCGAATTGCTCTTTAAGAGCATCCCACAATTCTTTAGCACTATTGCAGTGCAAGAGACCGGCATAGATATCATTCGGCAGTGCCATGGCTACTATGCTGAAAGCCTTGGCATCTAGCTCGATTTTTTGAAAATCTTGCTCTGAGTAGTTCTCAACACTCTTTGGAACTTGGATCTTTGGATCCTCGGCACTCGGTACCATTGGAACATGTGGTCCAAATACTACCGATTTCCAGCACCCTGTGTTCTGTTGTGCTAACACATGAGCTACTCGACGCTGCCAGATGTTGTATTCTGACCTGACAAGCATCGGTGGCTTGTTGTGTGTGCCAGTGTTGTGTGGATCTTGATTAAGTGAAGTCATTCTCTTGGTTTTTCAAAAACAAAGTCTGTTTACTAACTGTTGAAACGAAAATAAACTATTACTCTGTTTTAACCCGACAAACAAACGATATCAATGATTGTGAGCTGATCTGTGTATTAAACTGATTGATTAGATCAGATTTAATTGACCAAGCTCTGATACCAATTGTTAGGATCTGAGTATTGGATTGTTTTGATTAATGATGTAATATGAATGAAGTATAAATGGAAAGTGCAGCGGAATAAAGAATAATCAAAACATAGAGAATAATTGTTATCAATCGAAAGCTTTCATTAAAGTTGAAAGATTACAAAGGTACAATTATAACTCCCCCTCAGCCTGATCACTCAGAGTTTGTTTGTCTTAGAGAGAATGACGAGTGACAAATAGAACAGTACAAGTACTGTTCTATTTATAGACAAGTACAAACCTCTGATGATCACTTAGCTGACGTCACCTAGAAAGCGACCCCTAACTGACTAACAAACTACAACATCTGATAAACAATAAACTACTGTTACATTGAAACTACTGAATGGAAACTCTGTTAAGCTATAAACTCTGATGTCTTCTTAACAACTGTTGAACCAAAGTGCTGTTGGTTCAACAGTCCTTTGTTCTTCAGATCTTGATCAGCACTTGTTCTTTATCAGACTTTTGCTCTTCAGACTTTCTTCATCAGACCTTTCATCAGCAGCAGTTGTCTTGTATCAGTTGTTTAAGCATCAGCAGTTTGGAGTCAGCAGTTCTTTGGAGGAAGCTTTCTTGTAAACTCTGTTATTTATTCTGGATCAACACTTAGTATATTTTGGCTTTCAATCATCTGTTCTTTTCCAGGTCAGCAGACCCAACAAAAAGCTTGTAAACTAGTGCGTTCTAATGCTAGGGTCATTTACTCGGTGCGTTCTAACGTTGGGCTTGATAATAATTTGCTCACCTCTAGCCACTATCATGGATAAAGTTACATTTGGTCAAACATGAAAGCCAAGAGCGTCTACACAGGCGTCAAGACTGTTACATAACCAAATCCATAATGAAGAAACCATGCAACTTTCGGTTCGCACGCTGGCTGGGTTAGACAGTTATGACAACAGTCTTGAATTCATGCATAGTCTTTCTTAGTGTTGGATGATACCACCACCTAGCACAACTCCTAGAGCACCAAAATCGACATGCCCTGACTTATTCGTAATCATAAGTGTGAGTGTGCACGTATGAGATGTATCATGTATCCATATTCAAACCGTTTGAGATTGGTAGAACATGGATAAATAAGTGCAATGCGTCTTACAGTACGACGATAGTTCAACCATTACAGCACCAACTACTATTAATCTTAACACAAAATGAATGACTACCCAATGCATCTTACTATATGATGATTGTTCATAAAGACACACTTGTCAGTTTTCACAGTTTATATAACCGGACAGATCAGTTAACCTTGGAACTGGACTCTCTGCAGTCCAGTATGCATCTATTGAACCGATAAAACCGGAAGCCGTATATGAATAGTACTTTTGTATTTCCTATCTTAAAATTTTTTATTATTACGCCATCAAGTTTTTACCAGTTCGAACAATAATGCAGTAGAGCGACCGGCTCAGTGAAAGGCCGACTTTTAAAACATTGCCGATCACCACTCGCATGAGCGGTTGATCCAAGTTCCAAACATCATGGACCAGTCATAAACAACAATTCATCTCCTGATTTGTAACATCAATATGTAAATGTAACAGTTCTGGTACATCAACTGTAACAAAAAAGTGTGTCCTTATTGTTTTATTTTCTAAATTACAGGACAACTTACTAAACCAATCACTTTGCAGCACTATGCTCATCAAGCCATGAAATAATATCATTAAAAACACTAAGAATGATGTCATCTGTTTCACCTTCTAGAAGGGCATGACAACAACCTTCATATAAGTTAAGTTTCTTATCTGAACTCCTTGCTTTCTCATATAAGGTTTTACTGACAGAAGGATCTGTCACTATATCAGCTTTTCCATGTAGAATCAACAATGGCAATGTAATCTACCATAGCATATAAACAAAAAACATATGAGTATACATAAGAAAACTAGTAATCAAGTCATCAATGGTCCTAAATTTAGAGGTGTAAATGTAAGTGACCCAAGCTGCCTGCCTGTGAGTTGCTTGAGATCGGCTCGCAAAAAGCTCGAATCGAATCAAGCTTATATGAGCTCGAGCTTAAAATAAGCATCTTAACAAATTAGCCTGAGCCTGAGCTTCACTTATCGAGATCAAGAATTGTTGATATAATTGTTATTTAATATATTAAATATACATGTATATAATGATCCTTTTTATATATAAAATGACGATAAAAATAACTAAATTAATTAATAAATAATAATCGAGCCGAGCTTGAGCTTGAAAAACTACTCACGAGTCACGAACCTAGCTTGAGCTCTTGCTTACACTCCTAATTCTAATTATTTGAAGATATAAATTAACAACTGTTTACATTATTAAAAATCTAATCTTGGTTTCGTGGGTCGACCTGTTTACCAACACCCCAACCCAAGCATGACCCGTTTTCTAAACGGGTCAGGTGTCGACCCATTTATGACCGGGACCATTTAGACCCAAGCATAACCAGTTTAATTTTTGTTATGGGTTACGCCTTGCAGAATTGCCACCCTTATTTTTTGGTCAGTTTTATTGCAACTGATTATCTATTATTTAATATCACATAAATCACTTTTTTTGTACATCCAAACACCCCTGCAATCAACAACACGTACTTTTTCAAGTTGATTTTCGATATCTTGGGTCGTGTTTAAGAGCTCCACAGCTGTTCTCAAACGTGGTCTATCCTTGTACGCGATAACATTATAGCTTGTCTGCATGCAGTAAACAGTTGTTAAAGTTTTCACTAACTTATCGATCAACTTTAAACAGAAAATTATAAACAAACCAGAGGCTTCTTTTTCGGGTCTCTGAATGCCATATCGCCTAAATCCTTTTGCGGAACAAGCTTATACTTTGGGAGGACTTTTGCAATACCTATGAGAAATGTCTTTACTGGCCATGGTGGGACAACATCATCTGCAATCTACAATACTCTTGAATTAGTGATGCTGTATGTGTACAATATAGTACATATGATTATATGAAGGCAAGGGCAAAATAGTACTTTGCACATAGGCGCAACAAGGACTGCACCGTTCCAGAACTCGGGTTGCTTTAAGTGCATCTTTATAGCCACGGCTCCACCCATCGACTGCCCCATCAAAAATCTTGGAAGATCACGTAGCTCAGGATTTTCTAGCACCCAAACGTAACATGGACTCATAGTGGTTAGTTATACTAACGGGTCGTTTGAATGTGTACATGTTTAAGTTGGTTATCCAAACATTAGAAACTAACTACGACACGTTGAAATAAGAAAAATCTTAAAAACGCCCTATTTCAAAACACAAGCGCGAACACCTCCTAATATCACGAAAGATTTGACATGTACCTTTGATTTTAGAATAATGTTCGATAACATCGTCTACTAGACCATCAAAGCTTGGAATGTAGCCATGAAGACCTTCTGAAAGACCAAATCCTGGAAAGTCCATGGCCAAAACTGCATATCCAGATGACGCAAACCTTCGAGCGATTCCTGCAACCATTACAATACTTGATTACAATCTAGATGTCCTCAACAAAGCAATTAATCTTTATATGCCCCCCCCCCCCCCCCCCCCCCCCCCCGGGTTAGCAAGGTATTGGTGGGGCTTGTGAGTTTCCCCTAACTGGTTCCCATGGCAATTAAAAAAACCAGTTAATCTTAAAGACCATTTGCCTAGCGAAGTGCACTTTACTTGGTCTCATTGGTTAGCAGGGTATTGTTGAGGGCCGGGTACTCATTGTCAAGGAAAAAAAAAGAAAAGAAAACACAACGCAACTAGTCTTAAAGACCATATGTCTAGTGTGAGTTACGCTTTAGTTAATTCCACTGGTTCACATGGTATTGTTGGGCCCGTGAGTTTCCATAACGGATTCTAATGGTCACGAAAAACAAAAGATGTTATAAACATGTTACCTTCAAAGAAAAACGTGCAAGTGTCTCCATAGCCATGGCAGAAACAAATGACTGCTTTGGGAGAACCGGACTCCGGAAGCCAACTCTTTGCGAAAATTTCTACCCCTTTAGAGTTCACCTCATACGACTAGAATAAAAAACATCGGAATGGAGATTAAGTGATCCCATTATTAGCATTAAGTTCAACATTTTTTAAGCTTTGGATCCATGAATTGAATGATAATATAACGTTTAACGTTTTTACCTCCTTTGTCTTCAATCCATCATATTTCGTCTGTAAAACATAAAAAAATGGTAGCAAGTGTTATTTTAAGGCGTCCGGCTCTTTTACAGGGCTACACTACAGACCACACTTACATCAATCAACAATTCAACATCAAAACATGAAACTTTAACCCAAAAATCCAAGCTTTTTCTAGATATGATTTTAGGGATGGCCAAACCGACTGAAAATCCCTAAACCCGAAACATTTGGGACGTGTATTTGGGTACGCGACTCTACATGAGTCTAGGGTCATATGGTTTACCAATTTTTCCTTAGTCCTTTGCAGAAACTAACCTTAATCCTATTAGTTACTCAAAACCCTTAACCATGAACAATTAAATGCAGCAACTTTTATACACACCCACATGCCAATTCACACATAAAATCAGTCAAAATTCAACTTTTGGGCACAAGTTTAAATCTTTAACCCAAAAATCCAAACTTTTTATCAACACTGTTATAAACGACATAAAAACCCGAAACCCAAAACATCTGGGACGCGTATTCAACTATATTTTAGTACCCCACATGCATTTTCTATTGTTCTTACTTTTTTCATCATCAATAAATGCATTCAACAACACCCCACCAACCAACCAATCAATCACACACATAACTCATGACACCCATCACAAATCCCAATAAACCAGACCAAAATAAAAACATAAAACATATATATATACCTTAAACAGAACATGATCAATATTAAGCTGAATATCCTTAAACACTTCACGAGCCTTACGCCTCTGTTCCACATCATCCATATTAGCATTAAGTATGTTTTGTAATTCAGGTCTTAATTCTTTAACCTTCAACATCTTAACACCTCCAAATCTTCTTCTTATTCTTTTTCTTCGTTTATTTGTTGAATTAACCTTACAATCTAAAAGGGTCGGTATAAAATAATAATTTGAGTTGATAGACTAAAGAAGATGATGAAGAAGAAGATGATGATGTTTGTTGTGATGATTACCGTTAACCCACGTTGTAAAGTTTGCAATATTCAATGGCAATGCCATTTTTTTTGTTGATTAATATATGTATTTATAATATAATTATAATAATAATATTCTATGCTTTTGGTTGTTGTTGTTGTGGTTCTAGAAACCAAATCTTGATTTTTGATTGATTGATTCAAAATAAAACAAGTTGTTTTTGGAATTTGGTAATTCTGTTTTTTTATTAAATTATACGAAATGTCAAAATTGGTGGTCGTACTATGGTTCAACTTGCAACCTCGTTATTAGACTTTTAGATTGGGTATTTTAGTACCTAGTAAATTTGATTTTAACATGTGTAATGCGACGAAGAACACAAGATACTAATATAGATATTGGTAAAGCGTATACTAAAATTTATAATTTATAAAAAGTTATAAAATAAAGTAAATATGAAATCGTATAAAGTAAAAACAATTTTGAGAACTTAGTTAAAGATGAAATTGATTTTATTTACATAATTAGATTAGATTTATAAGGAATTTCAATATTAATTGTAATAATTATAAAGCTGAAATGGTATTCTACTTAATTTTTGGTATTTATAATCAATATTATTTTGTTACTTTTTTTGTATTTAATCACATAATTGACATGCAATTAAAACTAGTCAAATTAGTAATAGATAATTTTGCTTCCAATAAAATCTTAGACCATAAGGAGGGGAAGAGGGGGATGAAGCGCTTTGTGGCACTTTTGGGTCCCATGTGAATGGGTGGAAAATTGTGGGGTGGGGGGGGGGGGGGTGAAGGGAATAATATTATCTTGTGTTAAAGTTAAAAAAAAAATCGACACCACGTGACCCTCTTCACCCCCTTCCCGCCCTTCCTCCACGCCCACTAGGGGCGGCGTCCCACCCCCTTTCCCCGCCCCACTTCGGGTGGTCTTAGGGTTTGGTAAAACTAGCTGGTAGGTGGTGGTTGGAAGCTGGTAATTGTAGTTGGTAGCTTTTTAAATACATTTTGGTGTTTGGCAGAGTAGCTAGAGCTTTTAATAAAATGTATAAAATGACCAAAATCGACATTAACTAAAAGCTTGTATGCGTGTTTTTAATATAAATAATGCATTCATCAATGAAGAGTACAGGAACTTCATTAATCTTAATTAACATAATACAATAAAGCATATAAGGTGGATATGTGCAACCTCAAAGTATCATAAGTTTCATTAATCACTACTTTTACCTTAACTACTTTAAAACATTTGAATAAGTGACAACATTACTTTAAACTATGTGTTAGCTACAAAGAAGAATAAGATTGGCAGAAAAGGGAAATATTCATTCATTCATAGCTAATTATTACAGTTGATTTGTTTCCCTATTTATAACCATTCTTCCCGCCTAACAACTACCAGTAACTACTTTTCTAACTTTCTATTATTGACTAAACTACCCCTCTATCTTTTATTTAGTACAAAATGGCCCCTCTAACTGATATACTACTAACATAATCCCCCCCCCCCCCCCCAAAGATCATTCTTGTCCTCAAGAATGGAATTCATGAAACGAAGCTGGAAATCAGTGCTGTACTCCCATGTGGCTTCAGACAGAGGTAAATCCTTCCAATGAAAAAAAAAATTGTTGAGCCAATCTGTTTCCCCTTTTAACCAATCTTTTATCAATTATAGCCCTAGGTTGAAGCAGAAATCTTGGACCAACAGGAAATGAAGTAACAGGGGAATGATTACCATGAGCTCTTTTCAAGAGGGAAACATGGAACACATTATGGATCTTTGCATCATCAGGTGAATCCAATTTATAAGCTACATTGCCCACCTTAGCTAGGATTAAGAAAGGACCAAAGTACTTTGGGCCTAATTTTGAATGCTTCTGCACCCTCATGGTTGATTGCACAAAAGGTCTCAACTTTAGATAGACCCAATCCCCTGCTTCAAAATTTCTTTCACTTCTCTTTTTGTCTGCCTGTAGTTTCATCTGATTCCTGGTTTGACACAAAGAATCTTTTAGTTTAGCAATCACAGCTTCCCTATCATGGTGCAACTCTTCCACTTAAGCAACTTGAGTATCATGAGATGTAAGGAATGTGTAAGGGTGGTGGGAAGCCATACAAAGCTTCAAAGGGGTCCTTTTAATGGCTGAATGATAGGTAGTATTGTACCACCATTCAGGTAAACTCAACCACTTCATCCACTGTACAGGATTATGCATACACATTGATCTTAAATAAGATTCCATGCACCTGTTCAACACTTATGTCTGTCCATCACTCTAAGGGTGGTATGCAGTTGATAAAGACAATTGTATCCCTTGTAACCTCATAAACTCTTTCCAAAACAGACTTAGAAAAATAGGATCTCTATCTGATACAATAGTTTCAGGGCAGCCATGTAGTTTGAATATGTTGTCTAAGAAAATTTGAGCAATTTGTGGTGCGGTATAGGGATGGGTTAAGGGTAGGAAGTGGGCATACTTAGTCAATCTATCAACAATGACTAAAATGGAATCTTTACCCTGGGATTCAGGTAGGCAAGAAATGAAATCCATAGAAATGTCTGTGAAAATGTGAGAGGGTATAGGTAATGGTTGTAAAAGGCCTGGGTTGGCAACAGGTTCATATTTAGCTTGTTGGTAAATATGACAGTTCTTAACAAAAGAAAACACAGCTTTAGAACACCCTTTCCAATAGCATAGTTGTTTAAGTCTTTTAAGTGTAGTTTGAAAACCAGAATGCCCACCCATAGGAGAATCATGTACCAACTGTAAGATTGCTTGTTGCAACAGAGGATCATTGCCAACTAAGAGTCTGTGCTTCTTTTTAAGCAATACGCCATCCAAAGTCACATCCTTGACTATGTGACCTTGTTCTATTTTAGTAATTAGACTCTGAAGGGTAGGATCAGCTAACCATGAAGCCTTAATTTTATCCAACAACAAAGGCTTTATAGAACTCGTTGACATTTCAAAAAGAGCCATACCTGTAACTCTGGAAAGCCCATCTGCTACTAAGTTTTCTGATCCTTATTTGTAAGTAATCTTATAGGTATACCCCATAAGCTTAGCCAACCAGGTTTGTTGCAAAGGAGTGGTGATCTTTTGTGTTAGAAAGAATTTAAGGCTTCTGTGATCAGTTTTTATGATAAACTTTTTGGCTATCAGATAATGATGCCATTGCTTCACTGCCATAAGAATAGCCAACAATTCTTTTTCATAAACTGAGAGAGATTGTTGTCTAATGGACAGTGATTTGCTGACAAAGGCTAGGGGGTGGCCTTCTTGCATCAAAACAGCCCCCATTCCCTTAGAAGAAGCATCAGTCTCTAAGACAAAGGTCTTATTAAAATCAGGCAAAGCCAATACAGGAGCAGTTGTCAAAGCTGTTTTAAGGTTATTAAAAGCCTACTGAGCTGATTCATTCCATTCAAATGAATCTTTCTTCAACAGCTCAGTCATAGGTTTAACTATCACCCCAAAACTTATAATAAATCTCCTATAATATCCAGCCAACCCAAGAAAACCCCTAAGTTGCTTTTGATTAATAGGAACAAGCCAATTTTTAATTGCAACTACCTTATTAGGGTCAGTCTGAACTCCTTTTTCCAGAAATAATATGACCCAGGTACTCAACACTAGCACCCTAAAAAGAACACTTGGACTGTTTTGCATATAATGTATGATTTATGAGAATAAGAAGTACCTGCTCCAAGTCTTTAAGATGTTGCTCCATAGAAGGACAATAGACCAAAATATCATCAAAGAAAACTAGAGTGGTCTTTCTCATTAGGTCCTTAAAGGTCTTGTTCATCAATGCTTGAAAAGTTGCAAGAGCATTGGTCAGCACAAAGGGCATAACCACAAACTCAAAGAGACCCTGATGGGTTCTGAAAGCAGTCTTGTGGATGTCATGTTCATTCATTCTGATTTGGTGGTACCCAGCCCTCAGTTCAAGCTTAGAGAAAACTGATGCACCCCCCAATTCATCTAATAGCTTTTCTATTAAAGGAATATGAAACCTATCCTTAATAGTAGCCTCATTAAATTTTCTATAATCCACGCAAAACCTCGAAGTTCCATCTTTCTTTTTAACCAGTACTACAAGGGATGAAAAGACACTTTGACTGTCCCTGACTACCCCTGAGTCCAATAACTCCCTGGTCAACTTTTCTAACACATCTTTTTGACCAGCAGGGTATCTGTATGCCCTTTGATTGATGTTGATATTTTCATCTTTCACGAGAATTCTATGATCACAGTCTCTTTGTGGTGGCGGTCCTGTGGGAACTACAAACACATCCTCATACTTCTGTAACAATTGTTGTAATGCTTTATTCTTATTTTCATTCATCACTTTGGCTTCATGTTGGTAACAACCATCAGCAGATGACTGCAAGCTAAACATTTGGGTAGACACTACCCCTTCACGACTTAACAAGTTGTCCATCTTTTCTACTTAACACAACCTCATTTTATTAGACTCTACCCCTTTAAGTTCTACCCATTGATCATTAACTTTGAATTTCATGGTCAATTTCTTAAAGTTCCACATAATATCATCCAATGTTTGTAACCATTGAACCCCCAAAACCATGTCATAGTTAGTTAAAGGAACTAAAATGACATCAGTTTTGAACCAAATCCCTTGCATCATCCATTGAAAATCCTTACACAACTGAGTGCACTTCAACTTATTACCATCTGCTACTGTTACACTCAGTTCAGGAATCATTTTAATAGGACATTTCATTTTCTTGGCTTGATTTTCATCTAAGAAATTATGGGTTGATCCTGAGTCATTTAAGATATGTAAGGTCTTAGTACCAATAGATGGGAGTTATGATTCATACCAAGATTGTTATGAACCATATTATTATTATTATCATTATGAATATTGTGGGTGTTATGATTCATACCAAGATTGTTATGAACCATATTATTAGTATTATCATTATGATTATTATTATTACTCAAAAATTGAATCGACTGGATCAACTCATTAATCTGGGTTTCCATTTGTGTCTTGATTGCAGCTGACGTGTGCGCTAGTACGCATATTTTTCTATGGATTTTAACACACGTTTTTGCTTTAATATTTATAAAAATGGTTTAGACCTTAATATTAAAACACACACAATAGGGCAAGTGTACCCTGTCATATATGTAGTAACGTATAGATAAGAACCAAGTATCGATCCATGGACGCGCGCGGAGCAATTGTACTAAGACTCTATCACCGATTTACCAGTAGGAAAAGATAAGTTGAGTTTGTTTAAACTACATTAATTCTAACATATGTAAATAAGTTAACTACGACTCCAAATAGAAAATATAACTATATAGTACGCCAATCCTAGCATGTCATCTACATATAATAAGAAATAAAGGCGTGATCAACATTCCCATTTTCAGACAGTTAGTTTCCCTCTCGGGCATCCTAACATGACAACTATACAGAAATCTAACACGAATACACACGTTAACCACTTCAAGTTGTTCATTAGCGCGCAGCTGATATGATCTCATGAGAATCTTTAAAGATAGGTTAGTATCACCTTTCGGGAGTCCTCAACCGCACTAGTTAAGGAAAGCAATATCGAATACACAATACGACCACCTAGACTAGCATAAAGTAGAGCATTTCACAACCTATTCCATTTTACCAACTTTGAACACAAATCTACTAAGATCGCCATTTTCACCAAAATAACTAACAAAGATCATTAACCGAGTCAAAGATTGGTAACAACACCATTAAGCTTTTTAGAGTCTTTTACGTGCCGGTAAACATCTATAATCATTATCCGAGTGACTTTAACCAAACCAATACCCGGTTACAGTTTCATGGTGTAAACTTTATTAACAAGTTAACTAGTCTACTATCGGACGATTAAACGGACGGTTTCTTCAACAAGTAATCCGCCTAACACATTCGACAATCATCAAAGTCATCCAAACACAACTACAAATCTAACAACAATGAAACAAGGTTGCGCTATGATCATCAAGATCCAAACATGAAAAACGCCAAATTCATACAAACTTGATTTCATACTAACGATTGTTTTAACTACTAACTAATACTAATGTTCTTGCCCGTAGGCGTACGATTAACTAAAATAGCATCACAATAGCATACAAAATCAGATTTGGATCTTAAAAAGCTAAAAGGATCAAACCATAAGAATGCTAAAGAGATGGATTGGATGATGAAGGATGGATTGAATGGATTCCCGAGCTTGTTCCACGGCTTTCCAGCAGCTTGGTTCGTCCGAAAATCGCCCAAAATCGCCCCCCAAAGGTCCAATAATCGATCAGTGGCTGAAATGGGGCATTTATAGCAGGACAGACGATCCGACCGGCCGCGCGGATGATCTGACCGGCCGGTCGCTTTACTCGGGTCAGAAATGCTTCTCGAATGCTGACGTAGGCCTTCTAGAAGGTCCCCAGAAATATCAGGTTGAATCGCGCGGCCGGTCGGTTTGTTCGCGCGGCCGGTCGGATTGACAAACGTTCCGTTTTCGCGCAGAAACCTTCGTTTTTGATCCGGTTTGCTTCCTGGATACCGTTTAAGACCTGTAACATAAAGATGCCCAAATAAGTACCAATTCATCGTGTATACGGCCAAAAAACGTATATAAAGGGGAGTTAAACTAGGGCTTTTATATGTATAAATTAACGTATATCAAACATCCCCACACTTGAACTTTGCTTGTCCTCAAGCAAACAACAAAACAGAAATAAACGAAAAACTCGCCAAGTGGCAACAAAGACAAAATATAACCTGTACAGACGATAATAATCAAGCCCACAGAAGATATAAACAGGTGATAAGATAACTGAAAAGCAACGACTCACTTCCGATCCATAAAGCACGCTAACCCGTACACGACTCACAATGTTCACACACACTCGGTTTTATTTATGATACATACGTGTAATGTGTATGTGTAAATCGCTCCATTGCCAAGACAATGAATCGTGCAATATCATAAGCTTGTCAAAAGATCTAGTCTTCACCAACTAACGTGTGAAAAAGCACAAATCAAGAGGTCTTATGAGGGTTGTAATATCAGGCAAGGGTAAGGGTGTGGAATGGATATATAAACAGTGACGAAATGGCTAAAACTCGGCGGTTAAGTCTAACTAAACTGAAGCAAAAACTACTATACACTACATACGCGAACATAAACCGCATTTTATTCAAATCGAGCTAAACGTACAATTTCTAACTTTAAAGCTCTAAAAACTGCTCGATCACTGCTAACTTACCCTATTTTAGGGTGTTCTATTTTTTTGGAATTTTCTGGATTTTTTTTTCTTTTTCTTTTTTTTTCTTTTTAATAACAAGCTTACAATACTGAATATAACTGAAAACTATAACGAGAATATACACAAAACACGGGAACTAAAAGCCCGAACATGAACTATAACACAAAACGAGTCAAACAATAACCTAAACCGAGTTCCAACACAAAAGGTTTAAAAGAAAAAGGCTAAATCTGGTTAAGTGGTGAAATGGTGTGGTAAATAAGAAAAAACACGGGATTAGGTTCAACATGGTTAACTAGGGGATAACATTTGGGTGCGGGAAACAGATAGAACGAAAAGAAAAGGCTAAATCAAAAGGGTATCCTAAATGCCTCAATCATTTTTATACAACTTCACACGAATCTGGTCTAAACAAGCATGCTAATGACAAGTTCTAAATGGCACAAAACATCCAGCTCACTCGATAAGCATGTCAAAGAAACGAAATCTACACTAATAGGCTCAAATGCTCACGTAACCGGAAGGAAATGGGTGCAAATGTACAGATTTAGCATGCTAGTATCACGTCCGTTTGTCGCGCCTTAAGTTATTTTTATCAAAAATTGGTTAAGCTTGATATTTTATTACAAATATATACATATATGTACTTATAAAAGAAACACAAGAGGACAAACTAGAACACGATATAATCCCTCCCCACACTTAAATGTCACATTGTCCCCAATGTGAAAAATAGAAAGCGTTTATGAATTGGCCAACTATTGTGTGAAAAAGGAGAATAATACTCCCCTGGTGGTGATAACCCGAAAAGTATGGTGACTGCATTGAGCATCCATACCGGTGCTCGCCTTTTCCTGCACTATCACCATTCTTGCCAAAAGGAAAATACATCAAACACATCCATTCATCATCACACTTATGAAGTTTTCAAACAAATTTGGAATCTTGAACACCTACGCGCTATGATTTTGCAAAATCGTTTTAAATTCAAGTTATCTCGCGAAAGGTGTTTTAAAAACCAAATTATTATGAAGTATCATAGAACTTGGGGCGCGTTTGTTTAATTATGAAGAACGCCCCAAAGTTTTACGAACAAAACAATCTAAACTACAATCAAAACACTAACAATCTTAAAGTTTTGGGGTTTTGTTAAACATTTATGAAGGAAACTCCAAGAAATCAAGATCATGAACAACAAATTATAACCTAAAACATGAGGAATTTGGGGATGTTTAAACATTTATGAAGAATCCCTAAAATTCCAAAAACAAACCTAAATTACACTAACATCTACACTAACATACAACCCTATTATGAAATTAATCTACATTTATACTAAACTACACTAAACATAAGGTTACAAAATCACACAAATCTTTAAAAAATTTTCGGATTTAGTTTAAACATTATGAAGAAAACCTCAAAAACTCAAAGATTTGGACAACAATAACCTCTAATCTAAACTATCAAAGCATACAATCCATTCAAGAACACTAGGGTTTGTTAAACATTATGAAGGGACCCTAAAATCATGAAAAGATTGCAAAAATTTAAACTAATCTACACTAGAACAAGAAAAATAACAAGAAAGAGGAAGACCCATACCTTGATTTAAAGAATTGATGTGGAACTGAAAGGTGTTTGTGTGTGTGTTCTTGAGTGGAAGTTGCAAGTGCTCGCTCTGTTTCGACACAAACAACCAACTTACCTGTTTTGCTACGCTTCTTAGTAAAATAACACGGTTTTGAAGCGACTTTCCACACAATCATCTGGCATAAATCAATCCTGGCTAAAAACTTTATGAAGTTATAGGACATTTCTGCCCTTACACATCGCTTCATTTTGCTCGAGTGAGTGAGTCGATAGCTGGACTCGGTTTTCCACGCGCGTTTAGGCGCGCGGTCGTGGAATTCAAGTATTTCCACATCCGGGTCAAACGGACCTGAATTGAATGGCCTTGATCGCTACCCATTGACTTTCAAACTCAGTCCAACTTGGACTTTAACTTCTAGGAATGGCCGTTTTCATTAAAGATGTTCTTTAAGATCGCTTTCGCCCGAATGGAGATTGAGTACGGGCGAGAAGATCGATCAAGCAATGAACAGACATCGGCCATCCCCACACTTAAACTGACGCAATGTACGAAATAATTACAGACAAAATAATTAAAGACTCGATCTAAGAAAAACGGAAGGAATATACACAGATAAACATACTAAAAACTATACACTAACTTAAATTATGATAATATATAAATACGAAAATATACAAAAAAAAAAATTTAGCGAAAATATGAGTCGCTCGCGCATCGCGAAGAAGTATAGACCGCTTCTCGCGTGGCGCAAGTGAGCACAATGACTCAAGGTGCTCGCGCGTTGCAACAAGATAAAGACCGTCTTTTTGCTTGCGCGAAAACAACCTTTTTCACCGAAAAATAATATAACGGAAGTTGATGAATAGAAACGATGATGAATGCCAATGTATTGAGTTAAAAACGAAAGATAGCGGTTATTCACGTCACACGAAGGACTCTGGTGATCCTGTTCGCGTATCGCGAACAATAAAAGATAAAATCCGGGGTAATTAGGAAGTCGCTTAAAGCAGAACGATAAGCCCAGCTTCTTTGCGAATCGCAAGGAAGCATTTTTCACAAAAAATTATTTTTATTAAAACCACTTCTATATTAAATAAATTTCCCAATTTTTCTTAACCCAAACCTTTTATAAAAGCATCCGAACCATCAAATTTAAACATAGCATACCCAGACTTCCATTGTATATTTAAGTAAAATAAAAAGTATATATACATAACAATCAAATAAAAACCAATAGAATCAATAAAATGAACAGAAACAAACAGACAAAGCATAAAACTATTCAAAGCATGAAATTAATAATTAGTTCAAATACGAACAAATAAATCTAATCAATCAAATAAAGAATAAATCAAATTCCTAAATAAACCAATAAATCCAATAATCAATTAAATCTATCAACATCCTAATGAACGAATAATCAATCAAACAATCCTATAAGCAGATAAATGAACGAATATATGTGCAAACCTATGAACCAATCTAAAATCAATCCAAAATATTAACAGACAGATAAATCAAATAAACAATCAAATAATCATATATGCAAATAAATGAATGAAATAAAGAATCAACAAAGTATAAACAAGTATTCACAAGCATGTACACTGGTAAAAGGTTGACTCGGTTCATTCCTAAAGCTCGTCGCGTCCCCGGCAGCAGCGCCAAAAACTTGACGTGCGCGCTAGTACGCATAATTTTGCACTGATTTTAACACACGTTTTTGCTTTAATATTTATAAAAATGGTTTAGACCTTAATATTAAAACACACACAATAGGGCAAGTGTACCCTGTCATATATGTAGTAACGTATAGATAAGAACCAAGTATCGATCCATGGACGCGCGCGGAGCAATTGTACTAAGACTCTATCACCGATTTACCAGTAGGAAAAGATAAGTTGAGTTTGTTTAAACTACATTAATTCTAACATATGTAAATAAGTTAACTACGACTCCAAATAGAAAATATAACTATATAGTACGCCAATCCTAGCATGTCATCTACATATAATAAGAAATAAAGGCGTGATCAACATTCCCATTTTCAGACAGTTAGTTTCCCTCTCGGGCATCCTAACATGACAACTATACAGAAATCTAACACGAATACACACGTTAACCACTTCAAGTTGTTCATTAGCGCGCAGCTGATATGATCTCATGAGAATCTTTAAAGATAGGTTAGTATCACCTTTCGGGAGTCCTCAACCGCACTAGTTAAGGAAAGCAATATCGAATACACAATACGACCACCTAGACTAGCATAAAGTAGAGCATTTCACAACCTATTCCATTTTACCAACTTTGAACACAAATCTACTAAGATCGCCATTTTCACCAAAATAACTAACAAAGATCATTAACCGAGTCAAAGATTGGTAACAACACCATTAAGCTTTTTAGAGTCTTTTACGTGCCGGTAAACATCTATAATCATTATCCGAGTGACTTTAACCAAACCAATACCCGGTTACAGTTTCATGGTGTAAACTTTATTAACAAGTTAACTAGTCTACTATCGGACGATTAAACGGACGGTTTCTTCAACAAGTAATCCGCCTAACACATTCGACAATCATCAAAGTCATCCAAACACAACTACAAATCTAACAACAATGAAACAAGGTTGCGCTATGATCATCAAGATCCAAACATGAAAAACGCCAAATTCATACAAACTTGATTTCATACTAACGATTGTTTTAACTACTAACTAATACTAATGTTCTTGCCCGTAGGCGTACGATTAACTAAAATAGCATCACAATAGCATACAAAATCAGATTTGGATCTTAAAAAGCTAAAAGGATCAAACCATAAGAATGCTAAAGAGATGGATTGGATGATGAAGGATGGATTGAATGGATTCCCGAGCTTGTTCCACGGCTTTCCAGCAGCTTGGTTCGTCCGAAAATCGCCCAAAATCGCCCCCCAAAGGTCCAATAATCGATCAGTGGCTGAAATGGGGCATTTATAGCAGGACAGACGATCCGACCGGCCGCGCGGATGATCTGACCGGCCGGTCGCTTTACTCGGGTCAGAAATGCTTCTCGAATGCTGACGTAGGCCTTCTAGAAGGTCCCCAGAAATATCAGGTTGAATCGCGCGGCCGGTCGGTTTGTTCGCGCGGCCGGTCGGATTGACAAACGTTCCGTTTTCGCGCAGAAACCTTCGTTTTTGATCCGGTTTGCTTCCTGGATACCGTTTAAGACCTGTAACATAAAGATGCCCAAATAAGTACCAATTCATTGTGTATACGGCCAAAAAACGTATATAAAGGGGAGTTAAACTAGGGCTTTTATATGTATAAATTAACGTATATCAGCAGCCAAGTTCTCAGCATTTTTCATAGCAAAGCTCTTAAGACCTTCTATTTCGGCTAAATTCTTGCCAACATCGGTTTCAAGTTGTAGCAAGGTACCATCATGTTCTTGAATCTTTTGTTCTAAATTTTGATTACGAGTTGTAGTCATGGTGATGTAATTGAATGATTAGATTGAAAATTTGTTGATGAATTAAGGAATTGACTAATCTCAAATAGATCAATCAATGGAGTGATCTGATCATGATTGATCAAATCAAGCTTCAAAGAAAAACAGAGTAATGAACAAGAAAAAATGATTAAGATGATCGATATATAATGAAAGAATTGAGATTAGAGGTTAAATGAACAGGTTTAATGGTGAAATGAAACTGTAATGAATCTTTAATGGTGATGGTTGATAATGGTGATTAAAATGACAGTTGGTAGTTATGGTGACGGTTATGGCAGTTGGTGGTGGTTGGAGCTGAGGTCGAGAGGACCAATGCTCTGATACCAATTTGTTAGCTACAAAGAAGAATAAGATTGGCAGAAGAGGGAAATATTCATTCATTCATAGCTGATTATTACAATTGATTTGTTTCCCTATTTATAACCATTCTTCCCGCCTAATAACTACCAGTAACTACTTTTCTAACTTTCTATTATTGACTAAACTACCCCTCTATCTTTCATTTATTACAAAATGGTCCCTCTAACTGATATACTATTAACACTATGGTCCTGCAATTTTACACACACTAACCATTATTTACTCTCTTTATTTCTCACCTACACACGCTACCCCCACTCTGCAGAGACAGTTACGTTGTTATGGCGTGCGTAGGGGTACCCGCCACTCTCTAACTAAGGAATGCATTAAAGTGTAAAGAGGATCTTTCAACATTAATGTTCACCAATATCTAGAAACATGTTAGTCAATTAGACCATGTGTAATGGACATTATAGAGGCATGAATAATCATAATAATGCCCCAACACCATCCTCTTTGGTATTATATGGGCATTAAGAGGGTGGGGCATTTCTAGTATAATGCCCAAATAAGATAAAAAATATGGAAAGTAATAACTAAAAAGGGCATTAAGTGGCTTTAACCATTACAAATTTTTGAGGGGCTTTATAATAATGATGTGACAGAAAATGCCCCCTAAGGGGCATCAACTATTATGGTCTTATATACGCAATATTTTCTTTGACAAGCTTCATCGTATTTATGTCATTTGTAGTTATTTTTTTTATCCATCTCTTTGGATGCTCCTTCATCTAGAATAAAATATCACACCAAAAATTGCTGCATAGACCTAAAACACAACAAATGTTACAGATCTTATAAAATCTTTTATAATCTCCTAAAAATACATACCAAAATAGATTTTTTTATACATATTCACCAAAATCTCAATCGCTAAATGCAATATCATTTACCAAAGTTGCTTATCCAAGTTACTATAAGAGGGTGTGTGAGGTTGAGTTTTGAAAATTTTAGATTATTGCATTTTGAACACGAAAATAATCAGTTTTTAGTGTTTGGGAAAAGTTTATAAAAATAGATTATTTGTGTTTAATAGGTTACCAAAACGCAATAATATAAAAGCGGCTCCACCGCTACTGCAACAAAACGCATAATCTTCAAAAAGCAATCCCAAACACTCTCTAAAAACATATAGGGTGCGAACAGATTAATTTTTAAATTTATTTTGTTTTTTAACAACTTTTTTTTAGTTCTTGGAAGTTGTATATGAGTTACAAGTAATGGAAATGAAAAGATAATGGAAGAGATAACTTCACGTATAATGGTTCTTGTAGATGTTAATGAATCCATCATACCTCTGCCTCTACTATATGTCTATCTATATATCAAGAGTTGTTTTTTCCCCGTCTTCTCTTTAAAACTCATTAGAAATCCTAGAAATCATAGGCATGAGGACTCTGCAAGCATTCAATTACTGCCTTTTGGCGAGAGGACAAAACAAAAACCTCTCCTAGATTCTGAGCAATTTTACTAAAAAGGGCATTCGTCAAAGGTTTTTTTTTATGGCTTTAGGGGGCGGTGTCCTTATCAGAAAAACCGCCAAGATCGAACTCTGGGAAAGAGTTACTTAGGCGTTCAACGGCCTACACGTAATCCGAGTACAGGCCGACAACCCCACTATTCCATAGGATGTGGTCCCGCAGCTTCCAAGACTGAACTCTCAACGCCACAAAAGCGTAAACTGTAACGTCTTGAGCTGAAAGAAGGCCTAAACCTCTCAGCCGCATCGGCAGGAAAGCCGATCGCCATTGGAGGTCACCAAAGAACGGGCCACCACATACAACTAGGTCTTCAATGGCTTCCCGGATGCCATTATTTAGACGGGATACCGCATCATCTATCATAGGGGGTTGAGTGTACTTATGTGAGTGAGTTATCTATAATCTATATTGTATCATACAATATGCAATTTGTATAGAGTGGAGGAGCGAAAACATGTTATCATTAGTAAATTTAGTAAGACAATATTCACCATCTATAATTTTTTTTTTTAATATTTTTTAAAAGTGGCTGTGAGTAGTGGATAAAGAAAAATCTAATGATAATGTATACAAAATATTGTTTAATAAAAATGATAGAAAAGATATTGATTTTTAGTGTAATTGGACACAAATTATTGTCATTTTACCCGCCCGCTTTTCTTAGATCACCATTTCGTATCTATTTATATTATTTTTTATTGACATTTTATCTTTTATTCAACTGTGTAATACACGAGTCTCTAACCTAGTTAATCATATAATAATAACTAAAAGAATAAATTAAAATGATAATTGATAGATAAGTTATTTTAGATATCATTGAAACAACATTAAAAAAATCATTACATACTAAGAAGCTCCTCAACCGAATAGGTATGCCAACCACTTATCCTACACCAACTCCATATTTTGCTCCAAACGCCAAACACAAAACCACACTGGGCCATTAGGTGATCTGCTGACTCTTCATCTGTTTCGCAAAGGGGACATTTTGAATCCGGGATGTTTATGTTTCGTCTAATCAGCGCTGCCCGAGTCGCAATCCTATCTCTCTCCAGCCTCCAAATAAATACATTCACTTTTAAAGGGACCCAATGTTCCCACTGTATGATACGGTTCTGCATATTATCACTTGGTCCCCGCATCCAAAATTTAACAGCAACAGCTGTGAATGTTCCATAGCAACCATCGTTCCATGACCATTTATCTTCTTTATCTGTTAACTTGACCTGCGACATCATATAAATCACATACTGCATCTCTGAAATGGCTTCAACAGAGCTGAAATTAGTCGCCCAGCCTGCATAAAGCCCCAAAGAATCGCCCGGCTCTGAATTCTTTGACTAACACAAACATTTTTATCACTCTCCTGCTCAAATAACCTCGGCCATCTATCCATTAAGGCAGTCGAACCCCACCAAACGTCCTTCCAGAACCGCAAACGATTGCCATTACCAACATTACCTTTAAACAAAGATCTAAAAAGTTGCCCGTTGATACTTAAACCAACCAAAAACTGACCAATAGATTTCCAACAACCTTGATAAGAATTATTAATCGGTATAAAGCTCCATCTATCTCTACCCCCATGAATACATACAATTAAACGCTTCCACATGCCATTGTTGTCTGTTTTGAACCGCCACACCAATTTCGCTAAAAGCGCCGAGTTAACGTCAAAAATCTTTGAGATACCAACCCACCATACTTTTTTGGTCTTGTAACGACTTCCCAAGAAACCCAATGTAAACTCTTACCTTCTTTACAACCGGCCCATAGAAAATGTCTTAACATCTTTTCAATATTATCAACCACCGCTTTTGGAGCTTTAAACAATGATAAGTAGTACACCGGTAGGCTAGATAACACCGATTTAATCAGAGTTAATTTACCTCCAATGGATAAAATCTTCGCCTTCCAAAAACATAATCTATTACGAATCGACTCCATAACCGGTTCCCAATTGGAAACCCGGTTCATATTAGCACCCACTTTTATACCCAAATACTCAAAAGGATACCCTCCAACTCTACATCCCAATAATTTAGCCATCGAGCGAATCTCCATATCATCAACTCCCAAACCAAACAATACCGACTTATGAATATTGATCTTTAACCCCGAGCATAAATGAAAGATTCTTAATAAGCGATTAATCTTTTCCACGTTTTCTTTGCTCCAAGTACCCAAAATAAGTGCATCATCTGCATACAACAAATGTGAAACACTCGAACCCCCACTCGTGACCCTTACTCCTTCAAATTCTCCCAAAAAACAAGCCTTAGTAATCATACAAGCAAGTGCCTCCATGACAATAACAAAAAAAGGGGATAAGGGATCGCCTTGTCTGAGCCCCTTTTGACATTGAAATTCAAACGAAGGTGATCCATTAACAAGAACTGCCGACCTAGTCATTGACATTTTTTGCTATCAGTTTTTAATTTTTATGTTTGAAATGAGCTAATTAAAAACCGTCTTGTAACAAAATTTATATTTAATGTTATTGACTTTGCACATAAAATAAAATATAGTTATCAGTAGTGACACGATGATACTTCAGTGGTCTGTGAATGATTTCAATTGGCCGTTCGAAAAAAAAGATATTCACAATGAACAATGACATTACTAAAAAAACACTAAAGTGTAAAACATGGTTGTAGAGCCGGTTCCATAAGTTGGAATGGTGTCACGGGTACCCAGTGACCTGCTGATTAAATGGGTCATCTGGTCTATATGACCCATTACAACGCCATGTTATCTATAGTCATTCAACGTTATGTTATTGTTAGTCGCTTGAAAATTCGATCTTCACAGTTTCGTAGCTACTTCAGTGGTTAAAAAATTGGTAAATACCGATACTAGTGGTACCAGTACAGAAAAGGGAAAAAGTGCGTATCGGTACCGGTACCATAAAGTCGATGCCGGTACCATTTACTCATTCCTACTTCAAAAGTCCATGCATCAACTTGCTCATGTATTTTCATTTCCATGCAATTTCTTATATTTTTTTTATATTTTTGTTTGAAGATCAATTCTTCCTAGATTTTCTAGAAAAAAAAAATACATGCATTTGAACTACTTACCTTTTTTTTAAATTAAATTAGTAACTCATGTTTTCTTTGTTTAACTTCCATGCTTTTCGAATTCTAGTTTGTATACATTAGTTTGTTTGTTTTCCTTAAAATGTGGGATCATGGCCTTGTAATGACCAAGTAAACAAACTTTTTTTTAATGTCCAACGAAAGCCCAGTCACGCGGATAAACCCAATGGTAAAAGGTCACCCACGCCTATGAACACAGACAGTGATGGTGACCTGGCCCGCCACCATTGCAGAGGAAACCCACCAACCGAAGGCCCAATGTGGTAAAACCTCTAGCTCAACCTAGAATAAATTTGCTCTAAGTGAGACTCCAACCCACAACCTCCATATTGGAAGGTCATGGGGCTGCTGCCACTCCACCAAAGGGTGATTTGGCACCAAGTAGACAAACTATTTGCAATGAAATTGGACAATTCGTTTTTTTGTTTCACTTTTAGAATGAACTATTATCCGAATGTTAGTTCAGTCTTGGTCGATTGAACGGCGAACTTTGGACCTAGATTCGACCAAGTGGTGCGACTTAGACTGCCCTACAAGGTAGCCTGCGGGGTGAAAATGTATCTCAAGCTCTTCATAGAACTATCAATTATCCTCTGATTGGGTGTCGTATGATTGAACAATACCAAATTTTAAAACAAACATGTGTTTAAATACACACATGTGTGTAGGGAGGTTCATTTTAGGATAGAGTTTTATTCAATATTTAAAACCGGCTCAAACTTGTCAGTATTACCGGTTGAACCAACTATCGAAGATATCACGGTACGATAGAGTCCGATCTAATTAGGGTACCAATTTAGTGTTCGAATCGCCGAAAAATCCAGTATTACCGGTGCATGCCGATGAACCGGTTTCTACCCATGTTCAATTTTGTGTTTTAACGAGGATGAACTGCCTTCTCAAACACAAGGTTACTTGTTATGTATGTTATTTATCTTACGTAAGTTTAGTATATTATGATTATTGGTAATTAAAACTTCTTATTGTTGGCAACAAAAATAGTTATGTTCTTGTTGATGGGGATGACGATGATAGTGAATTTCATCTTTTAAGTGATCGTGAACTTGATACATTCAACACTTCAATGCCATAAACTTATTGTATACTTCATTTAAAAAACTTTGTTGGATTTTTTTTAATTATGGAATTAAGTAATTTTGTATTATTTATTGAGTTGAGGTTGTATTTTTATAGAATTATAAGGTTGACTAGTCATCCGGTATAATTGGTTCATTCTGAGCCTAACCCGACATGGTACAAAAATCGCTTTTTTAAACATTGGTTTTATGCAAGAAGAGGGAGAAGAACTCAAAGTCTCAAATTATCAGTTGTTTTTATTAATGGTTCATAAATGATTTTTCTTTTCGAAAACCCTATGAATTTTTTTTTGTTAAAGACGCTTGAAAATGTGTATATTACATTCCCTATTTTTTCAAAAAAAGAAAAGAAAAATTCATATGGTTTTCAAGCGATTTTAGAACTCCGGCTAGATCATCGATCCACACTAGTCCAAATCAAGACTTGACTAACGATCAATGTAGCAAAACATGGCAAAGAAACTCGACTCAGTCAAATTTGTTAACCAGAAGTTTTGGTAGATACAAAATCTAGGTTCTCAATAAACTATGGCTCTGGGTTTGCTTTTATTTACCATTCTCCTTTTTTCGTAACTAAGTGGATTCAGGCCCAATAACCATTAGTAAATGAAAACTATATTCTAAGTTTACTTGGTGTGTACAAACTCTATAAGCCCACCGAACTTTTTAGAGCATCCACAATGCAACCTAAAGTGCATTTTTTCAAACAGCCATATCAGTCGGTGGACATTATGCCACATTATTTCAAATCACAACCATTTCACACTCACTATTTCCTACAATCATAAACCATTCATAACCTCCACCTTAGTATCCACTTTTCACAATATACAACCTAATACAAAATAAAAGAAAAAGAATACGAAAAGGGCCCATCATATGGCAACCGGACCCGTCCGGTATTCTAAACCCAACCCAAGCAAACATCCTCTAATGCACTCTCGTCCGGTTTCGTTTGGTCCATTGAAGTGGACCCGTCCGTTAAGCTCCCATTGTGGATGCTCTTAGAATAATAAAGAAGGTTTACCTTTATGACTTTATAAATAATAAAAACCTTGATCAATACGTTTGTTATACTATTCATGTAGAGGAGGTACATTACGGCTGATGCTTGTGATATGTCGAATATTAAAGCCACAAAGTGATATACGGACAAATTCTCGAGAGAAAAGACAATAGGTATTACTCTATCTTACATTTAGAATAGATGATTAGCTACAGTGTATATTTTACCACTCATTTGAAATGTAATTTCCAAACTGCCATTATTTTATTTTCCATTTAGGGTGATGTAATATTTGTATCAATGCTTCTTTTACGTTATTTTTTTTCTTGTAGTTGTTTTTTGTTTTTGTCTTCTATATTTTTTAGTCTTGTAATGAAAATGGTAATGTTTTTAATTTGTTCATCCAACTTTTATGTAATGTTTGGCCTTTTGGATTTTTCCTTTAACCTGTTATACCAACTCGCGGTATAAGTTTGTGTTTGTCTTTGTCTACATTTCACGTTACGTGGCGGTATAAATTCGTGTTTTTTTACAATTTAGTCTGGGTTTGATCATCGCTTACTTACTACTTAGCGACGCTTTTACAAACCCCGCGCCCGCAACGCGGGCGTTAAACACTAGTTACAATTTAATTTGAATTGTCTTGCTTTATAAAGGTTTGAACATTGGCTTGACTAGATGGGTTCGTTGATTCTCCTTCAACCGGCCGGTTTTTATATATGCTTAGATATCTACAAATTTGACATCAGAAATTTTAAACGGCGTCTGGTCACGTAATAAAAGACATTGTTATCAAATACATAGAAAGTAAAAACCCTTAAAAAACCAAAACAAAAGATTTTTACTTCTAGGAAAATGTTTTTTTTAAACAAGAATGAAATCCAGGCTTCACTTTAATTTGGTTAAAAAAACCTTTGAAATTTATTTGAAGATTGTAATAATTTAGATGATGGTATGAGAAGAAACATAAAATTTCTGTAAGTAGATTTGAAACTCGATTAATTGGTTAAGAAAAAAAGCTTGACAAGGAAGCAAACTAACAAGATTAGTTCTATAACGATACTGATTACTAAAAAGATTAACATGGACTATTGTAACACCTTAGGCAAATCTCACACCGGTCGTGGCAAGGAGAGATCCTTGGTTCAAAAGCAATCCAATGATTCTTAAATCACTAACACGTTTTACGGTTTTGGGCTTAGTTGAATTATGAAGCACATGAAAACTCCACAATTAAGCGTGCTCAGGTGGGAGTAATAATAGGATGGGTGACTTCCTAGGAAGTCTCCATTATGGCAACCAAAAACAAATCCGTGAGTTCCTAGATGGGCAACCCATCGAAAGCAAAGCGAACAATATTGATGGTGAGAGGGGCCAGATGTTACAAGTTCTAAACCCCGTCAAGTGATCCAATAGACATCAGTTAGTCACCCCAACCATTTATTATTGTTTATTTCAAATAAGCAACCAACTATTAGGGGTTGTCATTCAAAATAACTTCTATAATACATTACATATAAATCAAATAAAAATCGCGGGATCGCTTAATCCAGTAACCCTAGACGCTACAAAGTTGGTCCGTCTATGCTGGTGGAGTGGTTAAAGCATCTATGAAAACAAGAAAGTTATTTACCTGAGTCACTAGACTTGATGTATTAATAGTATTATTCCTTTTGTAGCTCCTCAAGACCAACATACTATAACTTAGATTCATATCTTGTACTATAATACAACACAAGTTTACTAAACTCTTTTTATTTTTCCCATGAGAACTCGTTACTAGAAAGTAGAAAATTCAAAGAGCCACAAGCCCCTATCAACTTGAGAGCTCACGCTGTAGAGCTTGAGTTGAAGCGACTTCTGATAAGATACCATGGAATCCTAACCAACATGATAAGATAAAACACAACTTGCGCCGTCCAACTTGTGTTGAAGTGACTTGGGCATGGCGCGGAATGGTTTTCATAGCCTTAAACCAGTTTGGCTAAATCTCCATCATAAGATTAAGAACCTAAACAAGTTGAAAAATGTTGTTTTGCTTTATGCTTTGGCCTCCATGTAAAGTGCCCCATTATTTAAAGATAGATTCCATTGTGTGTGGTCAAAATGCCTTCTAGCCCTTTCACCAAAGATTCTCTTCAAAGTTCAAAAATGGAAATAAAACTTTTCATTTCATTTTCCTTCCAAAACTAGAACATACATTAAATCATTAGCATATGCATGTAGATTACAGTTTTCTAAAGAACCAAATACTATGCTAAATATTAATATCTAAGAGACGATAAAACACTAGTTACTAGTTAATGAAAGCCCTAAGATGAGTCATCATCTCATGGGTTCGGGTCCGAGCCAGTTGGTAATTATGCAAAACTTGAAACGCGTGTCCAACGTCTTTGTATACTATAGATTGCACTGGTGCACCCGTCCTAGCTAGGGCAGACGTGAATTCTAAGTTTCTATCTTTCAATATGTCCAACTCAGCCACGCAAACCAATGTCTTGAAAAGCCGCATGTCACACAATCTTGGTGCACCCCTTGCAAGAGGGTTGCACCATGGGTGGTCTCGTGTGAACCCTACTGGGAGTGCGAGCCGCCAATATGTATCAGAAGCTGATAGCGTCAACGCTGAGTTAACGGGTTGAATAGAATGCTTCTCAGACATAGTTCTTGTCTCTCCCCCAAAAAAAGGTTGGATAAGAATAATCCCCTTTGGTGACAAGACCGGCCTAGACACTAGTTGTGACGCGACATGGTACGCAATATTCGCACCAGCACTATCTCCAGCTAGATATACTTTTGAATAATCACACCCTTTAAGCTCGTTAACCGTTCCCTTCAAACCCTCTTGTTTTAGCCACATCATGACATTGAACCCATCATCATAGGCCGCTGGGAGCCGGTTCTCAGGGGCTAACCGATAATTAACCGATACAACCACACAACACGCCTCCCTGGCAAGATTTATCAAAAAGTCATGGTAACAAGCCCATGAAGCCGATCCAACACAAAACCCCCCTCCATGAAAGTAAACCACCACTGGCCTTTTCGATGAAAATTGTTTGGAATTGCTAGGGGCATAAACCCGGGCCCACAAGTTACTAAACTTGTCTATCGTAACATCCGTGGCTATAACCTCGAGCCCCGATGAGACCATGCAAGAAACATGAGCTACAACCGGAGGCCTCTCGACATAGCCATCTTTGTGAACCCGAATCAACCCACCGATCTCCTCAACCACCGAACCATTTATCGGATGGTGGAAAGATGTTGACCGTTGACTTAACGTAGCCATTTTGACTAGTTAGAATTAAACTTGTTGCAGTTCGTCTTATGAAACGGGATCTAGAACTCTATATATATACCAGTTGAAGATCCAAAAAATGTTCGGTACATTATGTCATCATGTTCTAAAATCATTGACTTTTGGTCAACGGTTCATTGTGAATCAAGATCTTGTAATCTTATCGGATATGAGCCCCCACCCATATTGGTCAACTGGTCCAACTTCCACTTCTACACGATATCTCGTTGGATCTTAATAAAAGTGTCTGCCCCCAAAATAAATGCTACCCCAACATATCGTTATGAGGTAGTCACTAGGTAAAAATAAAAATAAAAAATACAAAATATAAATAATAGAAAAATATATGATTTTTTGTTGTTTTCAAATTACAAGGTATACACACACTTTTTATTCAAATATTCAAGTTGAGTCGGTTTCACAATCACATTGGAGGAGGGTATCTAGTCTCTCAACCGGGTTGGGTATCACAGGAGGAAGCTGCAGAGAAGTCGCGGGTATTATACAATGTTTTACATTACAATATATATATATTTTTTAAAGATAAATTTCATTCAAATCAACCAAACCAACCGGCCCTTTGTCATGAGAAAAGACAAAGGAACCGAAACCAATCTTTACATCAAATCAAAATGACTCCAACTATCCCACTCTACATTCATACATTTTTGCCTATGTTTAAACCACAAATACCCAATAGCTTTAACATCCTCCATAATCAAATGAACATTACTTGAACGTTGCTGAAAAATCTTCTCGTTCCTAGCTTTTCATATCCTCCAACAAACTATCATAATCAATCCTCTTATAACAGCCCCTTTGTTACGTGAGACCCCCACATGATTATGAACTTCCAATAGATCCTTAATTGAGATTTGAGAAGACGTATAGCTCGGGGATTTTGCACCAAGACGAAAACACATGCCACACATTTGCAGCCATTACACAAGCTATGAATACATGTTCAACTATTTCCTCCACCTCGCCACATAAAGCGCATAAAGAATCTTCCACATTGATGTTCCTTCTTCTCAGCGCCATATTTGTCAAAAGCCGATCTAAACTGAGTCGTCACATAAAAATATTGCGTTTACTTTTGACCAATTTACACCATTGAAAACAGTTGTTAGACGCTTCTGTTTCATGTTGTATACACACGCTTTTCACTGCAGCAACCGTGAAGCCTTAATTTTTTAAACTGGACCAGTGCCAAGTATCAAAACCAACCCTGAGTGACACCTGATTTAGCAGTTGACAACAGTAAATACAACTTGAATCAACTTGAATGAAAAGACACAAAGTAAATACAAGGCATGAATCATGGGCAATCATTTAACTAATCATCTTGATTGACTGAGTAAATGAGGAGAGAGTAATCTTCAATCATTGATTGCTTGATTGATGGTGTTAATACGCCCCCGCAAGATAGAGGATCCATTGGAGACTCCAATCTTGAACCGAAAAGATAGGAAGGGTGCTCGTGCAAGCAGTTTGGTGAGGACATCCGTGAGTTGATCTTTGGAGCTGACATGAAGGACTTTGAGTTGCCCGGAATTGACTTGTTCCCGCACAAAGTGATAGGCAGAGCGATGAGTTTCATACGGGAATGGTAAACAGGATTTTCACATACATAAGTAGCTCCGGTGTCGTCACAGTAAAGCGATGGGGTGCTCTTGATTGGGACCCCGAGTTCACCAAGTAAAATTTTAACCCATGAGAGTTCAGCCGTAGCATCAGCAAGAGCTTTGTACTCAGCTTCAGTGATCTAGAGACAGTTTTTTGTCTAGCATATTTCCAAGAGATGATATTGGACCCAAGATATATGAGATATGCTGTAGTGGACCGTCCCCCATCACTAATACCACCCCAGTTCGAGTCCGAAAAAGCCTGCAAGTTTAGGTTAGTATTGCATTTCAAGAACAACCCATGATGGATCGTTCCTTTTAAATAGAGGAGTACCCGTTTGAGAGCTTACTAGTGTGATTGTTTAGGTGAGTGCATAGATTTAGATAGTTTATTGACGGCAAAGCAGATGTCGGGACGAGTGAAGGCAAGATACTGCAAAGTACCTACTAGTTGGCGGTAGGGAGTAGGTGACGTCGGGCTGTCGTGTACCCTTAATCAAAAGAATTTATATTTAGTACTTCTAACCTACAAACTAATGTAGCTAGGGAAGCAAGGATGTCGATCCTACGAAGAATGGGTGGAAAGCTTGAAGGCGAATATGCTAGATTTTATGTCACGGTTTTTATAGTTTTTAGATTTTTTAACAATAAATATAAAGTTTGGTTTTGAGATTTTTGACTAACAACTAACAAGAATTCTGATTGTACAATATTAACTAAAGTAGTAGCTCTCTCCCGGGATCCTATTTATACATTTATGCTACTGATTTGTTAAGACCATCGACGACATCCCCTGTCACGGGACCTTGGATATTAGGATAGAAATAGCTAATTAAGGACACCTTTTAAAGTCTCGGCGTGCAACCTAATAGCCCAAATACTACAACCGATCAAAATTCTAGTGAGGCAAGGAATCACAGTGGCAGATAAATTGATCAAATTAATAGCAAAGTTTATTCAAATCCACACAAGTAGTGGCGTGCTAGTACATACAATAATCATAACACAATCAAATTATCAAAAACTAATAAATATTCACCCGTGGATAAGTTACTGTGAGGAGATTAGCCCCGCATGACGGTGCCAAACGCTTCAAACATGTTGTTTCTTGATTCCATAGCTCTTAGGATGATCCTTGGAACAAGTTGGAAGTGTTCTTGATGATTTTGGTGAAGTTTTGGGTTGAAACCCGTAGGTGTTCGTCTTCTTCAGTGAGTTTGCGAGTGTTTTTATTAAGTTTTCGAGTGCAGGAACAGGCTGGAAAGCTTGACAGCTTAAAATCGCATTACTCTGCGTCGCGGACCGCGCCAGGTAAGGCTTTCCCAGGCGGTCCGTGCCAGAGTGAAATAATAATTCATATAAGCCAGTCCTCGGGCGGACCGCGCCAGGATTATGAATCCCCAAGCGGTCCGCGCCAGAGGTTTGTGTAATCAAAACTTGTTTCCGACGTCGTTTTCAATCGTTTCGCGTACCGATTCCCGTTCTGGCTCGTATATTCTCGCTTAAGACTCGTAAATTCACCTTTTTAGTATATTCTTTGTCTTTTCCATCATTCTCCTTATTGTAACTAATTTCCGGATAAACTACACACAAAAACACACAAAACAAACGAATTAAACTACAAAGATGTGGACCTTTCGGCCTCACATCACACCCCCACACTTATCTTTTTCAGTCCCTGAAAAACACTTCAAAACAAAACAAACATCAATATGGTCGTGTAAAGATATCCTACTTAAAATTCAAAATCATACCTCAGTAGTGAAAGCATTAGATGTGTTAATTCAACAAGTCAAATAGATGTTTCTCTTAAAAACCAAATTCACTTGATCAAGTTTAATAATTTTTTGAACTCATTTATACGTACATACCCCTCACAAGATTCACTCCTCTCGGTATAATATCTGGATTAGCAAAAGATGTGCTAATATTAATCATTCCAAAGCAAACCTGAAACTTGTTAATATAAATTTGTAAAGTTATCATACTAAGATGTAAAAATGCACAAAAATATGAAAAGGACTTATGGTTTTGGGCTTTGGGTAAAGGTAGGATAAAAGTGGGTAAAAGGGTTGAAAAGATAAAATGGGTGAATGGGTGAATCGAATTTTTAATCCTTATTTCAAACAACTTAAAACTATAACATTGTCGAGTGAATATCGACTTAGGATACGAACTAATAACATATATTGAATCATTTTTTTTGACTCTTTTCTTTTTCTTTTTCTTTTGCAATAATAATAACACAATGCAAGTAAATGAATACAACTTGGATTTCATAACTTTGAACAAAATGGGTTTAAGTGATTTGGGTTATATGTGGGTTGCAAATGAAAGGATAAAGGTTCAAGGTGGTGTAACTAGTGATGATATGGTATGTAAACGGGTTTAACACAAAAATTGGTGTAAAATGAAAAAGAGTTTTCCTAAGTTTTGCCTTAACATAAATAAGTGCATAAATACTATTAAGCATGTATAAACTAGACAAATTTTATAACAAGTAACAAGTGGCTTTACACTCAACAAATGAAATTATATATGTAATTATGTGTATGTAAAGTGTAAAAGGCTCAAGATCTTACCAAAGTAGGATATGGGTTGCCGATATGTACGTATAATTGTCTTCACTAAATTGTTAAAATTGATCGAATGAATCTATATATTTTTCTTAAAAATACTTGTTGAAAACGGTTCATATTACTAACACAATTTAAAGTATGATTAAGAATTTATATTTCGGACGATCTAAATTTGACCAAATCAAGATTTAATGTTTGTTTTTACCGCTTAACAAGGACTTATTTTTTCAAAAATTTTTAAACACACTCAAAACTATGTTTCCCCACCCCCCACACTTAAGATTGACATTGTCCTCAATGAAAAATGGGAAAAACAAATAAATAAGAGAACTAGAACGACTCCCCTTTCGATGTAACAATGTATGAAGTCGTCTTCCGAAATTTCCATTCCGCTTGTATAGCATTCCATTCGCAAGCAAAATAGATGATAATTCTCTCAAATAAGCAAGCAATTAACAATATAAGATAAAACACACCAAAAATGTTAAACACACCAAAAAAAATTGTTCAAAAGTTAAGAAAATTTGAAGAGTTGATATGATACGCCTTAATTGCATCCTTCATGTTCGTCGCCGCTTGAATGGAGATTGATAACAAGCGGGAGTCCCAAATTGCATGAAAATTCAAAACTGGGAACAAAAATAAATATTCGGATTATAAGCCTGCGTCGCGGACCGCGCTAGGATTAGTAATCCTCAGGCGGTCCGCGATGGAATAAGAATTTCCAAATTATTCCTTCTTCGGGCGGACCGCGCCAGAATAAACAATTCTGACGCGGTCCGCTGCAGGCTACAAAAATAGCTGCTGTGCAGTAGCTACTGCAGAATCTGTCCGCGACGCGTTTGTCGCTCAAATTAGTCCCAAACGCCTCCAAAAACCTGTAAGATAAGTTTCTAACCAAGGAGCGTTTAAATATATCAACTTGCGTTTAGTTCACGCCTTCAAATAATCAAAAATTCCGTCAAATTCACAAAACGACACTCAATTAAAATATAAAAATCTAAAATAAAACACACCTATTTACACGTTTACCTCGTTCTTCAACTTCAAGTATTATCACCGAGCGGGTTGCTCAAAGATAATACTTCGACATGCTTGGTTGGTCCGTTGATGTTTTTAGCGTCTAAATACGGCTTCAACCTATGCCCGTTCACCATTTGCCTCAAGTGGTCGTCAAAGTCTTCAATTTCAATATTTCCATTGTGACCAATCTTGGTGACCTTATATGGACCTGTCCATTTGCTCTTTAACTTCCCGGGAAATAGTTTCAAACGGGAGTTATATAGCCATACCCATTGTCCAACCTCAAATATCTTTGGGCGCAATTTGGCGTCATGGACCTTTTTCATCTTTTCCTTGTAAGAGGAGGCGCAATCATATGCTTCATTTCTAATTTCTTCCAGCTCTCCCAAGGCTAAAAGTCTTGTTTTTCTTGCAAGGGCATAATCCATATTAACTTGTTTAACCGCCCAAAGTGAGCGATGTGCTAACTCAACGGGTAAATGACAACCTTTACCATAAACTAATCTATATGGTGTAGTTCCAATAGGTGTTTTGTAAGCCGTACGTTAGGCCCATAAGGCATCATCCAACTTGTTGGACCTATCCTTACGATCCGCTCATACAGTTTTTTGTAAAATTTCTTTAATTTGTCTATTGGAGACCTCGACTTGACCACTTGTTTGCGGATGATACGGAGTGGCAATTCGATGGTCTACACCATAATCCTTAAGTAGTTTGCCAAAATAAAAATTCTTGAAATGAGATCCCCCGTCGCTTATTATCACGCGAGGAATTCCAAATCTTGAAAAAATGTTAGATTTCACAAACTTGCAAACTACTTTGTTGTTATTTGTTTTAGTAGCAATGGCTTCAATCCATTTAGAGACATAGTCCACTGCTACTAAAATATATAAATACCCATTAGAATTAGGAAATGGACCCATGAAGTCAATTCCCCACACATCAAAAATATCAACTACAAGAATGGGTTGCATAGGCATTTCTTCCCTTTTTGAGATGCTACCCATTTGTTGACATCTTAAGCAATTTTTGGCGAAATCAAAAGCGTCTCTGAACAATGTAGGCCAAAATAGACCACAGGAAAGTGCTTTGTACCCCGTCTTTTGACCGCTAAAATGACCGCCACATGCTGATTCATGGACCATGGAAAGTACACACGGGATTTCGTCATTTGGTACACATTTGCGAATAAATTGATCCGCACTTACCTTAAATAAATCCGGTTCATCCCAAATGTATTGTCTGGCTTGGTCTTCAAGGCGTTGACGTTGCTTCCTATTCCAACCTTGCGGTACAATACCTGTAGCCAAAAAATTAGCAATGTCAGCATACCATGGTCCTGTTTCAACTGCCATAATATATTCATCAGGGAATTGTTCATTAATATCTGGTGTGGTATCTGTTTCTTCCAACGTGAGCCGTGATAGATGATCGGCCACTACATTTTCACACCCCTTTTTATCCCGGATTTCTAAGTCAAATTCTTGTAACAGGAGAATCCACCGAATCAGCCGTGCTTTAGCATCCTTTTTCTCCATTAAGTACCTGACAGCACTGTGATCAGAATAAACAATTACTTTACTGCCACATATATAGGATCTAAATTTTTCTAAAGCATAAACCACAGCAAGCAACTCTTTCTCCGTAGTGGTATAATTTAATTGAGCACCGGAGAGAGTTTTGCTTGCATAGTAGATAACAACAGATTTCTTATCTACTTTCTGTCCGAGTATAGCTCCAATAGCAAAATCACTTGCATCACACATAATTTCAAATGGAAGAGACCAGTCAGGTGATTGCAAGATAGGAGCTTGTACTAATTGTTCCTTCAGCGAATTAAATGCTTTTAAACATTCTTCATTAAATTCAAATGGAACATCTTTCAAAAGTAAGTTACATAAAGGTTTGGTAATGACACTAAAACCCTTAATAAACCTACGGTAAAAACCTGCGTGTCCTAAAAATGACCGGACACCTTTCACGTTACTGGGAGGAGGTATCGTAGAAATGACACTCGTTTTTGCTCTATCTACTTCAATTCCTTTTCTCGACACTACATGCCCCAAAACAATACCCTCTTGAACCATGAAATGGCTCTTTTCCCAACTTAGAACCAAGTTAGTTTCTTCACACCTTTTCAAAACCTTTTTTAATTCATTTAAACCAGACTCAAATGACGACCCAAAAACAGAAAAATCGTCCATAAAGATTTCTAAGGCGTCCCCAACCATATCTGAAAAGATACTCATCATGCACCTCTGAAAGGTGGCTGGGGCATTGCACCGCCCAAACGGCATTCGCCTAAATGCGAAAGTACCATAGGGGCATGTGAATGTGGTCTTTTCTTGGTCATCAGGATGGATAGCTATTTGATTGTAACCTGAGTAGCCATCAAGAAAACAATAATACTTCTGACCTGAAAGCTTCTCAATGATTTGATCAATAAAAGGTAAAGGAAAATGATCCTTTGAAGTGGCAGCATTCAATTTCCTATAATCAATACATACTCGCCAGCCTGTAACAGGTCGGGTAGCAATCTGCTCGCCGTCTTCACCTTTCACTATCTGTATTCCAGCTTTCTTTGGTACTGTCTGGGTTGGACTAACCCATGCACTGTCTGAAATGGGATATATGATCCCTGCATCCAACCACTTGAGCACTTCTTTCTTCACTACCTCACGCATGTTCGGATTCAATCGCCTTTGTGTGTCGCGTGAGGGTTTAGCACCTGCATCGGTTATTATTTTATGCATGACAATAGAAGGACTAATACCTTTAAGATCTGCAATTGTCCACCCAATGGCGGCTCTATGCTCCTTTAGCACCTTCAGTAATGCTTCTTCCTGTCCTTCTTCAAGTTGGGCTGAGATAATAACTGGTAGAGTCTGTGCTTCTCCCAAGTAAGCATACTTGAGATGTTGTGGTAATTCCTTCAGTTCAACCTTTGGTGGTGTGCTCAATGATGGTTGCAATCCCGAAGAAATTTCATCAGGCAGTTTCTCGGTGTGAAGACTCCAAGGCGGTCGGCCATCATGTACCGCCATTACTTCCAAACTTTTGACTTCCGCCTCTAGCTCCTGCTCATGTTCCTGTTCAGACCTGTCACACATAATACAAAGTTCTGTGGCTTCATCCTCATCATGAGGTTGACATCTATCAACAATGTCTGCAGTAAAACATTCCTCATCAGTCAAAGAGTTAGAAAATTTTCGAAATACTTGGAGTTGAGTCTTTCTACTGCCATATTTAATATCAACCAAACCTGTTTCACAATCAATAAAAACACGTGCTGTAACTAGGAATGGTCGACCCAAAATCACATTGGGTTGCTGAATTTTTCCAGAAAACATGTAATCAAGTACTAGGAAATCCACTGGATAGTAGAATTCTTCCACTTTAACAATAACATCCTGAACAATCCCCCTAGGAAGCTTACGGGTCAAGTCAGCCAAAACCACAGTAGTATTGGCTGAACGTAATGGTCCAAAATCATACTTATCATATAAGCTTCCTGGGAGAATTCTCACACTTGCTCCAAGATCCAATAACGCCTTTGAGGTTTTAAAATCGCCTATTTGAATAGGTATAAAAGGTGTTCCTGGATCTTGGAGTTTAGGTGGAAGATTTCCAAGTACAACGGCACTCACTTGTTCAGGCAAGTTGAGCTGTTTAGGGATTTTGTGGTGCCGTTTTTGAGTGCACATTTCCTTCAAATATTTGGCATAAGCCGGAACCTGTTTAATAGCATCAATTAAAGGTAAGTTAATTTTAACTTGTTTAAAAACTTCCCACATTTCTTCCTGTTGTGGACCTCTTTTATTAACTACACCTTTATTTTCTGTTTTCAACAAAGCATTAGGAAATGGAACCTGAGGTGGTTCCTTTTCCTCAGATAAAATAGTGTCTTGTTTATCATTAAAAGTGACCTTTTTTATCTGTTTCGCTGGCATAGGTTCCGGTTCATCCTCACTAACCTCATTCTCATCAACATCCTCGACTGTACCATCAACAAGGTTAGGTGTTGTATCAGGTAATTTATAAGTTTTACCACTACGCAAGGCACTTACCTGGTCCTCTTGATTGATTTCTTCAATGGCTTCTATTTCTTCTTCATCGCACACGGAGTTCTCTTGTGATTTTCTCCGTTGTTCTTCAATCTGTTGTACTTCAGCCCAATCTTCAGTCAATTGTTTCATCCTTACAGTCAACTCTTGCGTAGCTTTTTCCCTGATATCCATCTGTTGTGATACATATTGCATATCTTTTTGGATCTCCTTCAGCAGAGCTAGCATTTCTTGATTTCCTGCATTATCACAATGAATATAGTTAACATTATTCTCTTGGAAATCATCATAAGGTTCCATAACTTGTTCATCCCAATAACCATAATCGCCCTGTTCATAATAATCATCATAGAATTCATTAGGGCTAGAGTCCAAATATGGCTGATTTTCATCAAACTCCTCATAGTAAGAGTTCTCAAATCCCCATTGTGGTGTGTCTTCAAATGGCATAGGCCGAGAGTGGCTATTTACGCTCTGCACATGATCATAGTTATATCTCATTGGGATTCCATGCGAGTACACCTGTGACATCATTTCTGCACACAACAAAACAAATAGGCGTAACTCTACACAATACAACTAATTAAACCGAACACAATATTTTTGGATTTTTCCAATTTTTAATAACACGATTAATTTACTAACACAAATCAAACAACAACTTTACAATTATCAACCTAAACAAAATTTTAACACCAAACCTACAAAAACAAAATCTTTTTATAATTTTCCAATTTTTTTTAAGATCTAAATAATTCTAAAAACAAAAATACTAAAAAATTACACAAAAAATAAAATCTATCAACTAAAGCAAATCTAACACAATTTTTCTAAATCAAACTAAGCGCACCTATTCCCCGGAAACGGCGCCATTTTGACGTCGGGCTGTCGTTTACCCTTAATCAAAAGAATTTATATTTAGTACTTCTAACCTACAAACTAATGTAGCTAGGGAAGCAAGGATGTCGATCCTACGAAGAATGGGTGGAAAGCTTGAAGGAGAATATGCTAGATTTTATGTCATGGTTTTTATAGTTTTTAGATTTTTTAACAATAAATATAAAGTTTGGTTTTGAGATTTTTGACTAACAACTAACAAGAATTCTGATTGTAACAATATTAACTAAAGTAGTAGCTCTCTCCCGGGATCCTATTTATACATTTATGCTACTGATTTGTTAAGACCATCGACGACATCCCCTGTCACGGGACGTTGGATATTAGGATAGAAATAGCTAATTAAGGACACCTTTTAAAGACTCGGCGTGCAACCTAATAGCCCAAATACTACAACCGATCAAAATCCTAGTGAGGCAAGGAATCACAGTGGCAGATAAATTGATCAAATTAATAGCAAAGTTTATTCAAATCCACACAAGTAGTGGCGTGCTAGTACATACAATAATCATAACACAATCTAATTACCAAAAACTAATAAATATTCACCCGGGGAGAAGCTACTGTGAGGAGATTAGCCCCGCATGACGGTGCCAAACGCTTCAAACATGTTGTTTCTTGATTCCATAGCTCTTAGGATGATCCTTGGAACAAGTTGGAAGTGTTCTTGATGATTTTGGTGAAGTTTTGGGTTGAAACCCGTAGGTGTTCGTCTTCTTCAGTGAGTTTGCGAGTGTTTTTATTAAGTTTTCGAGTGCAGGAACAGGCTGGAAAGCTTGACAGCTTAAAATCGCATTACTCTGCGTCGCGGACCGCGCCAGGTAAGGCTTTCCCAGGCGGTCCGCGCCAGAGTGAAATAATAATTCAGATAAGCCAGTCCTCGGGCGGACCGCGCCAGGATTATGAATCCCCAAGCGGTTCGCGCCAGAGGTTTGTGTAATCAAAACTTGTTTCCGACGTCGTTTTCAATCGTTTCGCGTACCGATTCCCGTTCCGGCTCGTATATTCTCGCTTAAGACTCGTAAATTCACCTTTTTAGTATATTCTTTGTCTTTTCCATCATTCTCCTTATTGTAACTAATTCCCGGATAAACTACACACAAAAACACACAAAACAAACGAATTAAACTACAAAGATGTGGACCTTTCGGCCTCACATCAGTAGGATCGACTGGGGGAGTGGAGTCAAAGGAAGAAAGTGAATCGGAAGTGGTTAAAGGAGTGAGAACCTCTTTTGCACCATCCATTTTAAAGGTGGTAAAGATGTCTTGAATGTAGCGATGTTGGGAAAGAAATAGACCATGAGGCGTAGGAATGACTTCGATTCCTAGAAAATGATGGAGAGGGCCTAAGTCTTTGATAGAGAATTGGTTGCTTAGGGCTTGAACAAAGGACTCCATAAATGGATTGTTATTGCTTGTGAGGACAATGTCGTTAATGTACAAGAGGAGGTAGCAAGTGATGTTGTTGAGACTGTAGACAAAAAGAGAGGGGTCAGAAATACATTTTTTAAAGCCAAAACGAGTGAGAAAGTTTGTTAGTTCAATGTACCAAGCAAGCGGTGCTTGCTTAAGCCCATAGAGGGATTTTTTGAGTTTGCAAATGTGATGTGGGAATTCCGTATTGGTGAACCCGGAAGGTTGCACCATAAAGACATCTTCATGAAGAGTCCAATGAAGAAACACATTATTAACGTCTAGTTGACGTAAAGACCATCCTTTTGAGAGAGCAATAGAGAGAATGGTGCGAATGGTAGCGGGTTTAGTAATGGGACTAAATGTTTCATGATAGTCTTTTCCATATTGTTGGTGAAACCCTTTGGCAACTAGACGGTCTTTGTACTTGTCATTCAATCGTGCCTTCGGGTCTGCGTTTGATTCGGAATATCTATTTGCAGCCAATGAGAGTTTGGGTTGTGTGAGGGACAAGTTCCCAAGTGTTGTTATGAAGGAGAGCATTATACTCAAGGTCCATGGCATGGTTCCAATCCGGATCTTTCAAGGCTTGAGTATAAGTGGATGGTTCAAGAGAAACGGGTAGAGGGTGAATGGTGGTAGAGTTAACAAAGTTGGGGTTGTAATACTTTGAATTGGGTTTTGGTTGTCGACGAGGTGGTTGAGGGTTATGTGTAGGTGAGTTTGTTGGAGCATTGGATGTGTTGCAGGGAGACGTGGGTGAGGTGGATTCGGTGGAGTGGGAATCGGTTGGGGTAGATGTGGTGCTATCGAGTTGAGTGGGTGGGCCAGTTGGTGAGGGTGTTTCGGTGGGCTAGGGTGTAGTGCCGAGAGAGAGGGTGGGAGCAACGGTGAACGAAGGGCTGTTCGGGACTGATGTGTGGGAGTTTGGGCTGATTGGGCATGTTGTGTGGGAGAGTGGGCTGTTTGGGCCTGTTGTGTAGGAGGTTGGGCTGGGTGCAGGAGGTAGAGGGGGTGGGCAGTAGGCATGTGAAGGGATAGGGGATTGGGCTGCGGGTGATGAGGGCTGTGGAGTAGGGGTTGGGTGATGCAAGATATTTGAGTCTGGAGTGGGTTGGTCAGAAGTAGAGTCTGATTGGGCCGATTAGTTTGTGGATAATAAGGAGTCAAATGACATGTGTTTGGGTTGGGGGTTGGTGATATGAGATGGAAAAATATGGGGGATAAATTTAACATGGCGAAAGTAGTATAGTTTGTGACTAATAGGGTCATAGCATTTGAATGCCGATGTGGAGGATGAGTGCCCAAGAAATATGCACGCCGTTGAACGGGAGTGGAGTTTGGAAGTAGCATAGGGTCGTAACCATGGGTAGCAAAGACAACCAAACGGTTTGAGTTTGGAATAAGTAAGAGCGGTTTGAACAACATATCGTAGGGAGATTTGTTGTTAAGGATGGGTGTAGGCAAGCGATTGATTAGGTGGGTTGCGGTTTGATAGGCATGATACCAAAAATGTTGTGGTAAGTGTGAGTAGTGAAGTAGAGCAAGGCCGGCTTCAACGACATGGCGATGACGTCGTTCGGCAACACCGTTTTGTTCCGGTGTGTGAGGTGGTGTTGTATAGTGGGAAATGCCTTGGGAGGTAAGATATGCGGAAAGACCCACATATTCACCCCCATTGTCGGTAAATAATGCAATAATGTTGGTGTTAAAAAAATTTTCTACAAGAGATTTGAATTGTGGAAAAAGAGTTTTAACATCGGATTTGCGTTTAATTGGGTATAACCAAATGTATTTGGAAAAATAGTCAACGAAAATGACGTAGTATTTAAAACCATTAAGAGATGTTTTGACGGGACCCCAAATGTCCGAGTAGAGGAGTTGTAATGGTTTATTTGCAACAATTTTTTTTTTTGCCAAAAGGTAGTTTGTGGCTTTTAAAGAACACGACATACAATGAAACGAGTCATGAGTCACCTTATTATAATGAAGTCCTAATCTATAAATTAAAGACTTAAACACTTGAAACGATGGATGTACACGTATGTGGTGCCACATGAGAAGAGAGTTTGTGTGTGTGTTGTTGACTTGAGGTGGTAAGGAGATCGGTCCATAGTAGACATCATTGACGTTTACTTCCCGCATGAGACGTGCCCCCGTGCGTAGATCCTTGACAAAAAAAATGATAAGGAAAAAAATTCAACAGAAACACGATTAGTACGACAAACTTTAGCAACGGAAATAAGATTATTTTGAATATCTGGAGCAATTAAAATGTTATTTAAAAGAAGTGGATGAAATTTTGTGGGAATAGTTGTTTGAGCAATATGAGTTATAGGGAGAATTTTACCATCACCTAGCATAATCTCATCGGGTTCTCCGTATTCAGAAAGAACACGAATGGGTGGTTGTTGTTTGCGGTATTGTTGGATGCACCGGAGTCCCACATCTAAGAAAGTGTTGTAGCCGTGGGATGAGGGGTACTGTGGTTAACTACTAGGGTGTTGGTAGCTTGAGGCGAGACATTGTGTTCCTTTAAGAAACTACCAAGTTTTCTACAATCTTTGGTGTCATGTTCGGGGATGTTACAATAGTATCAATAAGTGTTGTTATTGCGAGTCGGGCGGTTGTTGGAGTTGTTGGGCCGAGAGGACCATTTGGGTCGATTAGATGGTGGATTTGGGTTTCGGTTGGAGCAGTTTGTCACAGCCTCAAATTTCCACTGCGGGGTTTTACCGCGAGGCGCATGACATACCAGGATCCCATAGCCATAAGTCATATGAACGACCTCTAAATGCCCAAACCATTTAGTTCGTTTTCAAAAATCAAGTTTAGTTAAGCTGCGGAAGCGTAACCAAATTAAACCTTTTAAAAACCATGCGCAAAACAACGCGCCCAAATCAAAACCATATGAAAGAAAACGTGTAAGCATGATATATAATTTAGGTGTATGCCCAAGACCCAAATGCAGTGAACGTACAGTGCTTCTTAATCATGACACCGGAAGCTAACTACCTGCAAAAGCATGTAAATGGTGGGCCAACAAACAATGTTGGTGAGTTCACTAAGTAAAGTAGGCGAGTAAGTAAAAGCGTAGGTTTCCAAACCACGTAACCAAGTAAAAGCGTCGGTCTCCCAGACCACATAACAACAAGTAAGAACGTCGGCCTCCCTGGCCACAAGCAAAGAGCTAATTCACATGCCAGGGGTAGCTAACCCACTCATGATAACTAATACCGGCGAAGACCGAACTGCTAATGAACGAGTTCCCACAACTGTGAGTATAATGCCTTACATCATTGCCCATCAACAATGATAATATGTTTTAAGCTAATAGTTCACACCCATGCTCCCAGCACGATGTGAGGTTTGTTAAACCTAATAGCGCTATCAACTAGTAACCCGCTTGCCCACCCGGCAATTGATTCGGTATTTTGAAGGACTTAAAAGATAGGATTGGTTTAGTTCATCAAGGACATAAACATGAATTAGTAAAAGTAGATTCACCCCGTGAACCATGCACCCAAAACCCGGGATGTGTAAAAATAGTCCCAAACCAGACTAGAAAACGTTTAGTAAGTTGTCTCCTCGAGACGCATGCTTTGAGAAAAAGTAGTGAAACTCACCTTTGGTTGCAAGCAAATAAATCCAAACTCCAAAGTAGGGTGTGCTACCTACTCCCTAATACATGTGTCACTAAATGAGTATATGTGTAATACCATTACACCATATAACCCGTTTGTCCCAGACGTTTACATGTTCAAAACCGTGTAGTGACACCTAATGACTCTACATGCACAAGTAAGTCACGTTGGTGATCATGGTGATTATTATCAGTCTAGTATCTCAAATACATCAAACACAAGTGTCCACACAAGTTCATGTCAATTACATACCATATAAGACTCCAAATAGTCACATAAAGACTCCGTACACAATCTGCGTTTTTAGGGCAGATTGTGCGCTGTGAAAAACGAATTATTTGAAATACTTAACGAATGAATTAAAGTCCCAAATGTTTACTGAGTATTCATTGGGATTCAGTTGATAACCCATATTTTTGTTTTGTCTTAAAACCAAACACAAAAATTATTAAAATTCGTACAACACAGCTATGTCTAGAAAATTTCCACAACAGGTCAGTTTAGTAGAAAAAATCCCAAAAATTGTGCATTCATCCAAACGGGATGAATCTACTTGGAAAACCCGAGTTATTCCAATGTTAATCTACTGTCCAAATTTCATAACTTAATTCCTTGTAAAACTCAAGTTATGATTGTTTAAAGTTGACCCGGTTAGTTAATCCGAAAATCTGATATGACCTTCATTCAAAGAAAATTCCAAAAACTATTCAAACGACGTCCAAATCACTCTATTTTACCCATTATGAAAAGCTAAGACCAGGTATAATACAACCATGCAATGAAATCATCAAAACCATCATGTTTAAGTCACGTAACAGACCCTAAAATTTGACCTAAACATTCTATCCAGATTTTAATCATGCATACTCTTATTTAAACGACTCACGTGTGCGTACAATCGATCAACAACAATCAATAATCATCACAAAACATTCATAAGACTTAGCATGATCAGAACCTATCATAACACATGCAAAATCATAAACCCTATAGATCAAAACACCACAAACTTCCGCAACAAGCAACCTATCATATTACTAATCGCATAGGATCATGTTTAACCCATTCAATCTCTATAAACTTCAAGTTTTAATCTTTTTGAAAACGTTTCAGACCTGGACAAACTTAGTTATAGGGTTTTATAACATATTAAAGAAGATTAAAACACAAGAGATTGAAGATTATACCGCAAGCTCTTCAAAGTAATCAACCGAATGCTCTTGAAGCTTCCCGATTGATGTTCTTGCGCCTTAGTAGGTGTTTAGGGGTTAATATTTCGTATATAGGGCAGTAGGGGCGATTAGGGTTTGAGTTTTGGGGATACAAAAGGCTTAAGGTTGCTTAAATACAAGTTTAAGGCGGTTTAGATTCGTCAGGTGTCCATGAGCGGTCGCTCGGAGCCTGTGAGCGGCCGCTCACAGCTCCCCGGCTCGCTCCGGGTGCCCTGCTTCGTTGCACGGCCTGTTTTCTTTGATGTTTTCACGATTTTGGACCGTAACAAATGTAACCCTATGTGTTAAGACCCCAACCATCCTAATGGTCCATCCATTATGGTTTTTATTAACGTATTCGGTTTAAGTTCACGTAATCAAATACAATTTTCACATAGTTTCATAGAGTATCATAGAAGCACGTAATTGCAATCAATCTCAAACAATTACTTCAATCATTTTGTTTAACAATTCACCAACGTCCGGGGTTCACTACTTATGTAAATAGTTTGGTAATTCCTCGAATTACCACCTCATGCAGTTATTAACCTATAACTGTGCAATGTGTAACTTATGTAGCTAACCCTAGTTAACTAGAATGCATAGAATGTAACCAGAGTTTAGTTAAAATGAGAACCTGAAATTGCGGGGTATCACACAGTTGGCATAGGTGGGGATTTGGCGATTGGTGTAGGAGCTAGAGGAGGTGCGGTAGGTATGGTTCACGGTTGTAAGAATAGGTTCTGTTAGGGTGTCTTTGAGGGTGCATTCATGGTCTAGTAATTTTTCAAAAAGACCGGTAAAGGAAATTGTGGTGTCACGGGTTCAAAAAGAGGCTACCAAGTTGGAATAGTCATCGCCTAGTTGATTCATAATATGAATAACAAGATCTTCCTAGGACATAGGGCTTTGAGCAATAGCAAGTTCATCAAAGAGAGACTTCATTTCATGTAGGTAATCGGAAATAGAGAGATTTCCTCTTGGATTATTGGCTAACCGATACTTAAGTGAAATGATGCAAGAACGTGATCGACTCGCATAGCTTGAGTTTAGGAGATCCCAAGCTTGGCGGGCTGTTTTAGCAGACGAAACAATGGATTGGATTTGGTCTTGACGAAAGCAACGAAGGTATTCCGGGTTTGGTTTTGTGAGTTGTCCATCAGTTATGTTTTCGGCTGGTATAGTTTTGGGTCCGATGATATGGTGATCGAGTTCAAGACCGATTAGGGTGGCGGTAACTTGGGTGCGCCATGAGGGGAAGTGTTGAGATGTGTGCTTGATTGGGAAATGTGTGGCAGTGACAATATGGATGATTGGTTTGGCCATTGATGATCGGTAAAAAAAAGAAGGGAGCAGCGATGGACAGAAGGGTCTGTAAAGGATGGATGGATCAAAAATGGCAAAGGAAAAAAAGAGGCAGCAGCAGTTCGGACAGAGGTGTCTGTCGAAGATTGGGGGGATCAAAAAAGGCTCAAAGGAGCTTTAGGCCTTGATACCATGTTATCAAAATGATTTTCTATTGGGAAATGAAATTTAATAATCCCAACTTTGGGGGGTCGGAAGGGAGCAGTCCCAACTTGAAAGTTGTAATATAACGGTCCCAACTTGTCAATGTTTTTATTCTAATGGTCCCAAACTAACCCAGTTAAGTTTTTCTGTTAAGTGCCATGTGGCATCACACGTGGCGCAGTATGTCCAGCTGGTAAAAAAACGTGGCCCCACTTGTTTTTTAATTAAAAAAATCTATTAATTATTTAAAAAAATCTTTAAAAACGTAGGCCCCACACCACCCACCTACACCACCACCAACCACCTGCCACCACCACCAACCACTAACCACCTGCCACCACCACCAACCACCTGTTACGAAGAACCCTAATTCTATACTCGATCAATTGACCAACGATTCGAACCTGTTAATCAAAATAATGTTAGGGCTATTATAAAAAATGAATTCTGAACAAAACCATACTAAATAATCACACTAACCTGATCGTTTTCGAGGTGTAATTGATTAAAAAGGGTGTTTGGCCACCGAGCATAAAACCAACGAATTGGAGCTTGATTTGGATGTTTTTTATGGGGGTTTTTGCACAGAATGGATCGACTAAGATGCAGGAATGATTATATGGATTCAATTCGTGGTATTTAGGCTCATTTTTGAAGGTGATTAGGTTCGATTTGAAGGTGTTAGGCTCGTTTTTGATGTGGGTATGACCAGATTTGTGATTGGGTTCGATTTGAAGGTGTTAGGCTCGTTTTTGTCTTTTGGAGATGGTTGTATATTTATAAGGTGGTGGTGGGTGTTGGTGAAGATGGTGGTGGTGGTGGTGGTGAAGATGACGGTGGTGGTTGTGGTGGTGGTGGTGGTGGTGATGGTGGTGGTGGTGGTGAAGATGACGGTGGTGGCAGGTGGTTGTGGTGGTGGTGAAGATGAGATGGTGGATAATGGGCCACCCTTTTTTTTTACAGATTCACACTTTATGCCACGTAGGACTGCCACGTGTGATGCCAACGTGGCACTTAACAGAGAAAACTAACTGAGGTTAGTCTGGGACTTACCATATAAAAAGGTTGACAAGTTGGGACTGTTGCCTTCCAACCCCCCAAAGTTGGGATTATTAAATTCCATTTCCCCTTTTCTATTGAATTGTGATACATTATACAATGTTTTACATTACAATATATAGAAAATACAACTTGAATGAAAAGATACAAAGACATGAATCATGGACAAGAATTATGGGCAATCATTTAGTTAGTCATCTTGATTGACTGAGTAAATGAGGAGAGAGTAATCTTCAATCATTGATTGCTTGATTGATGGTGTTAATAGTGGGTCCAGAATGCATATTGTCCTGACTCCATCTCCAGAGTGACGGGTATAAAACTCTTGATGTTAGCTATAGTTGCAGCAAGGTGAATTTTGGACTCTATGAGCAGGGACGTCTCCGATAACACTAAAAAAAATTTAGGCCTCGGGCGAAAAAAATTTAGGCCCAAAAATTTGTAAAGAGGAATGAATTAAAAAATGAATATGGTGCTAGAGCCAAGGATTAAACTTGAGACCTCAACATTAAATTAGCATGGTTTTTCTAACTCCACTAACAAGACTTTAATGTATAAAACACAAACATATATCCTAAATATAGAATTTAATATATATATATATATGTGTGTGTGTGTGTGTGTGTGTGTGTATTTTTAAAAAATGTCCGGGCCCATTTGAGGGTCGGGCCCTGAGCCGGTGACCACCCGGCCCATGCTCAGGGCCGGACCTATCCATGAGTATTGAGCGAGGGAATAAGGAGAAAGAGGAGGGAGACCGTCGATGAAGGATGATCTTGAGGGCGGCGTTAGAGCGAGGCGACTTAGGGTTGTTTTAGGAAGCCGGTCTCTTGACACCATAATAAAATAGGTTTCTTGCCATTTCTTCATTCATTCTTTGGTATAAATAATTACAATAGAATTAGAGGTGTACAAAAAGAAACTCGTTTTGGAAAAAAACACGAAACTAGTTTTTTTACAACTACTTTTTAAGAAAACCAGTTTTTTCAAAACCTGTTTATTTCGGTTACCCATCTTCTAGGAAAAAAGCTGTTTTAAAACTGGATTAAAAAACGATTTTTAAGGAAAAACCGAGTTTTTTTTTAAATAACGGTTTTAAAACCAATCACAACCCGTTACACTGGTTTGGGGGGTTTTGTAAAAAAAATAATTTCAAAACCGAACCGGGTTTTCCTCTTGAAAAAAAAACACCGGTTTCTAAAACAGCAGTTTCGGTTATAAAAAAAAAAACAATTTGTACATCTCTAAATAGAATCACCTATTTTAGGATATAGAATAACTGATTAGCCTAAGAGTCAAGTTATTCTACACAATGTAACCAAAATGAGAAGGGTGAGAAAGATACAAAAAACACAATAGATCATGAAATATGACACAATGAGCCACAAAATATAATATCGTGGCAAAAAAATATAACACAATGCTGAAGAAAAAAAAACACAATGAATTGAAAAATGACACAATGATGAAAATAAGAAAAAAGACACAATGGTACATAAAAGACACAATGATATAACGCATATTCTAAAAACTACAAGCTAAAACCCGAAAAAATGAAGACCTAAAAACTAACGTTACAAGGTTCGATAAGACGGTTCCAATGTCGCTTGAATGAGTTCAGTTGGAGTTCGTTTTATACCCTTCCTATGACTTCATATTTTTCTTTTACTGTGTATTTCATCCTAGTGTTAGCCTAAATACATGGTAAAGATATAAATCATATATACATGATTATTAATAATGTTACATAGGGAGGGATCCCCTAAAAGATGGTTTTTGTTTTCTTAAGTAGCCTAAAAATGAATGTGAAAATGACATGTACACTTTTTATAATAATTAAATTATAGAGCATTTTGTTTAAAATTATAAACTTTTACCCTTTTATTACTATATATTAGTTTTACAACTTATTTGAATAGTGATTCAAATAAATAGTAAAACTAATATATTTTATTTATATTATTATTTTGTGCAAAAACTTTATTATATTATATACTATTAATATATTATATTATATACTATTAATATATTATACCGATCTCGACAATACCGATACCGATAATACCGAAACCGAAAATTCATAAATATGGGTACCGATACCGATACCGAAACCACTCGGTTCGGTATCGGTTCGGTAAAGTATCAGGATCGAGACGGGACAGGACGGGATGGGTATTCGGCCTTGTATGCTCATCCCTAATTAATATATTATATGCTATTATTTTATTCAAAAACTTTTTATACCGATCCCGACAATACCGATACCGAACGGTACGGTATCGGTTCGGTATCTGTACGGTACCAGTATGGTATCGGTATTTTACCTAATTAATATATTATATACTATTATTTTATTAAAAAACTTTATTATATTATACACTATTAATATATTATATACTATTATTTTATTCATATTATTTTATTAAAAAAATTATTATATTATATACTATAAATATAAATAACATAATCTTATGTAATTTCGTTACAAATTTCATGTGTTATCTTATGTGTAGATTTCTTTATTTTTTTTTAACGTTTACAACCAAAATGGAATCTCGATTGTATAATTCATTGATTGATTAACACCTCATCTAAATCTCGATTGTAAAACGCGCAACGCGCGTGATTTTATACACCTAGTTTTCTTAAAATCAGCAGAGAAGGTGTAGCAAAAAAAAATCAATAAAGAAAACGACACAAAAATCTAGCATAATAATTGTAGTACAAAAAATCCAGCACAAATAAATGTAATACAAAAAAATTTAGTGCAAAATATCCAGCAAAAAAAAATACAGTACAAAAAAAATTAGTAAATTAAATTCGACACAAAAAACGCAATACAAAAAAGTTAGCACAAAATGTAGTAAAAAAATTGCACAAAAATGCTGTACAACATAGAAATACAATCCATTTTATTGGGTTTTTTAAGTTGACCTTTTTTTATCGCAATCTAGTACTCAAATCATAAAGAAAACGACGCTTGATTTTATGTCACATTTTATAAAAATATAAGGTCTTGTAAAAAAGTTAGGGTTTGTTTGGTATGGCGTAATGGAATGGATGAGGGAATAGAATGGAAGAGGGAATGTAATAGACGAGGGAATGGAATGGATCATTACCATTTCATGTCTTGTTTGGTTGCCATGTGAGAATGAAACAAAACATTACTTTATGTTGTTGGATAAGCATGAAAAGACGAAGGAATAAAATCGGTGGTGAGTGGCGGTAATGGTGGGTGGTGATATGTGGCGGTAGCGGTGGTGGTGGGTGGCGGTGGCGGCGGCGGCGGCAGCGGTGGTGGGTGGTGGCGGCAGTGGTGGTGACGGTGGAAGGTGGAGGTGGATGGCCGTGATGGTGGGTGGGCGACGATGGTGAGTAGTGGCGGTGGTGGGTGGGTGGGTGAAGGTGGTGGTTGGTGGCGGCAACGATAGTGATGGGTGATGACGGCGAGGGTGGGCGACGATGGTGGGTGGTGGGCGACGGTGGTAGGTGGTTACCGTGGTGGTCGGCGTTGGGTGGTGTTGGATGGCGGCGGTGGGTGGGTGAAGGTAGTGGGTGGCGGCAACGGCGGTGGTGGGTGGTGACGACGGTGGTGGGTGGTGGCGACAGCGGTGGCGGGCGACGGTGGTGGGTGGTGACGACGGTGGTGGGTGGTGACGATGGTGGTGGATGGTGGTGATGGTTGGTGGGTTATGGTGTTATTAGTAAAGGGTGAATGAGGGATGGAATGAAAAAAAAACATGGGGGTGGATGGAATGGTTTTGAGCGAATGGAATGCCTTGTGGAATGGATGATTCCATTCCTTTAACCAACCAAACACACTATTTTTCATTACCTCGTAATGGTCCATTCCGAGATTAGGGGTACATGCACCAATCGGGTTTGTCCCGATTGCTAATTATTATGTGCCTTGTGTCCAAGGCTTGATACAAAACCACTATCGAGCCGAGGGTTTCACTTGAAGCAGCCTCTCTATTCCCACGGGGTAGAGGTAAGGTTGTCTACATCTTACCCTCCTCAGACCCTACCTTAGCTTTTGCTATTCGTGGGATTAACTGAGTATGATTATGATGATGATGATGATGATGATGATGTAATGGTCCATTCCATTCCCCTTTCCATTCCATCATACCAAACGCTACCTTATGGTCGTTTAAAAATATGGGGGATGCATGTGCCTTGCATGTTGAGAGAGAAAATAAAAAAAATATGTAATTCTAAAAATACCCGTACTCTTTTTTTCCTACACTTTCATGTTAGTCATTGATTTAAAAAATAAAATGTGAAGATGACTTCTTATCCAATTTAGGCAAAATCAACTTTTTATTTGATTCTAACCTTTCTCACAGATATAAATTAGTTAGAATGACACGTTTAGATTATATGAAATGAATACAAATATATAAATTCTTCTTTTGTGGGTGTATGAAATCTGTCGATAAATAAAAATTCTCCTTTTGTGAGTATATGAAATCTGTGATGAGCACCGACGAGTTTTGTAGGGAATTCTGAAGGCAATATTAGTTTTGTATTTTATAAGATTTCACTGGACACGTAGGTAAATTTCCTTGACGTTTTTTTTTTGGTAATTCGTGGGTTCCATTAGTAAAACAAGATAATGCTTTTTATTACGCTGTATTTGGTTATTTTTGAACAATTTTATAATAAATGCATGATCGGTTTCTTAGTTCAACTAACATTTTTGTATGGTCATCATTTTTAAAATTATTTATCGTTAAACAACAATTCTATGACCTTTTTTACGTTGTAGTTGGTTGCTTCAAACAGTTTTTATCATGATCGGCCTCTCAGTTCAACCTAATTAACGCATTTTTGTATGGTTATCGTTTATAAAATTATTAATGGTGAAACAATAAATCTAACATCATTATTTTTCTAAATATTATATTATATATATATACATTTTGCAAATGCTTTGCAATAGTACTAACGTTCGTCCGTTAAAGTTGACGGCGTTAGCGTTGACGGGTCAAACATGGTAGGCCGGGTTGTTTGTCTTCACTGGTGTACGTCGGCGACGACACCCACAAGTGGGTTCTATGGTTAGATGGCCACTCCGTTGACATCTTGAGTGAGATGCAATAGTGTTTTTAACGGCTCCGTTTCGTAGTCGGCGCCAACATCTGTCTGGTCCACTTTAACGGTGACAGTTGCAAGTTTTAACGCCATTCTTTTGTTTCTATCTTCTTTCCTTATCGTCGTGGTCGGTGGCATCAACGTAGGTGGTCTACAAGGTGGTTTGCAGGTCTCCGGCAATTCGTCGGTGCCGGTGCTGGTGGAAGTTGCGCCGTTGTGATGATGGTGAGATGTGGGTAAGGTCTGAAGGTGAAGGTGAGTGTTGTGCTCAGATCTGAAATGTGGTCGTCGTAGTGGTCTGAGATGTGATTGCAAGATGGGGGCTTGGTTTCTTTAGAGAGAGGTGGTTGCTGTTAGGAGGTGGATGTGACTGCGGCTGTGGTGGAGAAAACTGATGTGGAGGTGGTTGCTGTTATGGTGTGCGGCGTCAATGGTGTTGTAGCAGTGGTAGGAGAGAAAATGGTTGTGCAGTGGTGGCGTTAGTGGTGATCACTGATCAGATGAGAGACACATTGAGACAGGCTGTGTTGTGATGGTGATGACTATTGGGTTTGGGTAAAAGCATATGACCTATACTTTTCTTTCTCAATTTATTTAAATTTAATTTTGTTGGGTAGACCGTACATTTGGTTTTGGACTTTTGGTTCTCCATATAAAGTGACGGTGATGAATAAGAATTGCATTATGTACCAGACACAAAGAGTTTCCAAACAAAAATTATGCTTTTACCGGTTGGTTGTCTGATGATTTGCTTCTCGCAAGGCCAAAACTTTCAGGGTGAGAAGCATGAAAATGGTTTCGTTTACTGTTGTGTTTCGTTAGTGGTGGTAGAAGCGGTTCGTCAGCGGCTGTAGATTGACAGTAAATTGGTGACGACGACTCCTAAGTTGGTCGATGACGACGATGGTGTGCAGTGGTTATAGACTTATGAACCCGCGAGAAAACGTTTCTTTGGTCGCCGTTGAGTTTTTTTGTTAGAGAACGGTGGTGTTTGATACGTCCCGGCGCGTAGCGCGGGGTAAAAAACTAGTTTTAACAATTCTATAACTTCTTATAAACATTAATGATTCTTATAATAAATTTTAACTTTTAGAGTGACCATCGTGAATGCGTTAGATTTTTAATGCTTGTATGCATTACGTTTTTATGCTTTCTTAAATGCACCAAAGGAACAAAGGTGTGTAAGGTGGGTGGTTTGTTTGGGGATGCAGTGTAACATTGTGATTGGTAGGGAATGATTTAGTGATAGTGTGGTACACCGCCCCATGTGTTTAGTGATAGATGTAATAAAATGTGAAAATTAAAGTGACATAAGGTGATTGATTGTGATAAATGGGTTGTACTGACCATCCCGCTCACCCTTAGTAGTAATAGAACGATATTTGTTTGTTTTTAGTTTTTTTTTTTTTTTTTTGAGGATATTGATATTTAGTTTTCATTTATTTTTAAGCAATTAATAAAAGGAAGAGTTAATAGCCAAAATCGTCCCTGAGGTTTGGTCACTTTTGCCACTTCAGTCCAAAACCCAAACGTCTGAAATCTGGGTCCGCAGGCTTTTGATTTTTTGCCACATTCGTCCCTGACACTAACTCAGATAACTTATCTCGTTAACTCTGGGGGCATTTTTGACTTTTTGCCTACAAAATCGAGGGCATTTTAGACATATTGTATTTAAAAGCTAAATAAATAAAAAATAAAAACATACTTTAAGGTAGAGAGAGCAGAGATAGAGAGAGAGGAAAGAGATAGAGAGAGAGAGATAGCAGAGAGAGACAGAGAGAGAGCAGAGAGGAGAGAGAGCAGAGCGAGATAGAGAGAGAGAGCAGAGAGGAGAGAGAGAGAGAGCAGAGAGAGATAGAGAGAATAGATCGAAGGAGGAGTGGGTGTTTAGGGTTACGATTAGGGTGGTTCAAGACGGCGGAGATGATGGTTGTTTAGGGTGGTTGTGGCGGCGGAGGTGATGGTTGTTTAGGGTTGAATCGCTGCCTCCCTCTCTCTCTTTCTCAGATCCCTCGATTCCTCTCTCAGATCCCTCGATTCCTCTCTCAGATCCCCCTCTCTCTCTCTTTCTCTCGTCTGTCTCCCTCTCTCTCTTTCTCTCGTCTGTCTCTTTCTCTCGTCTATCTCTCTCTCTAGAATAGGGTGGTGGTTGTGTGAGGGTGGTGGTGGTGGTGGTTGTGTGAGGGGGGTGGTGGTGAGTGATGATGGCAGGTCTAAATGGAGAAGAAGGTAGGCAAAAAATCAGAAATACCCCCCAACTTAACGAGATAAGTTAACTGGGTTAGTGTCAGGGACGAATGTGGCAAAAAATCAAAAGCCTGCGGACCCAGATTTCAGACGTTTGGGTTTTTGACTGAAGTGACAAAAGTGACCAAAACTCAGGGACGATTTTGGCTATTAACTCTAAAAGGAATATTCATATTTTTGTTTTTCTAGTTCTTCAAGTTAGATATTCCAAACTAGCTGATTACCCCGGGAGGTCCCGGGGTTGATAAATCTAATTTTACGTGATAACCTATTACAAATGGCTCAAGTTAACTAACCACAAAATCTTCCAATCATTGCATGTTTATAGTATTCTAATCAGTAATAACTCATATTCCCCACAAAATCTAATTTTACGTGATAACATGAACACTTTGTGTGTTTTTTTCCTGTATGAACGAAACCCCACAAAAAATAGTCGATTTTTTCTCCGTTTTTTATATAGCACTATGGTACTCGTTGGAAAGATAATAAAACGCTCGTTAATTTGGTGTAATTTTTTTCTTTAAAAAATCCCGTATATAAAAGATATAAACGTTTAAAAGTTGTGGGAGGAAATATGAGAGAGAAAATTTTAAATTTATTTTTAAATTCTTTTTTCCTAAAATAACTCAATTTAATTAAAAAAGGAAACAATTTAAAAACACCAAAAACTCTCCATTATGATGCCACGTGGCATAAGGTTGAGGCCTCCATTGCACGCCACGTCAGCAACGGTCTTTTCTTTTATATATTTATATAGATTTTCCCTCTTAATTTACCCAGTTTATTTAGGGAAACCGAATTCTAATAATTTTTGCATCTTTATAGAGAAAAAAAACGGCAAAAAGCAAAATAAATTTAATGGAATAAAGCATAAATATTCGGACTTTAAACCACGTGAAACCATATATATATATATATATTTTTTTATGATATTCTCGATCTGGAAGGATTTTATGCCGATCAATGACGTCTTAAATAGTGTAACGACATACTCGTTGGATATTCTCATTCCTGTATAATTGGGTTTAGAAGCATAAACGCTTGTCATCACCCCATCACACTATCACACCTAATCATCTTGTGTCATCTCATTCTATCATATTTCATCACTTAACCTATATGGTTAGGGGTGTAAAAGACACGTAGCGGCTCGAGATCGGCTCGGTAAAAAGCTCGAACGAGCCGAGCCTCAACGAGCCCGAGCCCGAGCCTGAAATATGGCTCGTTTAGTTATCGAGCTCGAGCCCTAGATACAAAGCTCGATTGGGCTCGCGAGCCTAATCGAGCCTTAACCAGCTAGAGCCCGAACCCGAGCCCGAGCCTAAGTTACAGCCGAGCCTAAGTTATAGCCTTAACGATTGGGCTCGCGAGCCTAAGTTATAGCCTAGCTTTTGTGAGATCGAGCCGAGCTTTTGAGCTCGTTTGAGATTCTCAAATCACCTCGAGCCGAGTCGAGCCGAGCTCGAGCTTTGGATTTTGCTAGCGAGCTGAGCTCGAGCTCAAGATTGTAGGCTCGAACCGAGCCGAGCTCGAGCTTCACAAAACCTTAACGAGCCCGAGCCGAGCCCAGTCAGGCTCGGGCTCGGCTTGGCTCGTTTACACCCCTATATGTGGTGGTGTCCACAATTATCATTAAAACCACCAGACCCAATAAGCTTGTGACACCTCATTTCAACACACCCATCACTAATTTTTATAATCAAAACAAAGATAGAGATGAGACCAACAACTTTGTTTTTTCTCCATTTTTTGGACTTTTGCTGCTTTTTCTCTTGATGAGAGAAGAGGGACGGGACCACTAATTCTTTTTACTCCGTGATGCATGTCACGGTCTTTACTCGTCACGGCCGCGATAATTGGGGGGGGGGGGGTGTTCGTGATGGTCACGACCATCATGGCTGGTTTATCACGGACCACCCCGAGCACCCTTACATCTACTATTTTATAAAATGTGGTTCATTTAAAGTTAGTAAGAAAACATTCAACAATTAACACCGAAAAACTCTTTTTAAACCTTCATTCACACTCAGAAAGATTTGAGTTATACTTAACTCACAAAACTGGATCAAATTTTAAACAAACGAGTTATACTTATACTGAAATCTTTACTTTTAAAGTCTCGATCCGATACTCGACAATTCATTTTCATCCACCACAAGTGTTTTACACGGAAACACACATTGAACGTCTTATTAGCAATGCTAAGTGAGAATACACATCAGTACTAAGAAAAACTTTAACAAAGTGATCACGACTGCTAAAGTGAAGCGAAGGGAGGGACGCTGATACATATAAAATAGTATAAGAATAGTATAAGGGGTAAAATGGTCAATATGCATAGTTAGAAGTTAGTTGATATTATGTTGTATAAATACATGTATTAGTGATGAATAATATTAGCTATTGATTTGGGTTATTCTTCTCCTCTCTTGTGTTTCTTCCTAATTCTTTGGCTCATTCTCTTGATCACCATTTTGTTACATATCAAATGGTATCAGAGCTGTTACGCTCCATCTTCGGTGACCTGTGATTCCGGTCATCTCACCACCACCATAAATTCTGTAAAACACCCATCATAACCATAATCCACCGTCATTGTTCCATATTGTTCCTTTTCAGTTCATTTCTATTCTTCCAGCAATATTTTTCATTTTAATACCTAGGGTTTGATCAATTCATGATTAAATCCTTCCTGTTCAATCTTTCAATTCACCATTAATGGCAACCAAGATCCAACAACAAGAAATGGAAAAACTAGAAAAAACACTAAAAGAAAATGCACAGGCGATCAAGAACACACAAACTTTGCAAGAAGATAACCGAAATTCCATTGCACAGTTGAACCTTCATTTACAGACAATGTTTGATACCCTGAAACTTCAAATATCCGAGTTACAGAAACAGAACACCACTCAAAACCCTAACAATCATAATGATAATAATATTTTTCACTTACAAAATCACCACCAAACAGGTTCTTTTGAGGAGTACTGTAACTCTTTTGATTCTTTGATGACAAAGGTATCATTATCAGAGGATAAGGCTGTCAGTTTGTTTATTGATGGTTTAAGGCCTAAAGTTGGATGTCTTGTTAAAGTTTTTAGGCCAAGAACCTTGAGAGATGCTATATCCATGGCAAAACGACAAGATAAGGTACATTCTACACTGTTTGGCAATAAAGATGTCAAAAGATCTCATGAAAATGATAAGGGCATATTTGAAACTGAAATTGGATTTGTGAATCAAACTTTGAACAATAAAGTTTCAATTGAAAATGATTTTGTAAATCAAGATTTGGAGAATGTGGTTGAATTTGAAAATGGGGTTGGAATGCAAGAAAACATTGGTCATGATTCACTTGATAGTGAGGATTTAAAAGAAAATGACCAGGAAATGGTTCCTTTAAGTCAAGATGACACATTTGAGGATGAGTTGGTTTCAGTAATTCAACACATGTTTATATCAACAAAAAATGAGATTGTATATGAGGTGTGTGATGAAACGTGTGAAGGATTTAGTGGTAAAACAAATGCAGTAGTGGCTGACAATGTAGAGGAAAATAAAGAAGTATTGGTTTCTAATGAAGATATGATGGTTTCTACACTTTTGTGATGATACTCACAAGGAAGATACCACTATTAAAGTTTGTAAGGATCATGGAAGTGTGGATGAAGACTTATTGTGGAAATTAATGAATGATGGTCTAATGGGTTCTATTGATGTCGGCTTGAAACTGTTATTATATGGGCAAGTTGCATCTTCCTTATCTAAGTGGGAGTTCAGAACCTATGATTCAAGGGTTGCCATATCTACTGGTGCAGCGAATATGGTATTCAAAAGGGATATAAAGGTTGTTGAAAACTTTGAAGCGTTAAAGCAACAGGGGTGAGTTTTGGAATACCACAAAAGGCTGCAACTGGGTTAAGGTTGAAGGCTGCAGAGTGGGTTTCGAGTGCTGCAATGGCTGCCCAGTTGGTTCCGAATGCTACAGTTATAGTACTGTCGGTTTTAAGGACTGTGAATGGGTTGGGGTCGAGGATTGCAGCTAAGAGGTTAATGGGTCAAGATGGATCTGTCCAAGTTTTTGATACCTGTGATTAGTTGACTTGTGAGGACAAAAGTCTTATAAGGGGCGAGTATTGATACATATAAAATAGTATAAGAATAGTATATTGATACATATAAAATAGTATAAGAATAGTATAAGGGGTAGAACGGTCAATACGCATAGTTAGAAGTTAGTTGATATTATGTTGTATAAATACATGTATTAGTGATGAATAATATTAGCTATTGATTTGGGTTATTCTTCTCCTCTCTTGTGTTTCTTCCTAATTCTTTGGCTCATTCTCTTGATCACCATTTTGTTACATATCAGACGCCGACCCATCAATTCAGTTTTTGGCATAAACCCGACACAATCCTGGCATGTGACACAAGGTATGAGGGTTTCAACATACATCCGGCGTATACATATAGAGTTACGCATATGCCCGTTGGCGTCCACACGCCACATACAAGTTTATGGAGTTTTCTCCCCTTTATACTTCTTGACTCAAATTTTCCAACAAGACCATCTTCCCATAAAACACTACAAACAAAAATTTGTTCCAAATGATTAGAAGTTTAGAACCATTCACAACAAAATCAGAAGCGTCGTAAATGAACTCACTTTGAGATATTCTATTACTTTGATCACACAATTTGTAATTTCTTTTTCATCATCTTAATTGTACACACACCATTGTAACTTCTTTTCTATCACACTGATCACACACAACATTGTGAAGTTTTTTTCACCGTTGATCACACCTAGTGTTTCAATAATCGAGTTTGAGAATTTACGCCTCTAGCTCTGTCGTTAAACAAGAATTGTTGCCTGCCTGCCCGACCTGTATCGTTCAACCTTAAATGTCACAGAAAAAAGTGAACAACAATAATGGTGGAATCATGCAACCAAAATCGTTGACATCAATCAGTGGTAGAATCGAACAACTTGAATCCCCGACCTGAATGGCATAATCATCCAAAACTGAATTGTCGCTTTCGGAGTCAATAAGAACAACGATTTGGGCTTTTTTATTTTAAAAAAAATATTAAATTAGGTCAAAATAAAAAAGTAAAGAAAAATTTTGCAATCAGCTATGATTGTTAATGATGAACAAAACAAACATAATCAAGAGTTGTAGTAACAAATTTTCTGATTGATACTTCAAACCAGAAGTCCAGAATGCATAAGATATGTTCGACACTTTCGCATATTTAAGGACATGAAGCGAGGCACGAGTTCATGAAGCAGTTGTGAAACCGTTCAACTATTGCTGTCGATTCATTCCATGCGACACATATATTGAGCAGCCTATAAACCTACTGCCTGCATATTTACTAAGCACATAGGCTGACACTACAACTCTTTTGGCCCATACACTTGTTAATCACTTTCGATTGGTTTTAGGGTTTGTTAACAATGATTAACAAATCTATGAATTGAAACTGTATGCTTATGTAGTTGGTTTGTATTTAGCATGTTCAAATGTAATGCCTGGAAATTGGTTCACTCTACATCATGACTAATGTATTATTGAGTTTTTGTTATATGTTCAGTTGCATGTTCAGTTGCATGTAGTAGTACGTTGACTCTGTTAGTGATTTTAGTATCACTGGTGTGATTATGTTGATCTAACACAATCTCGTGCGTCGTATAAACTTGTATATAAAGCGAGTTTGATCCTAGACACGAATAGTGGAAAACAGTTGCAACTTTCGAATAACCATATGTAACTTCCAAACACTGTTATTGTCAATTGCGTTTGTTGCTTTAGATAATTTGTACAAAATTATAACGGTGGCTTGTGGCGGCTAGCCATCGAGTTACAGAGGCGGATGGGTTGATCTGATTAAGGTTTTAATGCAAGCAGGTAATACGGTCCCTTACAAACATGATAAAAACCAATCCAGACCAACATATACATACCTTTTTCATCAAACTATGTATACAGATAATTATCTCCTATTTTTGCCATTGAATTCATGTCTGATATGAAATATTGTTTTAGTCCAGAGAGGTGCTGGGCTGGGGCTGAGACTGGGTGGGTACATGGTGGATGATGGTGTCATCCCTGTGGCTGAGATAATCAGGTCCGTACTTGCGGCTGAATACTCCGGCATGGAGAAGCATTAGATATAGGAGCTGGCTGAATGTCGATATTGTTATCAATAATTCCAGTGTTTGCTGCAATTATAAGACCATTCTTAGTAAAAGAACATGCATGATTGTCATAGAGAAAATTAGGGGTGTTCATCGAATCGAATAACGAATTTTCGAATTATTCGAATCGAATTATTCGAATAATTTATTTTTTTTGCTGACGAATTCAATTCGAATTCGAATAAGAGTTGGAAAATTCGATTCGAATTCGTATTCGAATAAGAATCTCAATTCGAATTCGATTCGAATTCGTATTAGAAATTCGAATTCGAATCGAATTCGAATAAATTCGTTATTCGAATTCAGATAGGTTCAAATAAATTCGTTATTCGAATTCGGATAAATTCGAATAAATTCGTTTTGATTCTATGCCTTTTAAATATGTTAAAAAAAACTAAAATAATCATATTTTTAACACCAAATATAAATTTGTATATTAGCCCAAATTCAAATGTGTATATATAATTATATATAAAAATAATAAATAAATATGTATTATTTTTATTCGAATTTCGAATCGAATCGAATTTAAAATCACAAATTCGTATTCGATTCGTAACTTGACTCGAATTGAATCGAATTCGAATTCGAATTTTCGATATTCGAATCGAATTTTTGATAATCGAATCGAATTGAGTCGAATTTCGAATTTTTCGAATTCGAATCGAATTCTGAACACCCCTAGAGAAAATCACCAAAATACACATTTTAGACAACTTTTTATTGAAATTGTAATTGACAAAAAGAAAAGAAAACATTCAAATCATTGTTGCAAAACTCGATTTGGGCTTGTACTCAGCGACTTACCCTATAGCGAGTACTCGGCTTAACCGGGAGAGTACTCGGAAGTCAAATTGGCCTAGGCGGGGAGTACTAGGCCAACTCGGCTATACTCAGTGACCTACCCTGAAGCGAGTGCTCGGGGAGTAATCGGCCTTGTTTTGCAACACTGATTCAAATCATAAACAATAAACATCAATTTGATTCGAAAAAAAATACAAGTGGATAACCAAGTGAAAAAACAAGGACTTGGCATGAAAGGGCGACTCTAGAAAAAGAAAAGGTACAAAGTTTTGCCCTTGTGTCTATTTTATTGTCCGCAAGATGGAACGAATGTTATGCTCACTTGTCCTTACACAAACCTAATGTTTTGATAAATTGTTGATTGAAATTTGAAATTGTTTGTTTTGGTGATTTTACCACTTATTTTTTAAGAAATAAGTTAAATTACCAAGCGTTTTCCTCTTCGTCCGCCCATTTTGATCTCCTTCCAAACGAAACTATGTTCACAAAATTGTTAGTTGAAAAATTAACTAGCTAGTTAAATAAATCTAGAGAAAAAAATTCAGGGTTTTCTTCATGTACCCAAAGGCAACAGCATTAATAGCCCAAGAGATGAATGCCGAAGAAGAAGCACTAGCCAAACTCGCGCTACGCCATGCTCGATAGTGCATGAACCCGATCATGAGTGAGCACAATCCGGTTGCACCTCCAAGTAATCCAAATTCTAACATGTATGTTGTCGATGGGTTCCCTCCCAAGTCTACATAGCAATCATGTTACGACGATATGTGTTATGGTCCCATTTTTATTAGTCGTCATGTCATAAAGTGTTTCCACACATCAATGCACATAAGGATAAATTTTCACTCACATTTTTTCATTTTTGGTGTTTCACTGCCCTATTAAAATAATATATGAATCTATTAAATTAAAAAAAGAAAGAAAGAAACAAAACATGTGACTGGTCATGTGCCCACTCACTACCCCTTTTAACTATTGTTTTTAATACCGGACAAGACTGGCCGGTCGGACCGGTGACCCAGTGAGGCGTTCGGTTCAATATCCGGTCCTGTTCTAAAAACATTGCTTTTAACAATGGAAGTTGTAGGTTATGGGGCTAACGCCAAACAACTTTAACGCCCATCACGGAGGGCCGAGATGGTGTTTAATCCCGGATCGTTAGGCGTGATCCGTTAACATATGGTCTAATCACTCTTCTTACTCATATAGACAATTCCTAACAAAATAGGTACTTTTGAAGATTTTTATTATATTTTATCGTGTTAAATGCCTAAATTAGCCCAAATTTATTAAAATGTTTACAATTTTAAGACGATTTTGTTAAAATAAATTACTTAATAAAGTTGTCATTTGTCATATAGCGGTTTGCCTTCAGTTATCCGTATCTAATTACTCATTACCTGATCGTCACACGAGTTTCTTGTTGATGGGATCTCCTTTTATGTGGTTAAAAATTATTGATGGGATTCTAGATACTTAAAATTTGATCTTAAATTCAGATTAAAACCGACTTAAAACACTCATTCACAATTCCAAAAAAATCATAATTTTAATAATTTCAGATGCCAAGAATATTCAAAATAGCTTTTTATTATTAAAAAGGTTTAAAAGTGTATAACATGTTAGTCCATTCGGTTTACATAGAAATACACATTTGAGCATTCACAATGCTCCGTTCTTAGAGGCTTGGAATTCAAACCTCAATTCCAAGCCAACCATCATTGTAGGAGGTTTCGTTAAAAAAAATCATGGTAGGAGGTGGTCCAAAACTTGAAAATGTGAGTTTGGTCCGGAATACCAGATCGTCTGGATTGAGTATCGCGAGGGCCACACACTCACATATAATATTTTATGATTAGTTTTTATGGTGTAAAAGTGGGATGTGGGGTGAAAATTTAAAATGATTTATGGTTACAGAAAAAAGTAGGTTTGAAACGATTGTGGTTTATGACATGCTAATGTGATGGTTTGAAATTTTAGACCCCACTTAGCATTGTGGAGGCTCTTAATGAGATAGTTTCATGTTATCGGACACGTAACGTATATCACTATACGTCTATACCCGTTCCAAACCTCTAAAAATTTATATAAATTTTTAATAAACCTAGTTTACATACAATAAACAATCGATAACAAGATAGTTTCCGATTATCGGATAAGTACCATTTAATTATCACTATACCCGTCCCATACCTCTAAAAAGTTATATTAACTATTCCCACACTCAGTCCCGTCCTAAATACTCGTCCCAAATATTTCAGGTTTTTATTTACCCATAGGATTGCGATTTATCCGCCTAACCGTATAAAAACAAACCATTTTTAAAATACAAAGAGAGAGCTTACGCGGATGATTCTGTTCGCCATCGATATACTTGTCGATAGACCAAGCAGCGAGTCCGACCACGATTACATACACTACAAAGTTGGCTAACAACATAGGCACCATTAAACCTCTACCAATCTTCCCAACCTCCATTGTTAAACTCACGTGACCTTCACACACACACACAACACTTTTGTACTAAAGAGAAAGAGGCTTTGATCATACCAAACTATGTGAGATTATTAGATTAATAAGCACTCAACGCCTGGCCCAAATGTTTGTTGAACGAGTATAAGCAATGTATTAGGTTGAAGTACAACTTATAATGCATAGAGCACAAGTGGGCCACGTCGGTCAAGACATATTTAGAATTCTGTAGAAGACAACAAAAGAGAATGTGGGCTTTATTCGGATATGACAGCATTAACCATTTATGTCTTCCTTGGCTTTTGTCGGTTTGGGCACATTTTGTACACGTGGACTGCATGCAGCATGTCCACCGAAGCATACCACAAGAACTGAGGTCTATTGAGCGAAAGTGGATGATACAAAACTTATTCTGCCCGGTTAGAGGTTAAGCCCAATTCCAAATTTACTTTGAAAATAAAATACTCGTATTTCATTTTTTTAATTACAGGTTGTTACAAAGTTCGGTAAGTGTAATGTTTTATAATAGTTTTATGAGTGAATTGCCAAATCCGTCCCTGAGGTTTGGCCAATATTGCTAGATCCATCCATTTTGAGAATTTTCCACTTTTTTGCCACTGAACTTTACACTTCTATGCCAAATCCGTCCAAATCACAAACCCAGTTAAAAAATTCTGTTAACTCGAGGGTATTTTAGTCATTTCACTCGAAAATTCTCTATAAGATAAGAAAAATAAAAAAGAGGGTTGCCAAGAGTCGAACCTGGAATACAACCCGGTTCAAATCCTTAAGCAAAGACACACAACCACCTGGTCTGCATCAGATTTGGTATTTAATTCGATTTCGAAATGATTTTATATGATCATTAACCAGAGTCATCTTCCCCAACCTAAATCCTAAGAACCCCAATTAAATAATTAATTAAAATATGTAATAGAACGTACACTCACCGCGAAAGATAACACTATGATTATCTTAATTCTTCAATATACATATAGATTGCTGCTACAAAGTAAGTACGTTTTAAAAGAGCATTAGAAAGAAAAGAGTATGTGAACAAGGTAAATAATAATAATAATAAGAAGAAGATACCTGCAGTGAATCATGTTGCAAGCGTTTATAGGGTGTCAGGATGGACAAAATGTGGGAGACAACCTCGCAATAATGATCAAACCGGGCCCCCAAGACGGCTCCGGAGATGGCAGCGGTGGCGGTGGTGATGACATCCTCCATGGCAGCTTTGTTTTCAATTTTTTTTTTGGGTCTGCTCTTAAACTTCTTGATCATCATCTTAATTAATTAAAATATGTAATAGAACGTACACTCACCGCGAAAGAGGTTGCAACATATTGGAGAATTAGGGTTCTTAGGATTTAGGTTGGGGAAGATGACTCTGGTTAATGATCATATAAAATCATTTCGAAATCAAATTAAATACCAAATCTGATGCAGACCAGGTGGTTGTGTGCCTTTGCTTAAGGATTTGAACCGGGTTGTATCCCAGGTTCGACTCTTGGCAACCCTCTTTTTTATTTTTCTTATCTTATGGAGAATTTTCGAGTGAAATGACTAAAATACCCTCGAGTTAACAGAAATTTTTAACTGAGTTTGTGATTTGGACGGATTTGGCACAGAACTGTAAAGTTCAGTGGCAAAAAAGTGGAAAATTCTCAAAATGGATGGATCTAGCAATATTGGCCAAACCCCAGGGACGGATTTGGCAATTCACTCTAGTTTTATAGAAAAGTTTAGTTTAAAAAAATATGTATCATACAGTTAAATAAATTCGTCTACTATACTAGCAGAATAAAATAAAATGTAACGTAGTTTGTTAACATATATAGTCCTCAATATGTATATAAAAAAATAACAATGACATGATCGTTATATATTTTGTTAAATTAATTTTTAATACATTATTTATATGGATGTAAATGATGCGCAATGGCTCGAGAGCTATTCGGGATCGGATCGGTAAAAAGCTCGAACGAGCCGAGCCTAAACGAGCCTGAGCTTGAAAAATGACTCGTTTAGTTATCGAGACCGAACTCGAGCTTTTCATACAAAGACCGTTTAGGCTCGCGAGCCTAAACGAGCCCAAACAAATTTTATATTATTATTATTATTATTATTATTATTTTATTTATAATATACTTACTCTTTAACATTGACGAGCCGAGCTATAGCCGAGCTTTGGCTCATTTAAGCTATCGAAGCGAGCTCAAGCAGAGCTTTTAGCTCCTTTAAACTTGTTCTAAAATTATTTCGAGCCGAGCCGAGCTTGAGCTCTTAGGTTTTACTTTCGAGCCGAGCTCGAGCTTCATAAAAACATGACGAGCCGAGCTTGAGCCCAGTCAGGCTCAGGCGCGGCTCAGCTCGTTTACACCCCTAATTATTTATTTAAATTAGAGCATTCATAGTAGCTTCCCCATCCCCCATTCCCTCACAACCAATCACAACCACATATTACACTAAAAATCATTACAGTTTTTCTCTCCTCCACTCACAACTACTTTCAACAACTACAAAAAAATAAATACACCTTCCAGTTTTCCCCAAAAGATTCCCAAGTAACCCCAATTATACCGATCAACAGTAGATTCCCCATTTTTCTTCACTCACAACCACTCACACCCACCCCATATAATTTTGGGGACATACTCACATAAAATGGGGGAGCTATTGTGAATGCTTTTAGACATTAACTTTTAACTTTTAATGTAACCTATCTTTTTTCTTTATTATTTAACATATTGTATTTTTACTTTTCTACTATCCAACCACATTAAATATTTAAAAAGATTAGAAATCACATAATAAATAATTAAACAATTATAATAATTATTTTTGTTTTCTTAAACTTTAACCAATCTAATTTGATGAAGCTTCTAAGTAAAAAAAATACAAATTTGTGTAAAAACTAATAATTGATTTCATATTTAATTCATTTGGTTAATTATGTAATAAATAATGACTATCTTTAATTAAAGAAAAAACTAGGTAAAATAAACTGTAAGTCCCAATAATTTAAATCTTTAAGTGTAAATGATTGTTATCACTCAGAAACACCTATTGATTAGGTGTTTTGGGTGACAAATCTATATAAAACCGAAAGACACTAGATGAACAATGAAGAACCAACACACAAGATAATCAAATAAAGATTTCCATTAAAGATATCATGTTAAGTACACCATGGAGTAGCAAATACACACCGATTATAACTTGTGCTTTCTTGGACCACCAAAACCCTAGAATATTAAGTGCACCATGCTCTTCTATTTATAGGCTGAGCTGATGGGCCTGTGCACTTAAGCTAAGTGCGTTGGGCTTGCTGTTAAGTGCACGGGCAACCTTACTAACCCTAGATACTTTAGAATATTTACAACTCTAGTCCCTTGATTAGTAAACATCTATTACAACTATCCAATAGTCTATATTCTGGTAACTGTGGTCTCAAACGAACCCAACATAAACCAGTTATATAGAGATTATGGTAATTAAAAAAATGTTTCTTTATAAAGCATTTGTAGAACACCTTTTAGGATATCCAGCAAACACTAAATTGTTCACTATGCAAATAAAATGATTTTCATAGAGGATAAGACCGAGTGTTTGTACACATGGATGCCATAAAAATGTACGTTTTAAAAAATGGATAACTTTGTAACTCAATAGAAATAAACCCTTTTATGATTGCGATTTTATAGATCAAGTACGTTATAAGTTGTCTGTTTCAAATTAATAAGACTTAAAGACGCATCTATAATATGTGGTGACATCTTGTGTGCAGAAAGTGTAACTCTTATTTTCTTATGCAAAAGCAATATATAGGGTAAGGTTCCTGTACAAAGTTTATATTTCGTGAAAAGTGTGAAAAGGATTAAAAATTGATACTTATGCATCAATTTTTGAACTTATTCATGATGTTTTGGATTGTTTTGCCTAGAAAAACACCAAACATAACAATTAAAAACCAAAAACAATGTATTTTAGGCTTAAAACTTAAAGCACCATGCTAAGAACATTAAACAATGTGTTTTAAGTGTTAAGTAGTGTGTTTTAGTTCTTTTTTAAATTTAATAACTATATTACATTGCATTGTGTTTTAAATTATTGTGTTTGGTGTTTTTCAAGTTAAAACAACCTAAAACATCATTCCTAAATCCAAAACATGATGCCTACATGTCAATTTTTAATCCTTCTCACACTTCTCACGAAATATGTCCTTTGTACAGGAACCTAAACCCCATTTTATATACCTGGAAAAAGGCAAAACATACAACCAAATTATGAGTCTCTCATAGAAGATGACATCTAGAAAACTGTAATCAATACAAAAAATTCCATTTGTTAGTATCAGTTGCTCCGTCATTGCTCTGTTGAATCTGATCCCAAATTCTCTATTTTGTGTCTACTGCCGATGTCATTGATAGCCGCTCACCGGGTAGCGAAGCCGACCGATCACTTTCTCTGTATAATGGGAAAACCTGGAACAAAAGAAGACCACTTATATAGAGCAAACCTTAACTTGAAAACAAAAAACCATGAATCCGATGAAAACATCGAATTCACATGTATTACCAGAGGTATTGAAGTCGGATTTGACTTCTGATGTTCGTAACAACCATTGATAATTGCAGAACCTTAGATCTATGATATTGTTGTACCAGGAACCACCAATAATTCAATTAACTCACCTTAACGGCGCGGTTGAGCGCTCAGGCAAAGCCTCAGACGACCATCTATCTTTGTCTGCTGCCTTCAATGGGTTTTATGTGAAGACGTGTGGAGAATGAATATGATTGTTAACTCTGTTAGTTAACTTGAAAGAGAGGAGAGAAAGAGAGGAGGGGGGATGAGCAGGGGTGGAGATGGTGATGAGAGAAAGTAGAGAGGGGCAAAACCATAAATCACACGATGTTCATTTTTTTTGAAAAGCGTGTGCGTAGATGTACAGTAGAATTGCTCTCACAATTGATAGTTGCTAAATATAGTGTTTTAAATATTCACATTTAAGTAGGATATGGAGGTGGAAAAGGAAAAAACAGATGGCTCCAATGATGATAAATGTCCTATGGTTTTCTTTTATTATATTGTACTAGATATTTGCCTGTATGAATACACGACTCAACACATATTAATGCTTTGAAGGTTTAAATTCTTAATTGAAAATAAAAATAAGCATGCATAATAGAAACTTAAATATACATATGAGAATAATAAAAGATAAACAACGGTAATACAGACATAAAAGTAACAAGTTGATGAAAATAGAACATGAAATGCAAAGTAAGTAACCATAGGTAGGTAGATATTTAGATTCTTAACAACATCACCTATGATGATCTATGATTCAATAGTAAACCAAAACTACATGTAATGGTTCAGAAAGAGAAACACAAGAGAATAGAATGTGTTCAAATTGACTAACTATATTGTATTAGACCCAAGGTTTATAAATTTGAGAACTTTAACATGACATTCACCTTATTATAGTTGAGCGTATGGGATCATGATTTGTATGAAGTAAGCTAAAAGGGGCGCGTGAGTGCGTGTATACATAAATGTTTAGCAACTATACATAGCTTTGAATATGTGTTGAGAATCAAATATAAATTAATAACTCAACTATATTTCTCTTTTAAAATCCATTGTCTTCCAACCTCAATTTCTCAAATTCCATAAAACTTAACAATTGATGGTCCTCGTACCTATTGCAACTTAATTCTTGCACAAATTTAGTTCAATTTTTTTTTTGTATATTCCTTAGCTTTCAGCCAATACTGCAAATAACAAACTAATTTGTTTTTATCCTCCAAACTTATATAATCCAATGGTGTAAGAGCCTAACCCGTAAACACGCAATTAGCGTTTAAATCCACGGGTTTAGACCTTACTTAAAACCACTCCCGATTAAAACTTTGATATTTATTATCAAATTAACCATTGAGACCAATTACATATTTGATTCTCACAAATTTTACATTTTAATTATTGAAACACATACTAAGATTTCACGATTTTTAATGGGAGTCTCATGAATCTATTGCGAAAGCTTGATAAGTGTTCGGGTGTGTTTGGTTCTTCTCGCTACTTGATCCTTGCTCCGGGGCTTCCATCACATGTTACCTAGCACCATTACACAAATAATGGTTAGTGAGTTGTCGATAATACTTTTAAAATAGTATGAGTGATGTTACACGTTGAAACGGAACGAATCAGGCCAAACGGCCAAAATAAAATTTTGCCCAAATGACTTCAGACGACCTGAACGGCCGTTCACTAAGAGTGACCGGTCGTTCACTTGGCCAAAACACTGAATTACTGAACTTGTCTCGCCGAACGACCGTTCGTCCTTAGTGAACATGTAAGACCCTGACCCATAAACACACAATTAGCGTTTAAATCCACAAGTTTAGACCTTACTTAAAACCACTCCCAATTAAAACCTTAATGTTTATGAAAAACTTAATCATTTAGATCAAATACATTTCTCATTCCTAGAAATTTTACATTTTAATTATTGAAACACATACTAAGATTTCACGATTTTTAACGGGAGTCTCTTAAATCTATGGCGGAAGCTTGATGAGTGTTCGGGTGTGTTTAGTTCTTCTCCCGACTTGATCCTTGCTCCGGGACTCCCATCACATATTTACCTAGCACCATTGCATAAAGAACGGTTAGTGGGTTGTCAATAATACATTTAAAATATTATGAGAGTCGTTACACGCCGAAACAGAACGAAACAAGCCAAACAGCCCCATATCAGGAGAACAAACTGCTGCACTTTTTGCGCAGCAGCTGTTCGGGTAGCTTTTACCACTTCAAAAACCCATAATCTGACTTCGACTTTCACATAAGAAATGTTCTTCGTTCAAAGACCTTTCCAGGCATATAAAGAACACCTCCTAACGATTTTTCTATGATTTTATATGAATTTTTGAAAATCAGCCTGTCCAACAGCTTTGCCCGCTTATGCGGCCGTTTCAACTGTTTCAGTGAAGTTTTACACAGCCTTTTCACCTTTCTGTTTAGGCTTTAAATAATAAAAGTTCCCGATACACCTGAAACGGCCGTTTGAAATACCAAGAAAACCTTATGCGGCCGTTTCAAAGGTTTGTGTAAACTATATCCAAACTACAATTTTTCACCATTTCATGGCCTACACTTTAAACTTGTATTAGAAGCTTTTCCAAGCTATATATCCAAGTATTTAGGTTGTTTCAAACACGTTTAAGAGGCTGTTCATAACCTCATTCGGTTTATGTTACAATGACCCGGTTCATAGTTTTAAATGTTCATGTCGGTTTTACCCAAATCGACCTGTTAAGGACTTGGGCTATACAAGACACTATTTTACCACACAAAAGACTTAAAAATCATATTATCAACTCATTGGACACTTGTTTAACTAAAAACATTGTCCGGTTCGTTTCATGATTATTCAGTTCTTAGATTTAACCTTTACTAAATCTTTAAATTCCCAAAATGCCCCTCATAGCCAAATCTTTCCATTTAGCCATCCATGGCGACACTTCTTGTTTCTAATCCATTATTTTTTACTCAATGACTTGTTTAAAACCCTCTAAGTCCTTCCGGACTTAGATTTTCACCATTTCTCAAGATTTCTCTTATTTAGTCAATTCTAAGCGCAATAGCGTGCATTAGACATAGTTATGGAAATAACTTACTTGATTGACACCCACACTTCATGTGAGTGGTTTTAGTACCCATGTTGCTTCGCCCGAAGGCTTTTTATTTAGCTACGGACTTACCGGGTGGCCTTAACCCATATTCATACCTTGTGCTGATCCTCTATTATTCTTGGCATCAAGTGCCCATTCTCAAAATGCATTTACCTGCATGCTTTCTAGATTGACAAACATTAATTTCTCGAAACTCAAATGGTAATACTTCACCATTTGATCCATTCAACCTCATGAATCTTAATGCTTCGAATACAAGCATCAAGTGTTGGACTCAAATGATGAGGACTTCACCATTTGACCTGTTTAGACCCATCGTTAATGATACTATGTTTTCCAAGCCTTTGTCTATGGTTCCAGTGACACAAGCTATTGCTTAAGGTCAGCCACAGTAGGGTCAAGTGAGCAGGATTAACACTTTAGCCAGTGCCACGTGACCACCTAGTTGTTTTTTATAGGATAAAGCCTTGGCTCACCTTAAACCTCACCTTAAACCACAATGCATGGTCTAAATATATGTATTAATTTTAGATCAACGGTCTTGAAAACTTAACCCTCTTTCTTGTTGTCTATTAATGTCGTTTACTTTACCGCATAAGAAAAAAATGATCGTTAATATATTATTATTATAGCGTAGAGTTTAAATGAGAATAAATTTTCTTATAAGAAGAAAAAGAAGAACTTTAAACCAAAAGAAATCTTTCATGTAATAGTTGTATTTAATGTTATAGAAATTAAGTTTTTATGACTCCCATAAACTAGTTAAGTAAATGAAATCATAATTCTTTTTCAAATATAAATCTTTAAAGCAAAGATAATTTACAGTGAGGTTTAATTTTGGGACGTGTAGGAAAAATGCAGGATGAATTTCTACATGTGTATGATAAACCGAAAGATAATTTCGATATTTGTACGATAAAAGTATGATAGTTTCGATGTGTGTAGGATGAATTTTGCTATGTGTAGGACAAATTTTGATGTGTGTAAGATAAAATATTAAAAGTAATTAATTGGATAATTAATGTGAAATGAGTTAGAGTATTTAATGTTATTTCTTCTTTTTCTTCTCAAATGATCCCCCCTATTATTATATATATAAATATATAATAGATATAAAAGTTATTTTTGTATACGTTTAAATTTAACCATATAAATTATTGTTTTATATTATATTTTCATAAGAATGATAGTGATAATTGTATAAAATAATTAATTAAATTGAATGATGTGTTCTCACAAATATATGAGTTCTCGTTACATATGTATTAGATTATATCCTGGAAGCTTTTCGGGATAAATAAATCTAATATGATATTATCAAATATGTTTTATGATGTAACATATAAATTAATAGACTATAATATGAAAAAACAACAATTTTAATCATGTAAATAATAATGAAAATGTATATTAAAAGGAAGATGTATGTTTGGATGCGGAGCAGAGAACTAGAAACAACCATTGCAGAGTTTGATTGAGGAGATAGTCTTGAAGGTGTGACTTTTTTTTTGGAAAATGGTGTTTTAGACTATTCTGTTGTTGATGAAAATAGAATTCGTAGTTTGAACACGATTAGTGAATCGCCTAGACATGATTAATGAATGACTTTAACACATTGTGTTTTTTTTCCTCTATGAACAAAAACCGACAAAAAAACATTTTTTTTTTCGTTTTTTATATAGCACTATGATATTCGTTGGGAACATAATAAAACGTTCGTTAATTTGGTATATATTTTTTTAAAATGCCATATATAAAAGTTATTAACTGTTTTAAAATTGTGGGGGAAACTCGAGAGAGAAAGAGACTTTTTGATGAAAATAAGAAAGATGACACATGGCACACTTAATGGGGAGGATGACCTTTTGAAGTTGGGAAAATTACAAGAATAGCCTTTGACCGAGTGGATTTGCGAAAATAGCCCCCTCAGCCGTCTTCGGAAAGACGGCTCACACTTCCCGAAGCATCTCAGGCGACTTTAGCTTCAAAGTTACTACGGACCAATTAAATTGCGCCACGTGTCCGACAACCTGCGAGACAACTTAAAGTCGTCTCGGGAAATGGAAGGCCTCTTTAAGTCGTCTCGGGCTGAGGGAATGGGACGAGTGAGACGACTTTAAGTCGTCTCGCAGGTTGTCGGACACGTGGCGAAATTTAATTGGTCCGTAGTAACTTTGAAGCTAAAGTCACCTGAGATGCTTCGGGAAGTGTGAACCGTCTTTCCGAAGACGGCTGAGGGGGCTATTTTCGCAAATCCCTTTGGTCAAAGGCTAGTTTCATAATTTTCCCTTTGAAGTTTCATTTATGATTTCATGCTTTGGAATATTAATATACTAGCTTTATACCACGGGAGTGTCCCGTGGTAGGAAAATCTAATATGAATTTTCTAAATAATCAATTTAAAGATATGTTAAAAGAACTTCTTATTGCATCTTTACCTAACACAAAACCTTTTGCAAACATACTGGTCACAACATCCTCTGCCTTACGTAGGGCAGAGTCGTTTCCAGGACCATAGCTTCCAATTGGCTACAAACATATTTATTAAACTATAAGGGGGAATAGATTCAAATTTTTAAATGAAAAAAGTTTGTAGAAGTTGATCTTACGCGAGATGTAGCCGTAGAAGCTGGTGGAAGTTGGTATTTCGAGTCTATAATATATATATAGGATCCGGATATTTTGAAAACTCCTCTGAGTTGCGAGAACTTGAGAACTCCCCTAGACCAATGACGAGGTGACACATATACACCCTATGATTATAATATTAAAGGCTAAAAAGGTAATTTACCCCACCCCACCCTTTATTATTCTGTTTTTTTTAAACAAAAAAACCACTCATCCCCTCTCTCTCTCATCAGACATACACTCCTCCCTCTCTCTCACACACTCCTCTGCCTCTCCCCCTTTCTCTCTCTCTATCACACACACATCTGAGAACAATAATGAAGATAGGTGGTTTACAGATCTAGTGGTTTTTGATTTACAGATATGGAGGCGGTGGGTTCGTGGAGATAGGTGGTTTTTGGTGGTGGTTTCGTGGTTTTGTCGAGATCTGAAAACGACGTGGTGTTTTTGGGGTGATGGTTTTTGGTGGTGAAGGGGGCGGTGGTCGACGGTGGTTTTGTTTGGAGGTGATGGTGAGGGTTGGTGGGTGTCGATTTTGTTGGTGGGGTTTTGGGGATCTGACAGGGGGGAGGTTGTGGAGGTGGTTCGAGGTGGTTCATGGCTGTGGGGATCTGAGGGTTGGTGGGTGTCGACGTGTGGTGGTTCGTGGTGGGGTATGGTTGTGGTGGATGACAGGGGGGAGGGTGGAGGTGGTTCATGGTGGTTCATGGCTGTGGTGGATGATGATGGATGATGATGCTGTGGGTTTTCAGGTATATTATTATTATTATTATTATTATTATTATTATTATTATTATTATTATTATTATTATTGTTATTGTTTCTTTCATCTGAGAACAAAGATGAAGATATTTCTTTCATATTGATTACTAGAGGCATGAAGATTTATTGTTTTTATAATGATTTATGATTAGTTTAGAATCGGTTGTCACTCTGTTTGATTATAATTTATTGTTTTTGGCTTTAGCATTATAGATGCCATATACTGATTACTAGAGGCCTGAAGATAACAAATCATAGTTGTATTTGCATGTGATTCATTGTGATGGAAGTATCGAATGTACAAAGAGAGTTAATAGAATACAATCATAGATCATTTGTTTTGTGAGTTGTTACTGCACGTTTATGGTTTAAAAACTATGAGAATTTCTGTTTATTTTTTTAGATGTGTGTTTTCTGATTTACACCAATGTAGATGTAGGTTCTCTATGTTGAAGGTTTTGTATAGTGGGTTTTCTGATTTACACCAATGGTATATGATAACGAGTTATTTGAAGTCTTTTTAAGATGCCAATGTAAGTGGTTACTGGTTTATTAACTTTTATTTACCTCATGGCTTAGATTTCAAAAGAGTATACAATACCGTAGGCATAGGCGCATAACAGAAGATTTTATCTTTTATCGTTGACATATGTGATATGAAATGGAAATGATTTATAATACTTATAGACTTATAGTGAATCTGTGATTGCATAACTCGTTTAGATGAATGAATATATCTAAGGTCGCCTGAAGTGTATATTTTTGTTGGCGTATTTTACACAGGTGCAATAGTATAAGAACTCACAGATCTGGCGATTGTGTTGGCTATAGATCTGGCCAGCCATAAGTTTCAGTTTCGCCACCATTTAGAGACCGAGGTAACGAGTAGACTATGTTTTTTTTCTTTTGGTGCACACTAACGTAAAGGCGTTTTATTGTCAAAATTTGATTAATAAACTTCTATAAAAATTACATTGTTGTAAACTCCACAGAACGTCATAAAAACAAAATTACAGTGGGTTTACACTGGTGTAAAGGCTCCCCTTGTTGTAAAGTAGGGCCGGGGGGGTTGCAAAATAGAATTTCGTTTTGTTTACCTATAAGTATCCATTTAATTAAGTGATTTTAATGAAATTACATAAAGCCTTTATTAATATGAGTGTGAATGTACAGTCATTATCTTAGTTTTTGTTTTTGTTATACCAGTCTTGTATTTGTTTAGATACTAGTAATGAATTTGTTTTCGTTATAGTGGTTTTGTAGGTGGTGAACGATGGTGGCGTGTTTGCAGTGTTTGAGGATCTGCACATCGACGTATGGCGTTTTTTACACCAGTGTAAGTTGTTTGTAGCAATGGATATGCTGCTTTTTCTGAAGATTTTTTTCAAGAATTTTGATGACTTACCATAAAAGGTTTTGTTTTTCAGTTGTTTTTGTCTTTTTGGGTGTTTCCTTTTAAAAACATAATAGCAGATAATAGCGTTTATTACATTTCAGGTTTCGTGTCTATTAGCGATTCATTTAATTAAGTGATTTTAATGGTAATTTGACTTAGTGGACAAGATTTTTGTAGAGTTAGTTTAGATATAGGTTTTTAAATTTGCATTGGATTAGTAATTTGGTTATGTTTTCCCTTTTTGTTGGTGTAACTTATATTACATTGATGTTTTTGTTACACTGGTGTAATTGTTTGAGTTAGTGTTAGTGGCAAGTTTTGTTGTTTACATTGGTGTAACGAATATATTACATCTTTTTTAATGTACGGTGGGTTGTGGATTTACAATGTGTTTTTTGGATTTGCAATAGATTTAAACCATTTAAGTTTTATAAATATCTGTTTTTTGTTTTACCCCAATGTAATAAGACATGTGGCAGTGGGTTTACAATATAATATTTTTGTTTTAGTTTCAATAAAAATAATAACACTCACAGATATAGTAAAAACAAAAAAACTTTTGAAGAATATAAAAATACACACATGCATTTCAAAAAACAAAAAAAAAAGAAGAGTTTTTTTTTTCTTTTGATGTGAAATGAAAGGATTTGTCAGGAAGAGTGATAATATATTTGAATTACATACCCAAAATGCCCCTCTACCATATTATTATAATAAAAAAACCATTCATATTTTAAACATCACAACAAGACAAAACAATCTCAACTTGGATTCTCATCCATTGGATGAAGATGATCAATGGTCCAAAAGAGTTCCTATGGTTCTCACAACTCAGAGTGGTTTTCAAAGTATCCTAACCCTATATATATATATATATATATATATATATATATATAATAGATATAGATTCACACTATGAACATACACGCATAGATATATTTATAAATCGACTTAATTCATATTTTGCAATATAGTGTATATAATGTTTTTTACTGCCGAACATGAGACCAACAATCCTCAATAAACTTACAAACCGATATGTAAGATGAACCATTTTTACTTATTGCCTTCCTTGCATTTTCTTTCAATCCGTTAACATTCATTTTCATTAATTTTCCTTCTTCGCCATCCATCAAATCTATCACAATCCTCGCTACCTCCTCCCTCCTCACCACTTTATCCGTTGGCAACAACTCCGGCCTCGTTGCCACCTTTAGCTCCTCCGTTAAAAATGTTGCATTCATATTCTGTTCTGCATACAACGGCCATGCAATCATAGGCACTCCACTTGTAACACTCTCTAACGTAGAATTCCATCCACAATGTGTCAAAAACCCTGCGACAGACGCATGATTCAAAATCTCCACTTGTGGGGCCCATGATGACACCACAAACCCAACCTTTTTGGTTCGCGTCAAAAATCCTTCTGGAAGATAATCACATGTAGTGTCTAATTGACCATATTTAAAAAAAGACCCATCAGACACGTGTCCAGTCGGTGGTCGCACCACCCAAACGAATCTTTTCCGGCTCAACTCCAAACCCCAAGCCAACTCTTTTATTTGCTCGGCTGATATCGTCCCTCCACTTCCAAACGACACGTATATAACCGACCGGTCCGGTTGTTCGTCAAGCCACTCAATAACCTCATCCTTTAACACAACCGATTCCGGTTCATACCTTCTGTATACCGGTCCAACCGTGTAAACCGGTTTGTACTTCACCACGGACCGTAAAATCTCATTGGTCCTAAGTGCATCAAGAGATTGAGGCTCAAGATCTTCCCACGTGTTAATCAACATTCCATCAGCCAAAGTAACACCAACTGCTTGGTCTAGGTAAACGTTATACGTTTCATCATCCCGGTTCAACATGGTATCAATAACCTCATCCGGTCGGACCGGTTTGCAACCCGGTATCTCAAACGGCTCTTTGTGATCAACATATTGACCCACCACTTGCTTATCTAGGACCGGAGAGTAAGTAAAGAGTGAGGTAAACCATGCATTACCAGTTATAAATACATACTTTGGTATCCCTAGTTCCTCCGCGATGGCCCACGACTCGTAGGCGAAAATATCGCCAACGAGGACGTGGGGACGGGTTTCCATCGCGGAGATGGCGCTACGGATGGCGGGAATTGTTTCCCGCATCATGACGTTAAGTTGCGTGACAACTTTGGCGTCGGGTGGGACGAATGCGGAGATATCCGCAGCCGGGATTTGGATGATGGAAAACTGGTTGGCGAAGGATGTAATGAGTTGGGATAGGGATTCTGAGGTGGTGGCGATGACGGCGAGGACGGTGACATGGAGGTTGTGTTGGGTGGCAAGACGATGGCCGAGTAATAATATTGGTGTTAGATGGCCAATGCCGGGACTAGCGATTATTGTTACGTGAAGTTGTTTGGGGGCCATTGTTAGTGAGTGATAAGGGATAAACTAGGTTTGTGGTGGGAATTTTTGGTCTACCTTATATAGCATAGCACTTTGTTTATCCTTTATCTAGAGAAAATCTATATATATTAACTAGGAGTGTCCCGGGGTTGAAATATCTAATATAACATAATAAAATATCTAATATGATAACATAATTAATGCTTTGCCAATACATGATTAATGAATAATAATAATAATAATAATATTATTATTATTATTATTATTTATTTTAAACAAATTTCTGCTATAAGTTATCATATTCAAATATATAAAAAAAAAGAATCTCTGCCTATTAAGTTATGTTTATCGATTGTGATTTATTAGTAGAGTAAAATATATTTGAAAACAAAACCCCACAAAAATAGTTGTTTTTTTTTCTCCATTTTTTATATAGCACTATGGTACTCGTTGGAAAGATAATAAAACGCTCGTTAATTTGGTGTAATTTTTTTCTTTAAAAAATCTCGTATATAACAGATATTAACGTTTAAAAGTTATGGGAGGTAACATTAGAGAGAATTTAATTTTGTTTTTAAATTCTTATCTTTTCCTAAAATAATTATAATATATATAGATTTATTAAAAAAAACTCAAAAATTAAAAAATCCTACATGATGCCATGTGGCACATTCAAGGAGGGGTTGAGGCCTCCATTGAATGTCACATCATCAAAGTTCAATTCTTTTATTATAAGTTATAGATAGATATTATAAATAGGAATGTAAAAGAATTGAACGTTTATAAACTGTTTGTGAACTTGTTCGGCGGGAAGTTTGTTTATTTAATAACCGAATAAACACGAACAAAATTTATTCGTTTAGTTAAATAAACGAACATGAACAAAAGTTGTGTTCGTTAATTTATGTTCATGAACATCCGTTTATGTTCGTTCATTTACTTTCGTTTATTTATGCTCATTTATGTTCCTTTAAATTATATTAATTACATAAGTAGTTATATTTATATAAATATAAACATAAATTGGGCTTTACCTATACTATAATCAATTAGTAATTGAGTTTTTTAGTAATACAAAATTGTTTACTTTTATTATGTTCATGAATCTCCGTTTATGTTCATTCATGAACTGTTCGTTAATGTTTTAAATGAACGAACATAAACAAACAAGAACATGACAAATTTCTTAATGAACGAACACGAACACAAAAATGTGTTCGATTATGTGTTCGTGTTCGTTCGGTTCGTTTACAGGCCTAATTCCAAAGCATGAAATCATACATGGCACTCAAAGAGACCATCCTCCCCATTGAGTGTGTCATGTGGCATCCTCCTTTCCATCCAAAAGTCTCTTTTTCTCTCATGTTTCCCCCACAATTTTAAAACGTTAATAACTTTTATATAAGAGATTTTTTTTTAAAAAAATACCCCAAATTAACGAACATTTTATTATCTTCCCAACGAGTATCATAGTGCTATACAAAAAAACAAAGAAAAAAAACGTTTTTTTTTTGTCAGTTTTTGGTCATATAGGAAAAAACACAATGTTTTCAGCTAATTCATTAATCATGTCTAGCCAAATCACTAATCATGTTCAAACTAGGAATTCTATTTTCATCAAAAGCAGAATAGGTTAAACCCACTTCTTTCTAAAAAAAAAAAGTCACACCTTCAAGACTACCGTCTCAATCACGCCATGCAATGGTTGTTTATAGCTCTGCTTTTCATCTAAACATACATCTTATTTTTAGTATGCATTTTTATTCTTATTCACATGATTAAAATTGTTGTTTTTCATATTGTAGTGCATTAATTTCTATGTTATATCATAACACATATTTTATCACATCATATTAGATTTATCTATCTTGGAAAACTTGCAGAATATAATCTAGTGTGTTTATATTAAAATCGTTGATTTTACATGACTTCATATAAATATACTAGCCGATTACCCCGGGAAGGTCCCGGGGTTGAAAAATTTAATATGATTTAATAAAAAATGATAAAAAAAAAGAAAACTCAAATCACGAAAAGAGTAAATAACTTAAACATAATCAATCTTAGTTAAAAAAAACATTTATTTAAAAAGTTAAAAAAATAAAAAGCATAAACCATATTAAACATAATAAAGTATTAAAAGGATAACCTTCAACATATAATCATCTTCACGTAAATTAAAATATGTTACAATTTGATTAATGAATAACCTGAACACTTTGTGTTTTTTTCTGTATGAATATAACCCCACAAAAAATAGTCGTTTTTTTTTCGTTTTTATATAGCACTATGGTACTCGTTGGAAAGATAATAAAACGCTCGTTAATTTGGTGTAATTTTTTTATTTAAAAAATCTCGAATATAAGAGATATTTATGTTTAAAAATTATGGGAGGAAGATAAGAGAAAAAAATTTAAATTTGTTTTTAAATTCTTTTTTCCTAAAATAACTCAATTTAATTTTAGTAATTGAGAATTAAGAGATAGAGAGATAAATTTAGAAAAATACTCAAAAACATCAAAAACACTCAATTATTAAGCCACGTGGCACTCTCAATGGGCATATATGCTTTCTTTTATATATATATAGATTTATTAGTTATTTATGGTCATCATTGAAATACAGCTTGATTCATTTAATATTATATATATATTAAAGCGAGAGGTGTTGCAAATAGTTCATTCTTTACTTTTTCGTTTGCGCCTCTTTTTTTTTTTTCTTTCTCTATTAAGTTTTTTTTTTGCGTTTTGACCACCAACTTTTTTATTAAGTTTTTCTTTTCCTATTTTAGCCACATTTTCTATTCCTTTCATTAGGTATGTCTTTTTTTCCCTCATTTTTTCCCACCAACTTTTTGGTTAGGTTTTTCTCTCATAATTTTTATTTTCCCACCGTTTTGGCAACCAACTTTTTTGTTAGGTTTTTTTACCCCTTTTTGCTGCATTTTATTTCTTTCTTTTTTACGTTGTGTCCGTCTACGTTCGTATAGTACTTTCGTCTTCGTTCGTCTGTAACACCCTTTTTGGTTAGGTTTTATTTCCCCTACTTTTGTCAGATTTTATTTATCTCTTTTTTACGTAGTGTCCGCCTACGTTCGTATAATAATTTCGTCTCCGTTGCTCTGTAACACCCGATCTTTAACCCAAGTTGCTCTACGTTCGTATGATATTTTCGTCTACGTTCGTATAGCAATTTTTTTATGCGGCATTACTCTACGTTCGTATAGTACGTTCGTCAACGTAAGTTGTTTTAATTTTCTTTCCCAATTTGGACACCGACTTTTTGGTTAGGTTTTTTCTTACCATTTTGGCCACCAACTTTCGTTTACGTTCGTATAATACTTTCATCTACGTTCGTGTACGTTCGTATAATTCTGCCGTCTACGTTCACGTTCGTATAGTTCTTTCGTCTACGTCCGTATAGTACTTATGCCAACGTTCGTCTGCATTCGTATAGTACTTTTGCATACGTTCGTGTGCGTTCATATAGTCCTGTTGTCTACGTTCGTATAGTTCTTTCGCCTACGTTCGATCTCCCATTGCGTAGATCATGGCTAACGGCGCAACGCGCCGTACTTCGAAAACACTAGTTTAATGAAAAAGTCTTTGCTATAGATTAGCTAGGAGACTTGTAGCTATGAATCAAATTCGTTGTTATGAATTAGCTACGAATTTGATCTTAGTGTAGTAGTGAAACACAACTTGGATTTCTAGAATTTGATGTTTTCTACTTACTATCATTATAATCAGGTTCACTATTTTCATTAATCAAATTACATTTAAAAATCACTAAATTTATTCTCCCCTCTTCAAATAAATAGTGTTTTTATACCCTTATAATTACGTTTTCTCTCTCATCTACTCACAACCACTATAAGGGCGGGCAGGGCGGTCGTGATGGGCTGACCGTGATGGCCGTGACCATCATGTACACCCCCCCCCCCCAAATTATCACGGCTGTGATGAGTAAAGACCGTGACATATATCGAAGTAAAAGCAGCCAAAGTTAGCCAAAGTAAAAAAAAATGGAGAAAAGACAAATGTGGTGGTCCCATCTTTTATTATAAAAAATAGTGATGGGAGAAAAGACAAAGGTGATGGTCCCATCTTTTATTATAAAAAAATAGTGATGGATGTGTTGAGATGAGGTGTCACAAGTTGATTGGGTGTGATAGAATGTGATAGAATGTGAACACCACCACATGAGTTAAGTAATAAAATGTGATAGAATGTGATGGAATGAGGTGGCACAAGATGATTGGGTGTGATAGTGTGATGGGGTGATGACCACCCCATCCACCCTAACTACTTTTTAAATATGAAAAACTCACTCACATAATAGGGTGATGCTAATGTAAATGCTCTTAAGCGGCAACCATAACATGTAATGTTTCTAACATATTTAGAACGTTCTCAGTTTTTAACAAGAAATGTTGGTGTAAATGGGGTTTTGGTTCGGATATGCGTAAGGAAAAGGTAGTCGATTGGTGTGCATGGTTTTAGTAATTAAAAAGATATCATTTTCCCGGTGTCAAAAACTTGGTGTTTTAATTCAGAAACTTTGGTTCGGGTAAAATGACTGATTTTTACTAAACCGGTTTTACCAGGTTTTAAATTTATAAAGTAAACAATATTTACTTTCGAAACTAAAACCAACACATAGGCAGAGAACCTGACGTGCATAGTATAGTTTCTAGGGTAAATATTGAGTATCGTATCCCCAAGGATCACACTTTCCCCTACTCAACCTTACATCAATTTACTGATCGGGTTTTAAAAAGAAAAATAAAACGGAGGGGTTCTTTAATAAAAATAGTTTTTGAAAAAGGTTTTGGTTTTGTAAAATAAAAAGATAAAAATAGTAGAGTAGTATATTGTGCATATCTCGGGGTCCTTTGATTTAATAGTTAAGTTTATTATTAGAATTAATAATTTAAGTTAGTTAATTTGTGAGGAACACGAGAGGGATCTTGAAGTGTTGACTCTTTGATAGAGAAGCGGAGGCTACTACTGCGTAGAATGCTAAACCTCTCCAGCGTGCGTCCACCTGGGGTCTCCGCCAAGGCCTCGCGTATAGCGGGCTCCTCAAACCGCGGTCAAGTATCTGGTATTTGAACTCACCTTCTTCTTAAAGCGGAGGCTTCACTTCCGACCTGGAACACCGTACACCTCGTCTTAGCTCTCGCGTTTCGTACCGAAGGGTCTCGCCTTAAGGTCATTCCCGAGTAGGTCAACAACGAATCCCCATTGGTTAACGATACTAGATCGAAGGATCTCTCTTACATTTGATATCAGGAGACCGTACCCCCATTGGTTAACGGCGTTGTACTAACGAGAACTAGATAAAGAATCCGTTATTTGTTTATCTTTATTGTGACACTTAATATTTAGTGATCAATTAAATATCAAGTTGGTTTAATCAATGATAACTTAATTACCCAACCCTTAACCTCTCGAACTGGATGAAACCCTTGATAAAGGTGGCACATAATCCTAAAGGCGTATGATACAAGAGATCACTGGTGCGCCCTTAGGGAAACCTCTCTTTACCAAGAAGATCACCCAATCATCTGGTAAGTACTAGAAATGTGTCACTCAGATCTGGTCCACTTCAGAAGCCATTGCTTAGAACCCGGTTCGAATATCAGAAGCCCGAAGGATCTGTCTCACTACCGATTTCCTTGCCTTGTATCTAGTTCGGGATTACCAGAAGCTGATTAAACCTCTAGTTATTTAGTTAAGTTAATCAATTATTATTTTATATTTTCGGATGAGCTCACAAGTGCATGGGTTTTTACACACCATGGGTACACTCATGAGTTCTCCTACTAATTTAACATTGATTTTAGGTTTAAGTTATCATCAAAGCAAACCTGTCACAAAGATAAACAAATAAGGATTAGAAGAAGAGGACAACACAAATAACTAAAAATAAACTACTAGTAATAATAATAAAAGTCTACAAATCAAGTGGGTTCGTAATGATAGAAAGATACAACCATAAAACATGATCAACACAAGAACATGGCTGCTCATAGACAAGCTATCCATCTCCAAGTGATATGTAGCTCTCTTGATCCTCACGACCCTTGATATTTATTGCATAACTACTCTACGATCCTCTTCTTGGCCAAGCCGATCAAGGTAGGACGATGCCTAATCATTGAGGGATGTTAGGATGGCCAGAAGGCCTCCCACAAGACCCCAAGAGAGCACAAGAAGGGATGAACAAATGGTGAGGGTTGGCTTGCTATTTATAGACTTCCCAGGGGCCGCACGGCCGTGCCAACATGTGTCGAGGGCGTGCTTGCCGTTACACGTACGTTCTGTTGCTGCATGGCAGAGCTTGTATGTACTTTCTTGTCTGGCACGGCCGTGCACATGCATGTGGCACGGGCGTGCAATGTTCTTCAATCTTGATTTCTTGCCCTCCAAGTTTCCTGCGTTGTCTTCTCGCGTGCAGGTGAGTGTGGGCGTGCAAGGTCACTCTGGGACTGATTTTAGCTTTGTTTAAGTCCCGGGATTGTCTTCCCAACATACAGGGAACAGGCTTCAAGTCAGGTATCTTCAGGAATCTCCAGTTTTTGCATGTTTTCACCTGGAAATCCTTCGTTTCCATCTTGGAGCTCCAATTTCCTGAGATAAACAAATAGGAACGAATTAAGCATCAATTATAACTAACATAAGCCTAATTGTGACCTATTTTGGGACTGTTTATGCCTGTTTTATATGTTAATTCTGTGAGTTATCATCGATCGAGCTTTTCTCAAGCGAGCTTTTTTAACAGCCCTATATATTACATAAAGTACAAACACACACACACATATGTGTGTGTGCGTATGTGTAATTTGTGTAATATATAGGGCTGGTAATAAAACTCGCTTGAGAAAAGCTCGACTATAAAGAGCTTGGCTTAGCTCGGCTCGGTTTATAAACGAGCCAAGCCCGAGCTAAGGTAAGTTCGACTGGTGGTTCGCTCCTTAGCTGACTCGTTGGCTCGCGGGTTTGGCTCGTTTAAATTATAGTCTAAATTACAATTTATGTAAATTGTAACAAAAAATATATATGAGCAAAATATTCAAATAACTCATTTTTATATAACCAGTTTTTTATTTTCCAATAAAGAAATAAGTACAAACTCATAAAAATGATTATAGTTCACAAACTACTTATTTTGTATTATTGGTTAAGTGATTTGACGTAAATAAATACAAAAATAAAATAATAATTTCTTATATAATATAAATATTTTAAAAAAATAAAAAATAAATAAATTGATTGGCTCGTGAGCCGGCTCGACTCAACTCGTTTAAAAGAGTCTAGCTTGAGCCCAAAATTTAGGCTCGGTAAAATAAATGGGCTCGACTCATTTGTAAATGAGCCTAGCCCGAGCCCGCCCTGATTCAACTTGGCTGTTTACAGCCCTAGTAATATATAAAACCTTTTTGATATAAAAATAGGTTTTCGTGAAAAACCGACGATAGGCCCGGAGTCCTTTTCTACCCTAGTCTGGGTCGGCTCTAAAAATAAAACTTACCTATGTATGTCTAAGGTGTAGCCGTTAAAAAATGTATGACTAAGACTATGTGGTGTGGTTGAAGCAAAGGCTTTGGAAGTCTTCCCCCCATGTCAGCAAAAAGTGGGTCAGCCTTGGTTTTAGACAACTTGAGAACTACCTAAGGGTGTGGGGGTAGTCTTCCTTGGATAGTCCTCCACTTCTATTGGTCACTATTTTTTTTTATTTCTAAATTTTAAATAAGTAAATAATTAAAATAAATAACATAAAAGTCACATAATATTAAAAAAAACGTTACAAATAAAACAATGTCGAATAATATTAAAATTAAAGTCGACATTACAAATACAAAATAAACGAGACCTTAAATTTAAATAAACAAGCGTCTGACTATACTTGTTAATGATATCTTCTTGTAATTTTTCAATAACTCGACGCCTCGCTTCGTACATGGAGCTTGTGTTGATTTCTAAATCCTTCGCCTCTTCGATTTTGAGCTTTTCATTCTTCACCTTTAGCTTTTCCTCGTTGAGTCGGTTGAAAGCTTCGATCTGAGCTGTCAAAACATCAATCTTTGTTGCGCTACCGTTCCCCGACCAGCTTTGTTTTTTGGCCGCTTCCTTTTTTGCTTTATCCCGACCTATTTAATTTACCGGAATTAGAATATAATAACTTTTAATTAACAAGTAGAATAAATTTTAAAACGGGACAAACCCATGGGACGATGAGCCTCCTCGATCGGGATATCAAACTCCGCTTCCTCATTGATGTCGATTTTCACAAGATGACTCGAGCTTCCCTCTTGTGAAGCTTTAGCATTTGTCTTTCTACGCTTTGCTTTTACAACGGGGTTTGGGACCATCGCCCACTTTGGTTCGTTCCTCAAAAGTTCCCAAGCCCGAACAAATTTGAATCCCCCCGGTTGCGTATCACTCCACTTCTTCATAGCGTCATTAAAAATCATACTTTCGTTGTATCCACTAGGGGGTTCGACTGGATTTGATTATAGAAACCGGCAAATAATGTACACGCCTTGTTTATTTTCCTAAACTTTCCGCTAATCGAGTCTAAGTCTCGGTAGGGCTTCGGTGCTTCCATTCTTTTGTGGAAGTTGCTTTTACATTTCTTCCAAAAACCGGTGCTATTTTGGTTGGTGCCTAAATTTTTTATGAATAGTAATCTTATTAAATTTTATTATTAGTACTAAAGTAATACTTAAATACTATGCAAAAAAAATTGTAACAATATACAAATGTAATAAAAAAACGTAGTTAATTAATTACCAACAATGGGGCAAGTGGATGTTTCTAGCCACGCTAGAACCAACGCCTCAACTTTGGTTCCCGTCCATGATTTCTTAGGCAATTTTTCACCACCCTTAACCTTTGCCTTTCCTTTGCCTTTTCTAAGTGATGGTGATGGTTGCGTTTCCGGAACAATTTCGACCTCATCATCATCTTCCTTGTCTACGAGCCCCATAGGACGAGGTACTTGTGGTGTTGTAGGGCTTGGTTGAGGTGGTTGAGTTGGTGTAAAAGTAGTAGTAAACATAGGTTGTTGCATTTGCATTTGACTTGGTTGTTGAAACGCGTTGGAGGAGGATTGTTGGTAGTTCGCAAAGGAGGATGGCACTTCGGGAAGTTCGCGTTTGGATTAGGTGTTTGGTTCGGGGTGTTCGTGTTATTTGAGTTATATTAGTTGAAGGGATCCATATTGTTTTTTTATAAAGTTTGAAAGAAATTGAGAAGAGTAGAAGAGTATTTGGTTTGATTGTAGGTTGGTTTTTTTTTTAAAAAAATGTATTGTTGTATGTTAAATAGAGATTTGTTTGTTTGTTTTTTTTATTTTTTTTAATATTAACGGTCATATGACCGTTGAGGAGGAAGGTGCACAAATCATCCACCAATCACAAGGCACGTCTTCGGCGTTCATTTTTGGCCGTTTTGGCCTGGTGTGGGTCGACCGGGGCGGTATTAGCCGGCCCAAGATGGGTTCAACACTCAACGGGCTCAAGCCGCCCCCACACCACATAGTCTAAGGCGCCCATGTTTTATTTTGATTTTTGAGCAATGGTAATAGAAAATGTGTTCAATTAAAATCGTTGATTTTACATGACTTTATATAAATATATTTATTAGATATTTATGGTCATCTTTGAAATACAACTTGATTCATTTAATATTTAATGAAAAAGTTCGCTATAGATTGGCTACGAGACTTGCAGGTATGAATCAAATATGTTGTCATAGATTAGCTATTGGCCTTAGCAAATACCTGTTTATGCAGTAGTGAAACACAACTCGGATTTTTAGAATTTGATGTTTGCTACTTAAACCAAAACCATGTGTAGTGGTAAGTGAAAATTTTCAAGTCTTATGGGGCATTAAACGACATGTGGCATGTGAGTTCCACATGGAGCTTGAAAATAAAAAAAAGGTGTAGTGGTTAAGTGAAAAATTTCAAGCCCTTTCTTTCTAAACCCCTCACCTCTCTCTCTAGACTGAATAATGCAATATGAATGGCCCTCCTTTTTTTCACGCCGTGGAAAATTCCACAACAAACAAAATTTTGAACAAAAAACGCCCAAGGGAGCGGTGTTCACCCCGTGGATGGGCGTGAATTTGCCTAAAAAACGCCCAATCTTATTCCCACTACATATGGTAGTGCTAAAAACTCTTATGTTAAATAAATAAAATACTCATAAATGGATGAAGCTAGAGTCATCAAAGTCCATAGTCGACGAAAAAAGAGCTGATGACTGAGTTGATACGACCCGACCCGCAACCCGACTCGTTAAGACCAAATTGAAGGATTGCAAGCCACGTTTATTTTACATGCATGCATTTAGGAATTAAAAGTTACATGTTTCCATTTTGTGTTCATCGTGAGCCTAAATTCTAGTTTCTACTTTGTGCACTAGTTCATGTATTTTCCTTATTTTTAGCTCCTACTTTCTCCACTACTTCATGCATTCTCCTATTTAAATTGTAGGTTTTACAAAGTAAAACCTATCATGGGTTTTCTCTTTGTTGTCTAAATTTAACGAGCTAACATCTCATAGAGTGATTCGTCGTTTTACATGTTTGATTTACCAGTCTCGTTATATACTTATTTTTATTTACATATCGAAATCGCCGCGATGGATCATAACCCACTAGTCAAAGAAAAATTACAATTCTCTAGTAGAGTAATAGATGTTGTAAAACAACGACCTACTAGCAACATACAAAGTATAAGAACTATGAACAAAGATTAGAGGAAGATAGATAGAATAAAGATGTCTTATCATTAAGTGTGTCTAATACAATATACAAAGCCTCTATTTATAGGCTCACACATTAATACAATGAGTAATGACAATTGGGAGTTAAGGACGTGGAGAGTCACCATATTATTGGTGCATTCATAACACTCCCCCTTGACTATCCACATAATGTAATAAATCAATACACAATTCTTATAATACGCTTGGTGATGCTGCCTCGTTAAAAACCTTGCCAGGAAAACCCAGTGGGACAAAACCTCAGCTAAGGGAAAAAGAGTGCAGGGCGTATTACTCTTCCTGATACTTCTGGATAAGGTATGTTGCCTCATTAAAAACCTTACTAAGAAAACCCGATGGGACAAAACTTAGTGAAGGGAAAAAGAGTGCAACGTGTCGAATACTCCCCCTCATTTTAATATGTATCATTTGAATGATGGTGTCGATCTTCTAAGAAAGTTGCTCAAAGTTTTGTAGTAAATAATTTGCGTTCTTGATCACTTGACGTGAAAATCTTTAAGTTGAATCATTGATGTATGATCTTCATTCCAGAATTTTAGTCCCTGCTCTCGTAAGTGCAATTCTTTAAGTTTAACTAATGTTGCCTCCTCTCGTAAATAAATGTCACAAGATCAACAAATGTGATGTGTTATATTCCCTGCATCTACAAGACTAACCAAACTTGTTTGCATGGGTTAGTGAAATATAATCAAATATCGCTCATACCTGAAGTATTTGTTTTAACTCATTTCGGTGTCTCCTCGCTTGACATAGACTATATTATGATAATAAGTTCATGTGAAAAATATAATAATCATGCATAATTAGCAAGACATATACTAATGTTCATATATATTTAACTATGGTACTTCTAGAGTGAAAATCTCTACTTTGGTAGGAAATGAAATGAATAATTTTCCATATCAAGTAATTGGACAACCTTTAATGCACTTTAAATATGAGCTATGTCCATTGTAAAATGTCCCACCATCTTTTCAAGATATACTTTGATGGATTGGTAAACATATCATATATACTCGATTATAGGTCAAGCAACAAGTGCACTATGTCAAGGACTTTCAAAAATCCCCCTTTTAAAAGTTCTACAGAGTCTCTCGACAATGCTCAGACATTATCACTGTAAACTGCGAGTGAACTCTTAAAAGAAAACTTTTGATACAAGCTGGATAATACAATCAAACTTATGTTGCTCTTTATTGGGATATCTCATGAGTTTTATAACACTCAACCCCCTTATTTAGTCCATACATATTATATTACCTTTACATAATACTTCTTAAGGTATTGATATCAATGATGCAGGCATCATCAGTCCATCAAGGACTTTTCCATCTTGACCAATTACGCAAGTACATTAACTCTTCAATTGGAAGAACAATAACATTTATTTCTCCAATATATATTGTACCATTCTTATACATTAAAGTATCATAATCACCAGGTTCAGTTTATCACCTGTGGTGTATTGGTGCACAATAATTACATCCTACGATGTTTCGTATTACCTTTTAAGCACCCAGTTGCTTTAGGATACTCATGAGGAGTTCCACTTATATTCAATTCAATCATATAACAAACATAACGTATTCAGAATTGAATCTATTTATTCCGATCATAACGTTCTCGAGAACTTACGTTACAAGATTTTGACACATTAAATCCTTCATCAGGTATTTTCATGTAAACTTTCAGTGTCAAGTAAATCATGATATTTATTAGACGCATTTCAATTCTCTCTTTGCATTACCAGACTAATAACACAATGAAAAATCATTGTATCCACCACTGGAGAATGCGTCTCCTCATAATCAATTATGGGTCTTTGCGAAATTCTTGTGCCACCAATTTTACCTTATATCATTTTCTTTTCAAATGTTGATTCGCACAAAAAACCTTTTCGTATCTATATGTTTTACAACTTTTGTTGTATGGACTACTGGTCCAAAACTTTTCTTTCAATAGAGAATTTAACTCTGCCGCATTTGCGTCTTTCCATTTCGGCCAATCATTTCTTTGTATTCATTCATAGGCAGATCTTAAATCTTGATCCTCATTTTAAGCGCTACATTACATAAAATTTATAACGACGTCGATTTTATTTCGATTCCATGCATTTCGTAGACATGATACTATAAAACGAGATCTCTTTATTTTCAGGTACCTGAGGTTCTTCTGGAACCATCATGTCTAATGTCTCTTCAGGAGACCTTTTTACTATCACCTCGACTTGACCATCTTTCTTACTTGCTCCAATTTCGAGGATTTTTATTCTTGGAACCGACTAGTCTACCATGCTTCAGGCATGCCATAGACATATCACCAATGTATGGTTGCCCTTTCTGGGACACTAATTTAATTGGAGCACTAGCAGTTGATACATGTGACTTAGCTAACCACTATATTTATGTCAGTGAATACATCTGGTAATCAATTTATTCTTGTAAATGAATTATCCTTTGTACTTTCAGTTCACACTTATTAATTTGAGGATCAACTGATAATTCATTTCATCTTTTCAACTGCTTTTTATCTCCCCCTCATGTTGGAAATATGGATCGTTAAAATAAAAATCAATCAATCAAATCGCACCTTTAACGACTCTAAGTACGTGGTTATCAATACTTATTCTTATCCAACATATATTCTCAACATTCTTTGAAGTCCCATCTTTTGTGCATTGTGGTGGATCAATTGCAAAAAATATCGCACATCAAAACAATAGATGGGAAATGTTTGGTTCCTGACTGAAAACCAATTATAATGGGGAAAGGTTAAATAACTTATTGGCTTGATGTGGATTACTATTAGTCATGTATAACCACATGTACTTATATATAAACATGTACTTTTGCTCTCATGATTATTATCTTTGCAATAAAAATTAGATGTTTAGTGATCTTCTCACCAAAACACGTATTCTAATTATCATTACTAACTTGAGAATTAAATTCACAATTATAACCAAAATAAACATGCCACTCTGGAATAATATGCTTGCTATCTTATTAGCTAAGTCATAAATCATGCAAACTTCAGGTTGCGAACTTAATAACCATTTAGACGATGCATCGATTTAAATACTAAGTGGTATAATGTTAGGATATATGTATCCTTTATTCACTTCCAGAATATTTAGGGATACTCACCCTATATGGCAAATATATAATTTCACTTTTTGAGCAAACATTACATGATATGTATAAGATGGAAGAATCCTTAAGTTCTTCATTATGTTCACATCATCAACTCGGTGTGGTCTTACCGGTCATGCCAACTAATTAAATAATTATGATCCATAAATTTCTAGTTTATGATCATATATGTATTACTTGCACGTATGTAATACAACCGTAAGATATGAGAGTATGTATGAAATATTCAAACCATCATCTCATTATTAATCATGACCATCATTACAATTCCAAATGGTCAATCTCATCATTACAAATTTCTCAATTATCTCCCTGATCATTACCTTTACAATGATCAATATGTAGTCACATTCAATTTAGGGAATGGAGTATAAACAAAACAAGCTTCATAACTTTTCATTATTTACTCAATCACCAGAATATGAGATGATTTCAAACTTTTCATACTCTCTTAAGGATATGGTTACTTCAAATTATTAGACATGTTGCACTCTTGCTTGTCAAATACACGACAAGAAATAGGAGAGAATAATATATCACTATTTCAAACATTCTTTTTATACACATGTTTCCCATATCATATTCTCGTGTAATTACTTACTTAGTGTGCAACTTCTTGTGATCGATTTCAATGTTAACATGTTGACCATATTATCAACATGACGATCTTTACAATTTCCTCATTCACCATGATCATGACTTTTATACCGATCATTGTATAATTATCACAATATTAACTTATTTGATCTCATTAACTTGAGCATCATAATCATTTCCTTAACCACCGTGATCATGAACTTTACATGAATCATTATACCATCACATTCACACCAAGGAATGGATTATAACTACATAACTTTCATGGTGGCATCGTTATCCTTAATTATGTACATGGTCATGACTTTTTACAATGATCATTATATCACATTCACTTCAGGGAATGGATTAGAACAATACAACCTTCATGGTGGTTGTTTCAAACCTAGCATAAATATTTCTTAATAATATTGCTACTTCAAGAGCATATATGAGATATGACAATGGAAACTGTTTTAATCAACTTGTATAAATAATCTTCTCATCACATAACACTAATTGAGAAGAAGTTATATGACCGAATCATTATGATTTATCGATCAAAATTCTTACAAGCTTCCATAAATTTATAATAAATGAATCTTGATCACAATTAAATAGTATAACTTGTGACAATATACCATAATGTTCTCTTCAAAATTGATAACATACGAAACACAATGTATACATAAAGTTGGATTATATACTTCATGATGTTATAACGTGTAAATAAAACAAGGTATGGTACAACTTTATGAAATAAAGTGTTTTCATCATTTATAAGAAAACATATAATTTATGTATTAGTTTACCATGAAATAAGAGGATATCATATATCTATATATTTGAGTAAAACCAATTGCTTAGAACATAGCAATCAAAAACCTATGGGTATTATAATCAACCACGTAAAAGCAAAAGTAAAGATATTTAACCTTATTCGTAAGTCAATTATTTCAAAAATAAAAATAATAAAACATAACCAAACAACAAACTAGTATTAATAATCTCTCTAGTTTAATTTTGACAGGAGCCAAATCTAAAAGAAAGTATTTAACTAAATATATAGTCTCAAGACCTTCTATTTTCTCCATACATAAATAAAGTTGTAAATATAATTCAGGGATAAGGTCAAGCCAATGAGTATTATTATCTTTTTTTATATTTCAAAGCTCTATTCAAACTAGAAGATTTTATATGGTACAAATCAGAACAAACGAGGGCTTATTTTATAGACATAAAAGACGACATGTTATCGGGCGTTCATCTTATTTTTTTTCGTTCCATGAACAGAGCAAGAATAATGTGCATCAATATAATACAAACAAACTATAAAAGCGAAGTTTACCTTAATACCTTATATTCCATTTGAACTCTTCATCAGAACTAAAAGTATATCCATGATTAGTTTTGTTTCGGAACAGAATTAATGAGTCCATCATGTCCACACAGCCAACATCCGGAATCCTCAAAAGACAGAAATAAAAAAAAAACATAGAGGCAAGTGTTGAAGGTATTGGGTAATTAACACTCTCGTGCTGATAACGTGTTGTAAAACAACGACCTACTAGCAACATACAAAGTATAAGAACTATGAATAAAGATTAGAGGAAGATAGATAGAATAAAGATGTCTTATCATTAAGTGTGTCTAATACAATATACAAAGCCTCTATTTATAGGCTCATGAGTAATGACAATTGGGAGTTAAGGATGTGAAGAGTCACCATATTATTGGTGCATTCATAACAATAGAATATTTATTTAATATTTAATTTACCCAAAGAAATCACCTCTATTTCTAAATTTTAAAATTAAATACAACCAATCAAACAAACACCGAGCAGCCATGTGTGTCCACATCACCAACCACTCAATCAAACTTTCCACCTGGTCACATCCAACCGTTCTACATTTGACACCTGGCACCATTTCCACCCTACGTGTCATCTCTTTAACCCAATCCCCTTCCCCACCGGACCACCGTACCACCACCCTCTTACGGTTGTCTCCTCCCTCTTTTTTACAATATTCCGATCACTCTCTCCAATAATTTCATATCTGTTTCAATATTATAAACAACAATACAACAATCAGCTGCACAGGTTATTATCTGTCTATTTTATTTTGATCTTTTCTCTGTTTTCGGTTATAAATATGTTATTATTATTACGCACGTGGTTATTTTATTCTGATCTGGGTCTGATTAATATCGTTTTAATTTTATTATTAGTTTTATGTAATGATTTGTGTTGTGTTGTGGTTACGTTTGATTAGGTGCCAATACCATTTTTATCGAATACTTGAATCATAAAAATATGGTACCCATACATGTAAACTGAATAGATAAAATTGGTACGGATACGGGGAAATAAAATCTCAATCCCTATTTTCAACGAGTTGATGAGTTGATTGTGTTGTGATTTAGTGGGTTATGATCAAATACACAAGGTGAAATATGTACGAATACCATTTTTATTGAAAAAGTAACTGGTACCGATACCGAAATCCTAAAAAGTTGGTACTGATACATGTATCAAATAGGTAAAATCGGTATGGATACGGGTATTTGGAAAAAAATATTATCTCTATTTTCAACTATTTGATGAGTTGATTGTGTTGTGGGTAAGCTTGATTAGGTACCAAATACCATTTTTACCGGAAAAACTACCAAGTACAGATACCGATTACCGAATACCGAATCATTAAAATATGGTACCGATACACGTCGACCGAATACGTAAAATCGGTACGGATACGGGTAAGGGTCGGTATAGATTACCGGTACGAGGTATTTCGGAAAAAAAACTCATCCCTATTTTCAACGATTTGATGAGTTGTTTAAGTTTGATTTGGTACCAATACAATTTTTACCTTAAAAGTATTGGTGCCGATACTGAAAGCCTAAAAGCTTGGCACCGATACATGTACTGAGTACGCAAACGGTACAGATACAGGTACTCGTATGGGTACAGTACAGGTACGGGTATGTCCATTTGGAAAAAAAAATCTTATCCCTGTTTGTTGATTGATGTTTTGACATGTAGATTTCATGGGAGCTGGTGAAGGGAGCTCACCTGCTAAACAATCTAAACCCTCAGTGACTCAGGTTGTGTTACTATTTCTTTTTCTGCAAGTTATTATTATTATTTTTTAAGAAAAAAAAGTGTTACACAAAATAATATCCAACTCTTACCATATGTTCAGGAAACACATCCACCTACTTATGCTGATTGGTCAGCCTCAATGCAGGTGCATGATAATAATAATGATAATTATAATATGATATGATATAAATATATAATCAATTTGTTTGTAATTCTTTGGTTATGAGTATTGAGATTGGTTCTTATGGAGGTTTACGCGTTTTATGTTAGGCGTATTATGGTGGTGGCGCGCCTCCACCGTTTTATCCCCCAATTGTTGCATCTCCAACTCCTCATCCATATATGTGGGGAGGCCAGGTTATCATCATCATCATCATCATCATCTGTAGTTAGTTAGTTAGTTAGTTATTTGTTAGTTAGATTTCGAGATTTATGGATATACTGATGTATGCTTATGTAACTTATTTCAGCATCCTATGATGCCACCATATGGGGCTCCAGTTCCATATCCAACTCTATATTCCCCGCCTGAAGTTTATGCTCATCCCGGCACGCCTATGGCAATCCGCCAGAAGGTAGCATCAAGTTCAGGGAATGATGGTACCACTACCCAAAGGTGTGTTACTGTGTATGCATCATACAGATTCTAGAGTGTTTTCATTAGTTTAAATTTAACATGCGACGTTGTTTATTCTTTATATCATGCGAATCTAATTATAAAATTTGAACATTAACAGTGCTGAGAGTGAGAATGATGGTTCTTCGGATGGTAATTTAAACTCTGACCTTTTACTCGACTCTTTTTATTTATTATATAGGATAATAATTTTCATTTTATGCACAGCTAATTTGCAGAATGACAAGTCTGGGAACCCGGTTGTTCATACGCCTGCTACTGCTAAAAACGTAGCTGCAGAAATGCAATCAAATCCTTTGGGTGCTCCTCAAACAGGGGTGCCACCACCGATAATGGGACAGTGGCCACGGGTATGAATCAACTTAAAAAGTGTGTTTATTTTCTGATTTATATCTGCTTATTTAGATGTTATATTGTTATTAGCCGGACGCTTTATCTTTATTGATTAATAATCATAATAATTAACTAATGCAACTATCATACAGCAGGACGAACGAGAACTGAAGAGACAGAAGAGAAAGCAATCTAATCGGGAGTCAGCTAGGAGATCGAGAATGCGCAAGCAGGTAGTTATTCAAGGAATGCAGAAAATTGTCTTGTATTAAATAATTTTTTTTAATAGCCGTGAGAATCTGTAACCGGAAAACTCACGCACCCCACCCATACCATGCTAATCACTGGGACCAGGTAAAACGGAGCTTACACTACCAGGTTAAGGCAAAAACCTGTAGAATATGGATTCGAAAATGAGTCCTCTACTAGAGGAAACCAGTCGCTTAATTTCTTTTTTTTTTTTAACTTATGCACCCAACAATGCACATTTGATCTCTGAAATTTAGTTGTGTTTAAATAATGTATGCGCAGGCTGAGTGTGAAGAGCTACAAGCACGAGTTGAGGTACTAAGCAATGAAAATCAAGCGCTCAAAGATGAGCTGCAGAGACTCTCTGAGGAATGCAAGAAACTAACAACTGAAAACGATTCTATGAAGGTTTATACTAACACCTAATAATTGACACTTATTAATAAAAATGTTTTGTTTCTTTTATTTTGTATTATATCAAACCATTGATAGTTAATAACTCAATGTTACTTGAACAGGGTAAGTTAACTAAGTTTTGCGAACCTGAGGCCGTTCCAAATGTTGACGCGCAACTTAAATCTCAGGAAAATGAAGGTCAGCAATAAGGGTGCGACAGGATCAGACGATTTAGGTGCTAAAACTACATACCTAGAAAAAAAAACATTTGCCCTTATCATAAAAAAGTTACCGTAGGATTGATTTATGAAACTCAAATGTTGTGTATCTCGCGTTATTTATGCCATTGGTCAAACTAATCAAAGAAGCGGCAATTGATAGGAAGCCGGAAACAAGCCTATATGGGTCTGACTCTTTTATAAATAGGCCTATGTAACCATTGAACTATTTCATTATTTGATTTCACTTCAGATATGAATATGAATATGATTGTCTTGTGCCCAACCAGCCGTCTAATCTGTCTGAACCAAGTCTTGATGGTTCTTCGCCTTAATGAATCAAAGGCAGGAACCTCGACACTTTGACAGGCTTACCGACTTATCGTCGTCTGTGTTTTTGAGTCAGGTTATCATAAAACATGTTTAGTCATCAGCAATATCCTTTAAAGACCTTTATTTTCTCAGCAACACACTATCTTTTACTATCGTTTTTTCATTTCCTTCTCGTTAACACCTTTTAAAGTTATTTCCGCAAGACAAAGCCCTGTAATGGGTCGTTTCTTGCAAGGGCCAAGGACGGCACACAGGCGTTTCCATTTCGTTTACACCTTTTACAGTTATTTGATTAACGGAATTTACATTTGTGGTTACAAAGGCGAGTAGGCGACGTCATAAACACCACAAACAAAGTCCGATAATGGTTAGTTTTGTCGCAACGACGACACTTAGGCGTTTGCAGAGCAAAGAACATGCATGTGGTTGGAAGTCTATGGTTATACGAAATGTCTGTATAATTGTACATAGAGATAAAAGTTGACCTCATTAGTTTTAAGTGTTTATAGTTATACATACATAACTGATTGTACAGCTTTACATCAAAGTATTTCACTAATATATGTTCTTGTACTTCTCTTTAGGTGATTACATCCTCACAATATTATTATTATCCCCTAAATCCCAAGTTTTAACTTATTTCCACATTCAAAAACAAAACAACACCCTAGGATAGTATGTCTATATGAATATTATTTTCCCACTACCTATCCTAAACCACTAAAACCTCCATGCTGACGTGGAAACAAGTGGCCTATCATGCCAACACAGCACCATCTCCGCCTGTCGTTTCGCCACGTGGAACCCCCTCACCTGCGCGCGCCGCAACAAACACTCCGCCTGAAACTCAGCAAACCGACTCAACTCAACCGCCCTCACCCCCGCCCTACCAAACACCTCCCGCCACGTAGGCGCCTGCCGCCCCGCCGCCTCCACCGCCGCCGTAATCTTCGGCATCAAAACAAACATCTCAATCTTCCTCATCCAATCACCCCCTCCCCCACCACTATTCGCCGCCTCCAACGATTCCAAAACCGTCGAATAGAACTCTAGTCCGTCTATTACCGTCTGACGAAACAACGACGGTTCTGTTGCCATTAAACCGTCGTTGTCCACGCAGACGATAACTTGCGGACCAATTTGATGGATATCATTAATAAAACCCGCACCTATACGGTGGAAGATCGCGGAGTTTAGTAAAACCGCGGTCTTCTCACCGTCTATGAACTTAATAGACTTAAATGATAAGTAGCCGAAGGTTTGAAACGAGACGAATTCTATATCGAATCGCAGTTTCAAACCGCGAGCGAATTGCCAGAGATTATCTCTGATCAATTTCGACTCGATATCGTATTCTTCAGGAACAACCGCGGTTATTCTAACCGCGGGTGAATGAAGTTTACTCACATCAGCTTTTTCCGCTACTTCTTTCATAAACGAAGCCAAATGACTCCCTAGACCGATGTCGAAATCGATGACGTGGATGATCATCGCACCGTCCACCGCCTCCAGCATCGCTTGGTTGGCGGTGAAGTCGGAGAACATCGGTATCGGCGAGACGTTGGAGAACGTTCGGTACGCTTTGATCGCTTGAATAATCTCGGAAGTAGTAGACGACTGAGTCGGCCGAGTTGGCCCGGTGAGTAGACTCTGAAGCGCCTCTTTGAAATAATAAGCGGCTCGCTGAAGCGGTTTTCCATTAGGCGCTTGGAGCCGCTGGTTTAGCCGGCTCAGTATTACCTGAGCCAGCTGGATAGACCGAGTTTCGAAGCACTCGGCTATCCGGATTAACTCATCCACGTAATCAAAACCGTTATTATTACTGTTACTATTACTATTATTATTATCGTCATCATCCTGACCCATGAAATCAAGCGCGCTCAGGTTCGGGTTCGGATTCGGATTTATGTTCTCGAACTCCGAGTGAAACAACATCGCGGTCGCGGGTATATTCGTGTCCGCGTGAATCGGTGGCAGCTCGGGAAGATCAAGCGGATAACCGGACTTACTAGAGTCATCATGAAGCCCTAGTTCCTTCATTAGTGAGTCCCATTCTTCAAACTGGTGGGTCATTCCATGCTCAATAGTATCATCCAATGCTAACCGATCATCTGACGATGAAAACACAACACTGTTATTGTTACCGTTACTATTACTATTACTATTATTATTATTGTTATGACTAGTAGGTTGAAACTCCAAAGCCTTACTAGTAACCGGACTAGGCGGGCTCCGTCTAAGCACGTCAAGTACTGACTTTGGTTCGTAACGGTTCGTTACAGTACCAGCACTACCACCACCAGCACCAGCACTAGCACTAGTGACTTGTTGCTTGATATTGGAGGAATTAATATTGTTTTGGGATGAAGTAAAGGGCAATTTCATTACTCAAACGTGACACAAGTGTGTGTCTAAAAGTTGATTGAATTTATTGAATATGATGGTGTATGTAAAGAGTGTTTTATGAGGTGATGATTATGGACTTTTGTAACCAACGAAAGTGGTGTTGGTGGTGGGGTATGGACAGCCATGGTTAATGGGGCATGAGGGACAATGATTTGACAACACATCTTTTGTGAAGGGAGTCATAGATTGATTGATTGAGCCATATCATAGAAACTTGTTCATGAAGATCTTCATAAAAATTTGAACTACTTTTGCTTTTGGGGATTAGCAAATTCTAAAAGCTTAGGTCTTGTACAAGTTTTAATGCTTATAGTACAAGTTGTAATCCACATGGTACAAGTTGATAAAATAGCAATGTTGGGAAAACAATTCATCTTTTGGCTTTTGTTGATTCTCTTGGTTTTCTACTTTTTTTAGAGTTAAGTGGGTTGACCTCCAACACCTCCGATCGCCTTTTGAAGTGTTACAATTTGGTAAGTTGTTAACAACACATGTTTAAATAAGCTAGTATAATCAATTTAAGTTAAAGAGTTTATTTTTGTAGAGGAAAGTTCTTGTACAAATAATTCTTATCATAAAAATAGCCTTTAATGTTAGAAGTGAATGGGTATATTTTTTTCATATTGTTAAACATGTACTTTGGTACTTAAATAAAAAAAATTGATGTAAACTACTGTAATTACTCTAATGACATAATTACGTTAACTTTTTTTTTGTATTATTTATCTAGAAAACATATTTAAGCAGATGGGAAAAAAATCAAAAAAAAAAAAAAAAAATTCCCCTTCACTTCTCATGGTTAGTAGGTTAAACCTATTTGTATTTGATCTTTACTCTATTTTTATAAAACCATAATAAGTTTTTAAGCATGCGTTAACTTATCCATGTTACATGTGTTTTTTGCCGGTTGAATTCTCGTCATCAACAAAAGTCGTAAGGCGTATGAGCATCCTTAATGAGGAATTTAACGTAATATATACGAAGTCGGTCGTATGTGAATACAAAATTATTCAACCTCATGCGTCTTGTATGTAATTGTAAACCCTAATGAAATTAACAACAGTTGTTATTAGAATCATGTAGACTTAACAACTATGTTGCCTTCAATGGTCATTGTTTTGTGTAATTAAATATGCTTACTTTTTTTTAACGGTAAGGAACGATATGTCAACTACTGTGCCACCGGGTGCTGTGACAGTGGAATAATTATTAATAATCGGTAAATCCTCGCCTCCCATCCGAGTCAAACCGGCCCCACCCGTATTCGCTCTGGATTGGTAACAATTTTTGTGAGTTGTTAAAATGTAACTGACTCGATTCCTGCCGCTAACGGATGGAAAATTCCATTGGTTTTGATACATTCATATATTCTGATAAATGATATGATAATTACTATTTTATTGTAGTGTGAACACATTTCATTTCACATGGAAAGGAACTCTTTTTATAATATGAGGCCTAAATTTTAAAGTGTGATTCTTAAGATTTGATCCCAAGATTCGAGTTTATTTTTCCGTTAATTAATCTACCTTACAATTTTTTTGTTACTTTTCTTCCACTAAGCTTATATATTGTGTTAAACTATTCACCAAACTATTCACAATTTTTTTTGTTACTTTTCTTCCACTAAGCTTAACACAACTAGACAAAAACTTGATGTACTAGACTATTATTTATCACACTATTGTTGTTGGTGAATCGTAAAGACATGATGAGCTTGGAACAATCTTCGGCTGGCATGAGACCAAGCGAACTAGCCGGTTATAGCCTCTTTGGGAAGTTTGAGAAAAAACTTTAATGCTAGAAATGTGCACTAGTTCTAGCATATAAAAATTCTGTCACCAGGTGGGCGTCTTCATATTTTCACTATGTTATGAGTCGTTTGTTAGGACCACAATGAACATATCACCATTAGTGATCTCATCGGACGCTCTCTCCACTTGTATTAATGCCCTTTTAGTGGTCGTCAAAGTTTTTCCTTCTATGATAACATTTCATCTATAGGAATCTAAATTCTTTCCATTAACGCCTTGCCAGTTGACATATTTCCCAATTCTATGAGTCTTCTTATCTTTTACATCCATTGTTAAGCCAACCTTGGGGGTGGGCGAGCCACACCCCCAGCCTAGGCCCGATTTTACAAGGGGCCATTTTTTTAAATATATATTATAGACGTATAAAAATATGACAACAAAAAATGTATTTTCCCTTTTTGACAATTTCAAGTTTTGCCCTAAATTGGTAATGGTTTGGAATTTTGATTTGTTTTTTAGAAGTTATGTCTCTTAAACAACCATCCAATGCTCAAAAACATTGTTAAAATATTTCTTTAATATTATTCTTAGGGCCTTAAGGTTTTCTTCTGGTTCGTATAAGACATCCTTCTTATAAGACATCTAAATCTTCATGACCTTCGCTACATTGTTTATTTGTCTCACATCCTTCTTATAGGCGCTTTACCTAGTCTGGCCTTTCACACCTCTTCAGATAATTCCACATGTTACACACAAAAAACAAATTAAAAACCACAAAATAAAAGTAGGTAGACATATGTTTGACATAAAAAGAACTGAAAAAATGTTAGAAATGCAATTTTTTTACCAACTAAAATTACCCCTATATGAATGCTATAAAATTTAATATTATGAATTCACATCGTTAGATTTCAAACCTAAAATATCAGAAACTGTAAATGGTTTACCATGGTGATTTGTTTTACTTACAGCCATATTATTTGAGAATTATTCTAAATTTATTCCACTAATTATTTATAAGTATATGCCAAGGTGTTAATAACAAAGAAACCTAACAAGCCATATATAGCAAATAAAATGCTGAATAGTCGGGAAAAAAAAAGATATAAGTCGGTAATGTGGAGGATAGAAGAATATATACTCAAAATCATGATACTAATACTTAGGAATTAAGGTTTCAAAATAAAGAAAAGCGTGTGAGATCATAATTTTTAATTAGACGCGAGTTGGTTGAAAAGACGACGAAATAATGGAGACAAAAAGACGAAGAAATAAGAGACTTGTAGATCACAAAAGTGATATAAAAAGAGGGCTAGTGAGATTCTTCTTGATTTAAATCTTTCACTCTCAATGGCAATAGAGAAAGACATGTCAAAACACACACACAAACCTTGCCATTGAGGCAAAACACAAAGAAAAATAAGGGAAAAAGGGAAATGTGTGGGTGCTTAGCTATTTCTAAAGTATGGTCGTAATAAATACAATTTAATATACAACTTTTATTTGCATTTTAATAAGAAAAGCAGGCTATAAAACATACACTAGTGACAATAAGGTTCTTCATGACCAATAATGTGGATGTGTTTGGTTGGAAAGATGCCCTAAAGTTTCTTTTTGTATGAAGGAAAGAAAATATGGGTTGAGACTTTAGAGCCATGCATGATTACCCTTTTTCTAGTTATAATCACTTAGTCATTGGGGTTTAGATAAGTCATCACTAGATCTCCTTTAACTATAACACAGATATTTGTCGTTTTTTTTAAGTTATATGTACGAATAAAACACAAAAAAAGGAGACTAAGATCATGAAAATGACAATTTTTTTGTTATATATGGTGATCGGTTATGGTTTGGCTCAAAATTCCTTTCCCATCTCATGATATTCCTATTCAACTTCTTGGTATGGCTATGGAGATGAAAGGTTCTAAGGATTGGAAGAAGTTTATCGGAGCGGTTCTCTTGGTAGCAGCTTAGGAGATATGGAAGGCGAGAAATGAGAAGACTTTCAACAACCATCACATTCACTTCACCAAGACGGCGGAACTTATTAAAGAAAACTCTCTTCTTTGGATAACGAGTAGATCTAAATATGCGAGCATTGATTGGAATAGGTGGCTTGAGTTTAACATTCGTGATGTGATTTTGTAATCTGCTCTGTTATAATTTCTGGTTTGTCGGGGTTCCAGTCACTTGCTGGCCTGGTTTCTATATTTTATATATTTCGCTGTTAAAAAAAATAAAAAGAACCTACAAGATTTATAATAACTTTGTATATCTACTTTATTTTCATATATCTATTTTTGTCTTTACTTACACTATTTTATCTGATAATTATTTTTATCTTTACTCACACTATTTTTATCTGATTATTATTTATAGGTATACTATCAAGGTGTTAATAAAAAAGAAAGCTAACATAAACTAAAAATGCTTTGAAATTTACAAATTTAACCTATTTTGTAAGAAAATAAATAAGAAAATTAGATATTCTAAAAAGGAATTATTACATATATCCTCCTGTTTGAAACACTAATTACATATTTACCCAATCAAAAAATTAAATTACATATTTCCCCTTCATCTTGCAAAATGACACAAATACCCTTAATTAATTAAAAAAATACAACCTTTTGTTCCTTCCCTCCCAAAACTCCATGTTTGACAACCTATATGCTAACCACCCAAGTGGCGATTAGAATAGTCTCGTTTAAAATCGACGATGAGAATCCGACGATAATGGGTCACTTGCAAATGTGCAACAGTTTTGAAAGTCAAGTTTTCCAAATGGGTCAACTACAAAAGTCAATATCTTATGATCAAATCTACTGAACAACATACATTTAGTGGCAACAACATAAAACAATAGAAAACAACATAAGACATTCATAACATTCAAAATTTGACCATAATGGTCATAAATAAGTCAACCAATGCCTACACCTGCAAATGTGCAGCAGTTTTGAAACTTAAGTTTTTCAAATGGGTCATGGGTCAAGTGCAAAAGTCAACATCTTATGCTCAAATCTACTGAACAACATACATTTAGTGGCAAAAACAAAAAAAAAACAAAATAAGACATTCATACCATTCAAAAATTGACCATAATGGTCATAAATAGGTCAACCAAGACCCATAAGTTCCTAAAGTCAACACACATCCAAAGTCAAGTCACAACCAAAATACGTAAACATAAACATAATATTGTTCAAATGTCATGACACAACCAACAGAGCCTACTAGTCAACCACTTGTGATCCACCATCCTAAGTGCCATTGCCACCACCATCACAACTGCCACTGCCACTACCAACCTGGGTAGTCTTCTTCAGCTTGCATTATCTCTTATTATGCCCCTTTTGCTTGCAGAGAACACAAGTCACTGTCTGACCTTTTCTTGGTAGTTTACCCCTGTCTGGAATGATTGGCCTTGTAAACTGATAATCAACCTGGCTAGCTTGACTAGACTCTGTCATTTCTTCTGCAGATCTCTTTCTTGCCTTTTTTATGGCCTGCCTGGTTGCTTGTGATGCTTTGGTGGGGTTATGGTGGTTAGGCATCATGATTCTAGCCATAAATCCATACCATTGATTGGAGCAATGGTACATTCATACACTCTCTTTCAGGTTTCCAACCAATAATGTCACACCCCGCCAAGGCAGAAACACGGAGATGCGACGACCGAAAAGTTTTCAAGCACAAGGTTCAAGCAACACATAGTTTTATTCAAATAGTACCACCGTATAAGATGTACATTGTCCTTAATTATTTAAAAACGTCACCATGGCGTTAACAAAAGAGAATACGTGTCTATTACTCTTGTGACTAAATAACAGTAGGACAACAAGGTAAAACCATCATAGTGGTACCACACAGTGCTTGCTCGAACCTTTCCCTCAAATCCCTGTGGCCCTCCATCTAGTTACTTGAAACACATGCATAACGAGTTTTGTCAACAATAATGTTGGTGAGTTCATGGGTTTTGTTTGTAATGTGTAAAGCCAACGTGTAATTTGTGTATGACCAATCATAAGCTAGCTAGGCAAATGATCACTGTGCAAACCATGAGTCATGTAACCAAACCTCTTGATTGTTGTGCCTCGCGCATTGTACACTAAAGACAATGTATGTATTGTAGAATACTAACACTCTTTTGTATGTGACCGGTTAGAGCGACTAACCAAGAGTGGGGGTGTCAACCCAATAGATCTATTAAAGTGTTCCATGGCTAGATGTTTAGCTAATGGTTACAGTAAACGATGTACGAGGACTAGTGAGCTCATGAACCAAAATGTCTCATGTTCCACATGGCAGTCATGATAGAATGTACACACCCTTGAAATTGACACAAGTATTGATGCATGTATTTCCCCCAAAATGAAAAGTAGTAAAATGGGGCCATGAAAACTCACCTGATGGGGTTGTAAGTGGTCTGGAATATGTAGCAACTATCGTCCGGATAGAGATTTCCCTATGATTATTGAGGACATGGTAAATCACAAGTTTTCATTGTTCACTATTCATTTTGTCTACCGATTAAATGGATTAAATCATGAAGTTATTATAAGGTGTTATTAAGTTATGGATTAAATCATTGTTCACTATTCATTTTCATGCATGTGTGCCTTATAACCGATTGTTAAATGGATTAAATCCGATTGTTTTGAGCTTGAAATGGTCTCGTGAAGTTATTATAAGGTGTGCTTATGAGTTTTGTGGAAAAACGAGTAGGATTATTATGTGTACTAGTCTTAGCTTTGAACTTAAGCCAAGTGAGCTTCTATGTATGAAAACCGATTTACATTTGATGTTTGGAGTCTCCATTTGATTCCAAAAATATGACCCGATCTCCCAAGGGCATTATTGTAACAACCCGACCTGGTGGGGCCTGGAAGAAATGACAGCTTGGTAACAGACTTGCACAACGGAAGCAACGATAACTAATATTTAAATGTTATATACAATTTCTAATCCAAAAAGAGTTGGTCAGCAATTATGCTGGTGAGTCCGTGTAAGTTGTTAAGTAAATCCAAAACGGTTTAATAGTTCAAAAACAAGTTTACACAGTTCTAAACATGGTGATGTACAAGTATCACACCTCAATCCTAACACGGAATCCATCTACTCCCATTATGGATTCCCTATGGCATAATATATGCCGCAACGGTCCGCATACCTCAGTGGAGGGTTTTCCGGGCTTCCGGATCCACTGTGCGTGGGGGATTCCCTAAGTAGTACTACCCATACATTAAGTGGCCCAACTCCCTTGGGTTAATGAGTGTGCATCTGGTTTCGGGAGCCCTTGTCACATCAAGTAAGTTTACACGTACAAGCATATGTTCACCCCAAAACATTAAAAACAGAAAAAAGGGAAGTACACGAACTCACCTGGGTATCGTATATGCTATGACATCTGGTAGTATGGTATTCTAAGTCGGGAGTCCACCTATCATTCATGTGCAAGGTCCTACTCGCCTCCTATTATACAAAATAGACACAACTCCTCCTAGCAGCTTCCTATTTTACAAACAAACCATTATTCCCATTAGCTTTTCAACTTATGTTGACCATCTTCAATATATGATTGACCAAAGTTAGTCACTGGTTGATCAATCAACTTCCTAAACCCTTGCCCTCACAATAGTAACACAACCCCCACCATTAAACACTATTTTCTAGAGCTTGTCATCTTAACCCATCGTCATCATCATCAGTTCAATAACCATCAACCTATACCATTTAATAAATCCATCATATGAACTCCAACCCATGACATTATCCATCATATAAATCCATACCCGTCATCTTCTAGCTTCGGACCGCGAGACCAAACCAACACCGGTACTCTAGACTAGCACCACCACCGTGTCATCTCTTAGCACAGCTGTTGTCCTCACCCATATTTAATATCGTCACCCTTCATCTTCAATACAACAGCCCTTTAACCATTAATAATCCCTAGCCGCTTCATTATAACATTAACCAACATCATTACTACTAATATTATTTATCATCATACTAGTTCTGAGAACAAATCATGATAGTCTATGAGTAATTACCTTAAATGATTGTGCCTACACCCATTCGTATCTCTAACCTTAGCCGTCGTCGACATTAGTACGAGTGGAACCTTAACCAGCATCAGAGAAGGGTTGCGCCACCATGACTAACCGTAACGGTGGTCGGAGCCCGAACGGTCTCTCCTTCTTCTTGTTCTCTATTCTTTCCTTTTTCTGATCTCTCTCTCTCTCTCTCTCTCTCTCTCTTACCTCTAATGTATCTCTAAATCAGTAAAGTGGTTGTTGAGGGGTTTGCTTTTCTGTTGAACTACCGAGCTCCTTCCTGCTCGGCCTCCCATCTCTCTCTCTTTCTAGATCGGTAATGTGAAAGGTTGTGTGTTTGTATAATATGGTATCAATATTAAATAAAGGGGTGAGGGTGAGGTGTACACGGTGGTGAATGTTTGTTACAAGGAAAAGGATGCCATGGGTGACTAATAAAAATCTAGTCACGGGTCAGTTCGTATTGCGTATTGGTCCGGCTCATAACGCGTGTTGTATAATAATATTTTAATACACAATGGTTCAGTTTTTAGTTTCGTGTATTAACGTACGGTTATACCCCTCTAAGCCGGTGTTACAATTATAAGGCCGATCGTGGTCATGTTGTATCAATATGATCATTCATGTGTTAAAACAACTATAAGTTACATTAATGTGTGTGCCTATGTGTTTTAGTCGATCAAAAGCTAACCGTGGGCGGGTCGGATGGACAAGATAGGAGTTTTAGAAGCCTGGAAACCTTACCAAGTGATAATGGATGTCGAGTAGCTCCTTAGCTCCCTCCAATAGCTTGCAAGGCTTCGGCTAGAGAGGTTCAAGACCCGAAAGTTTTAGAGGTAGAGAGTATGGTTTGGTGTGGCATTTGGAAGTGAAAGAACACCTCCTTTTATAGGTGATCGGCTAAGAAGGGGACAAAGCAAAAGAGGAAGGCCTAGTTATCTTGGATGAAGTATTGTATAAGCTATAGATCATAGAGTTTGTGAAAGAAAGTGACTTGTGATACACCTTGGCCGATTTTTGGATGGACATGGACATAAGGGGAGTGTTGACTCATCTAGGAATGGTTTAGAAGGTTTTGTTGTTTTCCAATTTTGGTGTAGGTTGACATTTGTTCAAGCCCCTTCTCCTTGTCTTCTTTTCAGCCGAGAGATAGGACAAAGAGGAGAGTCAAATGCCTAGGTGAAAGTGATGGTTCCTCCTTGATTTCTCATGTATTCCTATTGGTTGCTTGTTCCCAAGGTGACATCCTAGAATGTTTAGTGAAAGTGACAAGTCCTTGGACTTGTTACATGTTGTTTTCGGCTAGGTGAAGACAAAAGAGATCAAGTGTGTAGGGTGATGAGTCATGTCTTGGAGTTAGCTCTTGATAGTGACTAGTGAGTGCATATAAGTGAGGTGTGTTGGCCGATTGTTCCTTAACCATAAGAGGATGGTTTGTCATGCATGATCTAATCTCTATAGATTAGTGTTTAGTATCTATTTTAGTGTAATATCCTAGTTCCATCCATGTTCCTTGTTAGTTAGAGTAGGTAGCCAAAATGTGTAGAAGTTTAGGTGTTTATAGGCATGTGTTGATAATTAAGTCTAGGTTTGTCTCTTGTGCTTAACTTTTTGGCTCAAAACAAGGGGAAACAAACAAGAGTTTATTTGTGGAAAGGTGTTGAGATGGAGTTTAGTGTGTAAGGGTCATAGTTTAGTGTAAGTGTGGATCATTGTCTTATGGCTTTGGGTAGATTTGGCCGAATCATCTCATGTAGTAGAGGTGATAGGTGGCTAGTCTATGGACAATATGGTTATCATGTGTGTATAGGTGAGAGGGTATGTGTTCATGGATGTATGTGTGTGCGTATATATGTATAGACATATGTGTATGCACAAGTGTTCATGTATCCATTTCCAAGATATGTTTGTGTGGTTTATTAAGTCAAGTAATCCTTGCCTTGATTCATGGTGTTAATGGGTGTTTGTGTCCTTATATACCTTAGTTATTCCAGATGTAGGAACATCCAAGTAAGTGATCTTGTGTTGGGTATTGATGACGATATTAACATGTATTTTGTTTCATAGATATCATGTGTTTGTTAAGTGATATCCCATGGTGATTCTTGTGTTCACATATGTATGTTAAAAGTGAACTATCACGTGTTAGGATATAATATCCTCATGTAATGTCTGTTTTGTGTGTTGTCCGGGTGTTGTAAGCATCCCATGTTGAGTTTTCTGATTAACTCTTGCTCTACCAGACTGGGGGGGGGGGGTATAGTGTATGAAAACTATCTAGATATGTACTTATAAACAAGTAACAAATGAAGCATGTACGAATGTTGACCTGGTTCGTTGACTGTTGTCACAAATAAACCTTATCAACCTACCTCTCAGGTATGCCATCACCTTGCTCTACCAGACTGGGGGGGGGGTATAGTGTATGAAAACTATCTAGATATGTACTTATAAACAAGTAACAAATGAAGCATGTACGAATGTTGACCTGGTTCGTTGACTGTTGTCACAAATAAACCTCATCAACCTACCTCTCAGGTATGCCATCACCTCCATGCTCTACATAACACCATATGGCAGCCACTGCATGTAACACCCCAAACTCTCCTTTTGCCTAAATACGCCATTTGGCGTAATCGATAAAAAAAACAAAGCGAGTTTAATGGTGGATGTTTTTAACCACCGAATAAAAAAAACGAGGCTATACCCTTTACCGGAGACTAATCTAGTTAATGTTATAATCTAAAAAATAATGAAATCGAGACTAAACCTGGGGGGCTAAATATGACAATTAAGCAAAGTTGTGATAAAAGGGGGTTAAAATGAAAAAAGTGTGTGAAGACACACACTTCACATCGATCATCACACCTCCAAAAACACACACATAAGAGCTCCATCCAATTCAGCCCTAAATCATGCCAAAAATCGACGGTTTTTCTTAATGCATGATGAAATTAATGATCATCTAGTGTTCTAAACATCCTAAGGTAACTCTAGATCCTTTTAAATCATCCAAATCCATGGTGTATGGAAGATGATGATTTTAGGGCTTTTGTAAAAACGTGATTTCTTAGCTTCTATAGACTTCTATGTGTTAGTAGACCTCAAGGAAGCTATAAAACGTGGTAAATCATTATATGTTGTTGAATCATGTGAAATTATGATTATTTGTATGTGTAAGTAGTGGGTTTTTACCCTAATCATAAATACACTAGTATGTGGAATAATCTTGCAAATTCTATGTGATTAGTATCATGTATGTGAGCTAAATGATGGAATGATCATGTACAAAGGGTTAGCTAAGCCATGGTGGAATCTAGAAAGCATTGAACACCTAGAATTAACATAATGAAAATAGTGCATATGATGTGTTCGATAAAATGCTTGAATGAGGAAATAAATGTGTAAACATGTATGAACATGAATACTTAATATGTGATGTTGAGCTAGAGGTAAAACGAATACATGAATGCCATGGATAATGAAAGAAATCCATATTATGTATTCTAACAAAAACAAGGTTTGACATGTCCCTAAGTTAGGTACGAGAACTAGGGAGCAAGCGGGTCAAACGGATGCAAACTCAATGCGTATGGAAACATGAACGAATATGAGGTAAGTTCTACTTACACTATTAGACTATGACATGGATTAAGTGTTATATATATTGGTATTGAGTGTGTACTAAAGACAAACCCCAAGGGGTGAAATTCATTAAGTGGGTCGATTTATGTGGACTCACAATAAATCAAGGTTTATGAGATTAATTGAAACCATGAGTGGTGATCGAATTGTGAAATTCATCAAACGGGTCAATTAATAATGACATGTAAGAAATGGTGCTTTAATCCAAAATGGGTCACTAAAATCATTTGAATGAAGTTGTTAAGTATGTTGTTAAATGGGTCAAGTTTGTGACACTTGAACCATAGATAAAAGCTTGAATAACTTAGTATAATGAACTATGAGTCTAAACAGGTCAAATGGTGATGTCCTCACCATGTGAGTCTAATACTTGATGCTTGTATTTCAAGCATTAAGATTCATGAGGCTAAACGGATCAAATGTCAAAGTATTACCATTTGAGTTCCGAGAAATTAATGCGTTTATTTAGAAAGCAAGCAGGTAAATGCACTTGTGCATGCACGCTTGATGCAAAGAATCATGGAGGATAAGCACAAGGTATGAGAATGGGTCAACACTACCGGGTAAGTCCGTAGTATAAAATATAACCGTGGATGAAGATATATATTAAGGAAATAACTCACATGAAGTGTGGGTGCCAAATAGGTAAGTTTTTTTCATAACTATGTCTAATGCGCACTAATGCGCTTAGAATTGATCAAATTGGGAACAATCATATGAAACGGTGAAAATCTAAGTCCGTAAGGACTTAGATGTTTTTAAAAAAATCATTGAGTCAAAAACAATGGTTATGAATCAAGAACTGTCGCCACGGATGGCCAAATTGAAAGATTTGGCTATAAGGGGCATTTTGGGAACTATAAAGGATTCACTAAAGGTTAAACCTTAGAAACGGGATTATAATGAACAAAGCGGGCAAACGCTTTGGTTGATCATGTGTCTAATTTGACAACATTAACTATATGCTTTTTGTGTGTGTAAATAGCGCCTTGTTAAGTCAAGGCCTTAATGGGTCGATTTGAGTATAAATCGCCATAAACTTTCAAAACTAGAAACCGGGTCTTAATGACATAAACCGGATGATGTTTTTAGTTAAACTAGAGTCCAATGAGTTAACATAATGATTATTATGCTTTTTGAATGGTCTAATAAGGTTTTGTATAACCTATGGCCTAACGGGTCGATTTGGGTAAAAACAGCAAGAGCATTGAATAACCGAAAAGGTGTATTTGATTTTGAGAAATGGTATCATATAAGCATTATAATATGATGCCAATGAGTCCCCAGGTATCCCTCGGAATGGCTTTGAACATAGGTAAAAAAGCAGCCAAAGATGGGGAAAACAAGCAAAAATCACGAATTTTCAGCCAGTGTCCAGCGTAAGCTACGCTGGCAGCGTAGGTTACGCCAGACCCTCTCGCAAAATTTTGTCCAGTGGCCAGCGTAAGCTACGCTGGCAGCGTAGCTTACGCCAGGCCCTCTCGGGAAATTTTATTCAGTGAACAACGTAGCTTACGCTGGAAGCGTAGCTTACGACGGGATGTAATCCTAAAATATTTGTTTTGCCATCCAAGCTCGTTCGTTCCGTTTTGACGCGTATCAACGTGTTAACTATTTTAAAGGTGTTATTATCAACATAACTAACCATTATCTATGTAATGGTGCTAGGTATACATGTGATGGGAATTCCGGAACAAGGATCAAGTCACTAGGAGAGCCGAACACACCCAAGCACTCATCAAGCTTCCGCAATAGATTCAAGAGACTCCCGTTAAAAATCATAAAATCTTAGTTGTGTTTCATAATTAAAATGAAAAGAATTTGGGGGAATGAGAAATGCATTTGATCTAAATGGTTAAGTTTTTCATAAATATCAAAGTGTTAACCGGGAGTGGTTTAAGTAAGGTCAAAACCCGTATGATTATGCGTTGATCGCGTGATTACGGGTTAGGGTCTTACACTGCATACTTGCATGGCATAGCAGTCAGATCCCACTTCCTACAAGAGCATGTCTTTTCATCAAGGTTAACAGCCCTCTGGTCTTGTGTAGCATAGCATGTAACTTGGTACCTGGATCCACCTGTATTAGACATGGATAGTCAAAATGTTTTCTAGCAGCATTAAGCATCATACCAAATGAGTATAGGAAACATACCTGTCCAGATCACATTGTATTGTGATGCCTCATTTTTTATCTTCTAAAAAATCTTGGTTGCAGCAGGTGTTAAAGGCCCATCAGTCTTTGCAGTCAACTTCTTAACAACCACAATCTTCTTCATAAGGTACCCCCTTATGTACTCAAGGCAAATGATGATAGGTTTGTCCTTACCTCCAATGATATGCCTGTTGAATACTTCACATATATTATTCAACACCATATCACACATTGGCCTTCCTGCATGCATTATTGTTCAAGGACATACTATATTTTAGTTTTCCTAACATACATTCTAAGCACATTAAACATAAGATGAGTCATACCATTAAATTGAGATCTTGACCAATGTTTTGGTGGGATCGGTTTCAGCCATTCATGCAATGGTTTATCAGTTTTGTCTACTGCATTCATAGCCTTCTCCTAGACTATTGATGTGGTCACACTTGAACAACTCCATAGCAACTCCTTGAACACTTGTCCCCTCCATTTGGTTTTCATGTTCTCATGGATATGCCTCGGACAGAACCTATGTTTTGCCTTTGGGTATAGCCTAGAGATAGCTGGTATGATACCCTGCATAAAAATATATGGCAAATCATCATTGAATCACTTAGAATAAACTACATAATAAGGAAACAAGAAAGAAACTTACACTCTGCCTATCACTTATAAAAGTGAAATCAGAATTGGGCCCAATATCCAAATCATCTTCCAAGTTCACCAAGAACCAACTCTAAGCCTCCATTGTTTTTGCTTCCACCAATGCATAAGCCACTGGATATATTCCATTGTTACCATCCACACCTACAGCTGTTAAAATATCTCCAGGGAAGGGTCCATTCATGAAACAACCATCCAAACCCAGGATTTCTCTACCACATAATCTTCACCCTTACTTCAGACCACCTAGACAAGTGTAAATTCTTCTAAATTTCCTTGTAAGGCTATCTGGATTGTTTGCTCTCTTTATATCAATTTTGATTGGTGTTCCAGGTTCAGATCTCATCAACTCCTCACAATAATCACTAAGCTTCTCATACTGAGTATTATAACAACCTACCATTTTTGCAGTGCTTTCACTTTGGCCCTAAACATCTGGTTTCTTGTCACCTGAACCTGCCTATTCTTCTGAACAATATCAACTAAAGCAGCTATTATTATGTTTGGACTTTCCTGGACAATATGCTCTATCTCCTGAGCCAACCAAGAATCTGTGCATAATCTAACACCCCGACATTGAAGACAAGAATGATCTGTAATTAAGGTTTTCACAACCTAAGCCCCAATTAAATCACTATAGGAGATGGACAGAGCAAAAGGACAGGTGGGCGGGGGGTATTTCTTTCTACGTTTCTTGGGTTTTGAGGTGGAGGGTTCTGTCTCTCCTTTTTTAACTATTTTGGGTGGGTTTACAAAAATGCCCCCAACTTTGACTTATCTGCATTAATGGCACAACTACCACCAAGTTGTGGATTAATAACCTGACAAATAACCCTGAACCTAGACTTATCATTCTTCACAATCCTTAGCTGCCTCCTAGTTTCCACAGCAAAGTCCTTCACCAACTTCTTCATAACAGATCTAGAAGTAAATGTTTGAGTAAGATAGAATGGACATTCATCATTCTTTGATTTGCCTTTCCTCTTCTGTTTCCTTTTCCTCCTAAGTGACTTACGCAACTTAGGCTCATCATCATCACTCAAACTGTCAAAGTCATCTAAATCTACTTCAACCTCATCTTCCATTTCATCCTCTGATTCCTCACCTTCAGTAACATCTGGGTCTACTGCAGCCTTAAATTTTTCAACATCAACCTCATAATCCTCTACTAAATTGTCCTCATCTACAATGAAGCCAGAGTCAGAGTCGTCATCATCATCATTCTCTACATTTTCCCTGTTTTTGTTTTTCTTTTTCTTGCTAGTGTTTGCATCAGCTCTATCCTCACTACTAGATGATTGATTGTCCTCATCCCTATCAGGCTTATAAGCAATATCTTTACTATCAGTACATTCCCACAAATCCAAATCTGTTTATTATGAGAATTCTTCCTCATCAGACTTATTAACATATCCACAAACCTTTCTACTTTTTAAATTTTCATAGTCTCGGACTATATGTTCAACATATACCTCAATTAGCTTCTCAGTCTCAACTAGTTTGAGTAGTTCTAAGACTTGTGTATCAAATAAGATTGGTCTTAATCCAGTATCTAGGTTTTCTCCTGGCTGCTTATAAAAAAACCTAACTTCATCACTCTCTAAGTACCCTAGTTTAGACAAAAATTCTTACAAAGTTACCATAGCAAACCAATCAGAGTGCACATGATCAATGTAGTTAACCTTGGCATTTAGATACATCATATCTACTTCAGGGTCACTAAACTCACCAGCATGATAAAGCTTAATCGAAAACTTCTCTTTGCTTGAACCTGTAGAATCATAGAAACAGAGATTACTGAAGCTTAATCAGAGTGCACATTATAAATAGTTTGAGTTACTAAGAAAACAACAACAACAACCATACTCAGTAAATCCCACAAATAGTGTAACTATTGGTAGGGTATGGGGAGGGTGAGATGTAGACAGACCTTACCTCTATTCTTGAGAAGTAGAGAGGCTGCTTCCAAAGAGACCCTCGGCTCTAAAGCTAACAACAAATATATACAAGAACAGGAGATGTACACAATCAGTAGAGATGGTGGAACGAGTAAATGGTAGAGATGGAAAAGATATTCAACTAAAAACAACCTATAAGCACAAAAGACAATCATATGTAAAGTGCAACAAAAGTGTGTGTGAATCGTATTTCCTGGGCGACATTTACAAACACATATGAACATATCCTAACAGTCTTCAACCTTAATCCTATGTCTCCACAAGCTCCTATCCTGGACCATGTCCTCAGAGAGGTGTAACTCTAGTAAATCTTTCCTATCCTTCTCATCCCAAGTCAATCTGGGCCTACCTCTACCCCTCCTCCCCTCTACAGTGAGCCTTTCCACCACTCTAACTGGCTCTGTCGACTGGCTCCTCTTCACATGCCCAAACCACCTCAATCTCCCCTCCTTTATCTTACCTGATATACTAGCTACTCCCATCCTTTCTCTAAGAACCTCATTTCTTATCCTGTCTAGCCTGGTGTGCCCACACATCCACCTCAACATTCTCATCTCTGCTACTTCCATCTTGTGTGCATGGGTTTTCTTGATGGCCCAACAATCTGTCCCATATAACATAGCAAGTCTAACTGCTACCTTATAAAATTTTCCCCTTAATTTAAGAAGGAACCTCCTATCACACAATACCCTAGTGGCCGCTCTCCACTTACACCATCCAGACTGGATGCGGTGGACTACATCACTATCTATCTCCTCGTCCCTTTGTAGAAACGATCCTAAATACTTGAACTTAGTCACCTGAGGCACCACTTGACCCTCAATGGTGATCTGAGTGTCATCATCATTCCTTGCCTCGCTGAAATCACAGTGTGAATACTCAGTTTTAGATTGACTAATCTTTAAACATGTGCCTTCTAAAGCTTCTCGCCATTCCTCTAACTTCTCACTTAGACTCTGTTTACTCTCTGCAACCAACACAATATCTTCTTCAAAAAGCAAGCACCATGGGACCGTATCTTGAATCAGCTTTGATAACTCATCCAGGACAACTGCAAAAAGGAAAGGGCTCAAAGCAGACCCTTGGTGGAGTTCTACCTCCACAGGGAAAAAATCAGTATCCCCTATTGGAGACCGAATGCTAGTCTCACTCCTAACATACATATCCCTAATTAAGTCTAAATACTTCATAGGAACCCTTCTACTCTCTAGAGTGTCCCAAATCAGTCTACGTGGCACACAGTCGTACGCCTTTTCTAGGTCAATGAACACCATATATAAATCCCGTTTTTTCTCTCTGTATTTTTCCATCAATCTCCTTAGAATATGTATTGCTTCTGTAGTTGACCTCCCTGGCATAAAACCAAATTGGTTTACTGTAACCTGAGTTTGTTTTCTAAGTCTAATCTCAATCACCCTCTCCCATAATTTCATGGTGTGTCCTAACAACTTATCCCCCTATAGTTCCCACAACATTTGGGGTACTGACCATATTTTGAGTCATGATCAAATTCCTGACCGTCTTTCCTCAAACGCCATCCTTCATCGTCGTCCATGATCAATGTCGCAACAGGGGAGAGCAACAATTACAGAGGAATGTGGATTTGGAGGGAGAAGAAAAGCAAAGGGAGGATAATGACGAGAAAAACGAACAATTAGGGTTAAAAAGGGTTAAAAGGGGGATAAGAACTTACCTGGGTTAACTGGGTTTAAAAATAATAAGTGAGTTGACGAAAATGCTACCGACTTAACGTCAAAAACTTACCTGGGTTAAGTCGTTGGACTGTTTTGGCCTATTTTCTCAAAAGTCAATGACTGTTCAAGCAATTTTTAAAAAACTAGGTTGCAGTGGTAAATTTGGCCAAACCACAGAGACGGGTTTGGTAATTTACTCCTTTTTTTAATGAATACGTTCTTTAAAACGTCTTAATTCTTCACAGTTTTTTTAACTTTCATAAAAAATACTAATTTTATACACATTTTTGTTTTATACAATTTTTTAAAGTTATACGTATCTTTTAGGCCTTATTCGTGGATTAGCAGGCCCAAACATGACCGGAACCAAAAATCTTGTTAGGCATATGAACCTGAACGCAAAATAATATTCGCAGGTTGACATTAACATGACTTGTTTCAACACGAAGTTGCTTTTTTTTCATATTAGATCTCTAATTTTACATTTAAAAAAATATAAGTTTAAATTAAAAGTTGCATCTTAATAATAAAACTGCATCTGTATATGAACATTTAAAACACGTTCTGGTTGATCGTTTTTAGATAGAATATTTTTTTAACTGCATTTATTTTCTTATACATTTTTATTTTACGTCAGTTTTTTTACACATATGTGAAGTTACTACCAAGAACTTTTTTTTATTTATTTTTTTTCGTATTTCTTATTTAGTTATTTATACATGTTTTGGTAAAACAAAATGTAAAAAAAAAAACTAATGAGAGGTCGGAATTCTCACAACTCAAGATAATGCTTAAACGTTCCAAAGCTTATATATGTATGTGTGTGTGAAAATGATTTAAGGAAAAACACATTCACCAAAACAAACAAACATTTGGTAAGTTAAATATACAAAAATCACCGAATTCTGTTAAGCTCGTGTTATTAGAACACCCAAAATTATTATTGGGTCACCCATCTCACTTTATTTCTGAGAGAGAAGGATATATTAATAATATTAACCCCTTTTGTTGTTTTTCTCAAAGATGTACTTTTCACTTATCACATGGATGCATGAATACGAGCTCTAAGGTTGTAAAGGAATCAAACGTTGAGTGAATAATTTGTAAACTAGTTGGCGGAAAGTTCATTTGTGTTTGTTTGTTTAATAAATGAATGAACACCAACAAGAAATTGTGTTCGTTTAGTTAAACAAACGAACATGAACATATGTCGCATTCATTCATTTATGTTCGTGAACGTTCGATAACGTGATTTTTTGTGTTCGAGAAGTCATTAGAATTTTTAACTTTTTATTTTCAATTCAAATACTTCAAAATTCACAGTGATAGATTATCTAATAATATATTAGTGTTTTTCATATTAATATTATTTCACTTGTTTTGATTTGCTATTATGTTGGGTGGATTTAACGATATTTGAAGTCTAATATGATAATTTTTTGTTTTTATGGGACATTATTTTATGCAATTATGTGATCAAGATATGTCAAGTATATTTAGATAATTGATTAGTATATTTTCGGTGGATAATGTTTGTGAAGAAAAATGCTGATTTTATTCGAAATTTAATATGGGTTAGTTTGTGCTCGTTTTTTCAGGAATACATGTTTGTGTTCATTTTTGTTCACTTTTTTCCGACAACTAAATTTAACAAACAAACATAAATGAACATGAACACATTCATTTCCTTAACAAACAAACACAAACAAAATATCTCGATCGATAAGTGTTCATAAACACGTTATTTCTTTAACAAACAAATATAAACAATGTCTTGTTTTTGTTCATTTAGTTCGTTTACATCCCTTACGAGCTCCATTGGTCACATGGCCAACCCCAAAACATCTTGTGGTTGAAAAAAAAATGGTGTTACCATAAAATTTTCTTACCCCCCCCCCCCCCCCCCCGGGGAGACTTTACTCATTCTCTATGTATCAAGTTAATTTTAATACACATTGCAATCCATATTTCAGGCGCATTCATCCATCTATACAGAAACACAACTTCTATTTGACATGATATATTTTACTTCTAAACCACCTACTAGTTTGCACACGCAAGAATGAGCCCACAAATATAATGTGATCACACCTACCAGACACACTTTTCCTATGCCCCCTAACCATCAAATCTTTTTTTACCTTTTAACTATTGCAGTTACATACAGTACAATCAAATTATTTATTGAAAAAATAATACTTTTTTAAATCACGTAAGCGTTAGTTGTGTGGCAGTGTAGGACTAGCTCTTTTAAAACATTTTAATTTTAAAATAATGTAATTGTTTATATTATTTAGTTTTTATATATGGATTTTCATTTGGAAAAAACTTGCTGTAACTAGTGGCGAAGCTTGACCCGAAGGTTCGGGGGGTCGGAAGTCACCGGGGGGTCGGAAGTCACTAGTTTCGGGGGGTCGAAAACCAGTTTCGGGGGGTCGAAACCCTATATTTACAAAATTTTCTATACGAATACTATATAATCGGAACTTCTGCACGAAAATTCGGGGGGGGTCGGCCGCCCCCTCCCGCCCCTACTGAGCCTCGCCACTGGCTGTAAGAGGTGTACAAAAAAAACGGTTTTTGAAACCCGAACGGCCAGATTGTGTACCAATGTCTGGCTTGAAACCTGATCCTCACCAATTTGGATCAGTTCGAATGTTCACTCATCGAAACCAGTTTTTTTATACAAACCGAATTGGAAGAATACTGGTTTGTATGTCACAAAAAAAAAAAAAACGTTCGGTATCATTGTATGTCACTAGAAAACCGGTTCGAATAAAAAAACCAAACCGGTTTGGAAAAAAATGCTTTGTACACCTCTAATACTAGCCGCGGTTCCAACAGAGGCTCTTGTCCACATAGCCGCTGAAAATTACATTTTATTTTCGGAAATAGCAAAAAGCATTATGTCTATTTTAGAGTACACTTCCATTTTCGTTCTTATGCTACCTTGTTTCGTGGCCAAGGTTCTCTTTGAGATTTCAGGGTTGTGCGCGACATGTAAAAATGGGCCTCTCGAAATAAAAAAAAAAATACATAAAAAACTTAAATTAGTTCAACGATCATGTTATAAAAAGAAACAAAACAAAATTATTGTACATGGTTAAATGAATGTTGAGGTTCTTCGGGCATTTTTGGATGTAAAGTTGTTGATCAGTATTTCATAATTTATATCTCTAATATATCGTTGTCAATAGTTTAAACTTTATAACTTTTTATAAATGTTAATCAATATATAGCACCCAAACGAAGGAAAAAACTTCGCCCCCTCTACAGTATGAGTCATGTGCAGTCACCAGGGGCGGACATAGGGCTTAAGGAGGGGTTGCGGACGTTGCGGCTTAACTTCGCGCGCGTAGTGGAAAATTTGTTTTTTTTACGAAAATTGGAAAACGTTGCTACTAAAATGAAAAAAATGAAAAACGTTACTACTGATTTTGTAGCCTAGATCCGCCACTGGCAGTCACCCACCCTTCACACCCTCAAAGACAACGCCCATCCGCGTGACCACCCTCATAGTTTCTAAAACTTATCATTTATGTGAATATGCCCATTATATAAACATTGGTTAGAAGTAATAGTTTTCACTTGAATGAAACATCAAAATTCTAGTTACTTTGGTTTGTCTGCCTCTTCTTCATGCCTCTCCAAAACCAATGCCAGGAGACACATCCTCGATCATAACCAAATTTGCACCTATAAATAACCCATCCACTTGTTCAACAACAAGAGACACGTTACACTACATTCTCTCTTTATAACCCGTTACATCCTTAACAAATAAATTAAACAAAACTGTGACAATGAGGATTTATTCCTTAACAATTTGTTTTTTAATATTCTTTGCATACTTTGTTGCAACAACAGCTTTAACCAGTGGTGGTCATGTGCCTGTGAGGGACGGGCCTACAGTGAAGAAAGACGAGAGGTGGCCATTAGTGTCGACAGAATTTGGTGAAATCTCGGCCGTTAAGATTAAGGATGGCAATGGGAGCTACTACCTTCAGTTTATTACATTGTATCCTCGTGCTCTTTTCTTGCCTGTTTATCTTCATTCGGATATGGTTATCTATGTCAACTCAGGTATTTTAATTAGGAAAGCTTGCAAATTTCACCAAGAAAATTATCAAAAGCGTATTTCAGTTTGCGAAAATAGACATTCACGAATCCAGTCAGTTAAATAATTTCCGTCAAATAGGCTTCGCAGTTGTGTTTGCTTAGCCGGTCCTTTTGGAGGCTAAGTCTGCACTTTTGAAGGTTTAGCCCACGCTTTTGGATCCCGGTTAAGAATTAGTCTATCCTTTTACGACAGTTTTTCAATGATTATTTTGAAAAGGGAAATTATAAAATAGACATTTGACAAATGTTTATTACCAAAATAAACAGAGGCTTGATAGTGAAGAGTCCAAATAAGGAAAAAACATTATAAGAAGAAAAAGAACAAATTTAAACCAATAAGAATCCTCCATATAATAATTGTACTTATTGTCAAGTAAATGATTAGTTTTTTGTAACCCACTAAACTAGTTAAATTAATGAAACGCATAATTCAATTTCAAAATATATTATTTTATATCAATCCTAATTTACAGTGAAAGATGATTTCGATATGTGTATGACAAATGTAGGCTGAATTTCTATATGTGTAGGATTAACGTATGATAATCTCAATATGTAGCATAAACGCGTGATAATTTCGATATATGTATGATGAATTTTGATATATGTGGGACAAAATTTGATAATGTATAGGATAAAGCATTAATGATTAATTAATTAAAGAGATAATAAGTAATGTAATAAGAGTTAAAGTATTAGTGTTTCATTTTTTCTTTTTTGTTCTCACAATAAGTTTCTTCTCGTTTGATCTTTCCCCTATAGCGTGTAAGCCAGCAAATTTGGGAGTTAAGCTGCCAGATTTGTAGGCAAAATCGTTGGCTTAGCTAGCATTTGTCTATTTGATACTTCTCACTAGTCAAATAATTAATTCGGTGATTTTCCCTTTCAAAAACTTTTTGATCAACTAGACTACTTTGGTAATTGACTAATTTTCTCTTGTAATCATATCATGGACTAGTTGAATAGCAATTCTTAACACTTGCATTTTTCCATATTAAAAAAAAAAAAGAAAAGAAAACAAGAATGAGTTCATATATATGACATATCTGCTAATATTTTAAAATTTTCTTGTTAACATATTTATTTACTTATGGCATTAGGCAATGGAACCTTGAGTTGGATGAATGTGGAGAAAGATAAGGTGCAACAAGTGTTGTTGAACAAAGGAGATGTTTTTAGACTAAGTTCTGAAACTGTTTTCTACATACAAAACAACGTCCTACAATCATGTGGTTACCAAGCCCAGAAACTTAATATTTACGCTATTTTTCCGGGTTCAGAGGTCAAGCTACAAGTATGAACATTAACTTATAAACGTACTCAAGTAGCTTTATATTATAAGTTTATGAATATTATTTTAACTACGATCACATGTTGCAGACTGAAGAACAACTAGACGGAGTATACACCGCTGTAAATGATCTAGTACTTGGGTTTGACGATCTTGTCCTCCAGTCAACCTTGAGCGTAATCTCTGTCTCTCTCTCTATCTCTTAAGACCGTTTGGTACGTACCACTGGTACCAAAACCGAAAATGAGTAAAAAAACAAACCGAATATTTTACCCTTTATGACGGTGCAGTACCGCTTCACCCAAAGTGCAAAAATATTGAAAACCATAGCAATGAGTACCGGTACTAGTATCGATGTTGTGTGGTCGGTGTCTTTTGACACGACATCGATAATCGACAAAAATACTCATCCCTACTCTGAGTACTCTCTACGTATGTGTTGAACAATCAATACTGGTAATGGTACAAATGTTGTTCATTTAGTATTAATTTGATACGCTACTGATACTCGGTAAAAAATGTTCATCCCTACTCTTTACGTGTGTGTTAAAATTAGCGGTATTTACAGAATTGTTGAAAACAGTGGCGCAGGATAGTGGGGGCGGGGAGGGGCGGCCGACCCCCCGGATTTTCACGCAGAAATTCTGATTATATAGTATTCGTATAGAAAATTTTGAAAATATAAGGTTTCGACCCACCGAAACTGGTTATCGACCCCCCGAAACTAGTGACTTCCGACCCCCCGAACTTTCGGGTCAAGCTTCGCCACTGAGTGAAAATGACAGTAAACTAAAGAAAATCGGCTGACGGTTTAGAACTTGTAACCAGTAGTGCTAACCAAACTGATCGTTTAACATTTATTTTATCATATTTATTGGAATATGAAATTGTGTGTGTGTTTACATATTAATGAATGATACTATAATTTTCTTTTAAACTTAATACGAAATTATAATTTTTAAGAAAATGTTTTTCCCCTAAAAAGAGCAAAACCAAACCATCAATCGTAAAACGGTAAAAACTAGATTATTCGGCCCACCCAACCAACCTGACTGGTAGGGTTTATATTTTCCTAAAACTGTAGTTACCTTATCAGCCCAAGCTTTTCATCAAAACCGGTTGAACCGGACTATCATCACCTCTAGTTCAAATATAACACTCAACATGCTGAAATCCCATTAAATGCTTAGTTTATTATTATTATTTTTTTTAAATACATGACTAGTTAGGCTCAAAGGGAAAAAACTTTTAAAAATACCCAATAGTGAGATTTTCATTTCATAATTGTCAAATTACACAAAAATAGCAGGCAAACGGGTAAAACAGTTTTTGGGTTGTCCAATTTTAGGCACCGGCGGAAGTAATACAAGAGCTAAGGGTGGGAGGAGAAAAGCAACCATTGATCGTTGATGGACAACCGCAAGCGAGCTCTTCGATGTGGGACAATGTTGGTTCATGGGGCATTAAAGCCTTACTAGGAACCATGAGCAATGACATCTTCTATGTAGAAAACAATATGAAGGCATTCAATATCTTTAAACAGAAGCGTGATGTCGAAACCTATTTTGGATGGAGTGTAACAGTTACTAGTAAAGACTTGGACGCGTTTAAACACACCAATCTTGGTGTGTTCATGGTAAATCTAACCAAGGTAAGTTGCTGGAATTGGAAATTCATTTTTATGTCTTATGATTGGGGTGTCCATGAAACCAAAATAGCCAAACCACAACCGAAATAACCGAGCCCAAAAAAAAAACAGATGATTTGGTTTTATGTTTAAAAAAAACAGTAGGAATTGGAAATTCATTAGGTTTTTTTAATAAAAAAAATTGGGCCCAATCAACTAATAATAATTCATAAATAAACAAAAGATATGTATATTCAAATTCGTTATATTGGGCCAGGCATTTTTTTTCCAGACCCAAATTTTCAAGTCCAAATGGTAAAACCACACTCATTGTGAAAACCGAAAAAACGAAATCAAACATTTTTTTAAAAACCAAAATTTAAGTTTTTGCTCGTTTAAGCCCAAAAACTACCCAGACCGGTCCATGCACACCTCTATGATAAATTGATTTTTGATAATAAGTCGGTTTAAGGTTTTATAATGTTTCATTGTTGAAAGGGGTCGATGATGGGACCGCATTGGAACCCAAACACTGCCGAAGTAGTGATTGTGTTGCAAGGGGAAGGGATGATTCAAGTGGTTTGTCCCGGTGTTGCTAGCGAAACGGGGTGCAAGAACTCACGGATTAAAGTTGAAGAAGGTGATGTGTTTGTGGTGCCAAGATGCCATCCGATGGCTCAAATTTCGTTCAATAACAACTCCTTTGTTTTCATCGGGTTCAAGTTGGTGGTAAAGGATAAAAGACCTCAATTTCTAAAGGGAAAGAATTCGATTCTACAAAGGTTGGATAGGAATGTGTTGCGAAAGTCGTTTAATGTCAAAAACACGACATTAGATTGGATTTTGTCGAAGAAACAAGAGAATATTATCTCTCAATGCATTTCGTGTGCGGAGGAAGAGGCCGCAAGGGAGGAAGGAGGTGGTGGTGGTGGCGGCGAAGGCATGCCGCCAGAGGAAGGAGGCGGTGGTGGTGGAGCGCTGCCGCCAAAGGAGGCAGGCGGAGGTGGTGGAGCACAGCCGCCACAAGCAGGTGGTGGAGCATTACCGCCAGAGGAGGGAGGCAGAGGTGGCGGTGGAGCATTGCCGCCAGAGGCAGGCGGAGGTGGTGGAGCATTACCGCCAGAGGAGGCAAGCGGAGGTGGAGGTGGTGGAGCATTACCGCCAGAGGAGGGAGACAGAGGTGGCGGTGGAGCACTGCCGCCACAGGCAAGCAGTGCAACCCTAAGGCAGACTCAACCATTTTGGTGGTTCAAAGCAAAATAAAATTTCAGGGCTCTTTTCATTTTTTTTCTTTTTTGGATTTGTACCTTCACTTTTTATTTAGCATGGAAATTATTAAGAAAAAACTTACATATGAAACTCAATAACATCTGACTAATTTATAAACTAAGTGTTTTTGTCAAATGAAGTTGTGAAATATGATAGTTTCAAACTTGTACATGTGAAAAAGACGAGGAAGCCATTAGTATTTCTTTGTACAATATTACTATTTACTAGATATGAGGAAAGTTAAAGTGCCCTTAGAAACTTTTAATTTGAACATTACTTAAATATGTTATAGTTTATGATGATTATAGGTTTAACCGACTACAATCAAGAAACGCAAAGTGCATGTCAAGTTCCGAGGCGCAGCTTTATAGGGGCGGGAGGGGGCAGCCGCCCGAAATTTCGATTATATAGTATTCGTATAGATTTTTTTTTTGGTATATACAGTTTTGACCCCCCTAACCGGTGACTTCTGACCCCCCCCCCCCCCCCCCCGTTACTTACGACCACAGTTACCAAATTCACTGGTAGCTAGGGTGATATTATAGGGTTGCAGGTAGTTGGGGTGATATTTAGGTTAGTGAAGGAGGTGGTAAGCAAGAAGAAAGGAAACAGGGTACGCAAGAAAATTAATAAGGTGAAAATTTTAAAGTATTTATTATTCCTTTTATCTAGGAAAACAATAGCTACTAAACACTGATTGGTCACAAATTAGGACTGGGAACAGGGACTGGGTTGCAGGCAAAGTAGAGTTGAAGCTTTTTTATTTTATTTGATTTTTGTTGAACGGCTAATTTCTCCCCTCTTTAAATACACCTAGTTTTGCTTTTTATTAGACTTGAACTCTCAAGTACCAATCTACACATTTTTTAATCTAAGCACCACTTCGTTTCTAAATGTACGTATCGACTAGCATGCTACTAAGATAATGGATTGAACCACTAATTGAACAAGAAAGATCCGATCAACCAAGCTTAGAGATTAAGAATTGGTGTAAAGACATATGCATCTCGCTCTCTTGACTCCTCCGGTCCACATACAGGGTACAGCTCCCACTATCGTGCATCTCATCCGGTTATGCCCCACTCACCATGTCTTTTGCTACTTTTCCAGTTAGGTGTTACAAAACATGGATCATCACAAGAATGAAAATGAAAACTTTATTGACCAAAGAACTTAACCCAAAATACAACGAACTAGTCAAGAAAACAACAGATCTAAACTATTACAAAACAGATCTGAATAAGGCCCAAAAAACACTACCAACTCTACCCAATCCACCGACCAACAGACGATACAAGTTCTAACACAGATACAAGATATTACAATGAACCCTAATCTGCAAGATCTAGACGAGAGTGAAAGTGAAGGAACAAGGAGACTTAAGAACAAACCCTAATGAAACTTCAATATTGATTAAAAAAGTTAACAGTGCACGAAGATGTGTTTATAAAAGGGTTGATAGAACCTTCTATCTAGAAAACACATCTGGGAATAATCTAAGCCTTTGGATCTTTAATATCACACGGATTACCATCTGAACGGCTGAGAATAAATCACACTTTTATAATAGGAACTGGGCCACCAGGCCTCCGGAGCTTCACAGATGGACTCTACACGAAAAGCCTACATTACCAATAAGACCATATCCATGAGTCCTCATCAATTATCAATTCGCCCAAGTCATCTTAGCCCAAGTCAACTCAACGTGTACATACACTCAAAATAAACAAACCAAGACATGTGACTTAGAACTAAACTAGGATTATCATTTGCGCTTCGCAGCAGACCTTTTGCATAGCCTTTTTATGTGACCATGAATAGATATCAAGTAATTAGAAGGTTGTGATGTAATCTAAATCATTTCAAAATATGGCACACAAAACGGTTTCTATTGTGTTCATGATCAATAACATTGTATCAGCTTAAATGTTTTGCATCATATTAAAAGATGTTGTACAAAACGCCTAGTGTTGTGCTCATGATAATTGGTACGTGCCTCGTTGAATGATTATGAGGTTTGCGCTGCATGTGCATCTTTTTCTAAGGCCGTTGTTCCACTAGTTAGCAATGGAGGAGTGGTGGCCATTTGTTGATCTTCATGGGACACTTGGTTCACTGTTAGAAGACTTGATCCTGTTGTTGCGACTCTTGTGTAGTGATTGGTGGTCATCTATTCTCTTAACCATTAGCCTACTAATGCTTAGACTCACAGGAGTTTTAATTACGTCATCAAAAGGTTGCGTATTTTATGGATTACTGGTCAAATGACAAGTATTGGACCTGAACTGCACTGCACTCACCTGCAAAATCTCTTGATTAGTGACTTTGACTTTTTGAGTCACACCTAGAATTCCTTGAATTTTAAATTTATGCAATTTTCTTGTAGAATTAAAATCATCATTTCTTTGTGTGCAAGAAATCGCCTTACATTTTTTATATAGCAATAAAGATTCGCCTCGAAATTGTTGCCTTTCGCATCAAGTTTGAAGTTGAAGTAGTTGCATTTGAGCACGTTAATGTAACCAAACACAATTATTGTGAAAAATGGATCAAAGTACCTACAATTAGTGAGTGAATAACCTCTAAAGATACATTGAGTTTTTTAGGTCTTAATGTTCTTATCTACCAATCCAAATTGGTTTAGTAGCAGTTAGCAGGTTAGGAAAAGTAGCTTGTATAACGATGCTACATATCTAAGCATACATGAAATACATTTAGGTAAAGGCAAAGTAAATGAAGAAGTAAGTGAAGAAGTAAATCAGAAACCATGCATGTATGCCGGTAAAGCGCACACAACCTATAAGATGAAGTTTAATGCAAGTCGAAAAACGAAAGCATTGACTCGTATTTCTAAATGTTTCTTCTCATGTCCAAACATATCATGAATTCCAAAATAAGTTGATGTTAGCCAATCAAAGAAATCTAAGTGAAACATTACTAATTATTTTTTTTTGCTTGGCTTCACTTACAATCCAGTTAGTAAACAGTGTTATGTTGTATTACCTGAAGAAATAATCGTATATCAACCAAAGTGAATAAATAATAAGAAAGTGATCGAATACGACTACATGAATGATTCTCTAGCCATTAACACTTTAACCACACATCATGTCTATTAGCAAAAAAATAAGATGAATTCACATGCTAATCCAGATGCTTAGCATTCTCAAAATTATATATGATCTTTAAGTAAATGTACCATTTGTGTAGCAGGCAAGGCAATTAAGAAAAGCTGCACTTTTTTCACTGCCATTTAAAAAGAGTTGCACAATATATGCATTTGTAAAGAAAATGTGTACAACAATAAACACACAAAATGCTTCTTCTTCACTAATAAAAAGAGTGATACCTTATTGGATTAGTCTATTGTTGTCATTAATATAATTTCTGGAAGAAAAAGCATTTGCTACATTGAAATGCTTAGCCACCTTCTCATACTAGGGCTGCAAAAATGAAGCTAAGAAAATAGGAAATACAACACAAATATAAATTATTTTGAGATGAAATGCACAAGAGTGATATATATATATATATATATATATATATATATATATATATATATATATATATATATATATATATATATATATATATATATATATATACCTAATAGTCTCTGCAAGCTGAACACCTGCAAATTATTAACAATAATAAACAACATGTATAAGCTTAAAAGATGTAAGAAAATGTATGTGCATTTGAAAGTGGCATATTTAATTTTCAAATATAACTCAAAACTTAGATTTGGTGTTGATTTCTTTGCAACTCGCAACCACATATGCTAGATCAGATCATGATAATAACTAATCATGGAACCTCAAAATAAAATTGATTAGGCTCAAATACGGTTGTTGGACAGCCACGGCTGCAACACGGGTTGCAAATGCAGAACATCGCACTTGCCGACCTCGTTTATGCCACGCCAAGCAACAATCTTAACCATAATCATCATAGCCTGTTGGATCTTTTCACGAGACCAAATCACCAACCACGTCTCAAATTAGCCAATTGTCATCAACACAACCATAACATAATCAACCATCAACGTATTAGTTCAAAGCTCATATATGAGCTTCGAGCCGTTCCCACAACCATCAATAGCCATATATGTTAAGAGTTTACACATCAAAAAAATTAGCAAACCATTGATCCCAAAAAAATAAACAACGCCTCAAATGGGTATTGGCTCATCATTATCAACGACAAACTATATATACCACCATCGATGTTGTTCATACCCATAAATGCAAGGGTTTATATGCACTACAGAGCCAGGAGGTGTGATTACTAACCACCATAGCCTCGTAGTTCCTCAAGTAAATTAGGGCCTACACTCATCAACATCAATTGATTGATTCAATCATCTATTAAATGATGCAAAGCTCACCATCATCAAGTCAACAACAGAAACACCTCTCCGACGCACCTAGGCGCATCATCATCATCGAGTTGAAATTGGAAACAAACATGAATCTCAAACATTAGGAATCATTCATCAGCAAATCGGAACACCAATCGGGCATACATAAAGAGAGTTGAAAAATGAAGATAAAAAACACACATACGATATAAAAATGAAGGTTAACATAAAAATCAGATGAGAAGTAAAAAACGAACAGAGAAACAAATCAAACGACAAAAAAAACCCACCTAAAATCAAACGGAACGAAACGTAACAACAATCCAAAAAAAAGTGAGCTTTTTGTGGTTCAGAGTTTGTAAATGGCTGCAAGGTGGGTTACGGGTTAAAACCTGCCATCCACCGCCCTTGCCACGCCATCCTTATTGATCGTCGGAAGATACGTTCAACTCATCAAAACCAAGTCACAAACCACATCTATCCACAGCCGACAATAAAACGAAGATCGCCGCCATCACCACTGGCCACCTCCGTCAAGAAACCCAAAAGAGTTAGAACACTAAAACGGGATGAGATGAGGGAGGCGGTGTCAGATCTAGGGTGCACGGCGGCGGATGTGGAGGAGGAGGCGGAGATGTGGGCCGGCAAAATAGCTTTCTCTCTCTAGGTTCACCTGTATGTGAACTATGAATGTGTTTGGTGGAACAGCAAAGATGAGAGCAAAAGGATACGCGTGGTGTTACACCCTCAAATTCCACGTGCAGGGTTTTACCGCGAGGCGCGTGACACACCAGGATCCAAGTCAACGGTCACAATAAACGACAACTATATGAAAGATACGTAACCAAAACATTAAGTTTTTAATAACACAAAATCAGTAGCGGAAGCTTAATCGAGTTTACATCCCTAAATAACAAAAGTAGTTTTAAGTAATTATTCAAAACATGCAACTAGAAAGCCCTAGACGCCATGTAAGACCCGTGCGCCTAGTCCATGTGCTGCTACCTTAGCGACCTGAGAAAACATGCCAAAAAGATGTCAACATATAATGCTGGTGAGTTCACAGGTTTTTATAAAACATTTCCGAAGTGTTCCAAGTTCATTCCTGTCAATACTATGTCAAGTGTACGCTAGCTAGACGTAAGTTCTGCTACTACTACGATTGGAAAACTATTACTGGACACGAATACATGAATATGAATACAAGTTTATGCCTGCCCGAATAATTAATACAAGTTCTGCATAAGTCAAGACAATATGCACCCGCCCGGCTCCCAGCCGACGAGTGGGGCATGTCACGCCCAATAGATCTATCCACATTTTCCCCGTTGTGCTACCCCACACATTCATGGTTTCCCCCGGGACTTTAACAGATTGTAGAGTAACTAAAAGCTGACCATAGTATGACATAAGTTTAAAGAATACCGTTACGTAACATGTTTCTCCCTCGAAAGTATAACCAGTAAAAGTGAGGCTGTGAAACTCACCTTAGGTTGCGTCTTCTTATACTTAGAATGACCAACATTGGATTTGATAGTCCCTAGTATCGTCGACCTATCATAAAGTGTATTTGAGATACTAGACTATTAACCCGTAGGTTAACTAGTCCCTGATTGTCCAGATCTTGACTACGTATGCTTAAAAATGTGTTTAAATGTTAACCGGACACACCCGACAGACCCGACATCCCGTTGGCGACCCATTACACAAATAAATCAAGTACATATAGTTTACACACAAAGTCCAAGCATAAAACACTTAGTTTGCATCAAAAATCGCATTTATGAAGTCGTGGGGTCAAATAAGTGGAAAACCTTGTTAATTCGACCTCCTGGAGGGTCGAATGAGATGCTGAGTGGTCGAATGAGTCACCAAGTGGCTCATTCGACCTCCATGATGTTGGTTCTACCTCCATGATGTTGGTTCGACCTCTCGAAGGTGTGAACCAACTGTTCGTTCAACCCAACTGCTGCAAAAACTTGTAAAACGCACCAAAACGCATCAAAACAGTCCGAAAACATCATGAAACATCATCAATCACAGCAGCCCGCCATTTTTAACTTATCCCCATAAAACCCTACCAATTTTATCCCGAAACCAGTCCGTTTCACAACTTTCTCAAAATGACAAATTATGGAAATGTAACATCAATGCATGTAAACTTAACCCAAAATGGAAACTTTATCAAAATCACTTTATAATCAGATTATTATGCTTAGATTATCATGTATATGATAACTCCTAATCATCTCCTCATCAACATCATCAAGAACAAACCCTAGAATCTAACACATAAACCCCCAAAATTGGTAAAACATCATCAATCATCAATTGTAATCTATAATAATCATAAACCATCATCTATAACAGTCCTAGATCATTGTTTATTCATTTACACATCATTCAAGCAACACATAATTCATAAAAGTTCATAACACATCATTTAACATCATTAACACGTGTATTTTGCATAAAAACTGATTATTAATGGAAGGGTTTTGTTTAGAAAGGTGTTAGAAAGGTTTTTATCCATGAAAACTTCCTTAAATCATTGAACCCTGGACAATCCGAAAGTATAAATCAACTCCCGATGATTTTCCGAACCATCAATTCGACTCAACTAACCCAGTTAAGTGTAACGTATGCATGACTCGCTAAGGTAGACTGACTAGTTGGTAAAATTACTAACCTGAGTTTGCTGGGTGTCACACATGGAGAAAAATAATAAACGTGGTAGTGTAACCACAAACCAAGTGTACAATGTTGAAGTTACTGATATGACCTTAGGCTGATAGAAAATTACTGATATGTCACTAACTGTTCGTCTTTTGTTTTGAATTATACATAGTATAATTATATGAAAAGAACAAATTGGACAATATACTACCTTTTAACAAATACCCATGCTGCTTTTTTCTTCCTATCCATCCCGTGCCACATCATCTCCACCTCAACCTAAGTTTTTCTCACTTCCACGAGGGAGTATTCGGTCCGTCTAAATAATGTATATCATGAGTTGTAAGTTGGTTAATGAAGGCGAACTTATAAAGTTATTGTGAGTTGTACATGCCTCTTACTACAGAGGTCTCGGGTTTACTTCTAGAAAACGAGGGAATTTTATAATATTTGATGTAAAGGTAGAATAGAGTAATATTTGCCCATTAAAAAAAAGGATGTGGCGTTCATTAGATTTGAATCTTTGTAACATGTTAAATATCTATACTACATTATAAAAGGAGGAGGCATGGGCAAATATGTTCAAATTGTCCAAAGTTAAGATGGCATACCAAGAGTTTCTTTACAATTTCCTAAATTTTACCATATTTCTTCCCTAAATGCCCTTAGAAGATAATCAACTTTTATATGAAAATAGAACTCACCCAAATTAAATAAACACAAGGGATAACAGTATTTTTGAACAAAATTCATATAATAGCGATGAAAGATAATAATTTATGTTACCACAATGAATAATCTTATCTCAACTAAACTTGTATGAGTTTTAAAACTTTGCCATAATAATACTTATATTATAAACCCTTTTCATATATATGCGTCTACCCAGCAGCAAAGTGGACGGGATGGTTCGGCTCACTGGCTATATTAGGCAATTTTTTAGCTGTTGGGTCAGGTTGGGCAAGTCTATTACAAACATACAAATCACAACTTTTAATTTCTAAATAGACAGTGACATTCATATGATAGTGTATACAATATCATATTATTACTACATGCTTTTGTCATGTAAATGAACCTTTTCATTTAGCAAGGTGTCTTCAATGGCGCGGTTATGTAGATATGCAATGACCGGACAACTTACACAAGAGTGATGTTTATGTTCATATTGGTTTGTTACAGTAACATACATTTGGTTTATTAAGATTTGTTCAATAATGAGTACATGGTTTTTGTAGTGAACTACAATCAGTTGTAAGTGGCGGTGCACATTTCTTTTCTTTTCTTTCTACGAATACTTGTTAAAACAAAGTGTGCACATTTCTATTCTTATTTGTGTAACTTGCGGCAAAAAACTAAGTATCATAATATTGTCTTGCAACCCATTTGTGGATCCCGCTGCAACGCATGAATAAACTCAATAGTATTAATTTATAGCCTAATTAATGATGTTCATGTATATTGGTATTTTTTAGGAATTTCCTCAATTTTGACATCAAATAAACTGTTATGAAAGATTGTTTTATATACACTGATTTTTAATTGAAATAGGCTATGGTCGTCGTTGCTTAGCAAAGATCCATTTAAATACAAGAATTGTGATCTTTAATACAAGTGTCGACTTTAATCTTTAAACATAATTGATTACCTTTAGGGATGGAAAAAAACCCGAGCCTGACGGGTATACCCGAAATCCAAAGCATTTGGGAGGTGTATACCCGTATCCGACGGATATGGGACAAGTTTGAGATTGGAAAAAATATTTTGTGGGTATAGGATTAGGTTATACCCAACCCAATTACCCGAAAGTAAATACCCATTTACTATAAACAAATATCCGAAAACTTTTAAATTTTATATTTATCTTCTCTTAACTATCTTCTTAGTAACATGTCATTCTAATAGATAAATTATTTAAAAAACAAAGTTTTATTTTGAAATATATATATTTTCATGACATTATTATTTCTATATATAAAAAATATTTTTTGAGATTCATATCATAATTTATATTTATATTTTAAATATTTTAAAGATTATTATGGTGATGATGATATGGATGTTATTTATTATAATTTAATATATTATAGATTTTTTAAAGAATAAAACTATAAATACATAAATTTATATATATACATGCAAATTCTAACTGGTACACACAATACCCATGGGTATGCTCTATACTTGGCGAGTAATACCCGATAAATACCTGACGGGTAATAAGACCGGTATGAGATGAGTTTTTACAACCAGGTATGAGTATAAATTAGCCATACCCGACCCATTTCCACCCCTAAATTGTACCTTGTCTAGTTGAACAGAAACACACCTCAAGGGGTGTTTGGGGTTGATTATTCAAGAAAGATTATGCGTTTTGGAAAAGCATGGTTTGAGCTGCTTATAGATTATTGCGTTTTAGTAAAAAACTGATTATCTGCATTTTCAAAACGCAATTCCAAACACTAAAAACTAATTATCTGCGTTTTCAAAACTCAATAATCTAAAAATCATATTCAAAACGCAATCCCAAACACCCTCTTAATCTTAAGTGGGATACACCACAATAGAACACCATATCATGTGTATCTTAGGTAGGATCAGTACAAGTGCTTAACTAGCTTTTTATTGCTTTACCACATTTATGTACCTATTTTATTATGGTGGACCATTCATATTCTCCGGTTGGTCCTATATTTTTGTAGCTTGTTTGTACATAATGTATTCAGTCAAAATATTAGTCAATATTATATGGTATTGGAGCTATGTTTCTATGTAACAATCGTAGTGCTCTGTTTCGCACTCAAAACCCAATCTCACACAAACGAGTTAAATATATTGAGTTGTATAATCATTTTATAAGAAAACTTGTTTCTTCATGGAAGCTTCAGATTCGCTTCATTCCTACCAAGCTCCAAGTGGTAGGCATTTTTTTTTTTACAAAAACTCTTCTAAAACCTTAATTTGAGTTTTTCCAAAGTTTGCTTCGTCTTGGACCGTCACCCGTCTCGCTTTCAAATGGTGGTGGTGGGGGGGGGGGGGGGGGGGGGGGTATTACTATACCACATTTATAGTGGGCTAGTCCATTCATGTACTTATGTTTATTATTGTGAACCATCCATGTTCTCTTGTAGGTCCTATAAATCTGTAGCTTGTTTGTACAAGTAATCTATTAGCATCTTAGTTAAACAAAACCATTGTGGACAAAGAGTTGATAAGAAAATTCCCATCACAAAAGTTGATGTAGTACTCTTTCCTTTCTCCGCTTTGATATGAAATGTTATCTCTATACAATTCTAAGAGAAGAAATTTAGGATGGACCATCCAAATAGAAATCATATTGAAGTTTAGAATTAAGCACGAACATGAGAGCAGCGGTTAAGACCAAAGACTATAGCAACTCAAAGACGATCCTCTAACAATCAAGTTAGTAATGTGTATGTAATGTATCTAGTATGTGTGTAAGTAGTATGTATCTAACTTGTATGTACCACAGGTATTTGTTCTTTGGAATCAATCAATTAATCAAACATTTACATTTTCATAATTTACTAGTGGGTTACCCGCGCTCCGCGGCGGGGCGACTCGATTTTTAACAGTCTTGATTGGTTCTCTGTTCCTTGTTTTCACCATTGAAAACTTGCTATTGAATAATGATAAATACTACAATATAAATCGACCAATTTGAGCCATTCCCCTTTTATTTGAAGTGTTCAATTTGACCCACTCGAGATTTATAAAAAAAAAAAACCCTATCATTGGATGTAAAATACAAATGTTAAATGTTACTAACAACTTCTTTTCACCTTCCACCAAACGTAGCCATATCTTTCAACAGTGATGACGTGGGTAGCTCAAAGTAAAAACAAATAAACGATATTATCAAACAAATGCTTGAAGGGTTGGAGCCTACAAAGGTTCCACAACCAATGGCATCACAAGTCAAAAAGATGACTTGTCACGTCATCCTTTTCATCGAGCTGAACAAACAAACTGATGGAGTAACATCAGTCTATAGACCGCAGGTCCATAGCAGCCTCTTGCTTTTTGTGGGATGTCCTTTAGTTGCAGCTAGGATCAAGGTTATATGCTTTCCCTTTAGAGAATACCCTCTTCTCTATAAATCAGAGGCTGATCCTCAGCCCTGAACACACCACATCCATCACTCTCACTTCACTCATAATATTCTCTTGGTCTCTCACGTGGGAAGAATAATCTTCTTCACTCGGATCTCGAGAATTTCTACTTCTGGTCTTGAGTTCATCTCAGATCAGAATCCTAAAGCATATAAAATAAACAATACAAGCCTTGAACCTCCTTCTACGTTTGCAACGTAGAAGGACACCACGATCTGCGTTAGGCAGAGTGGAACCCTTGAACCCCTGAACCTCCCTCGTGACTCAGAACCATCGTTAGGCAGATATTTGTTGTAGCAACAAGTTGGCGCCCACCGTGGGGCTGCGCCATTTTCTTTACTTGAAATAAGTTGTGTAGCTCCGACTCTCTCCATGTCTGACCCTGAGTCTCAAGAGGAGGTCAACCAGATCTCCCCTAGCACAGATCAGACCTCTCCGGCCAGATCTGTGTCTTTTTCCACTCCTGGAGGAACTTCAGCTGGGACTCAGTCCCCACCTGCTCACCCGGCGTCTGCAAACCTGCAAACTCCACCTCCTACTCGTTCTGGGGTGATGACCCCTCTCCCTGATCTTGCACAAACTCCACCACGCATAGATCTCACCCCTGAGGGAGTGGAGAGAAACTTCTTGCAGCTCAGGTCCCTCTTGAACCAGTATGTTATGAGGGAAAGAGACAAAGGAGTTCGTCTCCGACTCGATTATGACGAGGAGGAAGAGATCTCACTCTCTCCTATACCTCCTCCCCCTCTCACTGCCACTTATGGACGCAGACCTTCACCCAGAAACAACAATGCTGGTCCCAGCAACACTCACACTGCTTCACACTATGAAGCAAGGCCCGGTCCTACTGCTTTCCCTTTGTTCACCACTCAAGCTGCCACCACTGGTATGCCTTTGGGATACGAAATGACTCTGGATCAACTCCTACAGTCACCGGTGACCAGTGTCCCACCTCCAACGGCCACTTCCTGGGAGCAGGCCATGGCTTCACTTCCCATGGCCAGAAACGCCTCTATGAGCCTCCCAGTGGCAACCAACACTGTGGCTTCTGAAGGCATTCAAGGCTTCAACCTTATGCCCTACATGATATCTCAAATGATGGCTAACTTCCCTTGGCAGCAACTCATTAGTCAAGCCATCGCAGCACAACAAGGAAACACTGGAGGGATCACCAACAACAGGGTTGAGCACGCCGTCAACCAACCCTACAAGCCAAACAGCCTGTCTTGCTTCTCACCTGAGATAGCAGATTATGATTTTCCTAACAAGCTGAAGATGCCAGCTCATATAAGAACGTATGATGGCACTGAGGATCCAGAAGATCACCTCCAGATCTTCTCAGGAGCTGCTCGAATCGAAAAATGGGGTGATCCCGAATGTTGCTTGATGTTCATGCAAACCCTTGTTGGATCTGCACGAATCTGGTTCAACGGTTTGACGGCTGGAAGCATCCGAACCTTTGACGAGCTCGGCAAAGGATTCCTGGCCAACTTCTCACAACAGAGACGTTGTGTCAAGGATGCAACCGTTATCTTCCAGATTAAACAAACAGATGATGAAAGCCTGAAGAGCTTCATTGAAAGATACAAGAAAGAAGGCCTTACTTATGTCGGTGCTGATGAAAAGATAAAGGTTGCAGGGTTCATGAATGCTATCAACTCGAAGTATCTAACCAGGGAGTTCAACAAAAGTCTCCCTAGAACCCTTGAAGAGGCCTTAGAAAGAGCTGAAGCTCACATTCGAGTAGAAGAGGCTGTAGACATCAAGGAACAAAGAAAAAGAGGTTCCAGCTGGAGGAGCAACAGTCCTACTCGAAAGAGGAGCAACTATGGTACCTATGACAAAAGATCCAGAGGATCTGAGTCACGAAGGTCTGAAAGTAGGAACCCTCCAAGCAGAGACAGGAACGTCAATTTCACAGCCCTCACCAAAACTCCTCAAGAAATTCTAGCAACCGAAGAAGTCAAGCACACCTTCAGACCTCCTCGTCCCTTACCAAAAAGTAAAAGAAATGAGAACTCAAACCAATATTGTGAGTTTCATGAAGAGAAGGGACACCACACCAACGACTGCTTCCAACTCAAGAAAAGAATCGAAGAAGCTGTCAAGTCTGGGGAACTGGCCCACCTGGTTAAAGGTGTTAAAGAAAACATGGCAGATGGAAAAAAGAAAGATGTTGCCATGGTCTTTGTTGAAAACGAAACCCCAAGCAAACGACAAAGGCTGGAAGATTGGGAACGGCAAGGCATCTACTTCCCTTATACCAAGGGAGAAAAGCACTGTGATCCGCTTGTGCTTGAAGCCTTCGTAGGTTCCATCAAAACGCAAAAGGCCTACATAGATACTGGAGCTGCCACTGAAATAATGTTTTCTAAGTATTTCAACCTTCTAAGCCCTGAAGAACGCTCCATGCTGCGGCCTGCTGAAGCTGCCATAAAAGGCATTGCTGACATACCTATCAAGCCTCTGGGCGAACTAACACTTGATGTAACCTTTTCTGATGGTCAACTGCGAAGGACCGAACCATTAACCTTCGTTGTTTTAGACCTACCGTCTAGCTATGACGTCATCATTGGAAGGCCCGGGGTAGTAATCTTTGATATGACGGTCTCCATTAGCCGAAAGAGTGCAAAATTCCCCACCAAAGAGGGTGTCGGAACCCTCCAACCTTCCACTTCGGTATTAACCATCGATGAAGGTCACAGCAAACTTGGTCTCAGCATCAACCCCAGGTACCCTGATCAAAGGATACGGGTCAACACAGCCCTTCCTAGTGACACTCTCACTAGGCTTGAAGTGTTGCTGAAAGATAACATGGACGTTTTCGCTTGGTGCCCAAGTGACATGACAGGGATCCCACGAGATGTAGCTGAACATGAACTAAGGATTCCCTCCAACGTCAAGCCTATTGTTCAAAAGAAAAGAAGTCTTGCCCCAGAACGAAGCAAGGCTGCATGTCAAGAGGTTGATAAGCTAGTTGAAGCTGGTATCCTTCGAGAGGTGAAGTATCAATCATGGGTTGCAAACCCTGTGATGGTTAGAAAGCCTGATGATTCTTGGAGGATGTGCATCGACTTTAAAGACCTCAACAAAGCTTGCCCAAAGGATTGCTATCCTTTGCCAGAGGTTGATCTGAAAATAGACTCGCTTACAGGCTTCCCCTTCAAGTGTTTCCTGGATGCCTACAAGGGTTATCACCAGATACAAATGAAGGAGGAAGACGAAGAAAAAACTGCTTTCCATACTGACAAGGGTATATTCTGTTATAGAAAAATGCCCTTTGGTTTAAAAAATGCAGGTGCTACTTATCAAAGGTTGGTCGACAAAGCCTTTTCCCTGCAGATTGGCAAAAACATGGAAGCTTACGTTGATGACTTGGTCATCAAGAGCAAAACTGAAGATCAAATGCTCGCTGACATACAAGAAACCTTCAATAAGCTCAGAGAAATCAACATGAAGCTAAACCCTGTCAAGTGTTCCTTTGGTTTCGAAGAAGGAAAATTCTTGGGTCATGTTGTAGGAAAACAAAGCATAAAGGCCAATCCAAGCAAGGTTCGAGCCATCCTCAACATGAAGTCGCCTCAAACCAAGAAAGAGGTTGAAAGCTTGAATGGCAAACTTGCGGCCTTGAAGCGTTTCGTCTCAAAGTTAGCTGAGAAATCGCTACCATTCTTCAAGACCCTCAAAGGTTGCAATGACAAGAAAGACTTCAGGTGGACGGAAGAAGCAGAGGAAGCCTTCAACAGCATGAAACATCATCTGGCTTCCCTTCCCACAATTGCAACACCTGAAGCAGGGGAAACGATCTCTGTCTATCTTTCAGTTACTGATGAAGCCTTCAGTGCTGTTCTCACCATAGAAAGAGACAAAGCTCAGGTACCCGTTTACTTCTTCAGTAAAACATTAAAGTTAGCAGAGGTCAAGTACCCTCCTTTGGAAAAATTGGCTCTAGCCTTAGTGCAAACAGCCAGAAGGCTTCGAAGGTACTTTCAAGCACATCCCATACAAGTGGTCACTGACCAACCAATCAAAAATGTGCTTGAAAGGCCTGAGACTTCGGGACGGCTAGCCAAATGGGCTGTTGAACTGGGTGGTCACACAATCACCTACGTCCCAAGAAAAGCAATTAAAGCACAAGTACTTGCTGATTTCATTGCTGAAATTCCAAAGGTAGAAATGGCCGAAGTTAACATCACCATAGACGAACCCATCGACCCTGAAGCCTGGAAGCTTTACACAGATGGAGCTTCCAGTGTTGAAGGATCAGGGGCTGGCCTCATATTAATCAACCCTGAAGGGTTAGAATTCACATATGCCCTTCGTTTGGAATTTCAGACAACAAACAACGAAGCAGAATATGAAGCCTTGATAGCAGGACTCAAGCTTGCAAAAAAGATGATGGTTCACAAGCTTCAAGTGTTCACCGATTCGTTACTTGTTTCCAATCAAGTGAATGATAGCTACATTGCTAAAGAACCCAACATGAAAAAATATAGAGAGAAGGCTAAAGAGATCATGAACACCTTCCAGTGTTGCAAGATTAAACAAGTCCCAAGGTCTCATAACAAGAAGGCTGATGCTCTTAGCAAGCTTGCTTCGTTAAACTTTGCTCACCTTACCAAAAAGGTGCTGGTTGAAGTGATCAAGCATCCTTCAATATCTGAAATTGAAGTTCAAGACGTCATTACTGAAAATGAACCAAATTGGATGACTCCATTTGAAAGGTTCCTGCAAAGAGGTGAACTGCCCCAAGATCCTGTTGAAGCTGAAAGGATTCGGATCAAGTCTAAGCAATACACAATCCAAGACGACATACTCTATAAAAAAAGGGTACTTGGCTCCATTGCTTCGATGTGTTGGTCCTGAGCAAAGCAGGTACCTGATCAAAGAAGTTCATGAAGGAATATGTGGAGCTCATTGTGGTCCAAGATCGGTGGTGGCAAAACTCATGAACCTAGGTTACTTCTGGCCTACCATGCATCGTGATACATCAGAACAGTTGAAGAAATGTGAAGCCTGCCAGATCCATGCACCAGTCCCAAAGAGTCCCAAGCATGATTTGGTGCCCATCACTTCAGCATGGCCATTACACAAATGGGGAATGGATATCGTTGGACCCTTCCCACCTGCTAAAGGAGGGGTCAAATTCCTGTTGGTTGCGGTTGATTACTTCACGAAGTGGCCAGAAGTGAAGCCTTTGGGAAAGATATCTGGAAAAAAGATAATTGATTTTGTCTGGGAAAGTATCATCTGTCGATACGGCTTGCCTGGGGTGCTAGTTACAGACAATGGCAAACAGTTCGCAGAAAAGCCATTCAGTGCTTGGTGCAAAGAGTATCGAATAACACAAGTCTTTAGCTCTGTAGCATACCCTCAATCCAATGGGCAGGTTGAAAGGATGAATAGAAGTGTGGTTGAAGGGATCAAGGCCAGACTGGGTCGTCAAGGGGGAAATTGGTTGGAAGAACTGCCAAGCGTTCTTTGGGCAATCCAAACCACTGAAAAGACAAGTAACAAGAAGACACCCTACAGCCTTACCTTCGAATCTGAAGCAGTCATACCTGCTGAGATTGGGGTCACCACACCCAGAACCCTTCATGTCGACATCCAGGCCAACGAGCATGAAACATCACTCAATCTTGATCTACTAGAAGAAGCAAGAGACTTGGCAGCAATAAGAGAAGCCAAGTACAAGCAAAAGATGGAGTCTTACTACAATGCCAAGGTCAAACATGAACGCTTCAAGCCAGGAGACCTGGTCCTCAGAAACAATGAAGCAAGCAAGAAAGAGAACCAAGGAAAGCTAGGACCAAAATGGGAAGGCCCCTACACCATCCTTGAATCTCACAAAGGAGGGTCTTACAAGCTTGCCGACATGGAAGGCAAGAAGCTCCCTCGACATTGGAATGGCAAGAACCTTAAAAGGTTCTTTGTTTAAGTTGTAAGGAAAGTTGTTCTCTTCAAAAAACCTATGTAATGTTATCATCTAATGAATGAAAGGATCCATGAATCCTCTTTTGGAAATATTGTCTTTCTATCCTATGATCAGGTTGAGAACCTTGCAAGAAACTCCATGGCAAGGGCCATGTAAGGGGATGAGCTCCCAGGCCATTTCGCTCAATAGGTTCGAGGGTTGAACGGACCTATATAAGGGGTGAGTTCCTAAATCAATTCGACTCCATGAGATAAACAAAAATAACTTTATAAATCTCATCGACAGGCTTGAACAACCTACACCAATCGTTCCTTAAGTTTAGAAAACAAACTTACGAAAATACATTAAAAACACTTGTATAAGTGTATATAGGATAGCTGGTGATATGTTTGCCTAGACTACCTTAAGGATGAATGACTGCAGCATTCAACCTTTGAAGGTGCTACCGGATAAACATTCCCAAACAATAACAAAGACAAACAAACACACAACAAAAAACAAAGTAAGGATGAACAACAATAAGACTTAAACAAACAGCCCTAAAGGCCTAACATTAACAGGCTTTATACAAAAGCCAAACAGTAACATAAATTGTTCAAAGGGCATCAGCCCATAACCACCAACGAACCATTACAGGTTCAAACAAAAGATAAAAAGAGTGTTTAAGACACAACCACATAGTTAATTGTTTTTACACACCAAAGATGCTAAGAAAGCTACGAATAAAGGGTTCAGGCGTCATTACCAGACCCTGAAGGCTTGGAGGCTTCATCCTCATTTCCAGCCTTGACCACCTTTGCTTTCTTTGCCTTCTTTCCCTTCTTGGGTAACTTCCCCACCAAACCAGCTTCAGAGGCTTCAACACTGGCATCCTTAGAGAGTGTATCAGTCATGTCCAAGGTCTCGTCACTATCACCCGAGTGTGCCCTCTTCTTGGAAACAGCCTGAAGCACTTTAGCAGATACGGCTTCGTTCAAACCAGCAGGCTTCAATTCCTTCAGCTCCTTCAAAGGTTTCCCATAAAGGGAAGAGACTTGGGCCACATAAGGATAACTGGAGTGTTCCATCTTGAGGACAGTCTCCTTGAACACATCCAAGGAGTTGGGTTGATAAAGAGGAGATTCTTCCAAGGCTTGACCAGACTCACAAGCTTTGAACCCTGCAATAAAACCTGCATGCTTACCATGGGTCAACAGCTTGGTGTACACTTCTCCAAGGGCTGAATTGAACTCGGCAGAGTGAAGGAGGTAAGTAACAACTTGTTGAAAGCCCTCTTCAATTAGCCACTTGTTGTCACCCTGAGCAGCAGCAAGAGAGATTTCTAACTCCTTCTTCTCACTCTCAAATGCCTTCTTTTCTGCCTCCAAGACCAGCTGATCTGCTTCCACCTTCAACCTGGCAGCTTCATGCCTTGCCATCTCAGCCTCATGTCCTTTCTTTAACTCATCAATAAGGGCAATCAAAGTGATCTCCTTTTGAGCATACTCCTTAGCATCCCTCTTCATGTCAGCTATGGACTGCTTCATTTCCTTCTTCTTCTTTGCAAATTCACTATATTCACCCATAACTTTCCTAAACCTGTTGATCCCTTCTGGCAGCATGGCTGCCAAGTTGCAGGTTCCCACCATCATCTTTGCTAGAAGAGCATCATCATCTAAACCCTCAAGACAAGCCTTGGCACCTGGAGTAGCAAAGTGTGCCAAAACTTCCTCACACACAGCAGAAGACTTGAAACTATCAGTTGACTTCACATTCCACCCAGGAACATACACACCCCCCTCATCAAAACTACCAGACACGTCTGCTTCCTTCACAACCTTAACCTTTTTACCCTTGCTTTTCTTCACAACCACATCCACAGGAGTGTCATCCACCGTCTGATCCCTTTCATCATCAGATTCCTCGATATCATCACTAACAGTTACTGCTTCAGAAGGGTCAGCAGACTTGGTAGCCTTCAAAAGCCGTCTGCTGGACCTCCTTGTTGAAGCCTTCGATGAACTGGCTTTAGCAAAACCTTTGACATTTGGGACGGCAACATAGTTGGTCCCGTCATACCTACCCTTCTCATACTTGGTTAATGCATCCTCCCCATCTGCTGCTTCGGCATCAGCAAACACAACGCCCGAAGCATCATCACCTTTAATGAAATCTAGAGCCGACATGACTGCAAAAAATACAAAGTATAAGGATAAAACAAAAAGAAAAAATGAAACCAACCACAAACAAAAATTCATACCCTGATCATCCTTCATCACAACGGGATCTCTACCAGGCTTGTCCCAACGAGTGCTAACACCGGATAACACTAGGAATGGCTCAGCAAAAGGACGAAGCCTTGAAGGACAGGCTCTAAGAGCAGTTAAAAAGTTGTGATCAAGTTCGGATTCTGAAGGTTCCCCTTCGTTGAGAACAGCCTCAGGATGCCTCCAAACAGGCTTAAAAGGAAAAATCGAATCGGAGACCCAGAAGAACCTAGTCTTCCACTGCCCAACAGTTGTGACATGGGAGGAAAGAAGGTTCGTCTCCACTGATGATCCCTCGAAGGTGAACCAGTCACCATTCTTGGCAAGGCGAAAGAATCGCCTAAACATCAACAAAGTGGGATCATACCCTAGGGCTCTACACAAACATTCAAAGTGCAACACACGGCCAATACCGTGTGGGTGGATTTGACCAAGAGAAACCCTATAATACTCAAGCACATTCAATAGAAAAACAGAGAAGGGGTGACGAAGGTTTGCAAATTCAAAGTGACGACAATATAAAGCGATGGAACCAGATGGACAATCAGAAACAGCAAGTTGCTTGCCAGGAGCAACGGGATTAAAGGACAAGTCTATATCCCACTCCGAACAGAACGATTCAACCTCTTTCTGAGAAAGGGTTGAAAACGTAACGGCCATGTCCTTTTTAGCGCCCATTGTGCTTAAAAAGGATGATCAGTAAACTAAACAAGAAGGAGAAAGACTAACCTGCTGATTGAAAATCACGAAACCCTAAGGATGGAGGAAACGGTTGTAGAGAAGAAGATGAAAAAAGTAAAAGAAGTGAAGTAAAAAGAAATGTAGAGGGGTTAAAAAAGAAAAAAGAAACGGTTATAATATTTAAAAATACAACTGTCATAATGACATGCAGTAATAAGCCCTGAACAGACTGCCACATGTCACATCAGGGTCCAATCAAAATTAAAACACTGAGTAATAACCGCCCAAATCACAGCGAACCCTCGAACCTTTCAAGCAAGGAATAAACTAAGAAAACAGTCAGAAGCTTTCAAGATAACTCGTCAAACCTTCTGACTTGGGGGGCTGATGACGTGGGTAGCTCAAAGTAAAAACAAATAAGCGATATTATCAAACAAATGCTTGAAGGGTTGGAGCCTACAAAGGTTCCACAACCAATGGCATCACAAGTCAAAACGATGACTTGTCACGTCATCCTTTTCATCGAGCTGAACAAACAAACTGATTGAGTAACATCAGTCTATAGACCGCAGGTCCATAGCAGCCTCTTGCTTTTTGTGGGATGTCCTTTAGTTGCAGCTAGGATCAAGGTTATATGCTTTCCCTTTAGAGAATACCCTCTTCTCTATAAATCAGAGGCTGATCCTCAGCCCTGAACACACCACATCCATCACTCTCACTTCACTCATAATATTCTCTTGGTCTCTCACGTGGGAAGAATAATCTTCTTCACTCGGATCTCGAGAATTTCTACTTCTGGTCTTGAGTTCATCTCAGATCAGAATCCTAAAGCATATAAAATAAACAATACAAGCCTTGAACCTCCTTCTACGTTTGCAACGTAGAAGGACACCACGACCTACGTTAGGCAGAGTGGAACCCTTGAACCCCTGAACCTCCCTCGTGACTCAAAACCATCGTTAGGCAGATATTTGTTGTAGCAACAAACAGCAACAATGATAATAATACATTGATACCCTATTTGCTAGTAGTGCCTACATGAGAGAAAAATAACTTTAATAAAAACCAATAAAGCTAGAAAATTAAAACTGGAAACTAAAGGTTATCTCTTGTAGTCAAAACTAATTCAAAACAAAAGGTACCTCCAATTGTTTATATGCAAGTAGCTTTTCAACTCTTTTCTAGATTTTCCGTTTCTCATCGTTGGAGAGAATGAATGTATGCCTGTGAAATTTAAAAATCAAGATATACTTTTTCAAAGTCCTATAACAACTTGAAAGAAAAAAAACACAACATTGAACACAAAAATTAAAAACCAAGATAAACGTTTTCACTGTAATCTTCATCTACAAACCATATATTGGCTTAGTGCACTCACTTTCAATGCCCAATTTTTAGTTGAACCCATTGTTTATTTCACTGTCAATTTCATCCAACAGAGTGAAAAGATATAAAATCATCAGTCTACAAACCTATAGTACAAATGAAACTTAATCACATTCATATGATTTTCAATTTGTATCAGTCATTTATCATTTACTTATCCAGATCTAAGTACACATTGAGAGTTACATAATGTCAACATAGATGACCGCGTACTTACATTTCAGAAATCAATCAATTTGAAAATGCATTGAAGCCATGGGACCGCTACACGGCCCCGTCATTGTCCTCACCATCTTCTGCACGCCGTTGGTGCCGGGCCTCTTTGTTTATTTTTTTTGCTTCAAAGCTTTTACCCCACCGGCCTTACGTGGCGACCCGTCTTCAACGACGCTCAGGCGCCACACCTCATTTGTTGTACCCACATCAACTTTACCTATGAAAGTGAAGAACAAATGGAGCCTATTTGCATTTTTAAAAATAAAAGAATATATATTAAACTTGTTACAAGGGAGATTGTAGAAAAACTCTGTGGATAAATCAAGTAGTTCAATTGCTAAATAGAATGAGAATGAAATCAGATTCCTTGAAACGAAAGGAATGGAGGCCTAACAAACCAAACTATGGTCGATAACATCAATTCATCATCACCCCATCCTGTATCTGAGTCAAGTCAATCTCTGAGAAATCCAAAATGCGAAAACCCTAATTCAACCATGAACATAAAAATGATTCTCTCTTGTTTCGGGCTTAATCACTTCCGAAAGATGAAGCAGACACAGAGGTGGTAGTGTGGGAAAACGACATCAGAGACAACAAAGGTTAGAGAGAAATCGCCGGCGATTCTTCGTTTACGGTGGTGGCGCTACACACAATTTGAAAGCATAGTTTTGTGAGCGATCCCTTCTTTGCTTTTATACCAATGTCAATAAATGTACGACTGTTCTGTTCCCCATTGTAACCATTACTGGCCGATCGGTTACAATCCTATCATTATACCATTTATTGGCCAAATCGGTTACACAATAAATATATGGCCGGCGACGTCCTCACCGGAATCTTTTGGTTTTTCAGGAGTCTTAATTCCGATACGTCTTAATTTTTTTGGTGAAATTCCTATTTTACCCAAATGAAATGTTTTTAATATAGTATAGATATAGATATAGATATAGATATAGATATAGATAGATATAGATATAGAAGTATAGATATAGATAGATATAGATAAATCACAATTTATGGGGATTTCATTCGTATAACTACTTGTCTACTCATCCACATTAACTACTAATCGTCTAGTCAACCCATACAAAGTCGCAAACTATTTGTAAAGTTCTAGTTTTTCAAAGTTTAAACCCTATTCTAAATGCCTAATTAAATAATTTACAAAAAGAACAAGTAAATAACCTTGCCTTAGCAATTAGGATGAACACATGACTAGAATCTGATCGACATGGCACCAGGGAAGGGTAGAATGATGTTATTGTTTTTTTAGTGTTGTTATTGTTGATAATTTTTTATTTTATTTTAACAACTTTGGGCTTTGGTCTTGGCTAAAACCTAGCTTAAAGGATAAGGGCTTATTTTAGCTTGAATAAATGAATATTTATTTATTCTTATATGTTCAATGTTTTCATTTTTAATGCACATGTCTCTATCTATATATGTGTTGTGAATCATTAAATAACTCTTAAAAGGACTGAAAAAAACGAACCCGTATGTCAAATTGAATAAAAAATCCAACTCAACTTTGTATGTTTCAGTATTTCCTTTTCTTCACTATATACCGAAGATGAAATTATGTTTGTTTTTTCACCAATATAACTCTTTGTAACACTTTAAAGGCTTCAATTCAAATGGGTAGTAATGTGAAGCCAAGGTACGTACAAGTTGTAACCCATCATCATCATCATCAAGACGATACATGGAGAACGACAATGTACTATAGGTTGAGCTTTATTTTCAAGTGAATCGACCCCTCAATGAAAAAGTTGAGCTGAATTACGTACTAGTTTTTCAATCAATCTAATTGTACTTTTTTACAAATTCTGTCTCTCTTTTTTTCTCTATAAAAATATATTGCAAAGATGTTAATGTATAAATGTATTAACATGTTATATGTAAGGCATTCTCATGCATTAAAAACAACCTTATACCGTTATACTCATCTAATATAGGTTTTCCCTAACTTTACTAGAGAGTGAGATAGAGGTATACAATAGAGAGCATGCAAAGTGTGTTAGTTTGTCGTTAAAAAGAACTTTATCTTCAATTTGGTTAATGTTTTGAAACCTATCGATTTTTAAACCGACTGCACTATGTTGAACAACACTTCAAAACCGGATCACAACATAATTTTTGTTAAAAAAAATACTTAAATATTTAAGTAGATTAGGGTTTGTCATTCAGAAAGGGGTGGCGGTGTAGTTTGTTGCTCGCATGCCCGCTATCTTGATGTAATTTTCTCAGTCATGGAACGAAAAGAATATAATAAATATTGAAATAAAAATAAAAAAATAATAAAGAATAAAATAAATATATTTTTTTTAAAGGATTGGTTGTCATTAAATATACCATCGACCAACTTGTTAGACTACTTGGTAAAACTTTTACATGTGTACGACATATACCTAGTTGAGATCTCATTGTTTATTTTTTTTAAAAGTGACGAAATAGTGAATGACCCATCAGACTCTGTTAACGAACCGAATAGCTTTCAGGGCCAACGGGTCGTTCACAACAATATTTCGACCTCCAGGGCCAGAGATTTGTTTTTATGTAGGTTAACTTTCGTTATTTAGAGAAGGGTGACCGAACAGCTTGTTGTTCATCTATCTGTCATCCTAATGTAAATTGTCCCATTTCTAATGAAATATTTAAAAATATAATGAAATAGTTGGGTGGATTTTTAAATATAGATTTGTTCACAAACAATATTCTCAAGCTCAACTCTTATAGTCTAAAAAATATTCAAAATTTTCTCATCATGCAAACTGTACGTACAAGCATTTCGATCCAATTTTATCAACATTGCTATAGATTTCATGATATTCAAATTTTCTTGTCTAAAATATAAGCAATCCTTAACTATTTATTAAATATTTCGGATGAACATAAACTCATAACGTACGCTTAAATATAACTTAGTTAATGGTAGGTATATATATCTTTTTTTTTTTAAATTAAAGTCTGTGTTTATAAAATACAATCCATGGTTATCTATCAAATTAATTTTCTTAATATTTTTATTTAAGCATGACAAACATGTATAAATATAAATGATTAAAAGTGTACATGTAAATTTTGTTATAGTTGGTTACATAAGTACATAACCACCTACACTAGAATATTTATTTTTCACTATTCTCAACATAATGTTACAATATTAAGTGGTGATAAGCTTATATATATATGTCTTCATATTCTTAGTGAAGAGAAGACACTTACCTATTTCACCTAGCTACTAAAATGGTGAACTTCATGCTTAGTGTCTTTAAATCATGCCAAACAAAACACTCTTCTCCTTCGTGTCACAACCACAAAGAAACCACTAGCGATCCACCATGCACAACTACTCCATCACCTTCTAAACAAGCACCCCACCGTTCTTCCTTCAAATCCCACGTCTCTTTCGTCGCTGCCAAACTCTATGGCGTTGTTTCCCCGCGCTCGAAACTCCCCTATGCCGATAACAATGCCCTTGGCTTTCGCTTTCCTGTGCCTCCATTCGACGAAAAGAAAAACCGCCACACGAAGGAAACTAATAGCCCTAAAAATGTTACCACTTCTTTTGCCTATAGCCACCGGTTTAGCACCAGTTACACCGTGGACGACCGCGGAGAAGGTGAACAACGACCGGAAATCCTTGGCAGCCATCGTAGAAGCTTTTCGGACGTGGCGGTAATGCTAGCGATAAATATATATTAGATATAACGATATATTATTTAGTATTTATTGTAATTATCTTAGATTCTATTATTTAGTATTTATTGTAATTATCTTAGATTCTATCAGTAATGGTATCGGTTTGGTTTATTATGTGCGGGAATTCGGTCATTATTAGTTTGGTTTTTTACGATCTTGAGCTCGCTAACTTAAGGTTGTGATATGCTCATAACGATATCAACATGTGTATTACAATAAAACGATACTGGTATTGGTTCCGTTAATACCTGATGATGAATAAAATATTAAACACAACCATGTTAGAAATATAATACATATATACATATAAAGTAAAAACAAAACAACAACAAACAACAACCTTACCCGGTAAATCCCACAATTAGCAAAGTTAAGAGTAGGGTCTGGGTAGGATGAGATGTAGGCAAACCTTACACTTATCCTTGCAGATAGAGATGCTACTTCTAGAGAGACCCCCCGGGCTTCTCAACACACAATCGACAAGCAAACAACACTAAAAAGTAATAAAGGAGTTTTATTTTAGCAATAGATATAATACATATAATAAATTATTTAGTTCCCAGTGTAATTATTTTCTTTGCATTAGATTTTACTTTTTGCAGCGAAGTTTTCCTAAAATTCATTTATTTTCAATTTTATGAGACTTGAATACGTACCACTTTGGCATAAAGAAATACTTATTGCACTATCCAATGCCCCGAAAACCTAAGAGTTCCTCTGCAAAGTTCATCCACGGTGGGTGAGTCAGGGCCTAAGATCAGGCCGAAAGGCGTAGTGGATGGACAACATGTGAATACTCCCGTACTACCGCTTGTTGGTCCCGAGGGACGGAGGAGGCTAGGTTAGCCGAAAGATGGTTATGAAAATTAAGTATTTATGTTCATTTTCCTTATAGGATAACAAGATGATTAGAAATCATTTACGTGTCAAGAAGGCCACTGCCAAATATTAGATAAAATATAAAAATATATTAGTTACGATTTATTGTAATTATCTCATGTAATTTACAGGTACGATCAAGACACAACGTTGGCGGACGTGGTCAGGTATCACCTGATCAATGGGGATCTCCGACGAGACTTTCGGTGTTTAAGAAGCTAATGCCGTGTAAAGTGGAGGGAAAAGTGAAAGAAAGCTTTGTTGTGGTGAAAAGGTCTGAAATGCCCTACGAAGACTTCAAGAAATCAATGATAGAGATGATTGTGGAGAACCAAATGTATGCGGAGAGTGAGTTGAAACAACTTTTGCAGTGTTTCTTGTCCTTGAACTCATGGTATCACCATGGTGTGATCATGGAAGCTTTCTCGGAAATTTGGAGTACCATGTTTCTTGATTGTTAATTCTTCATTATTTAAAGGAAATAAATGTATCAAGGTTTGTATAAGTAAATTATAATATGATTGTAACTAGGGGTGTCAATCGTGTCGGGTTGATGGGTTGGCGGGTTTACGGGTTGCGGGTGTTGAAATGTGCAACCCGAACCCGACCCATATTATTATTCGTGTCAAATATTTCAACCCTAACCCGACCCACATAAAACCTGGGTCAACCCGAAGATGACCCGTTTAACCCATATTTTTAAATGAGTCATACATGTTCATGAGTTATAAGCGGGTTGTGGGTTGTAAGCGGGTTATCAATAAAATGTTAATTGGTGAGTATATAAGTGTGACAAATAAATAATATAGTGTGCCAAAAATAACACAATTATAACTAACCATGTCAATAAAAATGAAAAAAGAAAAACAAAAATATAATAGATTTTTTTTCTAAATACTTAAACGGGTTAACGGGTCAACCCATTTTATATATGAGTCAACCCTAACCCGACCCATTTTTAATACGGGTCAACCCGAACCCGACCCGTTTTTTTAAACGGGTCGTGTTACTTGACCCAAATATGTTTTTTTTCGTGTCGGGTTCGGGTCGGTTTTCGGGTCGTGTCAATAATTGCCGCCCCTAATTGTAACTATGGTTAGCTAATCCTTTGTGTAAAATACAACCTTTTTATCAATCAATATTGTTAATTGTATAAGAAGTTTGAAGGTCTTTTAGTACTTTATGCAAACTTGAAGGACTGGTCTTGCCAAACTGGCTATAGAGTTTGCTAAGGATTGTTAACGGGCAATTTGACACAAGTCAATAGTATAAGGGCGGACGGGGTGGTCTGTGATGGCCTCCCCATAATGTCGCGATGGCCGCGAAACACCGGCCCTTGTGATCAATCACGGCCGCGAAGAAGGAAATCCGCGATGCACATCACGGTGATAAACAATAAAGGTTGGTGGTGGTCCCTTGGGGCCAAAGTCAACAACTTTTTTTTTTTTTATTAAAAATTAGTGATGGGTCCCATTAAAATCACTTCTTCTTTGTTTTTTTATTAAAAAATAGTGATGGGTGTGATAAAATGAGGTGTCATAAGGTGATTGGGTGTGATAGTGTTAGTGATAATTGTGAACACCGTCACATAGGTTTAGTGATGAAATGTGATAGAATGTGCTAAAATGAGGTGGCACAAGATGATTGGGTGTGATAGTGTGTTGGGTGTGATAAATCCTTTACCACCCCTTGTGGCCTAAGGGCATGTAGAGTCCGTTGTCCTCTGCGGCCCTGTCCGGGAACGCCGCCTCCCGGATTTGGGGAACCATTTTCTTACTAAAAACCAATGTGTGCTCACTGATTCATGGGGGACGGGGGAAGCATTTTCTTACTATAAATGTTTATTGTATTTGTTAATACTCACCAAAAGCGCACACATATCGCCTTCTTGATCAACATTTGATTGTTTTGGGTGTGATTTTGACTTTTTGTTAGTCAAACAACATTTGTGTTTAACGAAGTAAATGATTTTTTTATTTGAGTCCAAAACTACATATTCAATCCCTCTATATCTACTATGATATATAAATAAAAGCAATTAAGGGACACGTGTTATTTGCTCAGAGCATCTATGATTTGTTTTATCGCTCATTTTTCTCTACCTTTATTTTCGGTCAGCCCTTTTATTATAGTAAGTAACTTTCCTTTTCTTTTGCTTCTTTTCAAACCCATCCTCAAACCCTAACAACTATATCGCCACACATCATTCAACCCATAGCCTCAAATTATCCTCCTCCCGAAGGTGAGTATATCCAAAATTTTCTTTCTCCATCTTAACTTTGTTTGTTCAATTTCATCACATATTCGTTTATTTTTTATTAGGGATTTGTTATAATATTCTCGTTATTTCTCCATACAAGGTTAATACACAGGTTCTTGAGTTGTATTTCATATGATTCTCTACTTATTTATGGAATATTACTCCAAATTTGAAAGTTTTTACTTTAAAAATAAATTAAGACTTTCAATTTCAACTTTTTTTAATCATAGAAAATATATTGATTTATAAGAATAGATAAAAAAAACTATTTTAGTTATATATTTTAAATTGTTCAACCCATGTAGTAATTGTAAATATATTTTGTAGATTTGCGTTTTTATTGATAAGTACAATCATTCTTTATCATCTACAACGTTTACCTTTAATGCTTTAGTCGACGCAAAATATAATATATTCAAACGAATCATATAATTCGTATATTAAAACGTATATGTTGAAAACTTATATGTAACTAACGGTCATTAGTAAAAACATATGGAAATCATGTCAACTTATTTAGAATATTCTATAATAATTTATATTCGATATGAATAATAATGTTGGGGATCTCGTGCATCATACAGGATCTAACCTAGTAAATTATATAAGGGTAAGTTAGCTTATTATTGATTTTTTTTAATCTTTAATGATTATAAAATTCTTACACATTTTTAATCTATTACCCTTGTATTCTTTTTAGTTATATACTAATTTTAGAAATACTAATGCTTAGAATTTATTTAATTGTGTTTTACATGGTGAATTTTATTATTTTTCTATATATCACAACACCAAAAGAATATATAAAACGTTTATCCAAAAATTTAAAATACAATGTTTACATAGACTTTTTACACTTATTAGAAAAAATATACTTTTTACACGAACCCTACCGCATATATATACACACACTTAATTCACTTAATATAAAAACAATGTTTATACAAAATAATGATTAATATTGAGTGAGGTGTATTGAAAAATAATGAAACCATAATAAGGGGAACGTAAGAAAGTCTTCCCATATTTAGCTGAAAACGGTCGCTTTTATTAATCAAATCAATCCATGCGTCAATCTATGAGCAATTTCGGTATTTCTCAGGTTCCATACTCACTTTTTAGGGTCTAGGGATGTAAGACCCATCCCGAATTACTAAGGCTTAACGCCCTAAAACACGTGATCAGTTATGTTAAAAAAACCGGGGTTAACTTAAACTTTGAGAGATTAATTGTATACTTTAAAAAAAAAGTTTTAACATGTTCCATAGGATCAACCCAAAATTAAAACGAGGTTCACATCACACAAAAGAGTTTACAATCCCGTTATATTGTTTATAAGTATCTATTTGAACTTTTGTTGCAACCCCGTATAGTTTAAAACTCTAGATCGAGTGAGCGGAAGCGTTTTAATAATCTTGTGCGCGTTCGGTTCTTCATAAGTGGCTTGATCTTCTTCCGACCTCAAATTATTCTTAACTAGGGGTTTTACAAGACATATAACCCATTAAACATGTATAGGATTGATTAGGATTGGATGGAAATGGTAAAAAATTTGGATCCTGATGCTCGTCGCGCCACGCGACAGGAAAGTCCTTCCCTCATCGCGTAGCACGAGGGTTCATCGCGTCACGCGACGCCTGTAGCTTCTCCCCGTCGTGTAGCACGACGAGGTGTTTTTCACAGATGTCATGGAGCTTTGTTGTATTACATGCCTTAGCAAATTTCCAACCTTTTCAAGATTTTTCACCCATTTTTGGCTAAGTTAAAGTCCCTACGCTTAGGGCCTATTCTCATATCCTATTTTCAATTCCAAACCTTTGTCCGAAACCAAATTTACCCTCAATTTACGCTTCAGTTCGGTTAAGAATGTTTTTACCCAAATCGACCCGTTAAGGCAATGGGCTATACAAAGCACTTTTTGGCCATTCAAAATGTCACACCACGCCAATGGCGAAAACACGTGGCGCAACGCTCGAAAGCATATCAAAGTCAAGATTAACACAAACTATATTTAACTATAAAAGATCATTTTATTAAGATGTCGAAAAAGAGTACCTTGTTACAATATTTCACAAAACAACAAACAAGAAGTTCATAAATGGGGTTTTTCAACCCAATTCCCAACCCAATGGGAAATATTGATGAAACCCCGACATGTATCCGACATCCCATATTCCACCGCACTAGTCTCATATATAATCAGCACTTAGTTACCTGAAAGATATGTTTTAAAAAGACGTCAATATATAAAATATTGGTGAGTTCACAGGTTTTAGTCCCATAACAACAACATTTTTACAACAACAACATGTGCGGAACAAACACAATTTGTGGCCTTTGTAAGGAGTAGCTAGCTCCTACAAACTATGACGAGCAATCCCTTAAGTCCATAACCAAACCAAGACTAATGATAATGCCCCGCAAGCCGAAGTTGTTTCTCAGAAATAACAACTTAGTTCAGAATACGTGCACCCCAGGCATACACAGTTGCATAATCGACGCTATCGATTAGGGGTGGGCCTTGTCAGGCACCAATAGTACTATCCAAATATTCCTTCGGTCTCGATTTCATACACAACACACGAGTAAATGGTTACAGTAGCGAGGACTCACCCCGAGTGGTGTACAACAAACCCAAGTACTCATCATGCCACTTATCACATTTTAACATTTAACAACATTTTGACATGTAACAACATTTGGCAAACATATCTTTCCCCCAAAACAAAAACAGTAAAAAGGGGTCGTGAAACTCACCTGAAGTACAGCATACAATCAAATAGCAGAGAATAGCAAATCCGAGGTCAAGCACCTACGAACCTCCTAGTGCGTATAAGTCACTAAGTCTATAGCGTGTGTTTTCCGGCAAGTTGTACACCCAACTCCCGCCACCATTTACATATATTTCCCCATTTAATTAAACATATGTCCTAGGTCCATTGGTGATGGATTTACCCTCGTTACAAGTTACACTTATATTTCCATAAATATTACTTAACTTGTATAATATCGTTCTCGATTCGACTCACTTGACGTATAATTATTTTCCTATTAAATAGTTATACTAAGATCTTGTCGATCGATATAATATTTTTAACACTCGACTCGACTCACTTTGCCGTATATTTATTTTCCCATTAAATAAATATACTAGGATCTTGTCGATCGATAATATATTTTCAACACTCGACTCGACTAAATTTAACGTATATTTATTTTCTTATTAAATAAATATACTAGGATCTTGTCGATTCGATATAACATTTTCAATGCTCAATTCGACTCACTTTACCGTATATTTACTTTCCCATTAAATAAATATCCTAGGATCTTGTCGATTTGATAACATATTTTCATTGTCAAGTCCATATGCCTGTTTTAAACGCTTAATCGTTAGATTATTTACGTTATTTTCTCCCACGAATAAGTTTCCAACACTTAGGAAAGTGTTATGTATTTTCACCCAAATTATATATTTTAAGTCCTTAAGATATATGTTTTCATTTCCACATTAGACGCAATAACACAAATACTTATTCGTCCGTTTCCACATTTTAGTCCGTAACACGTCGTAAGATGAACACATCCATATCCGATCATTTGAACTTATATATTTTAGTGTCCCGAATGGTATAAGTTGTATATATAATTTTGTAGAGGTAAATTCTTGTATGTTATAACCAAGACTTGATTACTTGCAACATAAAAATGTTCCAACACTTTTATATTCCCATTTATATAAAAGTGTCCATTTTTATACAAGTTCTCATCAAGTCTTTAAATTATCTATCTTTATTATAAAAACCTTTGTTTTTTATATTTTCCAACATGTTTGGAAATCTATATTTTTTATAAAACCTTATTTTATAAGAGTACGTTTTTATACAAAATATACATTTGTAATTTACTAACTTTTTACATACACCCTTGGAAAGTAACATCTTACATCTTTGACACCTAACTTTCCAAAGTCACATTTTTAGATCCAGGTTTCCAAAATGACATTTTATGTCCCTCAACTTTTAAAGTTACTAAATAATCCCTTTAACTTTCAAAAGTTACATGTCCTTCCTAATCTTTCAAAAGTGACCATTTTCTACCAAACTAGTAAACTTTATTATGTCAACTTTGTCATGGTAGATTATTATTATGAGTCAACATTTTTAATAGTCTATAATAACCTTATTAAGAATAATAATAGGTGTATGTAGTGTAATATGTCTAATAAGTCCAACTTGCATTTTGTAAACTTTGAAGATGTAACTTTTATATTTTTCATTTCTTACCAAGACCAACTTTATATTAAGTTTTAGATGGTTATTTTAAGATGTTTTAACCCACTTTTAAGTGTTTTCAAGTTACATTCACAAACTATACTTAGATCATCATTTTATTCAAGTTTATGTGAACTTTTGGAAACTACAAAGACACTATATAACCATCACCAAACCCACGGCTCTAGTATTCATCTTTATACCTCCATTTTAGTCTTGAAAAGCATATGTTTTATCATGTAGAGTTCCATTATGTTAACCCATGTACAACTTGCTTTCTAGATACAAAACATAAACATCAAGAACACTTACAACTAGCACAAGGCTAGGGAAGATAAAAACACTTGATTTTGAAGTGGTTTAGTGTGTTCTTCCAATGTGGTTAAGCTCCAAGCTTGAAACACACAATTAGGGGTTTGGAAGTGGGATGTTTATGGATGAATCTTAGTGATTGAAACTTGAAAATGGTTTTAGTTCATGAAATGTTGTAGCTTTATCCCTCTTTTTATAAATCCTCCCAAGATCACACAAGGACATAAGATCTATGCTTAGATTTCTCCAATCCCTTAAATAATGGAAAGGACACTCAAGATGATCTTAATGGATATGGGGGAGGGTGTTTGGCCGAATACTTGCAAGGATATGGTGGATTTTATAGTATTTTTCAAGGACATGCAAATCTTCTACAAAAATCTCCACACATCATGTTACAATCTTTCTTATATTTGGTTGTACAAAACAATAATCTTATGAGATATGGGGTGTGTTGGCCGAAATCTAGCTATGGATATGGAGGATTCTATGATATCTCACAAGGACACAAAATCCCTTCAAAAATCTCAACACATGTGCTTATAATCTTTCTAAAATCCATCCCATATCTAGTGGTACAACAAGGAAGATTATGAGAGTGGTGAGGAGGGTTTGGGCCGGTTCGGTTGGGGGGGTATTATGGAGTCCACAACATAAAATATCTACTAGATAGCTTGGTTATGTTTCAAACATAACGTTCGGGTTTTAATCGGATTTTAATTATGCGTTATCCGGACATTATAATAGCCTTAAATAACCCTTAAACATAGCCTAGTTTAAGTGTTGGTTGGTTAGTTAGGCTTTCGTTGGGTGAAATTACAAGTTATACTTGTACCGGGTGCGGTACGCGCACTTTATTCGTTACCGGGAGATTTGTATTTAGAGTTTTCATTTATGGTTTTGGAGTTCCAAAACACATTATATTTCATGAGAATACCCTTTATTTTATATCCTGGGTGTCCGGGATCATTTTCGTCTATTTAAAGGTAATCACCAACGTCCGTTCTGGACAAGTTTATTTGCACACGATTCCGTCGCGGTTCAACATTAAACATGTGCATTCCTATGCATCTTATGGGGAATTTGCTATTCTCTAAGGCATCAGTTAAACAATTAACACGCATTTGCACTTAATTACGTTAGTTACATATAATTAATTAGTACGGAATTACCTTAATTTTGCCGGTTGTCACACAAAAAAACATAAATTTCATTTTGTTGACTCATTAGACACTTGTTTAACTAAAAACATCATCCGGTTTATGTCATTAAGACCCGGTTTCTAGTTTTGAATGTTTATGTCGACTTCTACCCAAATCAACCCGTTAAGGCCTTTGACTATACAATACACTATTCTTAATCACACCAAATGCATAGAAATCATGTTGTCATCTCATTGGACACATGTTCAACTAAAAGCATTGTCCATTTTATTTCATTATGACTCAGTTCATAGAATCAACCTTTAGTAATCTTTTAAATTCCTAAAATGCCCCTTATAGCCAAATCTTTCAATTTAGCCATTCATGGCAACACTTCTTATTTCAAATGCATTGTCTTTGACTCAATAACTTGTTTAAAAGCCTCTAAGTCCTTCCGGACTTAGATTTCCACCTTTTCTCAAGATTTCTCCTATTTAATCAATTCTAAGCGCATTAGCGCGCATTAGACATGGTTATGGAAATAACTTACTTGAAAGTTTCTAAGCCCTCACGGACTTAGTTTGACTACAATCCCATAGTTTTACTATGGCTTTGGCCATACTTGGCGCCAAGGCACGCATTAAGCTTAGTTAGATTAATACTTACCAAAATGGCCTCCACACCTCTTGTGGGCTAATGAATTGAATTCACTTTGCCTAGAGGCTTTTATTTAACTACGGACTTACCGGGTGGCGTTGACCCATACCTTGCACCCATTATGATTACTTAGGCAATAAATGCTCAATTTCCAATTGTTCTCCTGCACACATTCTAGATTGACCACATTAGTCTCTCGGGACTCAATGGTGATATATTTACCATTTGACCCGTTAACCACGAGATTCCTAAAGCTTAGGATACCGGCTTAAATGTCGGATTCGATTGGTGAGAAAATCACCATTTGATCCATTAAAGTCCATGGTTCATAACCCAATGACATTCCAACCTTTGCTATGGGGAAATGGCAGTCCCATTTGACCCATTTACCCAAATTGCGTAACTTTCTTATTCGAGTGATTCGTATTAAAATCTTGAGTTTAAACTCCTGCTTACCACATAGTTTTATTTATTGACCCATTTGATGATTTCTACCATTTGTTCAACACACTTTGATTCACTTATTACCATCAATCATGTTTTAACATGAATTCGCATTGCTTACTCGTTTAATAGGTTTCACCCTTTGGGCTACCTTTATCCCACATCAAGGTTTAAATAGTTACATCAACACGAGGATTATAATTGTGATCTAGTAAATGTAAGTATTACTTACCTTGCATCCATTCTTGTTTCCATAAGTATCCACCTTGTATCTGTTTGACCCATTTGCTCCCTCGTTGTACCTAACTTGGGAATGAGCCAAACTTGTGCTTGTTAGAATACATAATATAGGATCCTTTCACTATCCATGGCATCATGTATTCATTATCAGTTCTAGCTAAAGCCATAGCCATCCTCTCATATCAAGTATGCGACTAACTTAGCGTATTGCTAATCAACATTACATATAAATGATAACATTCACATGATTCTAATTTCTTAGTTTCACTAGTTCTCGCCTAATTGGCATTTCATCAAACACCTTGTATGCACCATTTTCATCATGTTAATTCAAGGTGTCCAAAGCTTCATCGATTTTACCATGGCTTAATTAACCATTTGCACATGATCATCTCATCAATTAGCACACATACATGATATCAATCACATAGAAATTGCAAGATTAACCACATACTAGTCACATATAACACACATTCACTATTTCATGTGGATCAACAACATATAACATATTATCACGTTTTTATAGCTTCTTTGATGTCTACTAACACATAGCAACCTATAGAAGCTTATCAATCACGTTTTTATAAAAACCCTAGAATCATCATCTTTCAAAATCCATGGATTTTAATGAATCTAAAGAGTTCTAGAGTTACCTTAGGATGGTTAGAACACTAGATGATCATAATTCCCATCATGCATTGACAAGAACTCTTGATCTTAGCATGTTTTGGGACAGATTTGGATGAACTTCTTATGTGTGTGTTTTTGAAGGTGTTTTGGTCCAACAAAACACTGATCAGTTTTACCAAGTTTTGTTTTTATTATTCTCATATCTCTAGTTTGCCCAAATGACACATTAGGTCCCTCAAGTTCTAATTTCCTTGATTGTTAGATTAAATGACTATTTTGTTAATCATGCTATATGCCATATATAAACGAAACCGATTTTCGGGGTGTTACAAGGGAACTGTTTTCGCCGGAAAATTCGCATTCAGCTTTTCGTCATTTTTTGTGCACTTTCCGCAGTTTCCATATTTAGCCGAAAACGGATGGTTTTATTAACTAAATCAATCTGTGTGCAATTTCGGTATTTTCCAGCTTCCATCCTCACTTTTAGGGTCTAAGGAACCGTTTTTGCTGGAAAATGCGAATTCCACATTTCGTCAATTTTCATGCACTTTGCGCACTTTCCGTGTTTTAATTGAAAGAGTGAACTGGTACGATGATGCGTTAGTAAGGTAGTAGTTACTTTATAAACTTATGAAAAAAAAACCATTACCACTTAGCCTAGCCTAAGCAACCAAAGAAATCTGGTGGATGAATGGCTCATTTACGGATTGACCATGTCATGTCTAGGACTCTATGCCAATACAATGTGTGCAAGTCGATTAACAAAGCTAATAATTTAATTCAAAAGGTCAAATCAACAAAAATAATTTACAACTACTAAAAGTCAACCGCAAATAAAAGCTTAGTGCAAGATAAAGAATAAATGATTCATGCACGATTATCTATTTATCTATAGAATATTTACGTCGATCGACTATTGGATGTAACTTAGTATTGATTTTGATGTGTGTGCGCTTTTTTTTTTTTTTGGGTTTTCTAAATTCTGGCTAGAAAAACTTTGTAGTTGCCGTGTTTTAGTTTTTATGTGGAATAAAATTGCTCCCTAGTTGGTTAAAAAAAAAGATGTTAAACTTAATTCGATGGTCAAGACAAGTTGGAAGAACATGGAAACTTGTAATATGATAATAGCTTACCATGCATGTACCCTCTGCTTTGTATGCATATATGTTAAAACTTAAAACTATGTATGAACACTGAATTTATTTTTTTACCTTGAGTAAAATATCATTTTCTTCTCTGAGGTTTTGTCATTTTTGCTAGTTTCGTTCAAAAGGTTCTTTTTTTTACAGTTAGGTCTCTTTGGTTGAAAATTTTGCCGTTATGGCGTTATCATCCACTTGACTAACTCCATCCAATTTGTAGGTCTTTTTATGTTAGTTCTTTATTCACTTTAATAAATAGATTTTAGTAAACAAAATAAATAAATATAATTCCAAATAGCACTCCCCACACCATTTTCTTGCACACAATCACCATCACCACCTCACCTTAGTTTCCGACGACCATTTCCCGCACCACCACGCCCTAACGTGACAAAAAGATTTACTAACAATTTTACTGTTAGATGATCTTTTGCTATGATTTCTAACCAGTAACTCAATGAGATTTTAAAATTTAAGCCCAAATATGTCTTTTAAAGATGAAATACTAGCAAAGAATAACAACACTTTTTCACACAGGGGCGAAGGTTACTTTGGGCAGGGGTGGCCCTGGCCCCTCCTGTTTTTTGACCCAGTAGTGGAAATTTGCGATTTTCGTAGGTAAATTGCGTCCGGGTTAAGTCCGGCCCCCGCCGATTTTCCACTACCGATCAAAAAATTTGAGTTCGGCCCCCGCCGATTCCAAAACCAAGCTTCGCCACTGTTTTCACAGGACTGTTGTATAAATTGTTTTGTACATGTGAAGGTTGGACACGAACTCTTGGAAGCATGCATCTTATGATGTCAATTATAATGAAACTAGTTATTGATCCGCCGCGTTGCGGCGGAAGCATACGCAAAATGATTTCTTACACACCACAGCTTTGTCGTTTTGAAATAAGATCCAGAAAGAAACTAAGACCATAAACGTAACAGAAATAACTTTCAAAGTCCAAAGCACATCTTGACTTCTTCAGTGAAAAGGTTAAAACACATGTGAACATATTATTTGTGAAATGGATCAGAACATAAATCAAGTGTGTGTATTGTCAAGAGGAAAAGAAAACCTGCATATGATTTTGATGCTTCGGATTTAAAAACCTCGGTACTTAATTACAACAAAATCAAATCCTCAAACATTAATATGACCTGTCATCATATCGATGTCACAAATAAGATTTGTATCACACATCTCTAAAGACTTACCTCAAAGTTTGGAAATAAAAACCTGGATGCAAGGTGGGTGAGTAATACTTCTTTGGTTTCTTGTACCTTCTGCAATGGAACTTGTACCTTAATATAGATCTGGTAGTTAGAAACTTGAATGAAACTACAATTATCTTTCAAATCTAATTGAATGTATGAACTCAGACTGGCCTAAAAAGCATTAGTGAACCCTTCCCACATAGTTATTATAATGATCATAGAGCATTACCTTTTGCAGATATAGACTTGGTAAGTAGGTTTGAAAATTGAAACATTAATGAAGCTACATTTATTTTGTAAATCCTAATTAAGAATGTATGTACTCTAACTGAATAACAAATTAGTGAAAAGATTAATCTTTTACCCTTACTCCGATGCGTCACCAGCATCAGCCGCAACCACCAATCCACCATCGTATGTAGAAGCTGCTGTATTCGTTACTAACAACCTTAACCCCTGCATCAGTACCCTAGCGTAAACAGGAACCACCTCCATGACTTCTTTGACCGTCGTGTAACATCACCACCCATAAACCAACCACCTCCTGCTCTCAACATTCGAGACCACTACCATATAAAACAAAGATGACGAATATACCTTAGTTGTCGAAAGCAAGGTCTAAGCCCCATCGGAACCCTAATCGTGTCTGGTTGGAACTTTCACTACCGTACCTGTGACTCTTTTGAAGAAACACCTCCGTTCCATCACCATAGTCTGCGGGAAGGAAGAAGATGACCTCGGAAGAGGAAGGCTGTGGAGGTGAAGGTGGAGGCGGTGTGATGATGAAAAGAAGGTTTGAAGGAGGCTGAGAGAAAGAGTTGAGTGATAAAGAATTACAGCCATGGCGTTTTTGTAAATATCTGGAAAACGATGGGCTCTTTGGCTACTGTAGAGAAGCATCTATTCTAAATGTAAGTATTATCTCTACCATATAAAACAAAGATGACGAATATACCTTAGTTGTCGAAAGCAAGGTCTAAGCCCCATCGGAACCCTAATCGTGTCTGGTTGGAACTTTCACTACCGTACCTGTGACTCTTTTGAAGAAACACCTCCGTTCCATCACCATAGTCTGCGGGAAGGAAGAAGATGACCTCGGAAGAGGAAGGCTGTGGAGGTGAAGGTGGAGGCGGTGTGATGATGAAAAGAAGGTTTGAAGGAGGCTGAGAGAAAGAGTTGAGTGATAAAGAATTACAGCCATGGCGTTTTTGTAAATATCTGGAAAACGATGGGCTCTTTGGCTACTGTAGAGAAGCATCTATTCTAAATGTAAGTATTATCTCTACCATATAAAACAAAGATGACGAATATACCTTAGTTGTCGAAAGCAAGGTCTAAGCCCCATCGGAACCCTAATCGTGTCTGGTTGGAACTTTCACTACCGTACCTGTGACTCTTTTGAAGAAACACCTCCGTTCCATCACCATAGTCTGCGGGAAGGAAGAAGATGACCTCGGAAGAGGAAGGCTGTGGAGGTGAAGGTGGAGGCGGTGTGATGATGAAAAGAAGGTTTGAAGGAGGCTGAGAGAAAGAGTTGAGTGATAAAGAATTACAGCCATGGCGTTTTTGTAAATATCTGGAAAACGATGGGCTCTTTGGCTACTGTAGAGAAGCATCTATTCTAAATGTAAGTATTATCTCTACCATATAAAACAAAGATGACGAATATACCTTAGTTGTCGAAAGCAAGGTCTAAGCCCCATCGGAACCCTAATCGTGTCTGGTTGGAACTTTCACTACCGTACCTGTGACTCTTTTGAAGAAACACCTCCGTTCCATCACCATAGTCTGCGGGAAGGAAGAAGATGACCTCGGAAGAGGAAGGCTGTGGAGGTGAAGGTGGAGGCGGTGTGATGATGAAAAGAAGGTTTGAAGGAGGCTGAGAGAAAGAGTTGAGTGATAAAGAATTACAGCCATGGCGTTTTTGTAAATATCTGGAAAACGATGGGCTCTTTGGCTACTGTAGAGAAGCATCTATTCTAAATGTAAGTATTATCTCTACCATATAAAACAAAGATGACGAATATACCTTAGTTGTCGAAAGCAAGGTCTAAGCCCCATCGGAACCCTAATCGTGTCTGGTTGGAACTTTCACTACCGTACCTGTGACTCTTTTGAAGAAACACCTCCGTTCCATCACCATAGTCTGCGGGAAGGAAGAAGATGACCTCGGAAGAGGAAGGCTGTGGAGGTGAAGGTGGAGGCGGTGTGATGATGAAAAGAAGGTTTGAAGGAGGCTGAGAGAAAGAGTTGAGTGATAAAGAATTACAGCCATGGCGTTTTTGTAAATATCTGGAAAACGATGGGCTCTTTGGCTACTGTAGAGAAGCATCTATTCTAAATGTAAGTATTATCTCTACCATATAAAACAAAGATGACGAATATACCTTAGTTGTCGAAAGCAAGGTCTAAGCCCCATCGGAACCCTAATCGTGTCTGGTTGGAACTTTCACTACCGTACCTGTGACTCTTTTGAAGAAACACCTCCGTTCCATCACCATAGTCTGCGGGAAGGAAGAAGATGACCTCGGAAGAGGAAGGCTGTGGAGGTGAAGGTGGAGGCGGTGTGATGATGAAAAGAAGGTTTGAAGGAGGCTGAGAGAAAGAGTTGAGTGATAAAGAATTACAGCCATGGCGTTTTTGTAAATATCTGGAAAACGATGGGCTCTTTGGCTACTGTAGAGAAGCATCTATTCTAAATGTAAGTATTATCTCTACCATATAAAACAAAGATGACGAATATACCTTAGTTGTCGAAAGCAAGGTCTAAGCCCCATCGGAACCCTAATCGTGTCTGGTTGGAACTTTCACTACCGTACCTGTGACTCTTTTGAAGAAACACCTCCGTTCCATCACCATAGTCTGCGGGAAGGAAGAAGATGACCTCGGAAGAGGAAGGCTGTGGAGGTGAAGGTGGAGGCGGTGTGATGATGAAAAGAAGGTTTGAAGGAGGCTGAGAGAAAGAGTTGAGTGATAAAGAATTACAGCCATGGCGTTTTTGTAAATATCTGGAAAACGATGGGCTCTTTGGCTACTGTAGAGAAGCATCTATTCTAAATGTAAGTATAGATAATTTTAACGGACAAGAAGGAGAACAAAACTTATTGCTTTGTTTTTTATGTTCATTGAATAAAATGTGGTGTCATTAAATAAGACAAAAAGTACAAAAATCGTTCGATAAGATTTGTTTTAGCGTACTACGTACTGATAACAGTAAATTAAAGATGTAAATAATCAATCATACATGACAAGTGATTTTTCAGTAAATTTAGAATGGAAATCATTAATAAGTATTTTCAAAAAATATATAATAGCGACTTATTTTTTTGTATGATGCCTGAATATTTTTGCTTTTTTTTAAAAGAAATAGAAGTAGAAAACTCCCTACTAAAGGTGTCGTTGAAGCATAAATACGTCGAATGGTTTTGAGGATCGAGTTAAGTCATTCTTTATTGTATTGGAGTTTGAAATTGAGCACCAACATGAGAAAGCAGCTGTTAAGACCAAAGACTATATAGCTCAAAGAAGATCCTCTAACAATCAAGGTAGTAGTGTGTATGTAATGCAGTTGTTGTAAAAATCGGCATAGGCAGCGCCTAGGCGTTAGTCGGTGAATAAAATCGGAATAATGTGACCTAGGCGTTTTGGCCATTAGGCGGGCTTAGGCTGGCCTAGGCGGTGCTAGCACTAGTACACAAATGATCAAGAGGTGCGATAGCAAAAGATATAAGGTGCGGTTCATCAACTCAACCGCATCTTATGGACTAATTTTAAAAAAAAAAAAACAATACCAAAAGATGTGATTCTTCTCACAACAACATCTAATACATTAATTAGAAAGAAAATTGCACTAAGAGATGCGGTTTAGTCATAACCGCATTTTATACATTATTTAAAACAAAAAGGTGACACCAAGAGATGGTTTTTCATAAACCGCATATTATAATTTATTTATAAAAAAAACAAGCTTAGAGATGTGACTTTAATATTGGCGGATAACTCAAACTTTCCCTCCTCATAAAAAAGCACGTGCATGGTTGTGTGTTTCTATAATAAAGTTGTAAGTACACCTGGCAAAATGGATGGGTCGGGTCGGGTCAGGTAGTGGGTCAAAACGGGTTCGGGTCGAAACGGGTCAATTAAGAAAAAGGGTTGTTTTGGTTCGGGTCAAAACGGGTTCGGGTCAGAACGGGTTTGGGTCAAAACGGGACCGGGTAGGAGCGGGTTTCTGGTCGAGTCGGGTTCGATTTAAAATTTTTCTTATAAAAAGACAATTAGAAAACACATCTATCTATACTTTCTATAATAGGAAAGTCGTGAGTGACATCAGAAAGCTGATGTGTCAAGCGGAGAGACAGGCCACCAATGCCTATGTGATGCAAAAAGTGACGTCATTAATCAATTTAAAATATTCAAAAAAAATACGTGGGCCACTTGAACATACCGCTGTTGTTCTCAACAGACGTTCAGAATCAATGGATCTGCCGTTAAGCAGCAGTTGTTATGCACATCTGTTGCAGCTGTTTAGGCCCTAACTTTGAATTTTAAGGGGGAAATTTTAAATTAACGTAGGGAAACTTGCCTCATTAGCTCCTTATCTAAGTTCGGTGTAGGTGAAAACAAGGACATCTACAGAGTTGTAGCACATATTCAAAATTATTTTTTATCGTTGTACAACTATGAAACATGTTAAGGGTTGGCAAGGTGTTGAGTATGGTTTCAACTTCTTACCTTTTAAAGATATTCTTAACGGAGAAGCCAAGAATCTGTTGACCGTTGGTTTGTATTTTATTTTTTACTTTAGAACAAGCTTTATTATTCCGTTTGGTTGAACATTGTTCCTTTAAAGTTAACAGATGTTTGGTAAAATTTTGTGTTTTGATTTTATAGATGTTGCTGGAAGCGTCATTTGGTGTGGGGACTTGGATGTGTTTGGACGACCTCCTAACGAAAGCAAACGGATGAATCTTGATATTCAGGACTTAGACTAAGGATTCTTTAGAATTGTTATACAGTTTTTTCGAAAAGTATTATATATCCTATTCACATACCTGACACTTAACAAAACTATTCTATTTTTAGGGTGAGTCTTATGTTTCAATAGTTGAAAACAATCATTGTTAGAATTGAAAATTTAATTTCTATAATAAATGTTATGAAGAAGTTAATCTATAATTGACTGTTTTGAATCTTATGTGGAACATATTTATTGATGCAATAAATTATCTCTAATTAATGTATGTATAGTATTAGATTTGTGCATTTGTTTTACATCTATGGTTTTGTTGTTTTGTTGTAGAGGTACGACGTTAAGATGTACATTGTGGAACTCTTATGCAATACAGTTTAAGAAATTCATTCCAACATCACTCAGGAGCATCTACTGGCTGTTATCCAGCATGGAAGGGTTAGAGATTGGAACGGTAACTTGTGTTTCAGTGTTGTTATTTTAAAAAGATATTAATATAAATGATGTCACTAAAGATATTTGTGTTGTGAAATTTTTAGAACGAATTACAGTTCAAACCGATAAGTATGGATCTCGCCTCTTTCTCAATCAAGGAATATATGAGGTTTTGACCTAAGGAGGAGGTACTATTTATTTATATTTGTATAGGCAAATTTACATTTAATTTGTTTTAGCTAAGAGATGTAATTATTTCCATATTTATGTAGTTTGATGTTGAAACAAGAACAAGAATCTGGTTGTACTTCTCAAACCGTTCTTTCTTCCTAGACTGTTTATCCATTGCGTCAGGAATTCATAGTTGGAACACAGAAGAAGCGTGTTGATGAACTCATTGACATTCAAGAGGTTTCAATATTTTATACGTATCTTTTATATGTGGCCAGTTTATTATATGTTTCAATTCTATAAAAGTGTATGTTGTATATATATTGTGTTTGCAGCCGATGTCTTTTGTTGGGGTTGCCACCATAAAAAGTGTTGAAGAAAGCTATGGTTGGTTTTATGCTGCCTGCCGCAAGTGTAACAAGAAAGTTTTAAGTAAATCAGAGTATTTGGAACATGCTGAAGAAGTGTGTGAAGCAATTCTCAAATTGTCTGCTACTGCGTTTGGAAATCGCAGCGGGAATTTGGTGGGGTTTTTTTTTGTTTTGTTACACACTCATTTATAACATACCTTTTGTTTGAAGATCTCTACCGAATAAATATAAACAACTAAACATGTTTGTAATTAGACATGTTGTAAGTCATATAACACTGCTTCAAACACTGCGTCAACCAAGAAACCCCCCGCCTACCTTTCTCTCTCCCATATATCTACCCTTTTGTCTCTAGCTTTGTTTGTTTGATATTCTTTTCAGGGTTTCTTCAACCAAAAAAACCTTGATTTAACTATGAACCTACCAGATCTAGCTATAAACCGAGCATGCAGAAGAAATTGAAGTATTGTCGCCCTCGCCGAAGCCATGGCGCTACCAGATTTAAGTATCCTGTTTGCCTTTGTCGCCTAGCGCCGGCCCGCTACATTGACGTGGCGACGACGGCCCATCCGGTTCAAACGAAACCCCAATCTCAGAGTGTGCACCGAGTATAGAGAGAAGACTTGTTGGAGATACTAAGGAGTGGTGGCCGACGGTGATAAGTCGACGATTACGTGTAGTCAACAGTAGTAGGGCTGGTTATCACGGGTGAAGAAGGCAGTCAAGGAAAGTCAAACGGCTAGGATGGTCAACATTGTCAACCGAGTCACTGTAGCGTGAAAGCGACGTATTACTGTAGTGAACGTCGCTTTCAGTCGCTGAGAATTGTTATGTATATTACATTTTATTATTTTATTATTTGTGTTAGTAATTATAATTGTTTTTCAGTTTATTTATATTTATATATAAGAGGGCCGAAAAACACTATTATTATAGTAGGTATATACCTATTTTTTCAGTCTATAAAAGGCGAGTAACTCTTCATTTCAGTTTGCAAGTTTGAAATAGTTGAACCATTCAAAAGCAAACCAACCCTTTATACCTTCGGTATATAATGTTATTTCATCTAAATTTCGTTCCCGCGGTCTTCTAAAAAATTCTCGCTCTGAAAGAAAAATGTATTACCAATAACCCGTTGCTAATGAAGTTGGAATTGGTGTTGATGGAAGATTCATACAATCAAAGGAAAATATTATCTGTTTTGTTACAATACGAGAGCCTGTCCAAATTGAGATGGGTCTCTATATAAATAGTATGTCTCTAATTTTTCCGCTACTTAGAGGCATATTATTGTATATGTTTTCTTTTTCTTTGGAGCCCGGCTTCTTTTGGTTTTGTTTTGTGGTGTTTTGGCTGTATTTTGTTTTTGTCTTATAGAGGAAATGTGTTAGTTGGTATTAGTTTACTTTTACAGCGAAATCGGAGTTTTTTGTTAGAGCACTTCTATTTTGTATTTTTGTAAGCATTTTTCCTTTGTAGTGTTTTGGTTGTATTTTGTATCTTGTATGTTTGTTTATCGTCATATTGTAAGTAAAATTCTGAAATTCCAATGACGAGTTTTATTGCTATAGCTTTTTTCAGTATTGTAGTATAGAATATATTCAAGATACGTTTGAGCAATGAAGATTTTGCCGAAACAGAATGTTATTATTTCTTAAAAGAAGCATTTTATATGTTCTTTTATCAAAACAAGTATATATTAGCTTGTTATTTTTATAAATAAACTAGGACTTTATTCTGAAAAGACAGATCCACCACTACAAGAAGATGATTTATAATTAGAAAACAATTGATAACGGATTTTTTTAAATAAATTTTAACTCTTTCTTAGACAGGGCCTCAAAATAAAATCTCACTTTGGGCCTCTAAATACATTGAGCTCTGGTCAATTGTACCATTGCCAGATTTGTAGGTCGTGGATTTAGATCCTCATGTCTTATGTGTATGCATGTATGATAATATTTTAATAGTTGAATATAAAGAGTGCGTTCTATACATATATGCACTTACATTTGGTTTTTAATGTAATGTTATGTTGTTAGGCAAGTTTTACAGTTCCAGTTGCAAGTATGAATTGAAGACGTCCGTTTGTATTGCAAGTATGAAGATGTTGGTTTGGGTAGTACATTGTATATGACGTTCATCCTTATAGATGTTTGGTAACAAACTTTCCTAGCAAATGCCTCTTTTTGTAGTAGTGCTAGCGCCTTCTACAACCTTGATATAATGTATCTAGTATGTGTGTAATAATATGTATCTAACGTGTATGCATAATGCATGCACTACAGAGGTATTAGTTCTTTGTAATCAATCAGTGCAATCATTGGCGGATCCACGGTGCCCTGGCTTCTATAAGGGTGGAGGGTGCGGAGCAATGAGCTACCCTAATAGCACGTCATTACCCAATAAATACATTTTCACATCAAACTACTCTCAAACTAGCCTAAACATATTTTTGAAGGGTGTGATACACAAACTACATACACACATTTTTTTTTTTAAATTTTAAATAAAAATAAACATTCGAATTTAAATAAAGAAACAATAAAATTCATTAAAATAAATAAAACTTACATTAATAAAAAAACTACTCCATACATTAATATAAAAAAAAGGTATGTGAAAAAAAAACTACTCCACGTCAAACATGAATATTCAAATCATATTCACCATGCTTGACCATTTGCCCTCATAATTGCCAAACTGAAACATGTGTAAATGTTATATCGTACCTATGTATGTTTATACTATTTTTTAGCAACTTCAATGGTCTCGTCTTCATTTGACTCACCTCCGGCATTCATGACCTGATTGTATAACTTGCTATACAGTGTTGTTTTGGTCTTCATATCACCCTACTTTGAACTTAATTGGTGTGGGGTGCGATTGGTCTCACCACCCATGTACAGATAGAAACGAGGAAAAACTCTAGTCCAAAAACAACGGCGTCTCTCGTTAGGCATCGTTGTTTCTTGGACATTGTCCCAAGAAGTTACCAAAGAAACTTCTTCTTCCTTCTTCCTTGGACCACCTCATTTTTTAAAAGTACATAAATTATGTAAAAATGTGGAGAAAGTGACTTGATTTGGGGTAAAAAAAAACTGTGTGGAAATGAATGGGGAATAAAAAAATTGTATAGAGAAGTGGATTTTTTAGTGGATAAAATATTTTTTTAAAGGCAACTATCAAATTTTGACCGTTGGAATTCTAAACACACAACCACCCGCCCCTCAGTGACATACATTCAATTGAACTTGCTGAGGATGGTACCGGCGTGAGGCAGGCCGGTGTAGCCCGCTCCGGTAGGAGGTACCTGGGCTCCACACCCTCAACCCTAAGGATTTACGTACCTCAACCAAGTTAATATGTCCCTTAGGCTATAACGAATTAAATAATTTAAACTATTTTTTATGTACGACGATCAAAGTTATAGTTAGGGGTGCAAACGAGCCGAGCCCGAGCTCGATTAACTTATAAGAGCTCAAGCTTGAGCTCGGCTCGTTGGTAATTTCTCAAGCTCGAGATCTGCTCGGGCTCGGCTCGTTTATTATCTATTAATTAATATATTAAATAAAAATAATAGTTCGTTTAGGCTCATGAGCTCGATAAGTGAAGCTCAATATTCAATCAAACGGGTAATTTTCTCCCCGACTACGGATCCCATACTACCCCCATAAACTGAAAATCCATAACCGCAATTGCTACGTTGATACCGTCTAGTTGCCCTACTCAGGTTCATTTACTAAATGTACACCCCGACCGATGGCGGAAACATCGGGATGCCACGTAGTGACAATTGTTCAATAGCTCATGGTACTAAAGTGTAACTTGATATATTGATTTAAATAGTTTATTACATGAAACGAAATACAAGTGATACAAAGATTCTAGGAGCCAAAACAAATCAAGTCAACTTGGAAATACAAAGATACTAAAAACCCAAAATACTAGTCCAAAGCATAAAGAAATACGTCTCAAAGATAACCTGAAATATGTACGAAAATAGTATATGTCAATACAAAAATGTATTGGTGAGCATACCCTGTTTTGGTTATGTATAGTAGGAAAAGCGTTAGCAATTCATATGTTGTATACCGTATGTAAAGAGTTGCACCAATGTTCAAGTCAATGCCACAAGAGTCAAGAGTCAAGTATAAGCCAATGACAACCACCACAACAAGACATGATGTGACAACCGTCACCCTCATGTTTTAGCAAGATGTCAATTATAGTCCCTCGCGTATTTAAACGTTTATATTTTAAACTTTGTAAGTTTCGTCGTTTCAAATTTAATCTTAAAGCGAACTAAAATTTAATCATTATATATATATATTTTTTTACTTGGAAAACGCTTATTTTTTTTATCGTACACGTTTATAGAAACGATGCTTAAAACGCTTAAAGTTTATAAACGTTAAATTTTTTTTTTTTATAAAAGTATAAAAACCTTGGTTAGTTTGTTAAGTTTATAAAAGGAATTTCCAACCAATTTACACATAAAACTAACCAAGTTAAACTAGAGGGACCATTTCTGCCAAATATCAAAGTTTAAATAAACTCAATCCCTTTTCCCTCTTTCTCTCGTTTCCGGCGACCGGAATAGTGACCGGCGAGATTCCGGCCAAACCAATAATGAGATTTAACACGCTTTTAACTCGTTTTTATTATTGCAATACGTTTCACCTTTGATTAATAACCGGTCCAAGCTTTTAAATCGCAATAATCATGTATTAATCAAGCTTTATTAAAGTCCAAAACGTTATGTAACCGGCAAGTCTTGAATCAACATTAAACTCAACCTTTTAATCGTTCACCATATAAATTAATGATTTCAATAGCCTTCTACAACATTCCGCATTCCAAACCCACTGAAAAACGTATCAAATCGAGTCCGGAAAGGTCCCAAATTCGTGCTTCTTGTTCGATCATAAAAGCTTCGGGTTCGATCTTCTACCATCTTGTAAGTATCAAATCTTTATGCCATTGTGTTAGTCGCTATAGGCTCTTTAAAAGCCCTATGGTTTTCGGGTCTATAATAAACGAATTGTAGGTGCTAGAGTTTTAGGGTTAGGGTTTGAAGTTTGGGGAAGAAGATGAAGTCTTGGTTTTATCTTAAATATATTTTAAGTTGATATTGTTAAACAAAAGTTGATGTAGGGGAGTTGTTGTTAGCATGTTGTTACCCAGATTAGACCCGGGTTCGAGTCCCACCTTTCACGGGTCATTCTCTTTTTTTTGTTATTTTATTTTACTTATCATTTATTTAGTTACTTATATAGATTTAAATACATAAATCTTCAAATATTCATAATAAATTCATTTTTTTTTGTTATTTTATTTTACTTATCATTTATTTAGTTACTTATATAGATTTAAATACATAAATCTTCAAATATTCATAATAAATTCATTTTTGCTCCAAAAATTATGAAACTTTAGGTGTAACATCTTGTTATCATAAAGAAAATTATCACACTTTTACTTTCTGAAAATTATTTAATTTTCGTTATTTTATTTATTTAAATTGTTTTAATCATAAATAATTGATAAAAAATTCATTTTTAATGATTTAAATCCCAAATTTTCTGGAAAATTATCTCTAGGTATTATGAACTTAAATAAAAATTATTGGTTCTGAAAACATTCATTTTTATTAATTTTCCTATTTTTAATCATTTGAACATGATTTAAACTCATTAAATTTATTTTAAATACAAATAAATTGAGAAAAATTATGGAAAAATTATTTTCACCTTTATACATCAGGAAATAATTATTTTTCATAAAAATATCATTTTTGAATCATATCTTGTATTTTTAGGTTATTTACATTTAATTAGATATTGTTAATTATTCCGTTAAATGTAAATTATTAAACTATGATTTATGGATATTTTTCTATAAAATAGAAAATGTTCCTACTTGTAGAATCGTTGTATTAAATTTTCCTTAGTCACATATTCGATCGTGAATCATGATATATTTTATTTAAAAATTATTATTACATTCGAGTTAACATAAAAACTTCGTCTTCCCTACATAAGCCTAGCAAACCCTAATGCCTTAGAACCCTAGATACCTTAGACTTCTTAGAATTTTCCTCATTAGTATTCATACACATTATAGGTTGAATTCTTCGGAATTCCCAAGTTTATCTTGTGACGAGTTTTATTTGGATTTATCGCGCTTAGCAAAACTGTGAGTATATCTTTCCCCTTTTTCATGTTTTACTATTTTGGGGTGATAAATGTACCATTATTACTATTAAACTATGTAGACTTTGAAACGTAATGTGCCTTATGTGATGCTTATGTGATTTGTGTGAATTGAAACGTATTCAAAATCATTAACCATGGGCCGAGCATAACAATGAGTAGTACTACGATTTACATCCCTTGTGTGATTATGGTTTCATTTGATCCTTGGTCATTGTTATGTGAAACTTGAAACTTGAAACTTTTGGGGTGATACTTGATACTTGAAACTATTAGGGTTGGTTTTGATGCACTCATTCTACTAATTACATAATAGCAATCATCATGGCACAAATATTACAAGCGATTCTTGAAACTAAAACAGGGTATGCTCACCAATACATTATATGTGTTGACAAAATTATTTTGTACATGTTTCAGGTTGATTTTGAGACGCTTCTTTTATGCTTTTGGATTTAATTTAAGCCTTGATTTTATTGTATTCTAGATAGACTTGACACTTTAGAATTATTGTATTTTTCCTTTCAATGTAATAAACTATTTAATTCAATGTATTCAAATTTACACTTTAGTACCATGAGCTATTGAACAATCGTCACTACGTGACACCTCGATGTTTCCGCCATCGGTTGGGGTGTTACAGATGAAAATAAATGACACAGTATCGTTCGTGTTTATATATAGGATGTACCGTAGCTAACCCACCACACGATCGATACTTCGGACCACACAAAGATAAATGCTAGAAATATGTGAATTCAACAAGACAAGAGTACACAAAATGAACACAAAGCAAACACACATAAGAATTGCAATTTGTAAATGATTTGCATTTGAATTTAGTGTACATGAATAGCCCCAAAAGTAAAACATGAAAAAGGGGAAAGATATACTCACTTTCGCTAAGTTTGCTAAGCGGCAAGTGAAAGCAAGGTGAATCCCGAAGGCTCAACCTAAAGTTATGGTATAAAGTAAGTGTTTATACTTAAAAGAGTCTAGGGTTCCTATTCTAAGGCATCTTGGATGTTAAGTCTAGATTTTGGGGTATTTAAGTTTAGTAACGAAAATGTAACGCGTTGAGTCGAATAAATAGTTTATAAGTATTGCGAGGTAGTGAATCCATGAAAAGCTTTATGTGTATAACTTAGATTAATATTACAAAGTTTTTGCCAAGTTATATAATATGAGTAAAGAGTATTTGAAATAAGTTTGAAAGTCTTAAACTATAATTATTTATATTTTTTTATTAAATATAAACAATTATATTGATTAATAAATGAGATGATAAAATAACAACTAATCTTGAGTTTGTAAAGGTGATATTTTCTGAGTTTATAAAATAATGAATTTAACTCATAAAATATTTGTAATTTATATAAAAGTATTAATTTAATTGTATTATCAAAGATGACATAAATTTGGAATAAAATGTAAAATAGTTGTAAAAATAAAGTTTTCTGTGAAAACTTCATATTCTGACCGTAAAGGTCTCAAAATAATTTTTATAAAAGTTTTGTTGAATAAAATCTATTTAATATAAATTTTATTGTTTCAAGGCTAGTTTAATGGACAAAAAATGAACTAAAAAGTAAAAATGGTTTTATAAATGTAATCTCCTGTGGTTAAAAGTTTTGGAATACTTTTTATAGAACTTTTCTTGATTAAAATCAATTTATTATAGATTTTATATGTTTAGAAACTAGTTTATTAACCAAAAATGGAATATTATATGAAAACATTTTAAAACATAGTAAAACTGATGTGGAAATGTTTATAAATGTTAAAGTATATTTCCACCAATTTTCATCTCGAAATGAATTAAATACGAATTTATATGAATTAAATATGATTAATACCACATAAATCCAAAATAAAAACAAAACACTTTCTAAAAATAAAAGTTTCTGTAAAAACTTAGTCTACTATCTTGAAAGATCTCACAATAAATTTTATAGAATTTTTCTGATAAAAATCTATTTAATATAAATATTATTTGTTTAAAACTAATTTAACAAATAAAAATGAGATAACATATGAAATCATACCAAAACAGAGGGAAAATGACATGAAAATTATTCTAACATAATGAGATATACTCCTGCTAATTTTCATGTTTAAATACATTATATACGAATTTATATGGATTAAACATGATTAAAGCATCTTAAAAATGATTAAAAATACTAAACGGTTTCTAAAAATTCCGGAACTGTTTCTAAAACTGTCAGTCATATGAACAAGTCTACCAAGTTTCATAATTTTTAGATCAGTAACAAACGAGGTATGGAATTTTAAAGTCCTTTAAGCTTTTAATTCAGAAATCCCCAAATAACCTAGAACACCCTAAACCCTAGGATTTGCAATTGGAACCCTTAGAAGCTATAATTGATACAAAAAATAGAGGGCTTTAAAACTACTGATAGAAATGAAAGATTATGCAAAAGTAATTGGAAAAACTCACGGTTTTGCTAGCTCAAATTGAAGAAAGAAAACCGAATTAAAACCCAAAAAATAAGCTTCCGATTCGTCAGGAATATGAGATAATAATCAGGGCTTCTTGTGCAGACTTGATAGGCCAGCCAAGATGAACCTGTGTGTGTGTGTTTAATTGAGTTAAAACGTTCGTTTGAGGTGCGAATTAAAATGGGATGAGTGAGGTGGGTTTTATAAGGATTTTTTTGAGTAATTGGCTCAATTGGATGCATGTGGGATGATACCAGACACTAGGGAATGATTTGGGGGTCGGGTTATAGGCTTACAACACGTTAAAACACATTGGGGGCGCGAATGGTTTGAGCTCGAGGCTGCAGACGTCGCTGAAGTCAAACAACTCGTCAGACGCGCCGTCGCGGTCCATGGAGGGTTAAAGAATCCTCCCGCGGTCCACGGGAACAATTAATATTATTTTTTTAAAATTTACGGACCATAAATGTTTTTTTTTTGGAAGCTGGAAAATAAAATGTGACCATCCATAAAAATTATAATTTTTTATTAAAAATTATATGAGAGTTTTAAATAATATATTAGGGACCAGATGTGTACATTTATAAAAGAGGAAGGTGACGGTTGACACACTAAACAACTTAAATGAGTGGTAAATATAAATATTTTATAAAAATAATAATACACTAAGCTCAATAAGGCTCGACGAGCCTAATGAGCTTCACATACCAGGCTCGAGCTCAGGCTTGATAAATAAATGAGCTTTATAGGCTCAAGCTCGACAAGGCTCGGCTCGTTTCAAGCTTTTTATCGAGCCTAGCTCGCGAGCGGCTTGGCTCGTTTGCATCCCTAGTTAAGCATACAAATTAGCAAAATCATAGCATTAGAGTAAGTAAACTTACATATCTTAATATCTATACTACTCCATATTATAAAGAGTCAATAATTTTGTGTGTCATACAACTTATTAGCAAACATGTACAACACAATCTAGCTTATTTAAGGAGGGTAAAATTGTAAGTAGTGTGATTTTTAAAATGCTTTTAAGGGTATGATTATAACTTTACCATCGTTATCTCACTCACATCTAAAAATTAGGGGTGAGTAGAAAACCTAGCCGAAAACAGGGACGAAATTAGCAATTCGGTTTTAGTTTTGCATTTTATAAATGCTGAAAAAATGAACTGAATAACCCAAAGAATCAAATTTTTTAATGTTTCTTATGGATTGATTTAGAAATTATTAATTTTATTCTTAAATGTTAAGTATTTATAATAACAAACATTAATATGTTTATTTATTTTTTAAATGATTTATCAATTGCCTACAAAATAATTAAAATTTAGCAAAAAATATAATTAATTAAAAGTATTACAAATAAAATGACTCAATAAAAACTTTGGAACAACATAAAAATAGTTTAGAATGTTTGATTTATGGGAACAATATTAATTCAAAATGTTAAATATAATAACAGGGTTATGATCAAATACATAGTGAAAGAAAAATAAGAAGTCGTAGGAAGGGTATCAAACGGACTCCGATTGAACTCATTCAAGCGGCATTGAAACCGTTTTATCGAACCTTGTGACGTTAGTTTTTAGGTTTTCATTTTTTGGGGTTTTAGCTTGTAGTTTTTAGAATATGCGTTATATCATTGTGTCTTTTATGTACCATTGTGTCTTTTTCTTATTTTCATTATTGTGTCATTTTTTCAATTTATTGTGTCTTTTTTCTTGAGCATTGTGTTATATTTTTTTGACACTGTGTTATATTTTGTGGCTCATTGTGTCATATTTCATGATCTATTGTGTTTTTTTGTATCTTTCTCATTTTTGTTGCACTGTGTAGAATAACTTGACCCTATAATAACATACATGTGTTTGTTTATATACGTCTTATTTTTAAATTTTACGTAATTATGTACCATAAACCAAAAAGGACTGAAAAACCAAACAGTCACTAAAACTGAAAAACCGAAACTGAATGGTTTTCAAAAACCCAAAACCCAAACAGTCACTAATAACATACTGTTCTACACTTAAAGATGGATTCTAAAAGAAAAACTTATTTAGACTCATTATTACTCAACACTACTTATGCACTTCTTTTTAGTTTTTAGAGTTTGCCATGAGTGACTTACTTTCACTAGTTTTAGGGACATCCCCTACTTGCAAATATGAAGGTATATATATTTAACACAAAAATAATGCACTCGGGAAATCTTATAATATCGTGCAAAAATGACCTATCCGATCACTAACATGCATGTCAGTTTTTCAAAAATAAATCACTTATGTGATATTTTGATTCTTGTTATGACATTAAAAAAAATATATTGACACGTGTTAGGTTATTCTGCAATTTAAAATGCTACCATTTTTGTAGGAAGCTAATAGGGGGAAGGGGAAGATACAGTTGGATTCTAATTCAAGAAATTGTTACGTGATCTCTCTCTCTATCCCCTCTTTTTGTTGGAATAATCTTCATTCAGGTATTATTAATAATATTTGTTCTCCTGAATTTATGTAATAGTTTGCTTAATGTGATATAATGCAATTTTGCATGAATGAAATTTATATTCAAATGCTAGTATGGACTTTGGATTTTACTCATGATGATGATGATGATTATTGATAAACAGAAATTTTGCATGCCTCAATGTTTTATAAATTGTTGATATGTTTTTTTTTAATATGTAGTTTGATTTTTGTGTTGAGGAGGGAAATCAAGAATTCTGTTACATATGAATATTTGAATTTTCCGGCAGAGTTTCTTGGAGGGCCGGAAAAATTCATCTTGACATATGGCTTCGAACCCGAATGCTGCTCCGGCCCCTGAACCCCCACCTTTTAACCCTTCAACACCACCACCACCTACTGAGTCTAAACCATCGCCACCTGCTGAGTCTTCACCACCACCCCCATCGCCCCCGCCTTCTAGTCCTTCACCACCACCACCTAAGGCTTCTAGACCACCTGCGGCCCCTCCACCGCCTAAATCAAATCCACCCCCCTCCTCTGATGAAACCCCACCCGCCCCTCCACCTCCTAATGCATTGCCAACACCTAGTACCCCTGATGTATCAACCCCTCCTCCGCCTTTCGTTGTACTGACACCACCCTCCCAAGGGTTTGTCCCGCCTGCGCTCACTTCTCCACCACCTCCTACAATCCCTGGACGAGAAACGCCTCCTTCTATACCTAGCCAACCAAACATAGTTCCAACTGGGGACGCTTCTGACAAAGGTGCCCCAGGACCCGCTAGGAAGTTACCTAGTCCATCGGGAAGAAAATCAGCTTCTAAGTCATTAACGGATTATAGTGCAACTAATATTCCAATCATTATTGGAGGGGTAGTTGCTGCCATTGTAGTGTTTCTTGCTCTTTTTGTCATTTGTGTTATGTGCAAAAAGAAAAAGAAAAAAGGTTACTATATTCCTGAACAAAGCGCGGGAGTAGGTGGAGGTGGACCCTACTATTATGGTAAACCAGACCATGTGGTCAGGGTTGGTACTGGTGGTGGTTGGGGACAGCCGCCACAACCACCCCCAGTGAACAGTAGTAGTGAATTTCCTGGGCCTGGAATGTCAATGGGTTCTGCAAACGTGCCGCTTGCATTTAGCCAGAGTCAATTCTCATATGATGAATTAGTAGCCGCCACAGGAGGGTTCACCCAGTATAATCTTTTGGGTCAAGGGGGTTTTGGGTTTGTGCACAAAGGGGTGTTGCCTAGCGGGCAGGAGGTTGCTATAAAGAGCTTAAAACCAGGCAGCGGACAAGGTGAGCGGGAGTTTCAAGCGGAGGTTGAGATCATTAGTAGGGTCCACCATCGGTATTTGGTTTCACTTGTGGGATATTGTATTAGTGACGGACAGAGAATGCTTGTTTACGAGTATGTTCCTAATAACACCTTGGAGTTCCATCTTCATGGTGAGTTGTGTTGACTTGATATTAATACATGTTGGCTAAATCAAAATGATACACATCCCATCTTCATGGTGAATGCATCATGAAACCGAACTTTTAAATGTAGGAAAGGGTCAAGTGGTTATGGATTGGCAAACTAGAATGCGTATCGCGCTTGGATCTGCCAAAGGACTAGCTTATCTCCATGAAGATTGTAAGACACAAGCACTCAATCTCTTTCTTTAAATACTAGTGATAGCAAGATCGGTAGGTTGGGTTCTGGGTCAAAATGGATCGGGTCATGTTAAAATGTAAAGTTTTTAATAAAATAGTTTTTGTGTTAATTATGATCGGGTCACCTAAATCGACAACTCAGTAAATAAGCTGAAATTGAAACCTCCATTAGATACATGAAAATTTGGTTAAAAAATTACAGGCCATCCTCGGATCATTCATCGGGACATCAAATCTGCTAACATTCTCCTTGACCATGACTATGAAGCAAAGGTAACTACTAAAGATACCTAACATATGCGGCCTAGTTGAGAGTTCATGACGTATCATGAATGTAACACAGGTGGCTGATTTTGGATTAGCTAAACTAACAACCGCAAATGACACTCATGTCTCAACTCGCGTGATGGGAACTTTCGGGTAGGTTAGTTATGGTTTGAATGGTTAGTTTTATATAAAGTTTGTTAGTTTGTACAAATAATTTTCTTCAGTTTATGGAACAAATAATAGGTACCTAGCTCCAGAGTATGCTTCAAGTGGGAAGCTATCAGACAAGTCTGATGTTTTCTCATTTGGGGTCATGTTGTTGGAGATTTTGACAGGAAGGAAGCCGATTGATCCCGAGACGGAATACATGAATGACAGTTTGGTAGAATGGGTATGCATAGCAACCAACCTATTCCAACTTCTCAACTATGAGAGGTGGCAAAATGGGGTCAATGGGTTAGGTGAATGGTAACGGGTCAAAATGGGTAACTTTTTGGTAGGTTGTAATAAGTCAAAACGCTTGCGTAAAATGATCCACCAGGTTTTAAGCATTAAAATTTCATTTTGGGCTAGTTTTAATATGTTTATTTTTTTGGATAACTTTAACTATTTGTCCGGTTTAAGATACGAAATAAAACAAATCAACTCATTTTTAAATAAATTGGTCGAATATGCCACCTCTAGAATTTATATAAACGTGCTAACGGTTTCTGTTGGTTATTTATTGGACTAAAAAATAGGCGAGGCCACTCATTGCCAAGGCGAAGGAAGATGGAGACTACAACGAGCTTGTGGACCCACGCTTGAAAGCTAACTATGATCGCAACGAGATGGAACAAATGGCTTCTTGTGCTGCAGCTAGTATCCGTCATTCTGCTAGGAGGCGTCCTAAGATGAGCCAGGTTTGTTAATCCTAAGGCGTCCACTAGACATGAGGTTCGTTACATTACATACTAATTAATACCGTATTTTCATATGAAAAAAAAATCAGATTGTGCGAGCATTAGAAGGGAATGCATTATTAGATAGCTTGGATGAGAAGGAAACAAGAGAAGAAGCTGCATTAGTCACAAGTGAATCAAATGTTTACGACACAAGGGCCTACAATGATGACATGCTTAGGTTCAGGAAGATGATTATGTCGACTGAAGAATCTTCAGGCAGTGAGATGGGTAGTTCCGGACCGTATAGATGAACACTGTAAACATATATATCACATGTTGTTAATAGCTAAGGAGACTTTTAGTGCTACTATGGTACATATGAGGTTGATTTTCTAAATCTGAAGAGTAATGTAGCATATGTAGTTAGCACAACATCAATACTGGGCCAAAGATTTTTTGTTGAATATAACAAGATAGTTTTGTGTGTGTGTTTTGTCACAATGTAAAAAAAATGAATACAAGTCTCAAATGCCTAAAAAACTGAAGGTAAACAAGTGAGCACCGCCCAAGACCCAAACCAAACATGCACATAGCTGATCCAAAGCAAGTAAACTAGTAATTGGGTCAATGGTTACGGGCCCGTAAGCTTGAAGTAATAATATACTTGAAACGACTTTGACCATCGAAGACTGATGGCACAGGCCGTCTACGTTATACCAACATAACATATTTCAATTAGACATGCCCCAGAAAGGTCAAAACTAATAAATCCAAATTTGTTTGCTCATATCACATTACTACACATTACCTATGTACATTTTATATCATATTTCCACCCCTAACTCTAAATATGCGGACAAACTAGAATTAGATCATGTGTAATGTGGGTCCCACATGGGGTTTGAAGGGGCTTGAATCTGACGCGAAAAGCCCCTTTAACGCCACTTTAACCCACCACTACGGGTGATTTTATTTTGCCCAATATGTGACAATAGTTCATTATTATAATTCTCTTATAAGTTTTGAGTTTTGGACAAATGGTCAAATTTGTAATTAGTTGAAAAGCACCACTTATAATTCTCTTAAAGTAAAAGTAATTTTTACTTTTACTTAAGACATTTAATTAATAATAGATTCTTCACTGCCAATTTGTTTGAGACATAATAACAAATCAAAATTTCACGAATTTCTTGGACCTGAATGTTAAGAGGCATAAAAAACTCGGTTTGGGCATGTCTAACTGGTTCCTAGCCCGGAATCATTCCTAACGAAAAACCGGTTTAGGCCCGACCAACCCTTAGGTTTGACACCAGTCTCGCTTTTTGAAACCGCTTTGAAAATAAGGAAAAAAACTAGTTAAAAACATTTTTTTTGTCCCAAATTGGGTTGTAACCCGACCCCAATCAATTTGATAGGTTTGTACATTTTTTCCATCCAATCCATTTATTCAATCCGCTTCTAGGTTATCTTGTATCGAATGGTAACACACACTTTTAAATACATTTCGTAGTTTAATAATACCCATATTTTATTTATTATAAGTAAACCCTTTTTCCCATTGTGATGTGAAACCGGTATACAACCGTCACACCAGGGCTCACCAAAAGAGCAAGGTGTAACAGATTGATATCAGAGACCATACCTGTTAAAAAAAACTACTGAATGTAATAATTTTAATAATGGGCCGGGCTGGGCCGGTGTTAATAAAGGTAGAAGGCCCATATCAGTTAAACAATATATCTTCTACAAACCCGGGTACAAAACTATTCGACCCGGTATGATAATGATACATAGATTACATACATCTATCGACTACCTTCAAAACCCTAGCAGCTGCTAAATAATAATAACAATAATATAATATTATTATTATTGGGATCGGATTGTGTGTTTTCGATGGGGGATTACAACAATGATCCGTTCATGCGAGGCGGCGCCAACAACAACGCAGCGGCCGTTCAAGCTCGAACTAAGCAACAGAATCGTGCTAATCTTATGCAGATGAAACTGGTATTATTATTATTATGATTATTATTATCGTTTTCAAATTTATGTTTTTGTTTCATGTGATTGAAATTAACGTATAGCTTAGTGGATATGGAAACAGTTAATATTAGTGTTTGATTGAACGTAGTAGGGATCGGATTGAGGATTAGTTTTACATTGTTTTTTTTTATATATAAATTGGGTGTATTACACGGTGTTGTATAGAGGAAGTGTTAAGTAGTTAGTAATGAAGATTTAGGTATACAGGATTAGGGAAATTACAATCAATCAGCGTTGCAAAAATCCGACTACTCGGCGGGTCACTGAGTAGTTTTCGTTAATCAGTCTATTAATCGGTAGTCGGCCAGCCAAAAATCGGTGATTCCGGCCAGATTCAGGCTAAAACCTGTTAATTTCGACCAGTTTCCATTCAAACCATGTAGATTGCGGCGATTAATCTTGTATACTTGAAAAAATGGGTCGAGGAGGGGTTAAAACGTATCTGCTTTAAATATTTACCCATAAAAATGTGTGTGTTTATATACATGTTTACACACACACATTACACATATATATACCGGAAAGTTACTTCTAAAAATCCCAACCTGATTAATCACTAGTCGGTATCCACCGGCTGACTAGCACCTAGCGATTTTTACAACCATGCAATAAATAGATGCAAAGGGATGAAATAAAAGAAGCGATAAAAATAATCTAGGCTCACACGATTGTGACATGTTGCGCAACTCGTTACTTAGTATTAGGTATGGATTATTGAGTGGAGATGATGTGAGGTTAAATGGATAAACATTAGCTTTTGTCCCCAACCTCAATTTGAGTGCATGGTTAGAGATGCTTTTGTTTTAGATGGCTGTTTAATTCTTCTTTGTGCATACCTGATTCTGATTTGTAGTGCTTTGTGTTTCGCAGATTGGGCAGAGTCATCCAACTGGATTAACTAATAATCTGTTAAAGCTCTTTGAGCCCCGACCTCCGTTGGAATATAAGCCGCCACCTGAGAAGAGAAAATGTCCACCATACACAGGTATTTCATATATGTCTATTGTTTTACCTTTTTTCTGATATGTCATTGACTCATTGATGTGGTTTTGTTTGGAATATCTAATTGGTTGTTTTGTTTGACAGGCATGGCACAGTTTGTTGGTAACTTTGCTGAGCCCACTGATCCAGAATATGCTCCACCTATTCAAAAGGGCGAAACTCCTGTAAGATGTTACATTTAGCAAACTAAACATATGCATCACATCTCACGTATGCAATTAATCAATTATCTTTGGATTGGTGTAATTTTTTTTATTTTTTTTTTGTGAATGAAACAAAAAAGCATGACTGCATGGCTCACATCACAATATGGCTAATACTATGAAATAGAAAGAAAACAAAAACAGATCACCATTCATGCGCCTTTTTAGTTAATTTATTTTTTTATTGTTGGGAAAGTTGTAAATGTGTTTATTAGAGTTCTGAAAAGCCTCCTTTTTCAATTCTCAGCAAGATGCAATTCTTATGTTGAATGAATTTCTATTGTTTAATGTTTAGATGAATATTTTTATTAAGTATGGATGATGTTTTAAAGGTGAAACTGTTTATTAACAGTTTAATGTTTTTCTTGTCCATTCTTGTGAGTCAGGGTCAAAAGAAGGCGAGAATTCACCAGCTACGGCTTGAAGAAGGTGCAAAAAAGGCTGCCGAGGAACTTGAGAAATGTAAGAAAACAACTTTTTCTTTTGCTTATTTTTTTGGTTGATGTATTTTAGGAGGTAATATGACTTAAATGTTGGTGCTTTGTGGCTTATGCAGATGATCCTAATAGTGACCCAAATATATCTGGAGATCCTTACAAGACTTTGTTTGTTGCCAGACTTGTGAGTGCTACGTTCTTTTGCGTTGATGGCCTTTTGGATTTACTTTTGTCATTTCTGATTTAATTCACTTGATAATTGTTTACTTTCAGAACTATGAGACAACTGAGAGCAGAATAAAAAGGGAGTTTGAGGCATATGGGCCCATCAAACGGGTAGGTTTCGTAGAGTACCCTGTAAAGGGACTCAAGGTTATAGCCTTTTGTTCGGTAAGAGGTTTGGTTTTTGTGGTATCAATAAATGGTACGCGGGCAACATCTTTTTTTGTTGTCTGCACGAAACCTTTCTGAAATTTAGAATTTTTGAGAGAAAAAACTTATTTATTTGCTGATGAACGATAAAAAAATTTCCAGCAGCTGTTTGACAGATTAATAATATTTTATGAACTAGGTTAACTTGATAAATGATATATATATATAAATAAAACATTGAGCTATTCAGTCAGCGATTACTTATGGAAAAATTATAACTTTATCATAAAGTTTAGTTTAAGCATTTACAACAAGATACTAATAACATATGATTACAAATTTGGTTTGCCAACTGTTACCTCCTTTATCTGGATTTTAAACACATTTATCATATGATTTCTGAAAAGTTGAACTTGAGGTATTGTAAGTGCAACTTTTCATTGTTAATGCGACTACATGTAAGTGATTAGTACTTAGTACAAACAATATTATAAGTTTGAGAAAATTATATGCCTTTTCCTGCTCTGGAATCTGGATAGTATCATAGTATTCGTTGAAGGTTCAATGAAATCGGTTCTTCAGGTATTATTGCCTACCACCTCCCCCCCTACCCACCCTGTTAGTTTCTTTCCCCTCATTTATATCTCTGATTAAATAACAACTTCAAGACTTCGAGATTTTGGGTATTCTAGTAGTGCGTGTAGCCACCATTCAGTTAGTAAGTTTCAAGGTAAAAGGTACTTTATGTTCCTTAGTTTGTATAGTATCCTACTTGAGCAGATGAATGATGTGCTTATGCCATTTGGCCACTAAATTCTGCAACAAATGAAGACTGGCAGCTTTTTGGTAAAATATATCGGGAGTGCATCTCTTCCCTTCTTTTCTAAGTTCAGTATATGCATTTCTTGCTACTGAAATTTTACCTTTTTTAAGTTCAGTATTTGCATCATCTATCCAAAACATTTCAGAAGTTGAGAAGATTTTCTGGTATTTTCATATAGCTATCATTTATAGTAACATTTATCTAAATAATAGTCCCTGGTAAGGGGAGGGTAGTTGGTAAGTTGGCCAAAATGTTTGTGCAACTCTAGCAAGTGATGGTGATGATGCATCTTGCCTGCGAAGCGTTTGATTGAAAGGTGAGCACGGCTATTGAGGCTTAGTGCTTGTCTGCCGTGCATTAGGATTATTTAATTTTACAATTGCTAACTTTTCCATGACTCCGCACTTGGATTGGATCAAGGATATGTTAGTATAGTTAAACGTGTATTGTTCAGTATGCCTCTGTTCTGTTCTTTTCTCTAACTCATAAGAGTTCCAGGTTCGCTTGATAGCTGATAAAGAGTCAAACAAACCAAGAGGATATGCTTTCATTGAGTACATGCATACACGCGATATGAAAGGTTTCTTTTTTTCTTTTCTTATTTTTTGTATTCTTGTATGAAAATAGTCAAAACATTGTTGTATTCTTTTTCTGGATTTAATATGTAAATGAGTTGAAATTGCCACCTCTACTTCCTAAGCCATAATATGTATATCTGATGGTTGATTTTGTATGATGATGTATAGCGGCATATAAACAAGCTGATGGAAGGAAGATTGATAATAGAAGGGTGCTTGTGGATGTTGAACGTGGTAGAACAGTTCCTAATTGGCGACCTCGTAGGCTTGGTGGTGGACTTGGTACATCTAGGGTCGGAGGTGAAGAAGTCAACCAGAGGGTCTCTGGAAGGTAAATTGTTTCATTCTGTGAGTTGCATGCATTTTTCCTTCTGGTAATTGAATGGTTTATAAACTTATAAATAAATGACAAGATGAAAGTATTATAAAGGAAATAAAAAAGGATGGAACGTTCAAAGTTCAGTTCAGATAGGTTATAGGTAGGAGTTAACTAATGGGATGTGAAAGATTTTTTTTATAATATGTTTATAGCAAATCATGGTGATTTTCATTCTGCCAGGGGAGGGGTGTTTTTTTTTCATTCTATGACGGAAATCGGAATGAAATGAAAAATTACAATCATATCAAACTCCTTAATATTAAAATTTCTGAACTTAAATCAATTTTTTAAGTACACATGTCTCAATCTGTATTGGAAAATTTTCATGTTAATTTATATTAGTTTTAACTGTTTATTTTGTTAAACAAATTTGTTAATTTTTAAAATAAGATATGTTTATAAATTATAAGCATTCTGAACTTAAAACACAATCGCTCAATTACTTAACATACTTGTTTTTAATTCAACTCGAATTCGCATTTGATCAACTTGGATGAAAATGACATTGAACTCAAATATTTCAAATGCAAATGTTTTACGTGTTATCAAATACGCCATTTATTCTTTGTTCCTAACATGTCAACATGATTTTCTATAATGGTCAGAGAACAAAGCCAATCAGGGGGGCCGACTCGATCTGTAGAACCAAGAGCAACTGAAGAACGAGACAGGTGACTCACACTTAAAATTGTTTAATCTTATACCTCTTTTAGTTATTGTTGCTTCCTTGTAATTGTATTATCGCAAAAACTCAGGGATAGGGAGAAGTCTCGTGAAAGGGTTAAGGAGAGGGAACGTGAGAAGTCTCGGGAACGTTCTCATGACAGACCAAGGGATAGGGAACATCGTGAGGATAGGCACCACCGGGACCGTGATCGGAAGTCAGACCGGGACAGAGACCGTAGTGGTCGTGACCGCGACAGACACCGGGACCGAGACCGGGACCGTAGTGGTCGTGATCGTAGTGGCCGTGACCGTGATCGCTACCGTGACAAAGATAGGGAGGGTGATGTTGAACATATGGACCGTGATCATGAGCATGACCGTGGGCGGTCTCGTGACAAGGAATACGAGTATGATCGGGTTGATAGACATGAGAGAGACAAGCATGGGGATAGGCAAAAGAGCTATGACCGTGGTGACCCGGAGGAAGTGTATGACCAGCCCGTACATGGGAACGCAAAGCCGGCTGACTATGAACGAGATCCTGGAGGCTATGATGACTACTATGATCAAGAGCGGTACGAGCATCAAGATCGTGACCATGATCGTTATTATCAGATGGAGGAAGATAACTATGAACCAGGTCAGGCTGATCCACATGATAAGGATTATGATCGTTCATATAGGCAATCGGACAGGTCGCTTTCGCGTGAGTATGAGTACTGAAGTGTTGTTATATGTCGTCTGGTCTGTTTCCTTTATTGATGGATTTGTTTCTTTATGTTCCGTGTTAAGTTTTTGTATGCGTTGAACTTGTTTTGACATTTGTTAGAGATTGCTTGCCTACTGCCTAGTGGTTTATGTTTTCTGTTTCTGGATGATATAAGTGTGTTTAATCTTGATGTATTTTCTTTTTTAAAATTACAAGAATGGCAACCTTATAACCTGTTTCATAATGTGGGTTAATTTGGTTAAAATATGGAATGTTTAATTTGCAAGTGGTCCAGGTTTAAATCGGCTCTCTCCCTTCACCGCCTTACGTATGGTCTATAGCATGCTTGTAAAATTCCGTCTAGCCTCCGATTAATCGCTAATCAATGGTTTACCGAGTAGTTTTCAACTAATCACTCAATCAATCGGTAGACAGTCAACAGTGGTCAAATCCGGTCAAAATTAGCCAAAAATCGCGAGCAATCTTGTGATTCCGGCCAAATTCTATCCAAAGCTTGTAAATTCCCGCTAGATTCCAGCCAAAACTTGTAAATTCCGACAAATTAATCCTATCTACTTCAAAATATGGGTCGAAAAAGGTGTTAAAATATGTCTACTTACAAAATTGCATATATAAGGGTGTGTATATACACATAAAACTGAAAATTACATATAAAATCTCAATCTAATGATTAATCCCAATTAATCGCAAGTCGGTACCTCACCAGCCGACTAGCGCTTAGCGATTCTTACAACACTGGCCTATAGCCATATACCAAGTGTTTCTGCCGCAGCTGTAACTCACACTGTGTTCCTGAGTTTGAATGAAAGAAAATAAGAAGATTATGAGAGAAAAGGAAGTATATAATTTCATTTCGTGTTTCCAGGTTGGAAAAAAAAATAAATGAGATAAGGTGGGAAAATGGTAAATAATAAAAACCCCATATTAGTATTTGCTTCACTTCCATTTCCTTCCAATTCAGAATGACACTTATTTAGAAGAATTTCTTTCCACATCCCTCTACTTCTTTCCTTTAACAAAACTTTGAAACACAATTTTTTTTCACATCCCTCCATTACTAAACTTGGGAACACAATGTCAGCCTCTCCTTTATCTTCTATCTAAGCATCCATAATGGTCTAAAAAACTGATTATGCGTTTTGGAAAAGCAGGGGTGGAGCTGCTTATAGATTATTGCGTTTTGGTAGCCTAAAAAACTGATTATTTGCGTTTTCAAAACGCAATCCCAAACACTAAAAACTGATTATCTGTGTTTTCCAAACGCAATAATTTAAAAATCAGATTCAAAACGCAATCCCAAACACCCTCTAAGGATTTGCTGCCGATGGTTTAATCGAGTAAAGTAAAGAATACAAATGGATAACTGTCAGTGTTACATGTGTTGTCACCACCACTTGCTGTCATTTGTCTCTATTGTCACAACAAGGTTATACCCATTGCAACCACCGCTAGATGTCGAGTTCGCATAAAAGTAAAATGTTGCAACAAGAGAGTGTGGTGACAATTCAATGAGGTTCAAACCCCTACAAACACGATCATACATTAGAAGTAGAATGCCAATTATTGAAATGGGATACTTTTGGTAAAGAAGAATGTTTTTTGGTCATGTAATTATTACTATATTGTTCACCACACACGTAACCGTCACTTTTGGCAAAAAAAAACCTAAAATGAGATGATCTTGACCGTCCAAAATTGGTGGTTAATTCTCAAATTAAATCCTGACCACAATAAAAGGGTGGTTATTGCCAAAATCTGGCGGTTTTATTTTGGCCAAGGCAGTTTGCCAGTTACAAGTGATTATGCACCTTTCTCTCTCCATGTTTCAGCAGTTTTGCCCAGGATCCCCTTCTTTGACGGTAACCTACTTTCTTCACTCTTATCCCCTGCTTATATATGTATCACCTGCCCAATCTCCCCAACCCATTTGCTCACTCGTATCTGTTCTTTGGATGCCTTCATCGTGTCCGATCGGAAGCATCAAGCAACCCATCAGCCTCCCTCAAACTTAATGAACAATAAGTGATATAAGCCAATTAGAGAAGGCTAATCTCCCAAGATAGATAACCCTTAGAGGGGGTCAAGCTCCAAGAAATAGATGAAGAAAACTAGAACTTGTAATCATTTTTCTCTGCATAACCTTTAATAGAAATTACAATGCATTTAAATAGAAATGAACCTACACTACATGCATACGTACACTACATGCATAACCTACACTAGATGCACTTTATTAGGAAAACATGTAAACATGGGTAAGGGCTATTCCCCACTACTCCTAAATGCACTTGTAAATCTTCTCCATGAATCTTGACACGTATTAATAAGCATCAAGCAATCAGTTAGTTCTAAAGCTAATCACGATTTCCAGTGCCCGAGTTCATGAATCCAATCTGGGTTGTGTCACGGGAATCATGATAACTTTTCTTTTATATCTATTCAACACGCAAACACACACATACTAACTGCTTATGCTTATGGGTTTTGTTTTGGTGTCTATCATTTGGTGTTTTCAGTTTTCTTTACATTGCCCCACCATTTGTTTGATAAAATGCCCCAGTGAGAGTTCTGTTGAGGAACTCACTGATGTTCTAAAAATTATATACAACCTATGCTAGGTTTGGTTCCTTCAACATCTGAAAAGGCTTCATGGAAGCATTGTTGTGGAATATTTGGATTGTTTTCATGATCCACTAGGTATAATTACTAAATAATTATAACCCTTATGTTGGATATCCATTTCATAGTGAAAATTGATGTAATATTTTATATGTATCTGTTTAGTGTTGTTGATACTCATACATGAAGTCAATTATTCAAAGTATGAACTTTGTTGTCAATGCTTTCCATGGGATGCCCCTGTAACTCCCAAATTGGTAATAAAGATCATGGTGGTTTGTTTCTTGCAACCTTTATATTTTCAACATTTAAAAAAAATGAACAAGGATTTTGAAGACTTTTTATATTTCTCCATGCTTTTAACATGATTTTTTATATCTATAGACCAACGTTTGGTGGACTTGCAACATCTTGGTGTCATTGCATCAACTCAACGACAACAACATCAAACTGGTTACTGATGGTGTATCTATAAAATGTAAATACCTAACTCTTTTGGGTAAAAAATCTATCTTTGTATTTAATATTTCTAAAATTTTATCAAAGCGTCTTTATACTAAATACTAGCCATCAGGCACATGTAGGTCCATGGTTTGTATGATTGATCTACATTTCAACAGGCCCGAGATGCGATGTATGATTGATCTACATTTCAAACTTTCTTTTACTCTTTTGATTATAGGTTTGTATGGTTAACACTTTTTTTATTAAATAGTTAGTGTTGTATATTTTGTGGTTCCAAAGGGCCATGTTTGGGTTGGAGGTTATAATATATATATATATAATTTTTATGTTTTCTATGTCTATTCGAAGTTTTCTTGAATTTTTTTTAGAACTGTTAACAATTTGACTGTGAGATAAAATGTCTAAACAAATGGCGCACTGAGTCCCACTAGTAGAGGTCTCAGGTTGGAATCCAACTGCCAACGCGAGCTGCATTTTACCTGAGCCCATTGGGGTCTTATGACAGTTATCAAAATATATGTTGACGGTCTTTTATTACAGCCGACTCTTGTTTTGGGAATTTTATTTGATTCTTTTGTCTATGCAGCATATACAAGTATTACAGCCTTGATGGGGTATTGTCACCTGAATTAGTAAAGCTTCCTTACCTCCGATCCATGTAAGTCTTCTTTAAACATATGGTTAACTTAGCTGCGAAACGTTTTAAATAATCAATTACTTAAATGGGTTTTATTTTATTTTCAGAGATTTTGCTTACAATTACTTAAGTGGCACAATACCACCTGAATGGGGTTCAACACAGTTGCAAGAAATGTGAAATCTCTATTTTACCTTTGAATTCCATAGTTTTTACTGCATTAGAACTTAAAGTTGTAAACTTTGAACATATCCTTCCATATGCAGCTCTCTTCTTGGTAACCTTTTAACCAGAGAAATCCCACCGTAACTAGGCAATATCACCACTCTCACAAAACTGTATGTTGTTTCTTTTTTTGTTTTTGTTATTCATCGTTGTTAACTTTTGTGTTTATATGGATTTATATACTCATTTAGAAAATAAATCTTGATCAGGGACATTGAAGCAAACCAACTTTCAAGACCTCTTCCATCTGAGTTAGGGAGATTAACAAATTTGGAGCCATTGTAAGGCTGATTAAGTTTTCGAATGCAATTTTTCTACCTTTCATTGGTTTATTCCTTCAATAGTTGGAACCTGATTAAGCTATTTATGCCACAATATTATATTTCAGGATGTTGTCTTCAAACAGGTTGACCGGACGGCTGCCAACGATCCTCGGCCAACTAAAAAATCTAAGAGATTTGTAAAATCTTTACTTTATACCCTTAGTCAAAATTTATGGATTCCACGATTTTCTAAGTCTAATACTGAGAATTTTGTTTATTTACTATGCAGTAGGATAAACGCCAACAACTTCAGCGGGTCGATACCTGAGAATCTAAATGATCTGTAAGATATTTCATGTTTTTTATTTTATAATTATTTTTTTAACAATATAGTCTTATAATTATACATTTAAGTAACTGCATAACACATTCAGAAATGTTATAAATTTAATGTTTGGATGTATGTTTCAAAGAGAGATGATGGCGAGTGGACTCACGGGACCTATTCCTTCAAACATATCTCTTCTTGAGAATCTAAATGATCTGTAAGTTAGGAATCTTTTCTTGATGAAACTGTTCTTCTGTTAATATAGAGCTTATATGGCAACATGTTTTGCAGGAGAATTAGTGAAATAACTGGACCCGCTCAAGGTTTTCCTCAGCTAAACAATACTAATGGCTTAAAAAAACTGTATGTATATATTTCTAGCCTTGACTTTTGTGTTGACTCATATGAACTCTGATATTTCATTCATAAATTTAGGATATTGAGAAATTGCAACATTTCTGGGGAAATACCGGATTATATTTAGCAAGTGAGAGAACTTGAATTGTTTTAATTAAGCATCTTAACACGTTTTGAATAGGTTGTTAACCGATAATATGCTAAGTGGAGACATACTGACTACACTTTTGGTAAACGGGGCTAGTACGTAAGTATGTTTCCCAACAGATTATGTTAAAAGTTCATGTTGCATTCTTAGGTTGGTTTTTATTTATAAGGAAATTAACACCTTCAGTTGACTAATGTCTTGCAGTGATCTTTCCTACAACAATTTTACATGGCAAGGACCTAATCAAGCCACATGCCGACAAAACCAGTGAGCATTTCTATTAAAAGATTGCATGTCAATTAATTTTGTATAGAAACATGAGTTGTTATGTGTTATACGTAAAGAAGAACATGTTTTGAGTGACACTCTTTATGCTACTTAGGGACAAAATGGGCCTTTCTCTAAAAGTTGAAATCAGACAAATGGGGTTGGTTCAAACATTTGTTTTTTCCTTTTTGTTTAGTGTTTACGGTAAAAATAAAGTTTGTTGATTTTGACTACGAAAAAGTATTCTTGCAACAATAATATTAATCTTTGAATCTACATCTTTCATACAGTGATAAATTTGAATCATTCATACAGCTAGAAAACCTACTGATTTATTTTGATGTCTTCATGTTGATAGGCTATTTGAATTTTGAATATCTATTATGAAATGCACTTAATTTTCCTGTTCTTCACCATAAATGTTCCAAGGAAATTCCCAGGTAATTTACTAAGTTGTGTCAATATAGAAAATGTCTTTTTTTTTTTTTACTTTTTATAATTATTTGTTAATTTAAATATGTTTTATTTACCAGCCGGGATGTTTTTGTAATTAACGTTGGTACACTTTTGGTTGATGAACTTGGAGATTGTATCTTATTAGAAGCACTGTTTCAAGATTTTGATTTTCTTATGAATGTATCTTTCAGTTTGCTACAAGTATACTGGATGTGAATCGGTAACACAGTAGGAAATTGAAATCAATATTTATATAATTGTTGGTTGGTCATATATATACATATATATATACACATATATATAGATAGATAGAGAGTGTGTGTGTGTGCGTGCATGACTTTATAATTCAAACATAATGCCATCTTGTGATAGAACTCTATTTGATCTTTACTAAGTTCTGCTTGAGAGATAAAAAGGCTGAATCTTGATGAGTCTCTCTGTTCAATTATTGTTCACACACATCCCATTAGTTAAATTGCAAGGCAATGATGGCAATTTCCATATGAAAATCAGTTATTTTTACACTTTCTTATTTGATGTACTTGTGCTAATTTATTTTTTTCATGAGATTACGGAGTTAATAAACTCATGAAGAATAACAATGTTGGGGTATGATCATTTTTATTCTTGAACTAAATTGCATGTTATTCTAATGCTTAATATGAAAGCATTAAGTACCGGATTTGATTGATGTTCACACCATCTTTTGACCCGTTTGTCTTATCTTTCAAACACTCAATATTTAAATTTCAAATCTTGGAATTAAGTGAAATTAAACTCACTTGACGCATTATAAGACACTCATTATCTATTTAGGCATCCCGACCCGATCTTAACCATTTTCTTCTATTTTGGCGATTCTAACTCATTACAAGCTAGAATCCCATATTCCATATCCCTTTTTATGCATAGTTTGTCGGTTATTCACTAACAACATTGAATCCATATTTTTATATGTTTGCACAGTCATTTGGTTGCTAAGAGTCTTATGTAAGATAAGCCATTTACCTTGGCCTCACTTATGCATTCCATGATCCATTTGCTTTGTTGGGTTCATCCCATTCAAGCTCCCACCTAGCTTGACAAGATCAAACATTCACAATAATCACAAGATCGGTCATGTTAGCCATTTCATCAAACGACTACCATACCTCATGTGTTTATATATGCCAATTCATCAATAATTTTCATTTGGGTTAGTTGACTTTTAAGAGTCAAACTACCCTTTACATATCTATATGCACTAACATAGGCATTAGTCCTAACCATGAACCAACTCTTTAATTAATTATCAATTTATTAGATTTAGTGCATATTCCATCTTCCAAAACATCATCAAGGCAATTCCACTTTATCAATTATTTACATTCCTCACATAACATTTTAGTTAGTAAGGTTTTTTCGCATAGTTTCACATATTCATATCAACTAAGCATTTCACCAAACACTTAGTGTGCATACTATATTTTTCATAATTATCACACTCACTAAACATTTAGCAAGTATCCAATTTATGAACTCATCATCAAAACATCATTCTAGCCATTAGGTCTAGCCATTTCAATATTAACTTGCAATTTTACTAACACATAGGATTCATGCAATACATATAGAATACAATTCCCATACAACCCATGCCTAAAACATAGATTTCCTTCAATTTTAGTAACATCAAAGCTACTAATCAAAAGCAAAATCGTCATCTTTAAATACAAGCAAACTTCTAGCAATTTTAACTCATTCCTAACCATTAGGGATGATCAATATCACTAATAATCAACAATATCACGAATTTAATACGTTTTGCTCAAAACCCACATGCGGGTTTCGAATTCTACACTATATTGGGAGTTAGGGTTCTTACCAAAGCTTAATCCTTGAAGATTACTCTTAATTTGCACCCCCATCAAGTCTACCCTCAAACCCCTTTCATCTCTTCTTCAATTTTAGGCATTTAGGGTTGAATTTTGCCTTGGGAAGACCTCCCAATAAGTCTTTCTTGCCTTTGTTTTAAATCACCAATTTACTAAAATGGTCCCTCTAATTTACTCCAATGTCATTTTTTATATAAAAACTAACTAATCAAGTTAGTTTCTCATATTATTTGTTCATTTAATAGATAAAAACATTAACCAGGTTACTTCCATATTAGAACATAACCCACATTCTTATCTTCTAAGCCTCGTTTTATTATTTTGCTAATCACGCCTAATAGCGTAAAAAGCCAAACCGTTGGAGGCTGGTGTTCCCGACGTTACGGAGCAAACCCACACCATTTCACGCTGCGACTCCCCATACTTTTATACCAACTAAAAAAAACCATATCCTCCTGGTGACAACTCGATATCCAAAAAAATTCAAAAATGAAGCCGTACATTATATCTCGATTAACGGGATAAAAATATCCAAATAAGAAAACATGAAAAATATAAAAAAAATAGCGAGTGTTGGACGTGTGGGATGGCAGCACTTGTAAATGCACCCTCTTTCCAGGGCAAAAAGGAAATTCCCACTTTCCCGCCCACTCCTCGATCAGACACAACACAACCCCATTAAATATTAATCAATAATAATAATAATAAGAATAATAATCCCTCATCTCCCCTCCATTCAAAACCCTCCTTCCCACTCTCCACCAACCGTAAGTAGTTTCCCTCACTAATAATAATAATATTCACTCATTTCTCTTTATATATATATACATCTCGATCTATACTTATCCTACTGTTTTTGTTCTACTTCTTTTCTATTTTAAATATATTTTTTAAAAGTTTTTTTTTTTTGAAGTATTTAGTTCTCTAGGGTTTTGACAGAGATAGAGATGGTGCCGAAAAATGAAGCTGTTGAAGAGCCGTTAGCAGATTCTCCGACGTCTGTGCTTGAAGACGAGGTTTGTTATCGTTTTTTTTATACTCTGTATGTGCTTAACATATGTGTTTACTGTTTTAGGGTTTAGTTATGTGCTTTTTAGGCTGTTTACTTTGTTTTATGTATAAATGTGTATATTTTTAGTTTAAAGTGCTTACATTTCAGGTTTTTTTAGAGTTTAGGGGTTAATGATGTGTTTTACAGACTTTATTATTTGTTTTTTATAAATAATAAATAATTTTGAATTTTTGGGGTTTAATGATGTGTGTTTCAGACTGTTATGTTTGTTATTTACAAATATCGTGTACTTTTTGAATTTAAAATGCTCACATTTCGGGATTTTAAGTGTTTAGAGTTTAATGATGCGTGTTTCAGACTGTAATGTTTGTGATTTGCAAATACTGTGTAATCTTTGAATTAAAAATGCTTACATTTTAGGATTTTTAGTGTTTAGGGTTTAATGATGTGTTTTTTTAAAATGTGTTTTTCTTTTTAAAAAATACTATATAATCTTTAAAATGTGCTTACATTTCAGGTTTGTTAGGGTTTAATGATGTGTTTTTCAAATTTTTTCTTTGTTTATAAATTATAATTACTGTACAATGTATAATTTTAGATTTAAAGTGCTTACATTTTAGGTTTTTTAGGGTTTAGGGTTTAACAGAGTGTTTTTCAGGCTGTCTTCTTTGTTTTTAAAAATACTGTGTATTTTTTGAATACACGTGCTTACATTTCAGTTTTTTTAGGGTTTAGGGCTTGATGATGTGTTTTTCAAACTGTCTTCTTTGTTTTTAGAACTGTATAATTTTAAATTTAAATTTCATGTTTTAAGGGTTTAGGGTTTGATGATGTGTTGTTCCTGTTGTCCTGTTTGTTTTTACAAATATTGTTGAAAGACGAGCATCTATATTGATTTTCTTATGCTCTGCACTGCAATATGGACAGATTGTTGTAGTCTCTCTGTTATAGAAGTTTTTGATGGATATTAATTATTAAGTTTATAAAGTTACTGTTCCTTAGTTGAGTTTTCATAGTGGTTTTTGGTTTATTTTCAAGGACGTCTGCAAGGAGAAAGTTGCTGTGAAAGTGGATGAAGAGGCGTTTCTCGAGGCTAAAAATGGGGACTGTTTACTCATATCAGATGCAATGGCAGAGGAGGAAAAGAAACTTGAACTTCAAAGGCAACTGGAAGAAGAAAATGTGGAAAAAGAAGCACCCGCATTGAGCGACACACAATTCACTAAACTGGATGAGCTTCTTACTCAGACTCAGCTTTACTCTGAGTTCTTGTTGGAGAAAATGGATGACATCACTAATGTATTTTCCTATTTCTCCTCTATTTTTTATCCTCTGTTTATAATTTCTAAGTTGCTGACATTTTAAATTTTAGAATGGGTTGGCTGAAGATGTTGTGGAAGTAAAGGAGGAGAAGAAGAAAGGTCGCGGCAAAAAAAGAAAAGTTACAACAGAATACAATACAGTAATGGCTTATCTTGTTTACATATATGCATTTTATATTCTACGTTAACCCATTTTTTCTTACTATTATTGAATCTCAAATGTCACTTCATTTTGCGAACATTATGTTAAAGAGATATGGTTATTTAAGGCACTGATATGAATGTGGTTTTATGCATTATCAGAGGAGGGCCAAGACAGCTGTAGCAGCTATGCTTAACCGCGCTGAAGAAAACACTGCCTCTAAAGACACTAATCTTACTAAAGAGGAGAAAGCTGAAAAAGAGCAGAATGAACTTGTTCCCTTATTAACTGGCGGAAAGTTGAAACCGTATCAAATTAAAGGTGTGAAATGGTTGATTTCCCTTTGGCAAAATGGGCTTAATGGTATTCTGGCTGATCAAATGGGCCTTGGCAAGACAATCCAAACTATTGGATTTCTTGCACATTTAAAAGGAAAGGGCTTAGACGGGCCATACTTGGTTATTGCTCCTCTGTCTACTCTGTCAAACTGGTTAAATGAAATTACCAGGTATCACTTATTTTGTTCCAATACTCTGTTGATATTGTATTTTTTAAAAGACTTAACTTATAAACTTCTTTCCTTGTTTGTGAAGGTTTGTGCCTTCTGTGAATGCGGTTATCTATCATGGTGATAGGAAGGAAAGGGAAGAAATAAGGAGAAAGAAAATGCCCAAAAAAGTAGAAGCAAGTTTTCCTATTGTAATTACCTCATATGAAGTAGCTATGAATGATGCTAAGAAACACTTGAGGCATTACAATTGGAAGTATCTTGTTGTTGATGAGGTAATTGGTCTTTTTGATCAGTGTTTGTCATGCTTTGTGTTTTTTATGACTTGCAGGGCTTAGACGGGCCATACTTGGTTATTGCTCCACTTAAAAACTGTATGATGGTATCTAAATCATCAAATACTTTTATGACTTGCAGGGTCACAGATTGAAAAATTCTAAATGCAAGCTATTGAGAGAATTAAAATGGCTGAATGTTGAAAACAAACTTTTGTTGACTGGCACACCTCTGCAAAACAATTTAGCAGAACTTTGGTCATTGCTCAATTTCATATTGCCTGATATTTTCTCATCCCATGAGGAGTTTGAGTCATGGTAATTAAATCTTTAGTTTATCCTAACCGCATTCTATTGTTTTTCATGCTAGTATTGTAATGATTTGTTAGATACATAAATCTTTCTTAAATTTTAGGTTTGATTTTTCTGGGAAATCCAACACTGAGGAAGCTGAAGATGGGAGGAAAGCACGAGTATGCAACCATTAGATCAGTCCTTCACTTTCTTTTTTTATATACAACTGTTCAAATTTGATATGTAATTCATTGCAGGTGGTAGCAAAATTGCATGCTATATTGCGTCCTTTTCTGCTCAGAAGAATGAAAGAGGACGTTGAGCTTTCTCTTCCTCGCAAGAAAGAGATTATATTATATGCTAATCTTACTGAGCATCAAAGGAATTTTCAGGATCATCTAGTCAACAAAACACTTGAGACATATCTGCGAGAGAAATTGGACACTGGTAATTTACACACATTCCTTTTGACAGATTTAATGATACCATTTCTTAACTATCAACAAAAATTAAAGTTCATTGAATGTTCACTCTTAGTCTTATGCCTGTATCCTGAGTTAGAAATACCGAAATTGAGAGACTATTATGTTTTGTAGAATATTGACAATTGGAACTGGTTCAAGCGTGTTAAAAGTATTCAAAGGCCTCCTAAATTTATCCTTTGTATTTTGTTTATACTTGTCTCACCTGTATTAGAAATAACCTTTTTTTGACTTTTGACGCAATATCCCTGAATCCATGATTAGCTTTTGTGTAATGTGTCTGGTAAACAAGTTTTTCATTTTTAGTGGTTAATATTTGTATTGTGAAACGTTGCAGGTCGTGGTGTGAAAGGAACCCTTCAAAATGTGTTTCTTCAGCTTCGGAAAAATTGCAACCATCCTGACCTTTTGGAGGCAGCTTTTGAGGGTTCATGTATGTGCCGTTTTCACCTATAATTACATTCGAATAACTTTGTGAGAAATTTAAAAAATGCACTTGCTTGTTTTTTGTGGTACAGGTTTCTATCCTCCTGTAGAACAGATAGTCGGGCAGTGTGGAAAATTTCAGTTGCTGGAAAGATTGCTTCAAAAGCTTCTTCCTCGCAAACACAAAGTATGCAACATATAATGTTAAAATACTTAAGACACTTCTGACATTGAAAGTTTACCATTTCTTTTGTTTCTTTTGAGCTTTAAAGTCGTCTTTTTTGGTAAACAGGTTCTAGTTTTCTCTCAGTGGACTAAGATTCTTGATATACTGCATTACTACTTTAGTGAGAAAGGTATGCCGGTATGCAGAATTGATGGTGGTGTGAGACTGGAGGATAGAAGGCAACAGGTAAGCACAGCTCATATAATTTTTCTTTTATGGTCCATTTACAATTTGTTAATCTAGACGGATGCTGTCATGCTAAATATTTGTTAGTTATAATCAGTTGGTTCAACTTACCATCATATAATTTTACTTTTTTTACAATTATGAAAATAACAGATTCAGGACTTCAATGATGTGAATAGCGAGTATAGAATCTTTCTTCTGAGCACACGTGCTGGTGGTCTAGGAATCAATCTTACGGCAGCCGATACTTGCATATTATACGACAGTGACTGGGTAAAACATTTTTGTGTTTATTGTTTTCACTTGGGTCCGGTAATGGGTCAGAAAGTTTTCTGTTATTTTCTAAGGAAGACTTGACCCGTTAACTTGTATAATCCAAACTGACCCTTTTATGACATTTTAAATCATTGCACTCAGTAACCTTATTAACATTTTGTCATTATAATGCATTTGGAGTACAGAATCCTCAAATGGATTTACAGGCAATGGATAGATGTCACAGAATTGGCCAAACGAAGCCTGTTCATGTGTATAGGCTTGCAACTGCTCTATCTATTGAGGTATTATTTTTTAATTTATCTTGCTCTTCTTTCACTGTTCTTTGAGTAAACATCTTATGTCGAATAATATTTGTAGGGTCGAATGCTGAAACGAGCATTCAGTAAGTTAAGGCTTGAGCATGTGGTTATTGGTAAAGGTCAATTTCAGCAGGAAAGAACAAAAACAAACAATGAAGTTTTGGAGGTACATATTTAGTTCTAAAAGTGAAGTACATGAATGCAAGTTTGGTCTTTCTTTAAACTCTTCAGTCATTAGTAACCCGGACCCTTTTGATTCTCTTCATTTCACTGATAAACGTTAAAAAAGCATGTGAAGTTACTGTTCCTTCCTTGTTCACTTACAAAGGTTTTAATTGTTTAGGAAGATGATTTGTTGGCGCTTTTGAGGGATGATGACAATGCTGAAGATAAAATGATACAGACTGATATAAGTGATGAGGATCTTGATAAGGTGTTGGATCGAAGTGATCTGATTGCTTCTGGTCCCGCAAAGGCAGATGGGAAACTGAACTTTGTGACAAGTACAGTTCCCCTCAAAGGCCCTGGCTGGGAGGTGGTGATTCCCACTGCTACTGGAGGGATGCTTTCCACTGTCAACAACTAACCAGTTGTTCCCTGTTTCACCCTTTTGGTATCGCTATATTTTGCCCTACATGGTCCACTTTTGGTAAGACTTTAGAATGTTATTTTGTTTGTGTAGTGAGATGTGATTTTGGGTCCATGTAATTGATACAGAAGGAATTGGCAGAAACAATGTTATGATCTCTCCTTTTATGATGGAGAGAGTTTGAAGTGACATCTAGTATTGTATTTACAAATTGGGTCGATTCTTGATCGCTAAACTACTAAAAGTCCCCAAAGGTGGTTTTCGGAACTTAAATCAGCAATTGCCAAGTGCTTAATATGAGTTTGTGCATTACTTTGATGCTAAGCACATGGTTTTTTTTGATAATCCAAAAGTACGCATTCAACTTAAGCCCTCGTAGAGGTGCGCAAAAAGTTAAGTTTTAAGCCTGGTTTGATACCTGGCTCTACCGGCTAGCTATGGCTATATATAGGGGTCACAATAACAAAGACGTATTTTACCTGGACCTTAGAAGGTCAAAAGTAACCTTTAGCATATATGCTCTTAGTAAAACACATATTTTAGAGCATTAAAATAGATATTATTATCCTTTTTAACTTGTAATTGCAATTGTTAGTTTATTTTGTTGTAGTAATTTTCTTCTTACATTAATAAAGAGAGAAAAAAGTAAAACATTACATGTGTTATTTAATCCCTCTATTCAAATTCTGCATAACAGTACACACGAGACCAATACATTTTCTTTAATAAATGGCCATTAAGTTCCTCTATACCAACAATGACTCATTGCAGACTAGACCACCTAACATTATATATGAGAACAGTACAATTAGAACTCTCTCTTATCACCATCCTTGCACAGGCCATCTACGGTTAGGATCCGGTCGCCATGAAGATGACTGTATAGTCGTCCTATCCGCCCTTGTGTCACCACCTCCAGCTTTCTTTAAGGAGAACAATTTACTTAAAAATCGCCAAGCTCGTCTCTTGTTCTGGTGACCACACTTATTGTTGTCGAATTCATTGTCATCTACGAAACGCATTGAATCAGAGAGCTTCTCGTATCCGGTGTTGGGTCGATTCGGGTCTAAAGAGAATGATCTCATTATCTTTTGATCAGTTTTTTTTGTTAACTTTCCCATTTGTTTGTTTAAGACTCTAAAGGTCGTAGTCAATGGGAATGGAATATGTTTACTTCAAAGGTTGACTTTTCAAGTAGTTGATTGGTCGGAAGCATGCCTGACTTATTTTCCTTCATTTTTAATTGCTTAGTTTAAGGAAAGTGGAATTAGTGTTTGAAGGGTTCGAATCCTACAAAATGCGATAAGTGGCGCATGGATGTGGCTGAAGGTATAAGCGTCAACCATATGTAACTAATTATGCACAATATTACGCTACATATATAAAATAATTACACAACATGTTACATAGTGGATACATATAATTACGTTACCTGTATGTTTATAACTACACACATTAAACGTACCTCATATTGACTAAGATCATACTCCACAAATGAACCACATTAGCGTATCTTTTTAAATAATGTTGTATAAAAAAAAGCTACGTGCGTTTAAAAATGAACTTGAAAAAAGCATTTGTAGGGTATTCAAATTTCATCTCATCAGCCCCGTTTTGTTTTATGTTGACGGGACACCCCCTTCATCTCGACCCTTGATTCACTAGATCAACGACCATTAATCCTTCATATCTTACGATCAACCCTATTTGTATTAAATCCTATACACACATTCAAGTGTGTGCGCGCGCACGTGCATTTGTAATACACTTTGGATGACTTTCAACATGTACCTCGTTTCCTTTTTGGTGAAACCTATTGACTTTACTCATTTAACATGTAAGCGATAAAAACATAACCCAAATAGACCCATTTATAAAATTACAAGTCAAAATCATCTTTGATAAAATACATTTGTTTCTCCTTTACATACACGCAAAACTTCACCTACCTTAGCTTTTGCTATTGGTGGGATTAACCGAGTATGATGATGATGATACACGCAGAATAAAGGAGATGGAACATTCTTAAAATCTTGATTAGTAGATATAATTAAAGCCACAAATGCAAACCTTTTGGCAAGTACAATGCAAGATGACAAGGGAATGAATTAGATGGCATTCAAATTGCATGGTAATAATAATATGCCATGAGCTAAATAAATATGGCTATTCATATTCATTCATAGAACTTAAAAGTACTGCACTTTGGCAGCTAAGACTGGAGGGACTCCTCAAGTAACTTCTGTGTGAGAGATTTGGATAGTCCCATAACTCCATCAGGAGTTCCGATCTACAAACGAGGGAATCGGGTATGATATGTTGTATATTCTATGATGTATGTGTACATGCGTGCACGTGTGTGTTGATGGAGTTTGATATGGGAGATACTTACCACAGTGTCAACGAATGGAGCCGTTAGTGGATGCTCGAGCATCAGTCCTCCAGCAACGTTAAGCGTTACCCCATCATCTATCTGCCATGCCAACTAAATCAAACCATGACACACACACATATACATGTGCAAGATTATGTACATAGAAAAACACCAAACTAATTTGTTCTTAGTTTTGTACCGTTTACCTACAGACGTGTTGGTTATACACATAAACGAACAACCAAACTAATTTCTTCGTATTATTTTTTTTCGAACGTCAGGATATACGAGTAAGAAACAATAAACATTCCCCTTTTTTTGTTTAAAATATTTTAAAATTGGAAGAGCGAATAGTTCATTTTGTTCTACGTGCTATATAGTGTTTTGCACAGATCCCTCCCCTAAACATATATGTGTGTACACTTTTGTATACCATGAAACATTGCAGTATTTCTTCTTGGGCAAGTTTTTATTTTGAAATTGCTTGCTAATCATTTGTATCATTACAAAGAACTGAGTAGTATTGGGTCTACAAATCTCCTCTCCTTTGTTGTCATTCAAGGTATTTAACTATTTAGACAGTTAACAGTTAGATATTGTATTTTTCAAGGAATAAAAGAGTGAGCATTGTTTTCTTTTCACATACCAATCGATCGATGACCTCGTCTGGTATATCATGAAAATAAACCTGCACAACAAGAAGTTTCAGCAAATTTAGCGAAGGTTGTAAACAGCGCTCGGGGCTAGGCAAGCAGTGGGGTCTAGCCTAGGGACTAGGCGGATTAATCGTTTTGGAATTTTTATACGTACTTTTTATATATACACACAGATTTATATGAATATATTACTTAGAAATTCACATAATACTTCAAATTTCGAACAATTCACATAATACTTAGAAATTCACGTGTTTTTTTAACCAGAAGGCATATTTGATGGAATAAGGGCTGGTAAATGATTAATGGGCTGTAAGATTTAATGCATACAACCTCCTACACAATTTTATTCAAAGATCTAGTTCATTATTGTCATAACATTGTTTTTGAAAACACACCTTATTTATTATTCTACACTAAGATGGACAATGAAAACATGTTTGCAGGTCGACCCGACCCAACCCAAATTAGCAAGGACTAAAACATGACCCATTTTAACCCACCCGGCCCGCCATCTTGCAACCTCAAACAAAACATGTTCCTTGTACATGGTCTCGAGCAAGCTTTACAATTTTAGAATATGAGATGAAAATGCAGATAGAGGTGATGATAATGATGATGCAGAGAAAGGAATACCTCTGATTTATCCCATCCTCGTTTTCGGATCCCTGTTGAAAGGTTAGTTACGACTACAGATCCTACAACGATTGCACAACCTCCTGAATATCCTGAAAAGGATGACAAAATAAACGATGATTTTGAAAGTGTGAACGACATCAACATTTTAAAAGTTAAAAGTAGTTGGTAACAAGCAAACTGAGAAAACCTTTGACAAAATGTCGCGCTTCTTCTTTGCTTGATGGTTTTTCCCGAATCGTCCCTTCATACACCACCACCTCAAATTAAATCAGATGTAGGTGAGGGACATATATCAAATACCATCAAGTTTTATGTGTGTTTTTTTGAATGTTGATGAACAATTTGAGTGCAAATTGTCTTCAGATTGCTCTTGAGATGTTATTAAGTTCTTAACAGGCATTGTGTGATATGTCATACGCGTTTTACAAACGATATTAACTTTACTTATGAATTACGATAACAATGAAAGAAGAGATGGGAACACGGCATACTGTGTCAGCTGTTATTAGCAGTGTCGGGTGAGCATTATCCTCCTTATGACCTTCAATTCCGAGCCTTGAAACGATGGCATCGGCCTGATTAGTTTGAAAAAAAAAATCACTTCATTTTTAACAAGATTAAACCAATATTGTCATTTCTGTATCACAAAGCTTCAATATTCCCAGTCTATACATATCACAAACTTACAATTTCACAGGCTATAGTTACAAGCTTCGCCTTAGCTTACATTACTCAAAATATAAATACAAATCGCCTATGAAAAACCATAGCTCTCCTAATGCATATCCCACAGACCCAAATAAGTACATTCAGCTGAACAAAACAGGAGTCATACTTTTGACTCTTTTGGTCTCATAGACCACGTAAGTTCGACAACATATGCCAATACAATGTTCCTGAAGAGATATGTACCCGCGTTACGCACGTCCCCACACCTCTATGCACGTCAGCACGTAGCGCTACGAAACCTTCTAGAAGCATGCGCACGTAACCTCGTACATGCCAGTTGTCACCCGACAAAGAAAAGGACATACAACCAATCAGAGGTTGTTATTCCCAGCTCCATGGTCACCTGCAGGTACGAGGTACAGAAGAGGACAGAAAGGACGACTACAAGACACGTGGACCAATCGCAGGAGGACAGTGCCAACAATGTCAACGGTCTGCAACCGTACAGGCCAGCTGTCATTCCTACGCCAACCAATCACAGAGCATCTCAAAGGCCTATAAATACCCCTTCTCCCCAAGAAAAGGGATTCATTCACTCCTCGGCAGAGAGATCCTTAGAGAATTCAGCGATAGTTGTGAAAGATAGATTATAGTCGAAACATTGTAACATTTTGTATTCGAGTGTCTGTAACTGTCCAAGCAACCAGTAATACAAATATCTCTTGATTGTGCTCTTATATATAGATTGTTATATTGGTGTTTCTTCAGTTCCCGAAGCTAGCAGATTCTTACCTAGACCGACTTGGTAGGGGAAAACAAGGCAGAAAAAGCCCAAACTTAAAAAAGGCATAACTACGGCTACAAGTGGAATTATAACTCCCATTACCGGTGGACAAAAAGGTTTACGCGTCTACTTATGTTTTTAATTTCAGTATTCCAATTACAGTTTCTAATTTCCAAAATTTGGCAAACCTGTCAAATTAAGATTTCCCGAACACCTATCTAATCGTTTCGGCATTCACAAATTAATCTAGTTTTAAAGCTAAGAACATACCTTAGCCTCAGCTAGAGCTAATACCAAATCCTCAGGCTTTTCCCTCCTTATACCCTTCTCATCAATATCTGCAGCCTATAAATCAATAAATTTTCTAAATCCCCAATTATTCAAAAAAAAAAAAAAAAAAAAAAAACTTTTGAAGCCAAAGTCAATTATCTTTAAACTCTACAACCAAATGACATCAACTTTTAGACGAATTTGAACAAAACTGGATACCAACATTTCGGTACGGTACCCTTTTTGGTACCACTTTGTTTTTTATTTTTATTTTTATTTTTTGAGCACTGGTACGGGTACCAATACTTTAAGTGTGCCGAATGAGTAAAATTGCTACGAGTACCAACATGATACAGTTACCAAATAAGTAAAATCGATACGAGTACCATATATACCATAGTACAAAGTAAGGCATAATATCAAACTCATTCATATATAAAATTCGGTACCAAAACCATTTTTTACCCATATTGATACCAATACCGAAACCAATAAAACTGGGTCCCAGTAGTACCTGTACCGAATACCCAAAATCGATACAGGTACATCCCTAATACACATTACATTCATCAAACATATCAAAATGTAGCATAACTGTTTGCATAAAAAAAATAAAAATATATATATATATATATCATGACTCACCATAATAATGAAATCATAACCCATCTCCTTTAAGATATTTCTACGAGCCATTGAAGAAGATCCCAGTATTATCTTTGCATGTTTCAGCTTAATAATAACAAAATAAAAAATAAATTGAGTGTCAGCATAGGTATAAATTATAATTTAATTTACATGTAAAGGTTAAAGATAAAGAGAGATAAGTAGACCTGATGGAGTGTTGGATTCGCCATTAAAGTCTCTAAGTTTCGTCTGTCCGTTTTCTTCCTTACAATCGAAGGATAAGACCCAACTGGCGGCAAAACATGTTTTGTCCTTTAGAGGTTTTTTTTTTTTTTTAACGGCTAACAAATCAATCTCAAGCACTCTTGAAGTACCTATGGGATAAAGGAGTACTCCGAGAGTAAGGGCATGTTTGGGATTCCTTATTTTACCTCCTTATAACTTATCTCCTTAATCAAGAAGGAGATAAGGAGAAAATAATGTTTGGGTAATGGGTTGAAAAAGAGTTTTTGTGGGTTGAAAAGGAGATAAGTTATAAGTAAGGATTTGTGACTTTTGGGATTAAGGAGATAAGGAGGTGGAAAAGGAAATAAGGTGATAAGGAGAAGTTTAGCCAAACATGGCCTAAGCTAGGTCCACCAGTAATTTCACATCAGTTTCTGGGAAAAACCACCGCCCAAAGGCCCACTGCGGTAAAACCAGGCCCAACAACAACATTTTGTTGCTGGTAAACGGTCCCTTGACTATTTTTAACGTCCAACGAATAAAGTCCGGTTACCCATGGTAACGCATTGGCAAAATTTAACCTCATACGCTCGTGATCGAACAACGTTGGGTAGCCGGAGCCCACCATCTCTAGATTTGAGGAAACCCACAGCCCGAATGCCCACTATGATAAAACCTGGTTGGGATCAGATTTGAACTTGAGACCTGTGGTCTTCAGCCCAAATCCTTACTTCCCCGTCAATTCCAGTTGAGCTAAAGTTCATTAACCGAATGGTCCCTTGAGTGTTGTATAGTCTTCGAATTCGACAATTTGTTTTAAAATTTGTTTATATTTGGACCGCATGATCGAGTTCGAGTCCTATTGTTGCCAAGAGTGTTTACATTGGAATCTTGATCATTAGCTACAAACAAGTTTTTTTTGAAATTTGTTCACCTTTGGAAAAACAAATCGTATGTGATTCCTTATATCTATCTCTATTCAGTTAAATAATATATGTGCATATCTTTATTGCACGATTCTACCACCAGTTTGAGCACATTTTTTTGAGATTTCAAAAGAATCGCCACTTAATTGTCTTATTTGTGAATTTTCAAGTCTGTTTGATGATTAATGAAGATTGTTGAAGAAAAATGAAGTGGCTAGGAAGAGGCATGGTTGTGCCTAGCACAAGGCATGAACGCGCTGGCCTCAATCCTCGGAAGCATAAGAAGGGGCATGACTGTGTGCGCTAGAAATCAAGATTAGGAAGATTGTGCCTTATCTAGGCATGGTCGCGCCTTGCCTATCCTCACGAAGACAATCTACAAGCACAATTGTGTGTCCGTTTAGTGAAATGTTCGTGAAATGTTCGGCGGGAAGTTCGTTTAATAAAACGAACGAACATAAACAAGATAATATGTTCGTTTAGTTAAACAAACGAGCATGAACAGAGGTCATGTTCATTCATTTATGTTTGTGAACGTTCGGTAACGTTTTCATTTATGTTTGTTTATGTCAATAGTTAATTAGGGTTTTTAACTTTCTATTTTTAGTTTAGGTACTTCAAATTTCATAGTGGTAGATAGGGGTGTAAATGACACGTAGCGGCTCGGGATCGACTCGGGATCGGCTCGGTAAAAAGCTCGAACGAGCCGAGCCTTAATGAGCCCGAGCCCAAGCCTGAAATATGGCTCGTTTAGTTATCGAGCCCGAGCTCGAGCCCTAGATACAAAGCTCGATTGGGCTCGCGAGCCTAATCGAGCCTTAACGAGCTAGAGCCCGATCCCGAGCCCGAGCCTAAGTTATAGCAGAGCCTAAGTTATAGCCTTGACGATTGGGCTCGCGAGCCTAAGTTATAGCCGAGCTTTTGCGAGCTCGAGCCGAGCTTTGAGCTCGTTTGAGATTCTCAAATCACCTCGAGTCGAGCCAAGCCGAGCTCGAGCTCAAGATTGTAGGCTCGAACCGAGCCGAGCCTGAAATATGGCTCGTTTAGTTATCGAGCCCGAGAACGAGCCCTAGATACAAAGCTCGATTGGACTCGCGAGCCTAATCGAGCCTTAACGAGCTAGAGCCCGATCCCGAGCCCGAGCCTAAGTTATAGCAGAGCCTAAGTTATAGCCTTAACGATTGGGCTCGCGAGCCTAAGTTACAGCCGAGCTTTTGCGAGCTCGAGCCGAGCTTTGAGCTCGTTTGAGATTCTCAAATCACCTCGAGCCGAGCCGAGCTTTGGATTTTGCTAGCGAGCCGAGCTCGAGCTCAAGATTGTAGGCTCGAACCGAGCCGAGCTCGAGCTCGAGCTTCACAAAACCTTAACGAGCCCGAGCCGAGCCCAGTCAGGCTCGGACTCGGCTTGGCTCGTTTACACCCCTAGTGGTAGATTATTTAATACTAGTGGAATGCCCGCGCGTTGCGGCAGGTGTTCTCGACTGATATTTGATTTAACTATGATGTTTACTAAAAACCACCACCCATTCCGGGTTAGCTACCCACTACGTCGTTCTTGTTGTTGCCAATTATGTTTCCAAACTCTAAAAAGGTTAATACAATAACAATTAGTAGAAGAAAGAGTGTTTGGCCAAATTAAACTGAACATACTGGTTAAATGGTCATGTCGTCCATGACATGATTTACTTTTTTTTTAACGGCTAATTTCTTACACCCTTTTTTAACACCTTTTACACACTTTTTGCATACCCTTGAAGTTGAACTCTCAACCTCACCCAAGAGAGAATTTCCTCTCTACCACTAACTTATTAACAGCTTAAACCTTTTTAAATTCAAAGTAAGTGATACATTCAACTTTTATATATAAGACGCTTAATGTAAATAAATTTAAGTGGTAACAATGTTTGAGTGTCGTTTTATATAAAGCTACGGCGACTCTCTATCTTAAAAGATCATAAACACTCGAGATGGATCAAACACATTCACCATTCACGTCCAAGTTGTTTCTCCTTTGGTCATGTTTTTCAAAGTTGACCCATTCCCTTAGGCAACAAATACTCAAATTATCAATTTATCATTAAAGCTCTAAAAACATCTGACATGAGAAACAAAAGGTCATATATAAATAAGTCAAAAACAGAAGCTATTTGTGACAAATATTGGAACGTCATTTAGAACAATTACATGTAATTATAAATGGAGATCTCTACCATGTTAAAGAGAAGTAATCCATACAAAGTCATACTTGTTAAATGCATCAATATTATAATCTATATTGCTTTGATTAATTTTTGTATTTCATAAAACGTAAAGAAAATATGTGAAAACTATGCAATTAAGAAATATGAGTTTAGAAAGACAAGCGGTTTCCAACATCAAGCTATTATATTACAATGTTTGATTCATTTTATTGTTATTCTATTTCATCTAATCAAATAGTCTACATGATTGGATGAAATGAAAATTCTAATAAATAAAATAAACGATGTCAAAGATTGAATAAAATAATTACAGGAATTATTTTCATTACACTGTCTTCTTTTGCTAATAAATAAGAACATGAATGAAATTCTACATTTATTTAGTTAATAGACCAATGAGAAGCTAGCTTATTCATTTGTGCTATGTTCGGGAACACTAACAATTGCAATATTTGGGTTAAGTTATTACGATGCAAATGTAGAACTTAGCTAAATGGAAAAAAAAAAACAATTTCGTAACTCAAAGTTGATAGAGAATCAAGAATCTTTACCGACAGATGTTTAATATATCATACTACATTATATGTTCCAAAGTAATCTAAAGGTTAGTTAATTTCATGTTCTAAGGCACTCTTCTCCAAACTACATCATGTTAACTTGTATAACAAAAAAATAATTTCAGCAAAGAGTAAGACAAAGTTCATTTCTTTCAATGACTTCAAATAGTTAATACAAGATATGCAAATGGTAAATCGTGTATTTTAATGTATAGTTTCAATAACCATAACTAACTAGCGGCATAATCCGCCGCGTTGCGACGGCGATTTGGTTACCGCACCAAGCAATTAGAAAAGGAATGAATATTTGTTATCTTTGTTACGAATCTAAAAACAACCAGAAACAGAACAGGAGCACGGATAAAAGACAAACAGGACATATCAGAAACTGTCAATTAACATTTGCACAAAAACTGTATAGCACTCGGTCACAACCTGATAAATAACAAAGTGAAATGGATTACATTGTTGATCACCATCAAAAACCATCACAATGCATCCTCTAAATCTAGAGTTGGCATAAACATAAGCCAAAAAAAAACAAAGTTGATTTAAAAGTTGCTCTTAAAAGGCGGGCTCGTGGGGTTTCATTCCTACGTTCAGGGAAAATTGTACACCCAAATAACTCTTCAAATTGGGTACTGTCTGAATAGATTGCATCAATGCTGCGCTTGCGTTTTCCTGTTCATCCTTTTTATCCTGTGTGAGTATCTTCTTTTCCTGTACATAAAATACGAAACTGCCATGGTGCTATTCATCTTATATTTCCAAGCACACATAGTATATATAACACATACATGAATGTTAAAGCGTATCAATGGCTCAGAGTTTTTAAAATTGATGGCTGCAAGAAGGGTTGAAGGTAAAAACCAACCATCCGCGATCCTTGCCATGCCATCCTCACCAACAATCAGGAAGTAATTTTATCTCGTCATAGCCATTTAAGGCAGCCCATGGGACAACCAAATACCTAATTGCGCCCACTATCAACGCTATCCTCTTTCCAACAGTAGCTTTGGTTTTTAAGCATGGCCTATTTCGTTGCGATCAGCGTATGATATCGTAACACCATAGAGCTCAGACAATATATAGTGTACTGTACGAAAGGAGCCTCGCTCGGTTGGGAAAGGTGTAGAGGGGAAGTAGAAGTGGGGGCAGGACAATAGGGAAATTTTTTGATTATCCTTGCACCGACTGTGATAACATCACTATGATGGAACCAATGACTATCCACTATGATGCAACCAATGGCTATCCTCAGGGATGCGGTTATTTGCTATGATGGAACTGTTAGGAATGTTTGCAGCAACTCTATTATTCAATTTGAGTATGGGGCCCTGACAAAAAATCTGTTTGCTGTTGGTGAATTGTGATGTCATCACTATGATGGAACCAATCGGCGTCAGTGGCATTTGGTACTGCACAACACGCCACCTGGTTGCATCTTAGTGACGTCATCACAATTCACCAACAGCAAACAGATTTTTTGCCAGGGCCCCATACTCAAATTGAATAATAGAGTTGCTGTAAACGTTCCTAACAGTTCCATCATAGCAAATAACCATATCCCTAAGGATAGCCATTGGTTGATCATAGTGATGCCATCACAGTCGGTGAACGCAACCAACACAAGCGCATGAATGCACTGTCATCATCGCTCTATGCGGGTCTTATGCTTTGAAAAAACGACACAACAAATAATTGCAACAAAAGTGATTAAATGAACCACTTTATAATTACATAAGAAAAAGGTATTTCTAATGTGTTCCTAAAGCGGTAATCACAGCAAACTATTTATTTTTTAGCAATCACTAATTAATATCCCAATGATCATTTAGTAAAATAACAAATTAAAATAATGTCGAAACCGAAACTATTAACAGAACCAAATTTAACCAGATCTTAAAAAATAAAGCCTTACCCGAGCCTCCTTTAAAAACTCAGTTTGCGTGCAGCATTCATTAAGCATATTTTCAACCGCCTGACCTTCAATAGACATCTGAACCCATCGAGCACTAACCTTAGCCTGGAGCCGAACCAACGCCTGCATGTAGCGCAGAGTCACAGTAGCTTGTTTCCTAACCTGCCGACCTCGAACCAAAGCTTGCAACCTCACTACTCCTTTCAAAACTCTCAACGCGATAAGACGCCAAACCCAACTGCTTAGGTTGTACAAATTATGCAGCATGAATTGAAAAAAATTAAAAAGTGTAATAAACAAATAAGAATCCAAAGCAGGCTCAGAGTCGGGGAAAACAACACCACTTTGGCTGCAGGGCAGGTTGCACGAAATGAAATGCCATCCTTGAACCCCGCCAGGCCAAAACGGCAAGCACTTCAACTTTACCCTCAGAGATACCAACTCATCATAGCCTTTACGGAAAGCATAGTTCCCCACAAAAACAATTTAAAAATCCTTGTTTGCATAAACAATCACAATAATGGCACATGCAAGCTAAGAACAATTAAAGGCAACTACATTTCGAATTTAAAAGATATACCGCCACCAGCTGTTGAAATCGCCAGCTAAAGAAGAAGAAAAGCGAAAGAAATAAGAGTATACACATGCAGGCTACCATATATATATACCAACTTATAATAGGCTAAGTGAAAAACAAATGTCTAACCCACATGCTTGACATGTGTCCCTACATCCAACAGATAAACAAAACATTAACCGGGTTTTGAACCTACGCCAACTCGTTAACAAAGCAACAACATAACCACTAACCCACACCCATAAGATAAACAAAACATTAACCGGGTTTCGAACCTGCGCCAACTCGTTAACAAAGCAACAACATAACCACTAACCCACACCCATAATATCTTGCTATAACTTAAAACCAATAGTATTTAAACACAATCAAATAATCAGATCCCGGAAAAATTACTGTTCAAAACGTTTGCTTACGCTTAAAACGCATCATAGCCTCGCCTTTTTTTAGAAACAATCTAAGGCTCAGAAAGGGCGATCAATTGTGGCTGCGACTAAAGCATCGCCTCGCCATAACAATTCAATCAACCCTTCTTCAACATCATCGCCTTAAACCCTTTTTCACGTCATCGCCACATAACGATATAAGCACCAACAATAACAATAATGGCACAAATGCTGTTCAAATCACAAGGTAAATTATAAGAATCAGGCTCAGAAGCACACAATAGGTTACCACATGATGGCTGCTAGGAGGTTGCGGGTAAACGACAACCGCCGTCCGTCCTTGCCACGCCAAAGGTACATCGGAAACCAAACTTTTTGTGCTGTGAATGAACTCATCATAGCCCACAGAAGCACCAAAAAAACATCAACAAAAAGCCCCAAATTATTGTAGCACGCGATAAAAAGATAACTACGACAAAGATGGAGTCAGGGTCTCAGGCAAGCAACTGACAGCCATCAAAGACTCATTCCTCAAGAAATAAAATGGTCATCGACCAATCCAACTGTGCAATTAAGCCGGCAACAACAGAATTGGGGTCTCATGAAACCAAAGGTTTGCCATCATCGACCTATTCGTAAAGTAACCAAGCTACCGATTAAAAACACCTAAACTGAAACCAACATACAAAATCCAACACTAAAAAACGAAGTGAGGTTTTTGTGGTTCAGAGTTTACCGAAAACTTGGCTGCAAGGCGGGTTGCTGGGTAAAACCTGCCATGCACCAACCTTGCCATGCCATGGTCACTAATAGTCGGGAAACACTTTCAACTCATCATAACCAAGCAGCAAATTGCAAGTATCTATGGTCGATACTGAAATCGAAATCACCACCAAGGCTGTCGGGAGCATCTGTCCAGAACCCCCAAAGAGTGTCATCATCAGCACCACCATCCATAGTTAAAAACATATGGGGTAGGCGACAGGGTGGAGGGAGGCCACATCGGCGGTGAATCTGGACTCACAAGAGAGAGGTGGCGCCGGTAGCAGCGGTGGATCTGGACTCATTAAAACCTAGATCATCACACATTCACACCACATGACAATCAAAAACCATAAAACAACACAAATTCAGATCTCGTATTAAACATAGTAAGATTCAAAAACACTTACAGAATGATCAATAGTAATGAAGGTTTTTCTGAACGATGAGTATAAATTGAACCCAGAAGCCACGTCATCTGCAAGACCCAGTAGTCACCACCATCATCAGATGCCCAAGATCATGAAATCTGACCTTGGGGTTTATCGATCTACCCGAAAAAGGGACATGCATCTTCATCGGAATGTTTATCCGATGGTGGTGTGAATGGCGGCGGAAACATGCCGGTAGCGGTGACCGGACGCGATGTCTCCCTAAATCCATTTACGATGCCTCCCCAAATCCATTTATCTCTGCAAACAAACAGAGGAATGGGCATGGCGGTGGTTATGGCGGAAACACACATAGGTGAATAAAGAGCATTGTGGAAGATGGAAGCTGCACATGGATGTGTAGAGCATTGTGGAAGAAAAACACGCGTCCCAACTGTTGCCTGACCTTAATACACGTGTTTGGGACCGGACAACAAAAGACCAAATTACCCCTGTGTTGAAAGCCTAATATAACAAAAAAAACGTTTAAACAGGGACTCGAACCTGCGCCTTCTCATTATCAACTAAACCGTTTCACCACCAAGCCAATGCCATAACATCTGATTAGATTTAATAAGTAACAATACTTATTCGAAAAAAACCGATAATAAAAGTTACTGTTCAAAACGTTTGTCTATTATTATAGTGTAATTAACTCAAACCGACCCTTTTTACCGGTTACCCGATTTTGTCTTTTACTGCCCCTACGACAAATAATAGTATTATGGTACCTCATCTTTTGTTAGGAAAGGGTTATAGAGCATCTCCTCCTGACACCTGATGATTAAGATTGAGTTTGGAAATGCAAAAGTGCTTTTGGTCAGAAGTGCTTATTGGCTTATGACTTTTTGAAAAAGAGTTTTAAAAAAAGTGTTTGGATTAGCTTTTGGGTTGAGAAACGTTAAAAAGTCAATAAATTGTTGTTTTTTTAAGTGTTTCGCTTAACTTATTGTGAATATTGGTTGTATGGGTGGTAGATTTGTAATTTTTTTCCAAAAGTCAAAAGCCAAAAGCCACGATTTCTAACTTTTCAAAAACAACTTTTTCACCCTTAAAAGCCAAAAGCCAAAAGTCAAAACAGAAAGTGCTTTTGGGTACACAAACAACTTATTGACTTATTAGCTTTTTGGAAAATCCAATAAGTCAATAAGTTGTTTTGAAACTCAATCCCAAACACCCTCTAACAATTGTGATAGTTCAAAGAAACGGGTCAAAAGCCACCCAATCATTCCTTTTTTACAAATATGATAAGTCAGTATCTCATCATCAATGGCTTAAAGGGGTCACATTTAAAAGAACTATCAGTTTATCACAGAAACATACCAGATTCAATAGCTTCAATGGCACATCTTTCATCGATACAAATCAGTTATTCCTTCATAACATCAAAGAGAAAATAAATCAAACTAAATGAGTTTTCTTCAAAAAGCCAGTAAAATAAATCAGAAAATCAAACTAATCAATGAATTGAGTTGTGTAATTATACATCTCCTTTGCCTCATTGATATTCTGGTCCATCTAAACCCTGTGGTAATTTTGTTGACCCACACCTTGTCCAAAACCCAACATTAATTGGTTCCAAAATAGATCCATTAAATAAATAGGAAACTCAATCCCATTCAATCGATGCATTTAGTAAAGAATTGGTAACGAGGGGTTGAGAAATGAATTAATAAGTGAATTAAATGTGGGGATTTAGAAGGTTTCAAGGTGAGATCAACTTCAAACGAATTGGGGGTTACGAAGCTGCAATACATCCAGAAGAACACCGAGTTAATGTACTACTATATGAATGAAGCACAAATAAATGAGCAAGTAAAAAAGGAAGAAAATGGTGAGGTGTCAGGGATGATTGTAGGAAGATACAATTGATTCATTGAATGGTTTTCATGCAATCATTCACATTCAATAGTGACTGGGGGTTATAGACTAATTTGTAACGGACAATTATTAGGCGATTTCATTCAATGGCATGACTCTATCCAGCGAAGAACACTGACTTTATGTGAATTACAAGGGAAGAATTTTTATTTTTATAAAAAAAATGGATTTGTTCGGAGGCCATTGAACTACCACATTCAATTATCAATTATGAATTGGTCATGGTGACTGGGGGTTACGAAGGTGCAATACATCCGGAAGAACATTGAGTTAATGTACTATTAGCATAAAATGTTGTACACAAGGGACACAAATGGAAGAAAGTGATCAAAGATTACACATTTGTGAATAGCCCTTCCAACTCCCATCTTAAAGTTAGTGTAAAATTACCTTTGAATTCATATCTCCTCCTTAATAAGGTAACATAGATATATTAATGTATCACATATTAATGTTACTTTAATTATTTTGATTAACTGTTATGGTAAATTAAGAGAGGATTTTAAGTTTGGGCGGACAATATTAGTGATGAAATTTTCGGAATTTAATATGTGTCAGTTTTTGCTCGGTTTTGTTCATTAATGCATGTTTGTGTTCGTTTAAGTTCATTGGTGTTTGTTTGTATTCGCTTTTGTCAGACACCCAAATTTAACAAATAAAGACAAATTAACACGAACACGTTCATTTCCTTAATAAACGACAACGAACAAAAACCACGTTCAGTAACTGTTCATGAATAGTTCGTGAACAAGTTATTCCTTAACAAATGAACACACACAAAAATCCCATTTAGTAAAAGTATTCATGAACAGCTTGTGAACACATTATTTCTTTAACAAACGAATACGGACAATGTTGTGTTCGTGTTCATTTGGTTCGTTTACAGTCCTACCTAGAAGCTCTCTACCAACCAGTATGTGCCTCGCATGAACACAACCATGTTCATGCCCGTGTTCTCACCTAGACCAATGTAGGATCAAAATCGGTCAAATCCAAACTATCTCAACGATGTATATACAAAATGATAATAATATATATACAAAACGCACACGAAATCCATAATCACTTGTTTTCTTGTATTACGTATCAATTAATAAACATTTAAAGACTTGGACACGCAAATACAAAGAATAACACACTAAAATAGGGCTGAACATAGTATGGGCACAACTAACAGAATTACAGAACTAACTAACCCATCTCTGACAACCATATATGTAGAGTTCTCTCATTTGCTAGAACGATCTAGCTAATGAGGCCATTCAATATAAACTACCAGTGAATGAGTGACACTTTAGAGTCATTCGCTAGTTCAACTAATAATTACAATTCAAAACATCAAACTGACTCGATTTACGTGCAATGACTATAATATTGACCTAAAAGCTACAAACACATATGAAATGCATCTACAACCAAGTCTGATGAAAAATTGAGTATAAAACTTGCAAAGCTAGTGCCAGAGATTATGAGGATCGGCCACCTTGACACCACGGCCACACATTAAGTTAAGCAGGGCACACCAAAACAAGAAGGCATGGTCGTGTCTTTCACCAACTACAATCGTGCTTGCTTTATTTTGTCACACCCTAGATTCGCAACTGAAGACAAACATAGGTGGGACTAATCGAAGTTGGTGACAGTTACTGATTTAGTAAACATAAAATTAACCTAACATATATTGGATTTCATAGTTATGTTAAGTGAATGTTAACTCATTAGATATACATAATATAATAATTACTAACATGCCCCCCAGCCCCCTTGTAGTCTGAGCTATAGCTGGACGAAGAGATAAATTGGATTTGCATGTATATCTCATGGTTATCAAAGGCGCTAGGCGCACTCAAGGCGCATTGGCCTTGCCTGGGGCCTAGGCGCGAGGCGCAAAAAAAGCGAGGGCCTGAGATAAAAAAAGCAACAAAATAAAGTAAAAATATATTAAAATAATACTATTTTTCATCTAGTTGGTATCAAAAGTTTTAAAATATTGATGTATTAGTGTATATAAGTATTTTTCCTTAGATAAAAGTAGAAATATGGTTGGAACTAGCCATAATTTAACGAATTTGGCTAGAAACTCTTCAGAATTTGGGAATCTAGCTAAAATCTGCGCCTAAAAGATTACCTAGAGAATTAAAGCACAATTTGCTCGACTCAAAGCGCAAATGCATCGCCTCGCCTAAAAAATGGGCCTAGGCGTAAGAGGCGATGACTTTCGACAACTATGGTATATCTCCTATTTATCAACCTTAGTTTGTTTCCATTTATCTTATATCTTTATCTTTATATTATAGATATTTGGAGAAATCAATAGAGAGATCACGTTTGGTCACTTTCATATACAACAACCGGAGGCTCTAACAAGGTTTTCATCTAAATTTTCATATTGTATATTGTTTTTCATATTAAAATAATATATTTAAAATTCTGATATAAATAGTAGCATGATTTAACAAGTCATATACGCAAGTTATATAAAAAGAAAGAAAAAAGAAAAAGAAAAAAAATAAGATCCCCGTAGAGGAGACAATAAGAAGTAGGAGTTGTCTTGGTTCAAGATCTTTAACTTTACCCAAAGTACACAATACTCTTGTTTGGGGTTTCTCCCATATTCCACTTTTCTATCTCTCTCTTGTCTTCTTCACCAAACCTCACTTTTCCTTTAAACTCATTTGCTACACTTCTTTAACATAATATATTGGGCCCTCAAACCACACCTCTCTCATTGTTTGTTTCTAGAGAGAGAGAAATAAGAAATATAAAAACATGTATTCATTAATTCATGTTGTTGTTTCTCCTTTTAAGAATCTTGTTTTTTAGCACTTCAAAACTCTCATTCATACGAGGATGCTTCTCTCAACATTCATATTCGAAGATCTTTGTAGTAATCCATACACTAACTTTGGTTACTATCAATGAAGAATTTGATTAGATTGGATTACATGTAAAAGGGGATAAAAATAAGTGAATTAAATACATAAATAAAACATAAAGTGATTTAAACCAAGCCATGAGCAAGACGGATTTTAAGTGTACCAAACAATAAACGCCAATCAAGCTCAAAAGAAAGAGAATTTCTTTTAGGTAATATAGATTTGCATTAAAAACCAACAAGAATTACAAGTGAGCGGCGGGTAAACGGGCAACAAAAGAAATGGAAAGATTAATATAATATTTTTTTGAACGGTAAGGAAAACCTATTAAAACAATAACAATGACCAACATAGACTAACATACATGTACACGTTAATTAGAGTAACTTCTGGCTAGAAAGATTTTGTAATCGATAGTTGAAATTGGTAGTTGTGTGTTGTATTGCTTTCTAACTTCTGGCTAGAAAGCTTTTGTATTTGACGATTCGAGGAATAATACGCTCCCTTTTCTAGTAAAAAAATATTAGAATAACTATACCGTATTATCTAAGGAAGTCTAAAAATAACTAGATGGACCCGACCAGCCGACCATTTACTAAAACATAAAATTTTAAACCCAAACTGATGATAAACATAAAATTGTAAAATGAGTGATTTCGGTCAACGAGACACACTGTTTGAGAAACTAAAGTAGTTTAATGATGGAGGATGGTTGGTGGGTTGGATATTGTAGGTCCCATATTGCGGCTACGAAAGAATGCATGGGCTAATCATCATATGCATGCATTTGCCATCAACGTTAATCCACGTGCCATGATCTTCATGACGTTGGTTCATGTTTTACTTGCATGCAAACCACTTTCTAACTTGGACCAAATCTTTCTTAATCATTTGTTTTTTATAATTTTTATGTCTCTTAACTGATAACACAATAAAATACATGATGTTTGTTCCTTAAACCATCCGTAGTCGAGTGCTAAAGGATTAAATTGGGCCATCGACATTAAATTTTTAACGCCAACCTCATTTTCCCGACACCAATCAAAAGGGATCTGTAGAGAGAGGGAAGAAGAAGAAAGAAAAAAGAAGAAGAAGAAGAAGGTTTACGATGGTGGTTATTGTGTACGGTGGTGGTGATGGTGATCGATTGGGGGGTTGTTTGTGTGTGATTCAGTAGCAGTAGTTGGTGATGGTGATCGGTTTGTGGTGATGGTGTACGAATACGGTGGTTTTTCAGATTTGTGAGTGTGAGAGAAGAAGAAGAAGAATAAAAAAGGAAGAAAAAGGTATGTGGTTTTAGTTGTGGTTTTTCAGATTTTTTTTAATAATAATAATTGAGGCCTTAAATTTAAAGCCCCCCACTACACCCCATTTCCTTTAAAGGCTCTCATGCTGACTGGACTGCTACGTGTCGCAATTTGCCTCATTTGGGGGCCTTAAATTTAACCCACACTACACATGGTCTTATAGAATAAATTAGTTAAATTTAACCCAAATGTAATGGTGTTATATAATAAAAGGTGAATGACGTCACATTATGAAAAAAAAAAGCTAACTTATTAGACAATTTTGATGACATATACATTTATGCTTCTATCACTTACATATTACTATTCACAATTCAGTCGTGAGTAAATTAATATCAGCAAGCAAATAAAAATAAGCATGTTATAACGACATACTTGGGAAATTAATAATTATCGTATTTTAAATGTTACAACAGAAAATCAAAATACGTTCAAAAGTAAATATAATAATAGAATAACAAAAATATATAAATAAAGAGTAAAAAAGAATTACTAAATTACTGTGAGACATTTTTGATGATGTATATGTTTGTGCTTTTATCACTTATATATTCACAACTTAGTTGTGAGTAAATGAATACACGGAAGTAAATAAAAATAAGCATGACATAGCGACATACTTCGAAATTAATAAATATCATATTTTAAAGGTAAAAAGATATCAAAATATGCTAAAAAGTAACTATAATAATATAATAATAAAAAATATAAATAAAAAGTATAAAAAGAATTAATAAGTTACTGTTTTTGGCACATTTATCATCGTCTCCAATTCATATTGCACATAATTGTAGTAAAGCCAGGGTATAATCATAAAATAGTTCAACTCTTCCACAGTCGAATTTTCAGGATGTTGTAGATGATAAAATTCAAACGTTTGGAAGGTTTAAAGTCAGTAGGTTTGTGGCATGTGGGTTATAAGGTAGACAATTTTCACCGTGACGGGGTGATCGTCGACGATATGAAGGTTCCATTCGTTCAACTGGAAACGGACAATAACCCCCCATTAAGATAAAATGTGAAGAAATTGAATGAAATTTAGAGAAGGTAAAATAGTAATAGATGGTTCAAATAGAGATGATTAAACGTGTAATTTTTTTATTGTATAAAACAACTGTTAGAGAGAGGGGGGGGGGGGGGGGGGTTAAAATTCAATTGGCGAAAGTAACCGTTGGCTAGTGGCTACCACCCGTGGTCGGTACTCAAGACCCCCTACCTGAAAACCGACGACGGTGTTCCCGTGGAGGTAGTAGGGTACCCGGAGGCTTCACGGGTTGCGCTTCGAACCCCCTAAGTAAAAGACGATAAGAAATGTATAGTGTATGAAATTATACCTAATGCATGAAAAAAACTCATAAGTAGAGGAAAGGAGAAAGATTTGTGGTTACATCATTGTCATGTGTATCATGTTCAAAATAAGACTATCACCTGTGCAAGGTGCTAAATGCACCCACAAACATGTCCAGACAGTTGTCACGATTGTTGGGTTGCACCTGTTTGCCTAATGAGCATTAGGAATAAAGTCAACTTTTGGAAAGATTGTTGGGTTACACCTGTTTCATTACGGGAAGTCTTCTCCAATATCTATCGATGTTTTGGAAATCGGAAGGCGCATGTGGTTGATAATTATACAAGGTTTGGGTCGAATATAGCATGAACATGGGCATGGGTTACTCATCCTGTTACTTCAGATGGGTGGTATGAATTCCTCCAACTCATGGGATTACTTAGATAGGTTAAATTGCATAGTAGAGATCATGAATGGTGATGGACACCCCCAAGGTAAATATTTTTGTCTGGAGAGATGCGGTAAATAGGGTTCCAACAAACGTTGAGCTACTAAAGCGAGGAGTTAAACTTTGGAGGTGATAAATGTTTGTGTTGCGGGAACTTTTCCCTGGCCAAAATCGGTTAGTTATGCGCTCACTTTTCATGCGAAATGGTGAAAAATATTTGAATGATGATTAGGCTCTAGACAAAGGTGCATACTATAGAATCTTGCAATTCGGTTATTGATATACAAGAAGTTATTGGAAATATGCAAAATCCTAAAAAAAGGGATTTTATGCATTGTTAGACTATGTGTTGTGGCTCACCTTTAGCACAAACTCTATCCTCCCGTATCGCGACAACTAGACGATGACGTGTCATCGGATAAAGGAAGATGCTCGCTAATCTGACCCTGTTGTGGCTCACCTTGACCTCCTACGCTAGCAACCCTCTAAAGAGCTGTTGCTCTCCTCTCCCTCCCACGTGTCACACCCTCAAATTCCATGTGCGGGATTTTACCGCGAGGCGCGTGACGCACCAGGATCCAAGTCAACGGTCACAATAAACAAAAACTATATGAAAGATACGTGGACATAAAACATAATTCTTTAATATCTTAAAACAGTAGCGGAAGCTAAATCAAGTTACATTCCCAAATGACAACGTAGTCTCAAATAATTTATTCAAAACATGAACTAAAAGCCCTAGACGCCATGCAAGACCCGTGCGCCTAGTCTGTGTGTTGCTACCTTAGCGACCTGAGAAAACCTTGCAGAAAAGATGTCAACATATAATGCTGGTGAGTTCACAGGTTTTCATAAAATGTTACCAAAATGTTACCAAGTTCAATCCTGTCACTACTATGTCAAGTGTACGCTAGCTAGGCGTAAGTTTTGTTACTACTACGATTGGAAACCATTACTGGACGCGTTTAGCAAATGTTTATCCTGGATGTTTAAGCCGCCCGAAAATGTTTAGCATAGGTCGAAACAATATGCACCCGCCCGGCAGCCGATAAGTGGGGCAGGTCACGCCCAATAGATCTATCCACATTTCCCCCGTTGTGCAACCCGCACATTCATGGTTTCCCCCAGGACTTCCAAAGATCGCATAGTAACCCAACAAGTAAACCATAGTATGACACAAATTCCAAAACATACGTTCATAGCATGTTTTCACCCACGAAAGTAAAACCAGTAAAAGTGGGGCTGTGAAACTCACCTTAGGTTGCGTCTTCTACAGAAAAGAGTTACCAACAAGTCCTGATAGTTCCTAGTACCGGGAATCTATCATAAAAGTTCATATAAGTGTTTTGACTAATAACCCTAAGGTTATCTAGTCCCCAATTGTCCAGATCATGACCAAATATGTTTAAAAACATGTTTGACTGTTAAACCGACACACCAGACTGACCTGACATCATGTTGGTGACCCATTACATAAACTAATCAAGTACACATAGATTACACATAAGATTCAATCATAAAACACGTAGTTTGCATAAAAAAATCACACGTACGCAGCTGTAAGGTCGAATCAGCATGAAATGAGGTTGGTTCGACCCCAAGAACACTTGGTTTGACCTTCATAAGGTTGGGTCGACCCACACACAAGTTCATACAGCCTAACACATGTTCATTCGACCCTAACACATGTTAATTCAACCCTACCACGTGTTAATTCGACCTAAATCATGTTCGTTCGACCAAACTGAAGTTCGTTCACCCTGTTCAAAGTTGGTTCGACCCCAGGCACTCTTCATTTGACCCCACGTGGGTTGAATGAGACCATGGTTCGACCCCTTTTGCTGCAAACACTCTAAAACGCACCAAAACACATCTAAATAGTCTGAAAACATCACGAAACATCATGAATCACAGCAGTCCAACATGAATAACATATCCCTACAAAACCCTACTAATTTTACTCCAAAATCAGTCCGTTTTATCACTTACACAAAATGGCAAAATTATGGAAATGTCACATCATGCATGTAAACTTTACCTAATTTGGAAACTTGTTGAAATCCTTTCATAATCTACTGAAAATGCTCAGTTTAATATGTATATGAAAACCCCCAATCGTTTTTATCTACATTAACAACAAGAATCAAACCCTAAATCTATCAAAAATCCCCAAAATGGGCAAAACATCATTATTCAACAATTAATAACCTAAGATAATCAAAATCTATCATCAATAACAATCCTAAAACATATCCATAACATCTAAACAACATACAATCATCAAACAACACATAACACAACATAACACATCATTAACATATGTTAATTTATATGAAAAACTCATGTTTAATGATAGGGTTTTGTTTAGAAAGGTGTAAGAAAGGTTTTTAATCATGAAAACTGTCTTAGAACAGATCTGCACCTTTGGGTTTAATAAAAACGAATAAAAAATGCTTAAAATGGATTTTAGATCGAGAACACACCTTAGATATTCTTTTGTTTATGATATTGAGGATGTTTGTAGGTTAGATTATGAAAAACAAGATCAAAAACTCCTTCCTCAGTGTTTAAGGTTGAGAGAGAGTATTTGGAGGCGACTAGGGTTTGTGAAATGATGAAAAATTGCAAAGTATGGTATTCATAGTTACTGCAGGTTCGACCCTTGCATGGGTCGAATGAGACCTTAGTGTGGTCGAATGAGACATTTAAGTGACTCAGGAACCTGGTTCGACCCCCCTTAAGGTCGAACCAGTTTCTGGGTTTTTCATATTCTCCAGTTTTGTCGTTTAAACGCGTTTTAACACATCCTAACACATGAATATGCAATCCTAACATATGTTAATATAGAATCATTTATAATCATGTTTACACCGTTAAAGCACGTATTTGCACATTATGTAACATATATGGACCAATCTATGCATAACACTTAATTCAATTCATGTAATTCACCAACAACGGGACTCAAGACTAGTGTGAGCATACAATAACCCCAATGATCCTCCGAATCTTTGAACCCTGGACAATACGTAATGTTACCCGACTCAACTGACCTAGTTAAGCACGTTAATAAATGTTTTTCGCTAAGGTAGACTTATATGTTTGTAGAATGTTAAGCCGAATGTGTCGGGTGTCACACCACGCTAACCCACGCTAGCACACTCACGCCAGCTCGCTCGCAGCCTCCCTCACGCCACCCCGTTGTCGTGTTCGCGAGCAACGTGGCTCGTCTGCTCGCTCGCGCACGACAACACACAGTCTTATGGATACCATATGCCTGGAAAAGAGGAACAACAAGGTTTTTAACAATTCGCTGATTCCTAATACGACAGTGCTAGAGAAAATAAATGAAACCTCATTTTTATGGGTCAAATATCGAGCTACGGTGAAAGCTATTAATTGTAATAGTTGATTTACTATTGGTGTGGATGTTAGAGGCTATTGGTCCCCACCTCTATCTATAAGATTAACCTTATTGGTGATCCATTTCAACCCAACCTTTCAATAAAAAAATTAACATCTCTCGTTTCACTTACACAACTCATGTTACTAACTTTTGTTTTTGACTAACATTCACAACCTAACTTGACTTTTTGTTAAATAAATGTTGATATTGTTATTTTCTTATTGTATTTAAAAAATAATACGAAAAATAACTATTTTGTGTTGACTTGACGAGTGTATCTCCTCTAGTTGGGTTGAGGGATAGTGGCTTTGTAGCAGGGCAAGCGGTGCGGAAAGCAGAGACAAAGAAGGTAGAAAAACATGCTAAAGCCAACGAAGAGAATCAACACGTTTTTGTACCCTTGATACCTTTGGCTCGTCGGCACTGGAGGCTACCTGTTTCCTGAACAGGGTCCAACGGGTTATTCATAGTAGTGTCTCGGTTCCGTGTGTGAAGGGTTACGTTTTTAGTAGATTAGGATTTGATATTCAGAAATAGGTGGCGGCGCAACTTGTTGCCCGCCTACCCGCTATCTTGATGTAATTTTCTTAGTTATGGAATAAACTTTAACCCATTCTATGTAAAAAAATAAAAAATAAAAAAATAAATCATCAATATTTATCTTATACTACATATAAATTTTTTAACGGAACTTCTGTTTTTTTATATATAAAATTTAACCAAAATGTTCTAACAAAAAAAAAAACTAGGAAATAAAGTGTATTAAGTTTAGCTAACGCAAATTATTTGAGTTATTAAATTAAGGGAAAAGTTAGTAGTTAAAAAATAAAATGATAACCACTAAATTAGAGATATTTGTCATGTGATCTTGGTTGCTCCCACAACTAAGTTGTGTGTTGAAAATGAATTTTTCATTCTTTTTTAATTGGTTTGGACAACTAATATATGGGTTGTTTGATTGATTAAGTGCTGAATCATTAAGAGGTCTGAATGGTTAAATGTTGAATCATTAAGTTAGATCTCTTAATAGTTAGTTTTCTTGTCCCACATTGATAGGAGGACCTCATTAAGGTTCAGCTTAGCTCAGTTATTAATGGTTTAACAACATTCCAAATCTTAATGGTTCAGCCTTAATCATTCCATCAAAAACTGAAACAAACACGCTGAATGGATCAGAGCCTCGTTAAGAGGCTTACCAAACAGCCCCATAGTCTAAGTGCATCGCACCTCCATATGGACGTTCCTTCAAGTGCACTTATACTCTAATGGTAAATTTATGCTTGCTCATACCAAGTCACCCAAATACACCGCGAAGTACATTGCTTTACATTGGGTTAATGTCAATGTGAGACTAACTCACTTGGTATAGACCCTTGCTGTTAATGGGAAGGTTTTGAGTTCAGTCTCAAGCACGGTAACAATTTGGTTTAATTTAGTAAAGAGTAGAAATTGTGTATCATTAACCATTTAGAAAAGTACCTTGCATTGGGTTTGGTCTTACAAGTGTACACGCAATTCTCTAGTCAAAATTGGATTATGTATTGCACGATCCATTCTTTAAAAAATATGTAACTAGAATATCTTTAGGTACATTATATTCACAGATCTCTAGACGATCTGATTCTCTCGTTCTCCAAGTGTTTTGATGTTTTGTTTGAATCTTTTTGTCGATTCGATTCATATTCGAAAGGAGTTGTGTTTGTTCCTTGGGGATGAGGACTCTGACTGTGGGCCCGTTCACTTTTGTTTGTTTTCTAAGATGTTCCTGCCCTATATTTGTCCCTAGATTACACCCCAAGTAATACAACATCGTCTTTTTGACCAATATGTTTGACTCACATTTTCCCCATATATACACCTTTGATTTATATTCAAATAATGTGCATCAAAATAAGTTTTCTTAAACAAAACATTTGATTTTTCAGTGTTCAATGTCTAAAACGACGTTTCAATGTGGTTGTTTGCGTTAGGGTCTAGGAATTTTACTTGACTTACCGAAAACTAACCCGTATAACTTCAAATTGATTTATATTTTCTTAAGGGTGAATAGGTTTTTATTCTTTCATATTTGATTTATGTCGTTACAAGCGTAGAGTTTTCTTGACTCATTACCTTTTGATATCCCTAGTGATTCAGTAACGTATTCGGATTTTTTGTTTTGTTTACGGGGGACAATGAGGGCCTTAACACAATTTTTATGGAGGCGATTGAGATTTTTGCGTAAAAATAAGATATATTTTTTTTTCATGAGGGCGGTTGCCTCATGGTTTTTGAGTGGGCCCACTAGCGCTATGTATATGTATATGTGTGAGTTTTAGGTGTGACGAACATTAACACGGACATTAATTTAATTATAAGTGCGAAGAAAATTAACAAGAGTAACATTGATTTTTATGATTTTAGTTGGATAATTTTTATAAAATTTTATTTGTGCTTCTTTAAATTTTAGAAGTGATCTAAAGACTGATGTTCTTTTTGGAAATGATTGTAGGACAAAATGTGTATGTTTTTTAGAACAAGAATGCATAATTATTATGCTTTTTATAATAATAATTTGGGTCAAAGATTTAGTCCAAAACCCAGAGGAAAATAGGTTGCTTTGATGATTGCAGTGGTATCAACCATTTCTATCAACCCCTTTCTCTCTTTATAATCATAACAAAATCTCTGGATTCCCTCTTTATCTTTATCACTAAGACTCTGAGTGTGACCCAGTGACCAATCTGGCATGGACCCCCACCCAAACCCATACCAAACCTAGCCACTTTGTTCCCATCAAGCCAATGCACCACACCGGTCCACACACTAGCCACCGTCGTTTAAGACAGTTCTATTCATTTAGTTATGAACCGTTTCAAAACTGTGTAGAACATTAAATTTAATTGGTTGTCGTAATTAGTTCTTTCTTTTTAGCTTCCGCTTGCTTCATATCCTATAATGACAAGTTGAAAGGTCAAAATGTAAGAAAACGCCCGCATACATTGATAATTTTTCAGTCAAATGAATAATGTACCCTGGACCCCCTCTCTACCTCGACAAATACCATTACGAAAAGGTTGTTGAACTCGATAACCTATGTTCATCTAGGGATTTTTTTTTGGAGGCGCGGTTGGTCTAAAAATTTGGTTGGATCAATTTTGAAGGGGTTAGATTGGGGTCAGGTAAGAAATACGACTTAAAGACTTCTAGTTCTAATGGAAGCTTAATTAACATAAACAAGCAAAAATAAGGAAGAAATAATTAATTAAACAAAAATAAACTTAATCTTAAATTTAATGGAAAGATAGAAACCACATTATCTATCCCCCTTACACCATTCACATCCAAGTCTTTTTTCTCCATATATATAACAAAAAAAAACACATTTTTCTCTACACATTATTTATTTTTAATTAAAAGCCTATTACATCCGATTCTACATCTCTATCTTACTTATAAATACTTATGTTATTGTTTAGTTATATGGATTGATGAGTAGTTACCCTCTAAATATAAATATACAGAATCACTATTATAAAAAATTTTGATATCAGATGCTTAATTGTTTTCTCTATGTTTATAGAAAATGTGAGTTTTAGAGACTCCAATAAAAAATTATACTACTAATTTGCAAACTATCGACCTAAAAGATTACTTAATAGTAAAAATCCAAAATTGTTATCGGTTGTACGGACAAGGGGTGACTAGTCCCTGTCCTATAACGATGGGTCCGCTCATGTTTATCTTGAGAACGTAGGAACACTTTAGTTTAAGGGAAATAAATAGAATATTAATTATGATTTCATTCATAATCAACGGGAGATCGTGGTCCGGCGAGTTCTGGAGGAGGTGAAGATTATGAGCTTCTTGTGGATTACAAATAGGGGAAAGATGTCGGATATGTCGTGGGAGTCTTGGGGTAGGTTTGACACTCTTAAGATGGGATAGTTCGGATTGTTTTGTGTCGTGTGGGCGGATTCTTTTTGTCCGGTTTTGCCTCTTGTGGTTGTTTGTTATTTCGGATTGTGTTTGCTAGTGTCTTGCTAGCTTATGAATAAAAGTTTTGTTGGCCGTTAAAAAAAAAAAATAGAATATTAATTAAGGGAATAAATGTAATTAAGGAAAGAGATCGTGGTCCTCGTGATCGGAGAAGTGTATCTATGGAAGACTGTTCCCCCTGGTCACGTGGCTTCTTTTGACCATTCCCTAAAAGAACATCCCCCTCAAAACCCTCCCTCTCAATCATACCATTTTAAATCTCCTTTTTTTTACATTTTATCATAATACATAATACTAGTGCGGTGCCCACGCATTGCGGGGAAAACCACAACACTCCAATTAGTGATTTTAAGGGTGTATACAAGTTGTTGTTCGGTTCACTTCGGTTTCTAGCTATAACCAAAACCAAATCTTTCGATTAAGATATTTCAAAAATTGATTGGTTTCAATTATTCATTTGTTCCAGTTTGGCTAATCAGTTATGAACATCAGTCCAACTGGTTTTCGATAAATAACAAAAAAAATTTCTTGAGCTAGAAATGTGGACTTAAAGTAGAATTACTCAAGAAGAAGAACTCATTATCATTAATTGATTTATTCGTCTGTTATTGTCCACTCCTTTTAGATGAATATTTCTTAATATCTTTGTTCAAAATTCATTATAAACATAATTTTTCTTCTCTGATCATAGAATCCAATGACCGTATAGTTTAGATCAAATTAGCCATATGTAGTAATTTCATAATTCAAAGCATTACCTCGTGATTAGAAACATGGATTTCTCAATTTCTATATAATATTATTAGGTTTATAAAACTTTAACTTTTATAAAGATTATAACAAAACATTAGCATTATGAATTATTTTTTATATGTGTTCTATTTAATATGTTTAAAATAATTGTAAAATTGAATGTCATGAGGTCTCATAAACATCTCATGATTCTTGATTACCTTTTACGCATCATTTACACCCCTACTTGCTCGCGCCTTCCCTCAAAATCCAAGACAACTAGCCTTTCTCGAAACGTAACCACAGTCACTTTGCTCGCTCGCACCGGTGGTCACCCCACCACGTTATGGTGTTCGCGAGCCAGGTGAAGTGTTCTTTCGGTCGCGCCGGTTAGTCACGAGACCACAACAGGTAGTCTAACAAGTAGGAATTCCTCTTGATATAAATATAAATCACATTTTTGTTATATTATCGATAAGTATACATAATAATTACATTTACAAAAGAATCACGTACATATTCACTTCAAATTTGTAATTACCTTTGAGTATAGGATGTTTCATAGCACTAAAAATATTGCATGGGTTCACTTCCGGCAAACTTTTTCCAGATGTATAGTTTGGTTATATTATTTGATAAACAGATCGTCGTCAAACTTAAGATTGGAAAGATACAAAGCTAAAAAGCAAGCTATCATATCATCATTGCACCCTCTATTCTTGTTACCCGATTATACGCATTGCTAAGTAAGCTATAATAGTTTATAATTGTGTACGGCATTTCTTTTAATACTTAAGCATGTCATTTTCATGTAACAGTCTAGATTAATTTAATTATTTTCACAAAACCACAAATAGCTAGATTTGCATTTCAGAATATAATAACATATAATTTAGTAAATAAAACCTTTAGATAGGTTATGTTACAAGAAAACTTATTTTAACAACAATATTCCCCGACGAAAAAAACCCATAATATCATATATATATATATAATTTGTAGTGTTAGTCGTCATGACTATGAAGTTTGTTACGTGTTATATTTTTAATAAGTTTGTTAACAAATATGTTAAGTAAATCTATGATTAGTCTTTTAACATATCAAACTAATAAAACTAGCTAGGAAAAAACCACCAAGCGTGTCTTTTTATACATTCTTACATCATGTACTTGTATGTGTGAATATGCTATACATCAATATGTTTATATTAGACTATAGGGAGTGGAGGGGCGGGAAAGAGGGGGGTGAAGCGCCATGTGGCACTTGTGGGACCCATGTGAGGGGAAAAAAAATTGTGGGGAGTGGAAGGGGGGGAAAGGGGGGGGGGGTGAAAGGAATAATATTATATTGTTTTAAAGTTAAATAAAAAAAAGAAAAAAAAAACACCCAACCAAAACCGGCCACGTCACCCACCATCTCTCCCCACCGCCCGGCTTTCCCCCACCGCCCCCCTCCCCGCCCTCCTCTTCCCGCCCCTAGGGACGGTGTTCCCGCCCGGCTTTGGATTGCCGCCCCCCATTCCCCGCCCCACTCCCTTGAGTCTTTATAGCATCCAACATTATCAATATAATTAAACAATAAAAAATTTAAAAGATATGTGGATCAACCTTGCATGGAACAAAAGAAAACGACAAATAAAACATAGGTGGAATATTCACTCTGCAAACTCAGTTCAACTGGACCCACTCATGTATACCTATATAAACACCCCTAACCCCTCTCCTCTTCTCATTGCATCACCTCTCTTCATTGGCCCCGCAAAATCTTCATTTATAGCAACCTACAACTTCACATCACAACAACCTTTCCTTTGACCCCTATTTCATCATCTAACCATTTGCATTGTAAACCATGAATAGGTGCACCGGTTCAACCATGATGGGTCCATGCTCATGTGGTCTCTACCATTACCAACCCAACTCATTCTCCACCATATTCCCAATGCCTTATGAACAAGAGATGTGTCCTTATGGTTCTTCGCCTTCTTCGGTCGATTGCACTTTGTCGTTGGGCACACCTTCCACTCGCTTGACGAACGAATATGAGAAAACGCATAATGAAAAACGTCGTGGGTCTAATTGGTGGAACTTTTTGCAATCGTCTGGCCATTCTGCCTCACAGTCGGCTCATAAAGCTAACCGTGCTGGCAGTGGTGGCAGCGGTGGTAATGGCTCTACCACCGCTGCTGATAGTCTCTTTTCGAGGAGATGCTCTAATTGTGACACCACTTCTACTCCCCTTTGGAGGAATGGACCTCGTGGCCCTAAGGTACATTTATTATTCTTTTTGTTCTAGTTATTTAATCTACATATTAATAGCAAATGATTTTTTTGTTTCGATTGGGCATTGTTATAAAAATGTTCAATTACTAAAGAAAAACACTAGCAAAACAATTATTGGTTGAAAATGGTATTACCTATTATGATTCTTGCGATTGCATTTTCGATCGTAAATCAATCGAAAAACCTATTTGTAACTAAATTTTCTGTCGTAAATGCCCAGTTTTCTAGCAATAAGCAAAGAGTACCAACGAATTAACTCTTATTTATTCGCAGTCATTATGCAATGCATGCGGAATTCGTTACAAGAAAGAGGAGAGACGTGCCAACGCCGCGGCAGCAGCCGCGGCGTCATCCGGTGGCAGCGATGCCACCGAGGGATATCAACACCAATACATGATGAACAATAACCAATGGGCCAATGACTACTCACAATCAACATACAAAACGCCGTCGTGTTACTCTCCAGCAGCGACAAACGAGTATAGGTTCATGGATGACGTGGACGACAGAGATTCGACGTTCCTATCGTGGCGGCTCAACGTCACTGACAGACCAGGCCTCGTTCATGATTATTATTAAAAGTATAGAAATTTAAATTAAATTAAAATATGACGTGGCGTATCGTGCAGTGCTACCCATGATGACGTGGAAAAACGTTGGGTCGACCTTTTTTCTTGTTCAAAATTCTTTACGTTAGAGAGACGAATGTATTAGATCTTGCTTTTTTTTTATTTTAATGTTAAGCTTTAGATTTAGTAGTAGCAGCCTTTTTTTCACTTTTGCCAGTCAAATTATTTTTGTTTGTTATTTTATTATTTTGTAACTTTAATCTAATATATGAATATCTTTACTCCTCTTCATTCTTTTTGTTCCCCTCCATTCTTGTCATTGATTTGCTGAACATTCATAGACATCTTGCTTTATACGTATTCCAAAAGGAGCAATATATTTTATTGATGGGTTTGTAAAATGCAAATATATATACTTCTTCTCTAAGAAAGTGATATAACTATTCAAGTCTATCATGGTTTAAAAAGGTTATGCACCACATCCAAAAACACATATTTGTGTAATGAGAATTATTATTTTTAATGTGTCATCTGAGAATTTGGGAAATGATGAAAAAAATATGTATAAAAAATATATATAAAAAATATTTTTTTAAAGAGTTATGTATAGCTTAATATCATATATGATTTTGTTGACTGTGTTCATTTAAAGGCAGACTTGAAGTTCTTGAAAACTTAGGATATTTATATGAGACATGTGCGTATCCAATATCCATACTAGTATGATACTACCTATCATTTAAGTTAGAGATTGTTGAAGATGCTTATAAATGTAAACTAAAATTATTATCATTTGTAATAAAACCGTTTAATATTTTAACTTTGGTGGGCTTTTGTTGTTGTTTCAAGTCCCCACGTTTTAGCATTACTATTTTTTTTAATAAATCTCAAAAATCAAGTTGAATATCAATGGTCGGATATGAAAAGAGACATTGTCAAATCTGTGGAGAAGTTAGAATGTGGTGTCTTACGACTTACCAGTTTGCATGTTAAAGAGGACCATGTCACGATGAATATGGTGACTAAGTTACCGAGATTGGGTTTGAACTCTAGTCTTCCTTAACTCCACTTAGATGACACATCACCCATTTTTTATCTACTAGTGGGTATGCCCGCGCGTTGCCGCGGGTAGTTATGTTTTTTAGGCGCATGTGGTGTGATGGGTTGTACGTTATTTATTTTTAATACAAATTAGTTAAGACAACTAATATATCAATTTGAAAAGGGCAATTGAGTATAAATCAAATAATAGACATAAACTAAAACGAAGAAAAAATAAGACTCTCCTCAAGTTTTTAGCATAAAGTTCATGTTTGAACCCATTTAAGTTTTTACTTGAAAGTTGAAGACCTCAGTCATTGCAGCTGCTCCAACTAAGATAACACATGATTGTAGTTTGCATTGCTTGCATTAATATGCATGTGTATTATACAAGACATGCCAATAATCTCCAAACCAATTGGTTTGGAAGGAGGTTATAAGGTTTACCCACATTGTGGTGTTCCTGACCGAGGGGCACGAGTTCGACTCCCACTCTGAGTAGGTGATTAGCTGAAAAAAGGGATGGCCTTAGGGGGGGGGGGGGGGGGGGATCGATCCCGAGTGGATGTGAGCTTCGTTATCGATGTGTACCGTTAGGTGGTAAAAACAAAAAAACTAAATGTTTAAACACATCGTCAATTTCATAACAAAAAATCCAAAGGTTAACAATGTTCAAAGATAACACCAAAAACCTAATGAATTAAAATAATTGCATTATAAAAGTGGTGTAACCTATTTCTTGTAATATGCACTTTCTACCCCAAACCAACACAACATCTGCACAAACAAAATAGACATTTGATTAACAGTTAAAAGACCTAACCATACAAAATTACCCACCCTAAACCCAAGACAACCATGGCTTTCTTAAATCACTGTCCTCCCATCATCAACAAATGAGGATCATCTAAAAAAAAACTGAATGTCGCCGAGGTATGATTTGTGATCCTTCCGCTTCAATAATTCAATCTGTATATACTGTACGTGACTATACTACAAAAAAGTCAACATATTGGTGAGACATCTACCGACTGTAATTAAATTGCATTACTAATGTTGGGAGGAGAAGAGCAAAGGATGGTAACTATTGATGCCATTGATGAAGGAAGAGTAATGAATTGCTTTCAATTGCATTCAATTAAGGGTGGTTATAATCGAAGATAATGAGTTGGTGTTACTATTAAAATGTACAAGTGGTTTTTGCACAACAAGGGTAGGATTGGAAAGTTTTATATAACATTTGGTGTGTGATGGAACAAACTCTTCATATGCCATCTTAAAATAGAGATAAAATTACCTTTAAGCCCATCTTTCCTCCTTAATAAGGTTACATTACATTACATAGATATTAACTTCACCTCAACCCAAAGAAATAGTTTAATCCCATTAACTTCACCAAACAATATATTTCTAGTGATTTTTGGTTTAGAAAAGGAAAATAATTTAGTGTGGACTTTTAACTTTCGGTTAACATGTCAACAAGTAACTTCTTTAATGCCCCTTAACACAAGGAGAGAATGGTATGTGATGTAAGTTAACATGTCATATCACCCTTAATACCCTAAATGTGCTAGTACACCTTAATAGATTGTAGAGTAAGGAAACTCATTTATTTGTAATCAATTGTATTATTGTGTTTCCTAGTATAGGCCTATGTATCTGCAGGATGGAGTTTTGACTCCATGTCGGTTACTGCAGATGAGGAAAGATGACCCTTCTACCATCCTACATGCCCTTTAAGCTTAGTAATGTTTTATACTCACCAAAACTTATTAAAAATTTAATATCTGTTCGTCGCCTAACCACCGACATCTCTCTTTCCATAGAGTTTGACCCATTTGGTTTTCTTGTGAAGGATCTCAAGACCTGGATCCCTATCCTCCGGTGCAACAGAAGCGGTGACCTGTACGTGCTCCTGCCTCTTCCTCCTTCACAACGGACACCCCCAACTGTTTTTGCTGCCCTATCCCAACTCCTATGGCACCAACGCCTAGGCCATCCCGGACCTAGTTCATTACAGTCTTTGAAAAGCAATTGTTCTATTTCTTATGATTCAATAAATAAGAATATTTGTCAATCTTGTGTTTTTGGCAAAAGTGTCCGTTTACCTTTTATTGCTTCTATTTCTTATATCGTTGCACCATTTGATATATTTCATAGGGACCTTTGGACATCACCCGTACTCAGTACGGGTAGCCACAAATATTATATTTTGTTCCTAGATGATTTTACAAACTTCTTGTGGACATACCCATTGGCAAATAAATCTCAAGTTTACAACATACTTTCCACATTTGCCTCACAAATCCATACCCAATTTGAACGTCAAATAAAAACCCTTCAATGTGATAACGGAACCGAATACATAAACAACCACTTTAAACAATTTTGTGCTCAACACGACATGCTTTTCCACCTCTCTTGCCCTTACACCTCATCCCAAAATGGTAAAGTGGTACGCAAAATCCGCTCCATCAACAACATGATCCGCACTCTCCTTAGCCATGCGGGTCTACCCCCAACCTTTAGGCATCATGCCTTAGGCATGGCTACCTATCTGCACAACATCACACCTGCCAAAACCCACCAAAACCACACCCCACTGAACTCCTATACCGTGTTTCACCCATTTATGACCATCTACATGTTTTTGGTTCTTCATGTTATCCACTCATACCCTCAACCACCACCCACAAACTTGAACCCCGGTCACACCCATGTGTTTTCCTTGGCTACCCCTCCCAACACCGGGGGTACAAATGCTTTAACCTCCACACCAACCAAATTACCATTTCCAGACACATCGTTTTTGATGAAATCATATTCCCATTCCATCACATAAACAAAACGCCCCCTCCTATGATTTTTTATCTGCACCTCTCCACCCACAATTGTGGTCGCACATTGATACAACTAACCCATCCACTGCCTCGGTCCAAACACCTCCTCACAATGACTCCCTCGGCCCAGTCCACCACCCAGCCCACTTCCTTACCCGTCAACCCATCCCCTCAGCCCTCTCACCCTTCTCCTCAATACTCCCAATCCACATCACCCCAACCACTAAACTCACCAAATGACACACCGGCCCACCACTCACCCTCAGCCCATATGCAAAGCCCAATCACACCCACACAACCCTCCACCTCTACGACCCACACCACACCACACCCCACTTCACCGCCCGTTATACCCACATGCACCATGCGTACCCGTGCCATGGACGGTATCCATAAACCAAAACAACCCTTCAACCTCCATATATCTTCCATTGAACCTATACCCAAAAACCCATCCCTCGCCTTGTCCTCACCGGTTTGGCATAAGGCCATGACTAACGAATATAATGCCCTTCTTAAGAATGAGACTTGGGACTTGGTACCTAGACACCCAGATATGAATGTAACTCGTAGCATGTGGTTATTTAGACATAAATTAAAATCTGATGGTTCTCTTGAGCGCTACATGGCACGTCTAGTCTGTGATTGCAGGTTGCAATAGGTTGGCATTGACTGTGGAGAAACTTTTAGCCCCGTGGTAAAACCAACAACCGTCCGAACGGTCCTATCTATTGCTTTCACAAAATCATGGCCAGTCCATCAACTTGATGTTACGAATGCATTTCTACATGGCAAGTTAAATGAAACCGTCTACATGTACCAACCAATTGGCTTTCGGAATAAAGAATATCCGAATCATGTCTGCAAACTGAAAAAGTCTCTATATAGGTTGAAACAGGCACCTAGGGTTTGGTATCAAAGATTCACTGATCATGTTTTGCGAATGGGTTTCATTCAAAGCAAGTGCTATACATCTATATTTATTCTTCAACATAAATCACAGACTGCGTATCTCCTACTATATGTGGACGATATCCTCTTGGTTACATCCTCAGATCGTCTTCGTCAGCCTCTTCAATCTAGTCTTGCTAGTGAGTTCGCCATGAAAGACCTTGGACCACTAAGCTACTTCTTGGGCATCGCTATCACTCGGCATAAAGACACGATGTTTCTTTCTCAGCAAACCTATGCCCATGACATTATTCACCGTGCAGGAATGCAAACCTGCAAACTCGTGGACACACCAGTTGACACGCAACCAAAGCTCTCCTCTACTGATGGTACACCTTTTAAAGACCTCACTCTCTACCGTAGCCTAACAGGGGCCCTTCAGTACCTAACCTTTAACAAACATGACATCAGTTATGCAGTCTAGCAGGTCTGCATGCACATGCACGCCCCCATGACTTCTCACTGGCATGCTCTCGAACGTATTATCCGCTATATACAGGTCACAACTGACTTTGGTCTTACACTTAAACCCTCCTTTGCCACGTCATTGACTGCATACACAGATGGAAACTGGGCCGGTTGCCCTGACACACGGAGGTCCACGTCAGGCTATGGCATTTACTTCGGCCCCGCCTTGCTCTCTTGGTCTTCCAAACGCCAACCTACGGTCTCGCGTTCCAGCGCTGAAGCAAAATACCGAGTAGTCACCAATGTTGTTGCCGAAATTTGTTTGTTGCGCAACTTACTTATGGAGTTTCACAACCCACTTTCTAAAGCGACAATTGTATTTTGTGATAATGTTAGCACAGTTTACCTATCGGGTAACCCTGTCCAACATCAGCGTACCAAACACATTGAGCTTGATATACACTTTTGCAAGTTCAAAAAGGTTTAATCTGTGTCCATCATGTATCCTCGTGATTTCAAATTCACCAAAGGCCTTCCTGGAGTTCTTTTTGAAGATTTTCGATCCAGTCTCAGCATACGCCAGCCTCCCGCTTCGACTGCAGGGGTATAATAGATTGTAGATTAAGGAAACTCATTTATTTGTAATCAATTGTATTATTGTGTTTCCTAGTATAGGCCTATGTATCATTCTATATATTTGGATGTTTAACACAATACCAATCAAGGATTGAGTACAATATTCTATCACACCCTATGGCCAATGTGTTGTAAACCAACTTACTAACTTCGCTACTTTTATTGCATTACATGTATTTGAGACTATCAGTGTTAATTTATTTGAAGAAAGTGTATATCATATTAAACTATCTGTACAATAGTACAATGTATATGAAAATTAAAATACCCCAAAGTTAAGAATTTTTTAGTTTAATATATAAGGTATAACCTTAAAATTAAGGTAAATAAGTCTTTCAAACACTAATTACACTTTAATCATCTCATCTTAGTTACACGTTAATCCGTTCCCATCATTTGTATCCAAATTCTGGCAATTAATCTACATTTTCACTTTATCCCCCTTATAAAAAACAATTACCCCACGTTTTTTAAACGACAATAACTTTTTCGCACGTTAATATTTTTTTTTAACTTACACCATAAAAATGGACGCCTTATCTCTTTAACTTGAGTATAGTATTTCTAACGTGATTCACAATGTCTAAGGGTAAGCCATAATTAAATCTTTAATCGAAACCGAGCAAAAAACAGACAAAACCTAACCGAAATCTACCAAAAACTAAACTAATTGAAAGCTGATTAACCGAAACCCGAATTAACCAAAAACTAGGAATTGGTTTTTTATACCCTTGTTTAACCAATAGAACCCAACCTAACCGAACCATTCATATTTTCATATATTTCAAGATTTTATACCTTTGGTTCATGAATTTCATATCTTATATCTCCATTTCATATTTCTATATTTCTTTTTTTTTTTTGTATTTATACATCCATTTCATGTATTTATGCATTAATTTCTAACTAAAAGTTTTAGCCCAAGTTTGATTTTGGCCACTAACCGAAATTAAATTAAACGAATCGAATAAAAAACCGTTGATCTTACCGGATAAACCAATCTGATTAAGTGAAACCAATTGGTTAAGAAAATTGACTAACCGATGATTTCGGCTTCGGTTGAAGATAATAACCAAACCGATTAAACCATGCACACCCAGACAACGTCTGTGTTTCCCACCATAGCACGTAAGACCTGTAAACAAACCAAACGAACATGAACAAGGGCAAGTTCGTTCTTGTTCATTTAATGTTAACCGAACACGAATACATAATCAAACACATTTTTTTGTTCGTGTTCGTTCATTAAAAAAGTGTCATGTTCGTGTTCGTTAATGTTCGTTCGTTTAAAACTTAAATGAACAGTTCTTGAACGTAAACATACATAAAAGAAATTAAACTAAAATAAACATAAAAGAATAAACATAAACTGTAGGAACCATTCGCATATAAAATAAATAAACAATTTTTATTAATTTACAATACAAGAAGCAAAGGAAAATAAGAATACAAATACTATTACAATTGAAATAAAGAGAAATGACAAGAAGGAGATGAGAAAATAGAATAATGTGGCTGAGGATTGTGTTAGACACGGGGCCCTTAAAACAAATTCCGAGCCTACCGGAGACTCGTTTTGTTTCCCAGGGTACAACAACCGAAGCAGTGTGTACTGCCGGAGTAAGCACTAAACCCGAAGAGTACCTTGATACTGAGAAGAATAGAGTAGAGAATGCTAGAAAGCTTTTGAGGAGAAGTGAAAGAGAAATATTCTCTGGTGTGTTCTGCAGTAACCAAATCCTTGGCTTTTATAGGAAACCAAAGTTGTAACATAATAAAAGAAATTAATATAGAGAATTAAATGACATTGAACGTCTTCAATGTCATTTATGACTGCTTAATTTCCAGTCAAAGCTGTTGACTCGTCAGTTACAATCTGCAGTTCTGAACTGGTCTGTTGGGAGTCTGCGTGCGCGTCAGATGCACACTGGTGTCTGACCTGCCACGCAGGCACAAGTTTACATGCGCATGCGCCACAAAGTCGCACACCACGTAATCTCGTTCTACGTCACGAGTCTGCCACCCATGCGCAGTGCAAGACAGGATGCCACGTGTCTATGCCTTCCAGCGCCACGCGTAGTGTTACGTTCTACGTCAGCAAAGTGCGCCATCAAAGCGCCACATTGTGCCTCATCGCCCACGCCACGCGCGCGCGCTTGTTCGAGTGCGAGTTAAGGGTGCTTCACACCCTTCGCGACTTCCATAGTGTGTGATTCCATGGAACACTTAGGATGGGAAGTTTCTCCTTATAAACAAGTCCAAGACTCATCTCCCTTCGAACGTGGGACAAGTTCTCCTTGCCACTTTCCATTTCACATTCCCAACTTAGTTGTTTCACTCCTCTACTTTTGAGCATCGATATCTCATTCATCTTAGCTCAGTTTTGGACGCGGTATGGTTCGTTGCGGAGCTCTCACAACATAGAACATAAACCCACAAAGTAATATATAAATAAACCTCAGTTTCAAATATATATTTGTGTCCAAAACTTAGGAAAAATCATTTTCCTAAAATTGTGAAAATAGCATCTTCACCTATTTTTCCAACATAAACAATCATAATGGAGCATGATTGAACAAACACAAATGAACATGATTGAACAAACACAAATGAACATGATTCAACAAACACAGTCAAGATATAATTTAACTTTAGTGAACACATACGAATAAGTTTAATACAATACAATTAATCCAAAAACACATCTAAATTGCGTTTCATGCATACTAACAATAAGTAGTTTTTTATATACTTAATAAAAGTAAGTGTTCATTTACGATAAGTTCAATTGGAAACCCATTTTGTATTGCTGAAAACCTCAATTACTAATTGGTTATCTTTATACAAGTAGCTAGAAACCCATTTTATATTTTATTTGTATAAGAGAGAATTACACAGATTGTCCTTTAGTTTTACCTAAAATTGCATCCTATGTCCTTTTTTCGAATTTTTGACTCCTTATGTCCTTTGTTTTATACAGTTGTTACATCCTATGTCCTTTAAGCCAAACCCCGTTAAAAAAGTCTGTTAAGTCGATCACGTGCCCCTCATGTGAGGGGCAATCCTGTCTTTTCACCCTCAAAAGGACAATCTGTGCAATTCATGTATAACTAAAGGACAATCTGTGTAATTCTCTCTAATAATAATAATAATAATAGGAAATTTAATAAAAATAAATGTTTTCTGAACCAAAAACTTTTATTTAGGTTCATGATCCTTAAAAATAATTTTCCAGAAAATTTGGGAGTTAAATCATTAAAGATGAATTTTTAATCAATTATTTATGATTAAAACTATTTAAATTAATAAAAGTATGAAAATAATTTATTTTCCAGAAAATTTTTACGTGATAATTTTATTTATGGTTTCAAGATGTTACTCCTAAATTTTTATAATTTTTGGGCAAAAGATGGATTTATTATAAATATTTTAAGATATCAAGTATTTGATTTGGAATATGAATGAAGGGTGTTGCTATTTACACCCACTCTACTACACCATACTCTATACTATCTCTCAATAAATACAAAATAATAATTACCTAAACTATTCAATAACTAACTCAATAAATACAAAACATTAATTACCTAAAAATTTTTATTTATTCTTTAACTATTATTCATGCCCTTATTCATTTATTAGTTTTTTAATTTTTCCTAATAAATTAACTTTTTATAAGCGAAGTTTTTATTTTTTTTCTAACAAATGGACAAAACATTAACTTTTTTTTTCTGGTTAATGCAACGTAAGTTTTTTATTTCCTATTAGTAGCAAACAACATACAAAAGTAAGTTTTATTTCCTTTGTCCAGTGGGTACTTCGCAAGTGATCGAGATTGATTTGTTAGCCGTTCAAAAAAATTAGTAACAAACAACACCATATAAACGTTTTCTCAAATAAAAGCACACACATACAAAATATAATAAGTCTAAAAGATTATAGATAATAATTCAATACAAAAAAAAAAAACACATCATAGATAACACTTCAATAACTTTAAAAATTAACAACTATCCTTGATGTGTATGAAACTTTTATCACGATTGCAAGAGTTGGGCATAATTATAATTACAACATTTATTAAATTATAGTGCTAGACGAGTAAAAATTGGCAGAAAATTATATATTTGTTGAATTTAGAATACATGTAGAATACATGTTGAATTTAGAATAAGTCTAAAATGTTTGTAATCTGATTTTAACCTATAATAAGCTCATTTTCTTTGAAAATGGTGTTTATAATTTTGTTTATGACTTCTAGATCATTAATTCACCAATAAGGCTTGTGGATGGCATTGTGCTTACAAGCACTAGATGTTAAATACTAACAGTAGCTTAGTTTAACTTAGAAAGTCGAACATGGGAGTTGTTGGTTAAATTTTACTAACTACTCTTTGGAATGTAGCCAAGTGATTGTTAAAACTACGAGTTGACGCTACCTTGTGGGTTGCGGCGGGATGTTGTAAATGATAAGATCAAATATGTACCAAGATTTTATATGTTTTTGCGTAACATAAAATTTAACAAATGTTTATTTGTATACAAAATCGATTAATTTGAATTATTAACAAATAACTCAAATCAAATCACAAGGTATAATTTGGAACTAATCGATTGAGAAATCACAAAAATGAAGTGTGGGTTTATATGGGATTAGGGTTTCAGAACTTCAACTTGCTAGTAATAATGTAAGTATTATAGATTTATATATGGTCTAATAATTAATATGAGACTAAAACACAAACAATTCACACTAATCTCTAAAATTCATATTCATATTCCTACTCCGGCGATAGACACAAACATATTCTCACAAGTCTAGGGGTGCAAATGAGCCGAGCAGCTCGCGAGCTACTCGAGATCGGCTCGGTAAAAAGCTCGAAACGAGCTGAGCTTTATCGAGCTCGAGTCGAGCTTGAGCCTAAAATGAAGCTCGTTTACTTATCGAGCTCGAGCTCGAGCCTGGCATATGAAGCTCGCCAGGCTCGTCGAGCCTTATCGAGCCTAATATAATATTAGGTTTATTAATATTTTATATTATTTACCCACATTTTAAGTAGTTTAATAAACGAGCCGAGCCGAGCTTTTGACTTATCGAGCCTAAACGAGCCTTATATATATTATTTAATTTAATATATTAACTAATAAACACTAAACGAGCCGAGCCCGAGCCGAGCTCGAGCTTGAGAAACTACTAACGAGCCGAGCTCGAGCTTTAAAAACAAAGCTCGAACCGAGCCGAGCTCGAGCTCGAGCTCTTATAAGTTAATCGAGCTCGAGCTCGAGCCTGGTCGAGCTCGGGCTCGGCTCGGCTCGTTTGCACCCCTAGAAGTCACAACACATTTATGATTTAACACTTTTGTCTTTCTAAAACACCATCTGTAATCCTCATCTCTGCAAATGTTAAGAAGAATCTTTTGAGAAATCTTTACCCACATACATATATAACTAACTATATATGTAACCTTTCCGCTCTGCTCGAAAGTTGTTTCCACCTACTCCCTCTCAACACTTCATCGCCAGTGCACCTACGCGCTCGCACAAGCGTCACCATAAAACCAACATCATCGTCGTCACATCTTCCGCTGCCACCACCAGTTGTCTATTGCAATTCTACATCATGATGACACATGACAGCAAAGCCAAACGATAGAAGAGTATAAAAGACATACCAATATATATGATGTGAAATTCTTGATCGAAAGTTAAGAATTTTAGAAGAATAACAATGGATTGTGTCGAAGGTAGGAATATATCAGATAAGGGGAAATGGTGTGACGGAAGTTAGTGGGAAAAACGAACGGTGTGACGAAAGTTGGTGGGGAAAATGTAAAGCTGCATAATTTGATAACAGAAGTTGGCAGCCGTGAAAATTGAGGTAACAAAGGTTAGAGCGGGAAAACGGTAAAGAGGTTGATTTTTTAACGTAAGTTAAGTAGGCGTTATGTTGGTATTTGAATTTATATATAACATAACTAGGGGTGCTTACAATTTGGTTTTAGAAATAAAAAAATAGGTTCAATTTGGACTAAATTATTAGTAGTTGTTTTGATCACTGTAAACCAAAATCAAACCACTAAAAATTAAAATGAAACAAACAAAACTGTTATTAATGGTTTGGCTCGGTTTAATCACATAGTTCAGAATAATTGGGCCTTTATAAAATGGCACATAAAATACGATAAAACTAAAAATTGTAGTGTTTCAAACCTTAAACATAAATACCGACTAAATGTTTTTATTGTTAAGCAAAACTCACCCATGTGTATTTTTCAACTTAGTAATTACTAAACAAATTACATTAGCACAAAATCTTATAGTCTGATCCGGTTTTCCCAACCAATTTTAAGTATAATCCGTAAGCCAAACTGTTTGTCACAGTTTGTAAATCCTAAATCTACCAACTCAAACAAAACAAAATAGTAATAATAAACCCAATCATAAAGTCAAATCAATGACTGGTTTCACGCTTTCTAATCAAGCGTTAGGATCAAATACACAGTGAAAGAAAAATAAGAAGTCGTATGAAGGGTATCAAAAGGATTCCGATTGAACTCATTCAAGTTGCATTAGAACCGTTTTATCGAACCCTACGATCTTAGTTTTAGGTTTTCGCTTTTTTTGAATTTTTAGCTTGTAGTTTTAGAAATTTACGTTATATCATTGTGTCTTTTTCTTATTTTCATCATTGCATCATTTTGTGTTTCACTGTGTATTTTTTCTTCAACATTTTGTTATATTTTTTAGCTCATTGTGTTATATTTCATGATATATTAGGAGGAAGGGGCACAAGCCCCGTGTAGCCCCATGCCCACCAATCACACAGTGCCACGTCATTTTAACTTAAAACTAGCCTAAAGTAGCCTAAGCACCGGAAACGTCAAACCCAAAGTAGCCTGAAACCAAGGACCCCACCATTTTACCATACCTACCAATCACACACACCCTATGAGATGGTCCCCACTAAAAAAACCCCACCTTTTCTTCTCTTTCTTAGGCTTATTTTGCTTCTCTCTTCGGATCGCCTAAACCGATTTTTGAAGCCTAAAGTGGAAGCCTCATTACCAGGGGTGGCGTAGCCTCTAGGCTACTTAAGCCCCATGGCCTTAGCCGAATGTGCCTCGTGCCCCCTTATGTTTTTTGTATCCTTCTCACCTTCTCATTTTTAATATACTGTGTAAGGATAACTTGACCCTTCTAATCAAACCATAAAGTAATCAAGGGATTTTAATTTGGTCAATAGAACTTTGAAACTGGTGTCGAAGGTGTTGATTGGTTCAATGTTTTCAGAACCGGATCGGACGTCGAACCGGATCCCCGCCGATTCACCTGTCCGGCCGGCTCGATGAACCAGCCCAAAATTGCCTCAGAAGAAAACCGGTTCAACCGTGAATATTCCTGGCCCAACTGCTGGGTCGCTGGGTCAACCACCGGTTTATTGTATTGGCGGTCCAAACTATCAACTCGGACCGGCCGGGGGTCCGTTTCCTATCTGACTGGTCCAATCCGGGTTTAAAAAGCTTGGATTGGTCAATGGGTCAAGAATGGATGAATATAACAAAAAAAACATCGGTTTATATGCAAAAGTTCTAAAAAAAAAGTTGAATGAAAATGATTTTTTATTATGTAAATGTGAAATTTTATGAGTTTTTACATATGTAACTAATAGTTCTCGGTCTCTCATTCTTTTATGTAAAATTCTTTGTTCTAATTTGAGTTCACTTTTAGAGTATCAAAATTCAAATAACCTGAAAACTGAATAACACCCGAATGTCTAAAGGGTGAGAATTCATTTAACTTTTACATGATTATTAAATTCATTTGTCACTTATATTTATTAATAATACCACCCATTTCAATCAAACATATGAATTTAAGCTTCGTACATGATTTGCATGCTACAATCAATCACTTGTAAGAAACCATTAGACTATATTAATTAGCAAATCACTTTGAACAGTGATTTGCATTTACGCCTTTTTTTTTTATTTTTTCCGCTTTTAAATTCAATAAGTATTAGTAGTTTGGAATGATTTCAGATGTGTTGGGATGGCTTGGTGATTGGGAGTTATATATGGTATATTGAGAATGTGTGCTCGAATCCCGACTTTGCAACCTTTATTTTCTCCCGGTTTTTTTTACACTCACACGTGGCAGTTGATTTAGGTGCACATGTGTTTCCCACTTTATATTATTTATCTCAGCCACTATAAAAACTACAGGTTTTCTTCTTCTTTTTGAACGCTTCTTCTTCTTAGGTCACCATTTCCTTTGCTTTGTTGTGATTATGTGCCTATGTATTTCACGTTTGTTGTTTCTGTTTTATAAGTAGTCATATGTTTTTTTGTGAACCGATTTTATGTTTAAATGTGTTTAAAATCTGTTAGTTTTTGAGTAATTTTTGGGTTTTGCATGTTGCCCACAAGGTGTTTGATTAAATGTGGCAATTATTTTGTTTGCATGCAAGTTTTGAGTAAATTTTTATGTTGTTTTGGATGTCATTGGGTCAATATTTTCGTGGTTTTTTGCTTCATTAGTATGTTTATTTGTTTTTGTGATGAAGTTTGGTTTTTCATTGTTTTTTGGTGTCTTTTTGTTGGTATGTTTGTTGTATTGTTTTTGTGGTGTTGTTACTTATTATGTTTGTAGATATTATACATATATTGAGGGTTTTTTTTTAATTTGTTACCACGTGTTTGTAAAAAAATTTGGGTTTGCAGTTTCAAGTCAGCAGCTTTATGCATTTTTTGCATGTTGTTTTAGGTTATTTTTGGTTTTAAAAGTATATGATTGTCTAAATCTGGATTTTTTTTTGCTGACAATCTGATGGTTGATTGGTTTAAAAAGAGTGTTTTTAAACAAATAAGTTTGGTATATGATGACTGTTTTTTAGTCTTTTGACTTGCATTACTTAGTAATTCATGTTTTTATAGCTAGCTAACACACAGTTTTCACAGGTTCGAGTGTGGATTTGCAGCTACGTAGTTTGTATGCAGGTATGTTTTTAGCTTTTGTTTGCTTTATATGACTTTTGTTGTAATGTCAATAGGTAATTGTACATGCTAATATTGGTTAGGAAAGTTTTTGTACATGTGTATTGATATGTGGTTTCCATGTTAGTATGTTGTAATGTTTTTTAGTAGACGTATATAAGATGAGTGACACCTCATATGATAACCATTTAAACCATCTATTTCACTCGATTGTTATGTAGACTCAATTTAAGTACTGGTAAATTTTTTTTTTTGTGTTGTCTATGCAAAAGTGATGGATGGTGTGCTTAGAAACCAGGTTCATTACCACCGTACCCTTTTTTTTTATCAAATATGGGGCAACTGTCAGTTTAACATAAGCCAAATTCTGGTCATGAATCCGGGTGACGGAAATGGGCGGACAGGCTGGTTAGAAACTAAGTTCGCTGAACAACAGAAGCCAAATTTAGGTCATGAATCCAGATGACAGAAATGGGCGGACAGGCTTGTTAGAAACGAAGTTCGCTGAACAGTATCATGGCACTATTGTCATTAGGTGACCTATACAAAGATGTACACATAGAGATTAACAGTACAGAGACATGAGTTGTTAGTTTTGTCTGAAATGTGTAGGTTTTAGAGGTATTTTCTTTTGAGTATGATATTGCGCCTTTTAGAATTTAGAGAGCATATGCTGTTTGAGGTATTTTTTTCCTTGAAATGTGTTGAAAGTGTGTTAGGTGTTTGGTTTGAAATGTGTAGGTTGTGGGCAAATGGCGTCTCAATAAACATGCTTTTAGGTATTTGTTTTAGTATTTCAGGATGCGTCATGAATTTGGCAGATGGAAATGGGCTGACAGACTGGTTACGGAGATTGAGATCGGTGGAGAGGAAGTGACATGACTTATAGAAAGATGTATACATAGAGATTAACAGTACAGGGACAGGATTTGTTTATTTTGTCTGAAATGTGTGGGTTTTAGGGGTATTTTGTTTCAAGAAGGACAGTGCGTCTGTATTGTTTAGTTAGTTAAGCGTTATGTCTGTTAATAGAAGACTAAGGTTTTTAAAGGAAAGATGCGCAGTAATGTAGTTGTCACATTTTTTTGAAACATTTAAGTTGTAAGGGCTGGTAAATCACAGAAGAAGTTGTATTAGATGTTTGTTTTGAAATGTGTTGTTGGCGTTTTGCGCTTACTTTGAAATGGTAGTGTTCTAGGGAGATGGTCTTTAAAAAGGACAATTGGTGTGTATTGGGAAATGGTGTGCCTAGGTGCTGGAAACTCACAGAAGGTGTGTACACGTTTAGGAATGGTGTCAACAGAAACGCTTTTGTTGAGCGTTTACTTTGAAACGATTAAAGTGTAGCGTTATTAGTGTTTATAAACAATGATTGAAGATTGCAGCATCCTTTTAATAAAGACAGTGTTAGAGCTGTACATTATTTAGGTAGAAGCTGGTTTAAGATTAAAATGCAACCCAAATAGACCAATCATAAGTACATGGGTCGAAAATGCCACTTCTATTTAGAAGGAAGGTTTTTTTTTATTATGTATATATAGTTCTTTTAATAATAGTGCTTGTCTGACGCTATTGGTGGAGTAGGGCAGTGATACAATCGACACAGCTTTACGGACGGTGGTATACTGCGAGGTCGTTCTCTGATCTGTTTTCAGGCCATAAGGAAGATTGATGGTGAAATAGTTGCAGTGTAACAGCAAGCAGAGGTGTAGCAAAGATAATAGGGTAACCGTAACAGGCGGAGATGGCACCAAGAAAAGCTACTTCGAACAATAATGGCGGGAAAGGAGATTTACAACTGAACAGGTCAATGATTTATATTGATTGATTTATACTGTTTTGCTACTTCAATATATATGTTTCACAAACTTCTACAAAAGTCCTCCATACACATCAAGGAAATATGATGTTAATATTCGATTTAAAAAGTAGAAAAACAACACCATCTCTTTGTTGTGAATTTTGTAAATACATCACTAACAGACCAGTTACAGATTAAGATAGAATAATGACGTTTGTTTAAATTGAAGTTGTATATCTGCCTAATCTGATTTAGTTGGGTTCGTTTGTCTCACTAATCACACTTTCAATGATACTCATTTTGGGGATTTAAATTATTTTGGTGATGTTTCTAGCAGATTCTTCATTCTGACAAAATGTGAATCGGCGCTTGAGGTAAAAGTGAACACAAGACATTGACGAACCAATTAAGGAAGGTAACTAAAGTTAGTATTATGCATTCTGACATCTATATCCTTTTAGCCTCTTGGTTTAAAAGTGAAGACACAGAAAATAATGATGACTTACCGATTGAATAGATGCTTTGCAAAATTAAATGTTCTTATTTCTTCCAGTTGGTTAAAAATTCTTTATATGTGTTTTGATGTAACAATAATTAAATGTTTTGAACTATGAAAGTTTATATAACAAATTTTAAACACAGGTGACTTTTTGGTGATTCAACTGCAAGAAGAAAAAGGACTACATATAAAGACTTTTGAAGAAAAAACTAACTAATATTGACTACTTGGCTCTTCTGTTTATTAATTATTATAAACTACCTGTTCTTTTTTTTTTCCTTGCAAAAGAAAGATAAAAATGGTACCATTGTTAGCTTAACTCAAACCGTAAAGTATAGATTTCCATACGTCTGTTTTCTATATGCATTTTATGGTATTTTTCTTTTATTTAATTTTATCCAAAAGTTATTTCATCGATAACATTTAGTTGATCGTGTTCACTTTCGGACATCTGAATTTGATTTCAAAGGCTTAATTATTAGCTAACAGGTCATTATATGTTATTTTAACTAACATCTCCTAATGGCTGACCCGAAACAGTAGGTAAGCTATATGTATTTTTTTGTTGAAGATCTTTTACATTAATATATACACACACAAGCATACACAATCCTACGAAGTTACACGGTAACAAATTCAGTCTTCTATATCTATACAAAGATTCTCTTTTGTAGTATCTATATGCAACCCTTTTCTAATTGTTTAGTCTACTGCTTCTTACGCATTTACTAACCTAAGGTTTGAAATCCTAAACTTCTACTTTTATGAGATATACAACAACAACAACCTTACCCAGTAAATTCCCCAATTAGCATTGCTAAGAGTAGGGTCTGGGGAGGGTGGGATGTAGGCAAACCTTACCCCTATCCTTGCGAATAGAGAGGCTGCTTCCAGAGAGACCCCCGGCTTTTATGAGATATGATGGTATGTAAAATACAGCTGTGATCATATTTGTCATTTGTGACTACGGTTTATATTATTTGTGTTCTATGCTTTTGGTTATTTGTTTACTAACTTTCATCATTTTCCCTAATAGTTGGGATCAATACACTTCTAACTGGTCTCCTATGCCATGTCGCCTGAACAACCGCCTCCGAAGCAAAAGGCGTCAACCTGTGCTGGTGGCATTCGCGAACCTTCATTGTTGGTCAACTAATGAGCCCTTCACTTTGGAGGACATAGGTAAAAAAAAGCTCACATATCCCAAAACTATCAGGTTTTTAAGTCTTTGATGTTGTGCTTTGTTTCGTTAGCTATGGTTTTGTATCCCTGGGATTGGGTGTTTGATGCTTGATGGGTACTATCGGCAACTTGGGTTCGACATGGTTGGGTTATCTGACATTGGATCTTCTGAGTTGATTACTTGCTACCGGATATCAAATTATTGGTTTATTATTTCTATAATGGGTTAATTCAGTTTTATAGCCATCTTTAGCATTAGGGCTTCAGCTGCATTTTTTGGGCAAAGAATATGTAAGCCATTGGTACATTTCATTTGTTTCTTAATTTACCTTTTAGTTTATATGAAGGATTTTTAAAACTTCAGATACAGTTGAGCCCTCCAAGCTGCTTGAAGATGTGATTCCTACCTTAACTTCACAAGAATATTATATGTTGAGATTTGAGGTAGCCAATTTAATGTTCTTTATGTTTTAGGTTGATGCAACTCTTATGTGTTTCCAAACTTTTTAAGTTTTAACGAGCTAGAAGATGTTAAAGTTTTTACATGAACAATTTTTACGTGGGTTATTCAGTTATTTCCTATACATATGTTATCTTCCGTTATTTTAGATTGGTATGAATGTAATCATTCAATACCCAAGTAATAACTATTAATAGCCTATTGTGATGCTAGCATGACAATGGTTCATACAATTAAAATTCTCTATTTAATGTATGCCGGTGGTCTTCTATTTTGTTTGTTTTAACGTGCGCCAGTTTTGTACCAGTACCGTAATGAACCAATACTATACCTTATGCCGTACCCCGCCGCAACGCGCGGGTTGAATACCACTAGTTACATTTAAATTACATCTTAAAAAATCACAACATTCAACATTACAATGGATACAATATATAAAATAACCGGACAACATTCCTACTAGATAGAACATAGTTGACATATCATGATATGCATGTGAACATGAAATTCTACCTCTTTAGTGACCAACTGACTGAACCACATTATTAATTGGTCCTTTTTTTGGCATGCATTTGATCTAAACTAACATCTATAGTTAGGAAAAGGAACACTGCCCATCTCAATGCGCCTGAGATCTTCAATCAACACTTGATAATGCTGCTTCACTTCTTCCGCTGTTTTCCCCCCAACTGCCCTCGCGATTTTCTGCCAACGGTCAGGGGTGTCGCTATCATACACCGCAAGAGCTCTCTCGAACAGTTTGTTTTGTTGGGGAGTCCAGGAGGTGGAGCTGGAGTTAGTTGAGTAGAGGGAGGTTGATGCCATTTTGGGTTAAGAGATTGTGGCAATAAGTGCAAAAAGCTAATAGATTTGTAGTCAAATTGTGAAGTGATCAATGGAAGCTAGCTCTTTATAAATAGGAGGAAAAGGTGGTGCAAGAGGGCAAAATAATATACACGTCTTCTTGTTTGTGAACCATAGAATTGCCGGTAATTGGGAGAATCAGTATCAAGGAAAAGCTTCACCAAGAAACTATATCTGTCTTGTTATCAACTATAGTATCTTCCAATATTAACTAACATAGTCACGCTCAGTGGCGGATTTAGAAAATAAAACAAGGGGTAACATTTTATAAAAATTATTTTAAGGGGTAACAAAAAAATTGTTTTAGGGGTAACATTTTATAAAAATACCTTAAAAACAAAATTTTCCACTTCGCCATAAAAATCGAGGGGTAACAGATGTCTCCCATGCTTCTATGTTGTATCTGCCCCTAGTCACGCTATCGACGATGTGAAAACCCAAAAATAAAAAACAAAAATGTGCCTAGTGAGTTGGTACGCCACAAAACCATCCATCATTCGAAAACACAGAAAACTAACAAAAAGGAGACTAAAAAACACGGCCACTTAATATCACGTTATACTTTTATATTTAGTTACCAATCTTTTTAATTAATAAAATAGTTTTTTTAACATAATAAAAATTAAACAATGTAGTAGCAATAATAAAAAATGTATAAAAAAATTTCTTAACTATATACGGTTGCATAACTATAAAACATAATAAATTTATAAAAAAAAAGAAGATAGTTTGCAACAATATATACACACACATACATAGCAAATGGTCCCATCTGTATTCGTTTTTCTCATGATGGCTCCTTCAAGAACAACTCCAATGGTAAAAAAAAGGAAAGAACGACCACATACATAGGCACCTAAAAACGCTTAAAAATGAGTTATTGAAATGTTCTCAGCATATCCAATATTCTGATTTTATTCTACGTATTCATGGCATTATGGGCATTAATTCTTGCTAAATAACCATGACATCTTAGTAATTCTATTTGGGTTTGGACTTGGGCCTTAATATTATGAGACTTAACCCATACACAATGAAATATAATACAAGTAAACAATTACATTGGATGAAAATGAGTTTATAAGTTTTGGTATTCAAGTCTTATGTACGCTTTTAAAATTATGATATCACATACCCGGCACCTTACCCGTTGGGTACCCATGTATCGATTATCTACTGGATTCATAAGTTTATGTGTGGGCACGGTCATTTATGATCTTAGATGATTAACAAGTAAATTTGCCCGACCCCAAACTTAGTTGAAGATCTGACTTAGAATTCTAAAACATTCAAATTTTTATTTGTTACATTATACAATATATTGAATAATACGGTTTACACATGTATCATATTGGTATTGGTAACCCCATGGTCCCGCACCCGAATATCTGTGACAAATATTTCTGGTTTTTCTATCATCTGTGCATCCGTGCTTGCTAGCCAACTGAAGGTTTTAGACCAGAATTTTATATAATAGTAAGTCATCATGCTAGAGAAAACTACTCTTAAACATATAACATAAAACATTATACAACTATTTTACCATTTAATCATAAGAAATTTTATCTTTTCTAGACAAATCCACAGACATTTACAACATATCATGTAATAACATAGTTAAACAAACTATTTATGTTGCTTAAAGGAAGGAACATGAACATTTTATAATCTATAAATCAAATTATTTTGCTCCAAAATAACACATAAAAACAGTTACAGAATTGATCCCTATGGTTTTACTAGTTTGGTTTATAAACTAGCTAGCACTCGATGGTCGTTTAGAAAATTCTTGCAATTGTGAACCATAGTTCTGTTTAAAAAATGTCATACGTGATAAATATTTTTTCTCGGATTTAGTTACTTGATTAGTAATACTGTTTGTTTTGGTACAATAAAACGCGGTTTAATGTTAGGAAACATCCCCATTTGTCTAGTTGTTGCTCAAACGGTCATATTAACCTTCACTACAGAAATAGGTATTTGCGACGGACATTTGTGATGGTGTCACTTGAACAGTTGGACCCTGTTAGATTGCAGCCCCTCTTGTATACTGCTCCCAACTTGCACAAGTTTCTACTTGTGTTAATGGCTTGATTCTTCCATCTTTCATTATTCTATTACAATGTAGACCATATACTGAATACTTGATACAAAGTAGGATATTGTATACATCAGGAATCTGTTATATAATCCAAGTTGACATATATTATATTGGCACCACCATAGATCCTAATTGGATTTGAAGCATGCACCAGCATCTTTTAGGTAGTGGAAGTTTTCCACCATATTGGATCAACTGAAAAGTTGCTTCTGATGGCTTTGATATTTAAAATACTGATTCATAATATATTGACCACCTCACTACCAAGTACCATACTAATTCAAATATGTGACCCTTTAAATGGTATGGTAACTAAAGTAATGCCATACTAACACAATGTTCATTTAAGCTTTTTTTTTATTCTATTGGTGACAAGTTAGGTGACAAATTATAAGAAAACTAAGATAATAAATATTTCTATTAATAGAAAATTCCATTGGTTAGATGGATCTAGTTATGCAATTTCTAGCCTTATTAGGTTGAGGAACATCTTTTTCGAAGAATCTAAAGGAAGGAAATAACAATGGACAAACAATATTTTGCTAGAAAAAGGCTAGATTGACTAGCTTTATTGATAAAAGATATGTGGCTTCAAAGGAGAATTTTATTTATAGCATATTGATAGAATATATGAAATTGATGTTCATAGCGAAGCTTTGCTTTAACTAGTTCCGAAAAAACTTGTAAGTTGCGCTAAGTTATACACCAACGTTGTACAAAATAGTAACGCACCTTGACACTCATGCGTATAACGTCTTTTGAAAATTACTAGAAAAAACAACACACTTTCGTTTCTTTAACAGGTTTAAATTATTCTGGGTCAAACCCGTTCATTTTAAAAAGTCAAGTCAAATAGGTTCGGGTCAAAAGATGTTGTATCATAGTGTTAGTAACGACGCTGGGGGGCGTAAAGCAAGTTTACACTCAGCCCATTCTAAACCATTCTTTAGTTATAAACTTATAACAAATACATGCAACCAAATTTTAATAAAATAATAGACTTTATCATTTCCAGACAAAGAAAATTACATTAAGATAACGGGCAGGTGGGCAATAGACCGAGACTAAAATTTAATAGTTTGAACTTTTAATAAAGTCATTTTAGTGATGGTTGTTATGGTTTGGGTCAAGAGATAGACTATTTAGGTCCATGCTAGGTCTCTAAAGCATTAATTATATTGTTTATTCTAAATGTCATTTTAGGAAATTTAAGTTCCTGTAGTTTAATAATAAGTATATTTGGTCCACCTTTATATATTGATTTATCAACTTCAACCACCTTTGCATGTCGTAAGTGATTGAAATGAACAAAAGCTAGCGAAGAGATCAATTCAAACCAATAGGATGGAGGCCGGAGAGTCAACGATGAATACTTAATTAATCAACTTTTCTTGAACCTGTTATTTTTTTTTTTATTTCCAGAACATATAATAATACTTATAGAGTGAAAAAAAAAACGAAAATGTTGGATCTAGAAGTCAATATGAAAAGTCAAAGAAATAAAAATGTCAAACTTGCAAATCTTGGCCTCTTAATCCATTGATTATTTGGTTTTTTTTTGAAAGGCGAACTTCATTAAGCACAACAAAACAAGGCGGGAATCTCCAAGGCGGAGAAACCCAAACCAAAGTACCTTACGTTACATCAAAAGAAAAACTTCTCCATTCTAACCAACCCACCGAACACTTTTTGTACCTACTAGAAAACCATAAAAAACCAAATGCTTTAATATCAGCAACAATGTCGATAACCGTTCGCCTTTCATTCTTGAATAAACGCTCATTCCGGGCCCTCCAAATCCTCCAACAAGCAATAACCATGACCCCGTAGAGAGCCAATTTCTTCACCTTCGGCCAAGAAGTCGTGTGCTCCATTGATTATTTGGTACACAACACAAATCGGTTCAATGCTATTTGAAGGAGTCAAACCCTGTTACTATTATTGGTAAATGTATATTTTCGTTGGCCGTTGAAGATAAAAAACGACCATTTATTTTTATTGTTACTATTGTTATTTACTATTGTTTTTATTATTAAATTAGAATAATAAAAAAAGTAAGTAAGATCCAAAAGTTCAAGTGAAAAGGTTTGAAAATGAATCAACTAACACCCGGGTACCCCACTCTGGTTCACCACTGTTGGTGACCCGGGTAGTAGGTTCCGGATACTATTTCCGGGTTCTAGCCAAAGGGTATGCAGAGGAGGCAGAGAGAGAAATGCAGAGAAGAGATGGATTGTCGGGTGGTGGCACTGGTGGGAGGGGTTGTCTGGTAGTACTGGTGTGCGGGTAATACAGATGGCGGGTTGAGATTGGTGCGGTGGAGGAGTACCCGACACCATGTCGGGTGGCGCTCCTCCGTGCCGATTAAATATTAATCTCCATTCTGAACGGAAAAAATCATGGTTTGAGTAATGTATTATACTATATTTGTAGTATTCAAATGTCCTCACTTGGTTTCTTTATTCAGTCGATAACCGGATGAGTTTAAAACCACATTAAATGTAGTGCTAGAAATATGTGTTCCCTTTCTCCATCTTCACTTCATGTGATATTTTAATGTTCGGGACTCTCGTGTTAGATATCCGCTTAGCTATGTCGTCCAAAATTTCTCTTCATATTATCACTAATAACACAAATAAAGTGTCATGTTTGTAGTACAACAAACATCGTTAAGACGTGCTCTTTTTTACTTATATTAAGATCTAGTTATACTAATCCTTAGCATGTTGTTCAGGGGCGAAGCTTAGTTGAGGTAACGAGGTGCCCTGAAAAGAGTTCAAACCTATCAAATTGTTTGGGGTTGAGTTACAAAGCGGTGTGGGACGAAAAAGACAGCTTTAACCATCTTTTTTACTTGTTTCAAACCGGTTCATTTTATAAACCGGTTTTAAAGAACGAGACTACAACTAGTGTTAAACCGACGGGCTTGGTGGGGCCCAGGTGTAGCCAAACCGGTTCGGGTTATAAATCGGATTTGGAGGGAAAATGTTCTAACCTATCAAATCGATTGGGGTCACAAACCGGTTTGAGACGAAAAAAAGGTTTTAACCAGTTTTTTACGTGTTTTCAAACCGGTTCTAGCTTATAAACCGGTTTCAAATAACAAGACTACAAACTAGTGTCAAACCGCCGGGTGTGGTCGGGCCCACACCGGTTTTTGGTGGATCGATTTCGGGTTAGGAACTAGTTTGGCGGGCCCAGATGTAGACATCTAGTTTAATAGAGCAATCGAGCTAACCCTGTCAAAAAAAAAAACAAATAGACCCCAAACTTTTAACGGGATATCAAAACTAGTTGTAGTACTAATAATTTTTAAATTGCTTCACAATTATTTACTTCATTCACTGATTTCCTAAAGAAGGCCCAAATTCTTTGAAACGAATATGTAAAACAACCATAAGTTTGTAGTAAGATGTTGGCAAATAACTTAAATTGGATAGCTCTTTAAATGGCTTAACATGTTACATCGAGATAGTTTGGGAGTGGATGATTGAATTTCACATGTAACATCTTCTTGTTAATTAGGGGTGAAAATGAGTTGAAGCCCACTTCTCAAAATGAGCTAAACTGTTCGTTAGCTACTTGAAATTTGCTTACTTAAAGCTTGAAATGAATCGAGCTCAAACCTAAAGTAGGGCTCATTTAATAAGCGAGCTCGAATATGAGATTCACATATTAAACTTGACTCGAATCGTGAGCTAAGTGAGCTTATTGTATATACACATATAATAACTTTTATTTTTATATATAAAATTATGATTATATAGACTGTTACAATTATAAACATATATAAAATAATTGTGCATAAGCAGTAAATATTAGTAAATATAAAAATGAAATGAAATGAGTCTAAGCCAAGTTTGAGCTTTAAATATACAGGTCAAAATGAGCCGAGTTTGGGGTAAGGCTATCATAAATTAAATGAGTCTGCTTCGAGCTTAGGTGACTCGGGATTAGTTCATTTACACCCATACCTTTGTTGAATCACCTGATGTAGGCGTGAACATTTATCTTGTTACAACGAGTTAGTGTGGAAGGGGATCGTCGAGTACTTGAGTTTCCCATGGAACACAGTTCTCTACCCATATAGACTCTGGATTACCTCTTTCTGTTACCTCTTTACTCTGAAGAGACTTGCCTTCCATACCAAGATGGAACTTAGAGGTTTTGTAATGAAGATTTAGATAAATCAAAATTACTATAATACATATATGCAAAACTATTACATATACGTGACCTCTATTAAATTTTTAGATTATTTTTTGTATATAAGAGTGATACATAGGTTTAAGTAGTAGTTGACTCCAATAGCAGTTGGTTAGACTTAGAATCCAATGTTGATTAGTTCTGATTGTAAGTAATGGGAAACATGTAAATAAACGTGTACCTGATAGATTGGTAAGACCTGAAACAGATGTTGTAAGCGTATTGGAAGACGACATCTTTGTCAGTGTGATTGGGTTCCCTTTAGGGTGTGATTATAATGGCTAATGAGTTATTGAATAACTCGTAAGAATGAGAGAGGGGGGGGGGGGCGAAACAATGGTGTTTAGTTGTTAGGTTTCTGTAACTCTAAACCCTCTAATAATCTCTCTATTTATACACACACATGAGACACCCTAATTATGTTTAGTAAAGGTAATTCCATCCATCAAGGAAATACCTATTATAAACCTTTTCATATACATCTTGTATTGTTCCTTTTAATACTCTAAATATGCGACACCCTCAAATTCCAATTGCGGGGTTTTACTGTGAGGCACGTGACACACCAGGATCCAAGTCAACGGTCATAACAAACCACAACTATATGAGAAAGATAACGTTCAAAACAACCATGCAGTTTTAAAGTAAGATTAGACAACTACAGCGGAAACGGTTTAAAAGTTATAGTCCATGCAACCGAACGTAAACAAAATAGTTCAATAGTTTAAAACAGTGTTTGATATGATTCATGAACAGGATGAGACACAGTGCGACTCCAGTGGGCCTAGTCCATGCTGTTAACTTAGCGAATTAAGAAAAAAATGCTATGTTAGACAATATACCATACTGGTGAGTTCACAGGTTTTATGTTTGCAATAAAGTAGTTGTTTGAAAACCAGATCCACATAATAATCTACATCTATATATGATGCTAGCTAAACATCGGTATAAGTTATTTAAGCGTTATGAACCATTGCTGAACGTTAGTAATAAGCTTGCCTTGTTTCCCCGTCACCGGTCATCATCTGATGGCGTAAGTTAGATAGGACAAATATGCACCAGCTCAACCTCCAGTCGACACGAGTGGGGCTTGCCGGATGATGTGTCTTAAAATTAGCAGGTTTCACACACGTATTTTCACCTATTTATCACCCAAAATCATGCTGTTATGTTGGTGTTATCACGGTTTGTCTTCCTTTATTGATAATTGCAGGTCTTGAAGGTGAAAAGTGAAAAGAAATGAAAACCGGCACAAAAGACAAGGAATTGAAGACTTTTGGAGATGATTCAGATGCGGTACGACCGTGCACCTGTCCCGGGTCAACAAGTCAACATTTCCAAGTCAACAAAAGGCAAAATTCAACCTTGCAGAGCTGCACAGCCGTGCCAAACACCTTGGCACGGCCGTGCCATTTAAAGCGTGTCCCCCAGGCTTCAAACTGACCAAACTGAAAAGACGGTTACACGAACCAACCAGCACGGGCGTGCCAAGTACCTTGGCACGACCGTGCGACCACTGAAGACGAACAACTTCTGCAAAAAGGACTCTGTAACAGTACCTGCTGTTGAGCATGGGCATGCAAGGGCTGATTTGCCTATAAATAGAGGCCTCCACTCCACATTTTAGGCATCCCATTCCACCTGAATCTCTCTCACATTTCTGCCATTTTTAGGTCTTGTAAGTGACCTTTGGAGCTTGGAATCACTCCATAAACACTACTACAGTGAGAGCTTGAGAGAGATCATTACAAATCATCCCAAAAACCCTTTTTGATCCTTTCAACAACCACTACTATGTGTTCTTTAAACAACCAACTTAGAGTGCATGTTGTAATGCCAATCATTGGCTAGGATTCTTGAGTGTTGTTAGGGTGAAGACTTCTTTTGTGACACCAGTATACCCCCCAGTCTGGTGAAGCATAAGTTATTGAGGAAACTCAATAAATCACTCGTTTATGCATACAACACCCGAATTATACAAAACAATTGGCATTGGACAGTCAAGCTAATCAAATGCTCATCAGAGAGCAACGGGGTAGTCGTCTACCACATAATACAAAACAACACAACACTTGACGATACTCGAGTAGGAAACTATACAATCCACTCAAAACTTGAACAATCACAATACATAGTATGAGGTTACCACACTCTAACACATGGTAATCCATCACTAACACATGTATATGAAACATAAACATTATCATATGTTAACATATAATAACATGTGTTCATGACTAATGGGTATTAATACATGTTAATATCGTCATTGAATCTTTAAACACACCATGTACCCATACTAACTTGTACAATACTCACTCATTTGCAACTATATATATATATATACACATACACGACAATATATGTACACACACATGTGTATGCAATCCTTAGTTATGTTAGTCATACAAATGGAACAACCCTTTGCACCTTATCATCACATCTATGGCATGTCCCTCTCACTAGATAATCCATTTCCTTGACACCACTCCCACAATCTCACGGCCAAAGGCCAAGATTTTGTCAATGATGATGTTAATCGACCAAACAAGGACAAACCATTCACCCTTTGACAATGCCTTAACATGATTATACCCCATGACAAATTGCAAATCTTTCTTTCTTTCCCTTGGTGATAATCGGCTGAATGCAAGCTTCCTCACAAGTCACTATCACATGACAACCAAGCTTGTTATACTAACAAAGGTCTAAACCATTTCCACAATCCTTGTTAACCTTTGGTCTCTTGCAAAAAATACCTTGATCTTTCCTACAACTAGCGGCCGAAATAGGACAAACAAGGTTACCTCATGGATGACACAATCTCTTATACTAGAATGGATATAAGACAAAAACACTTAACCCCATGATCATGAATGACAAAACCTCCACTTTTGGGTGAGGAATAATCGACCAACATAGAGAAAGGGACAAGAATGAGAGTTCTAATACATCACTATCACCAAGATTTGATCATTCTTTCTTGCACTAAGCTATCGGCCGAAACATCCATGAAGGGCAAGCTCATGTCTTGTTGTCAACATTCACAAGTTTAGGCAAGGAGACAAACTATCATCTAACTCCCATGTAAGTCAACTAACCCCATATATCCAAGCCTATACATCATCGGCCATCATCCAAGAAGAAAAAAAATGATCTCATGTCCCTATCTTTCATGATATTGTGATTAAAGACTAAACCATGCATCAACCTAGGAGTTTATACTTTCCTTTCTTACCTTTGTCTTCACTTAATCGATCCCCTATAAAAGGAGGCCATACCTCACTAACAATTGCCACAACACAAACCATTTTACTCCTCTCAAAACTCTCGAATACCCCCTAGCTATAACCGAAGCCGACCCATCACCACACTAACTCTTCGAAGCTTTCAAGGTTCAAGGAGGAGATCAAGAGGCTATCTAACACTCACCAACCTTTGGTAAGTTTCCTATGACTCTAAACTTTGATCTCGTCGACTCCATTTAGTTTACCCGGCCCTATTCGACCCTTGACTCCACTCAATCGAACATTTACATAAGTTTGCACACATTGTTTCATTTATAATTGTTTCAACTATCTAGTGATCACATTTCTAAAAGAAACCTCACTTGTTTGATAACAATCGGCCCTTATGATACCACCATTGCTCAAATAATGTTTTTGGAATCAAACCACAACTTAATCAAACAACTAAGAATCGGTTATCATAATCAAAATTGCTTGGTTTATGTTCGAAGCTCAAGGTCTATAATCAAGGAGTTTATAGTAGGCTTTTAACACCAACACACTAACACCCATTGTGAAGGTTCGAAGGTACCTTGATAAACAAAGATCAACTGACTTTAGTTCCTTAAATGATCAATTTCGAAACCTATGATATGTGTTAGTTTCGGCTACCCTATTATAACACATGTTAATAAAACTAAAAACACATGTTAACACTAGCTTGGATATAATAAAGGTCTAAGTGTATGATAAAGTACTAATTTTGTTATAAACCGACCACACGTGTTATATTGGGAACAACTTATATCCCATGACCACATGTGGGGCCCGTTCTGTCCATAACAAATAGCACCTTACAACAAAACGCCCGGGATTTCCAGAGCCGTACCCTTTTACAAGTACAATAAATTAGAAAACGTCACGTGTACAAAAACATGGCCTACCTACACTAAAACCAAGGCTCACGAATGTCGGCTGAACAACTTGTATGATAAACAACAAGAACGTACAATTTACTGTGCTTTTGATAATCATAGGGCAATCAGTGTCTGGACGGTAGTCGCTTCACATTCCAGCTTCACTAGACCCCACATACCATTATCAGGTGAGTTTCACGGCCCCATTTTACTATTTTTACATTTTTGGGGGACAAACATGCTACAAATCTAGTACAAATGTCATTTTGTGTGTGTATTCTATCGTGACTACCATGTGGAACATGAGACATTTGGTTCATGAGCTCAAAAGTCCTCGTACTTACATTTTACTGTAACCATTAGCTATCAAAAGCCATGGAACACTTTAATAGATCTATTGGGTTGATATCTCCACTCTTGGTTAGTCGCTCTGACCGGTTACATACAAAAGAGTGTTAGTATTCTACTATAAACACATTGTCTTTAGTGTACAATGCACGAGGCACAACAGTCAAGAGGTTTGGTTACGGGAATCATGGTTTGCACAATAATCATTCGATTAACTAGTCTATGATTGGTCATACACGAATTACACGAGCACTTTACTTCGTACATTTAAACATGTGAACTCACCGACATTATTGTTGACAAATCTTTTATGCATGTTTTTCAGGTAATTGACAATGACATGCGGGGACTTGGGAGAGGGGTTCGAGCATGCACCAAGTGGTGCCATTTTGGATCGGGTCTTGTCAGTTCCACGTTATTTCAGTATTTGAGTCATGAATTCTAGACAATTTACTATTTTCCTAAACAATGTTATGCCTATTAAATAGTTTATGACATCATCCATCCTTAGATGGTATCTATTTAAATAAATTTTTGTGTTGCTTGAAAACCTTTCGAGGTCGCATCCCCGTGTTTCCGCCTTGGCGGGGTGTGACATTTTTGGTATGGATTATATAGTTTTTATTCTTGAGTGGTGTTTTGTGTTCTTGTCTAATTCTTTCTACTTTAAAACTTTGTTTGATGAATTAATTAAAACTAACACTTCGTATTTGGTCTTGTGGGTGTTTTGATAGAAAGTGGAGGGACTTATGAGTGTACCCATGTCGTGTAACAACCCATGCACTTGTAAGCTAACCTTAACTCTATGTGTAGAGATTGGCCCATTTGTGTTTGGAAACAATCACACTTTGTGGCTTGATCCTCGGCTATCAAAATCTCACTTAGGGTCGGTACGGTCTTTATACTTGGTACTAGTGATAAGCCAAGACTTGGTTATGCGACTTAGCTTCATTGTCTATGTGTTAGCTTTGGCACAAACCATGAATTGGTGAACCTGTGTTGGAAGCAGACGATCTTTGTCTTCTTCCATTACTATATTGCCGCACAGTTAGTAATAGGCCAATCGCTTTTGAAATACTGATTAATTCAAGTAGGGGATGCACGTGTTCTGGTTAGTCACGACTCCTCTATGATATCAAGTGGTAGCTTATTCGGCCATGCTTCGGCCGCCGACAAGTTATTCATAAAAGTTTAAAGTAGTTTGATGTCTTTATTGCAATACTGGGAGGTGGATTCTTCGGGGTTGGGTATACACAGTCTTGAGTAGTCCGTCCCTCATTGTTGAGAAGTGAGCTTACCGGTTTGGGAGACCCTCAAATTAATAACAAGAACATAAACTAGTTATGCAATAACAGTCACCTCTAGAGAATGCAACATTGCGTAACTCAAAGTTAAGCAAAAGTGTACAACTTGAATGCACCACTCAATTAAGTAATTCCTTTTAATCCATCCCAAAGTTAGTTGGATCCCCAAGCAGCACTTCTTTTTGGATATTGATTTCTACGTCGGTCCTTAGGCTAAGTAGGGGAAGTCGTGTCTTAAGGTTCGATACTTGGTACTTGCTTAAGTCTATACTACACTCGATAGGTACACTTGCCTATTGTGTGGGTTTAGAACGATTAGCAATTATCGTTTTATTTTTATAAATTTAAAACTTGACCAAGTGTTTTAACTTAATGCTTAATTACCTTTTTCATTGAGTATTGACATTTCCACCGGGAAATTGCCAATTTAAGAAAAAGAAGTTTAAGTGACTTAATCCACACAGAATCACCAGAACGAATGGATCTATCCACACTTTTCCCGCTATGTATCCACATGTTCATGGTTCAAAAGTGAGAAAGGACTTTAGATGAAGTCGCTAAATACACATGCGATATAATGTAACATATGTGATCTAAAACGTCAGTGTTTGTACAACATGTTTCTCCCCCAACAGGATAACAGAAAAGGGGCCGTGAAACTCACCTTAGGTTGCGTCTTCTACGATTATTAGACCAAAAGTATGTGCGATAGTCTTCACTACGGAAAATCTATCATAATATGTCTATGAGTGTTTGACCGATGATATGTTGGTCTAGTAATCACTGGTTGTCCAAACCGTGACTTTGCATGTTTGCGTAACGTTTGATGTGACACAACCACACAAGACTCGACATCACGTTGGTGACCCGTTATTCCCGTTTAACAAACATATACAGTTCTCATACAAGTAATGCACTTAAAACACTTAGTTCATACAAAAGATTCACAAAAATTCACGTTTTGGCAAATGAGACTACCCCAGTCTCATTCGCCCTAAATTTCATGCGAATGAGTGTTCTTGAGGCTCATTCGCTAGAACGATTCTAGTGAATGAGTCCTCATTTGCCCTCACAGAGCTGTAACCATTTTGACGAACAAAACCCCTTGAATTTGATCTAAAACTTACCAATATGAAATTCCATTTAATGTATATCATAATCCCAACTAAATGTCATTAATTCACAACAGAAAGGCACCTTGTTAATCCAGTTTTCATGCTCAAAATCATATGTTTTCCTAAAAATGGCAAATTATGAAAATGTCACATCAATGTGCATGAGAAACTTTCCAGAAATGGCAAATAGTGCAATTAGTCACATAATCATCATCATCAAACCTTTAAACTCAGGGGAAATCAATTTTAACCCAATACTTAACATGTTGTAATAATCATATTCATGTTAAAAGCCCTAGATCTATAACATTATCCACACATCACCTAATCATGTTTCTAAACAATCTCAATCATTTAAACATCATCCTATTATCATTCTATCAACACAAAACATAAAAGCCCCAATTATATGGTCATCATCTAAACTTGTGTTCTTATAAGAAAACTCATTGTTTAGGTCTAGATCTAGTTTAGAAAGGTTTTTATTTAGGAAAACACTTTGAAATCGGATCTGTACATTTAGGGTTTATCAAAACGACATAAAAATATAATGAAAGGGGTTTAGATGATTAACAAACCTTGAATCTTCACTTGATATTGTTTATAATTAAACGTGATTTGGCTCAAGGATCTAAGAAATATGAATGCAAAAATTCGTTTCTACAGGTTGAGGTTCGTAAGAGAGCACTTGGGAGCGAGTTAGGGTTTTGAAAAGGAGGAAAATGGGTGAAAGATGGTATGTATAGGTTGTTGTCATTCGCTAGGGTGTTAGGGTGAATGAGACTCATGGGGCGAATGAGAGATCTGGTGACTCATTCTTGCTAATTTTCACAACAATGAGAGACCTGGTGACTTATTCTTGCCAATTTTCACAATAATGAGAGATCTGGTGACTCATTCTAGCCAATTTTCACAAGAATGAGAGATTTTCTAAGTTTTTCATGTTTAACTTTCAAACCCGTTATTAGTGTCGGTTACGAACCCTGTAACACGTCTTATTATACAAATCACTTATTATCATGTTAATTCACGTAAACACGTATTTGCAAGTTATAAATAATCATAAGGCATTCGATTTACAACTAGTAAATTTTATTTCGTTATTTCACCAACGTACGGGATACGAGACTTGTGAGTGCTTCCCGATGATTCCCCGAATCACTAATACAATGATCGTAGCGTGTGTAGACCTACTTAACCAACTTAGTTAAGTTCGTTTTATAAATGTTTTGCTAATATAGACTTAAGTATTTGTTAGAAATATCAACCTGAGTTTGCCGGGTGTCACAAAATAGCATTTACAGTTTAATTAAATAAATATATTATTTTATTTATATTTAATTGAACTTGGCTTGTTACATGTAGGTAGTGTTTGATATGATGGAATGGAAGGGGAAATGGAATGGACCATTACGAGGTAATGAAAAATAGTGTGTTTGGTTGGTTAAAGGAATGGAATCACCCATTCCACAAGGCATTAATTCCCTCAAAACCATTCCATCCACCCCCGATGTTTTTTTTTTCATTCTATCCCTCATTCACCCTTCACTAACAACACCATAACCCACCAACCACCACCACCACCCACCACCGCCGTCAGCACCCACCACCGTCGTTTACTACCTACCACCGTCGCCCACCACCACTGCCGCCACCACCCACCACTGTCGTCACCACCCACCACCGCCGTTGCCGCCACCCACTACCTTCACCCACCCACCACCGTCGCCCACCACTCACCATCGTCGCCCACCCTCGCCATCACCACCCATCACTGTCGTCACCGCCATCAACCACCACCCACCACCTTCACCCACCAACCACATCCGCCACCCTCCATCACCGCCATCCATCTCCACCCATCGCCATCTTCGCCACCACCCACCACCGCCGTCGCCACCCACCACCACATACCATCATTGCCACCAACCACCACCCACCATCGTCGCCTACCCACCATCATGACCATCCACCTCCACCTTCCATCGTCACCACCACTGTTGCTGCCACCCACCATCACCGCCACTGATCACCACTCACCACCGATTTTATTCCTTCATCTTTTCCTACCTATCCAACAACATAAAGTAATGTTTTGTTTCATTCCAACATGGCAACCAAACAAGACATGGAATGGTAATGATCCATTCCATGTTGGAAATTTAGTGAAAATGCTATTTTCACAAAATATAGGAAAATGAGTTTTCCTAAACTTTGGACTAAAATATATATTTGAAACAGATGTTTATGTATATATTTCTTTGTGGGTTTATGTTCTATGTTGTGAGAGCTTCGCAACAAACCAAACCATGTCCAAAACGGAGCTAAGATGAATGAGATATCGATGCTCAAAGATTGGTGAATAATGCACTTGATGCTGAAATAAAACAAAGTGGAACTTGTCCCACATAGGAGGAGTGATGATACCATGAGTGGTATATAAGGGGGAACACTCCTTCCTAATTGTTTCATGGGAGCTCACACTGTGGAACTCGCGAAGGGTGCGGAGCACCCCAACTCGCACTTGCACACGCACTCGCACACGAGCGTGGCGTGGGCGATGGGCGCAATGTGGCGCTTTGATGGCGCACTTTGCACTTCGCACACTCGCATCACCGCGAGCCGCTTGAGAGCCGCCTTAGTATTTTTGAACACAGGCTCATGGTCCTTTGCATAGGACCAGTGGCATGTGATGCGCGCGAGTACGAGCTGAGCACCAGGTAGCGCCCTGGTCTGCGCGGATGTTTCCGCGCAGGCGCTCGAGTGACGTAGAACGTAAAAGACGTTCTCCGCAGTAGCGCAAGTGGACGCGCGCGCGCGGAGTCTCCAGCTCCTCAGCAGCATCAGATCAGAAGTGTAACTGTCCAGTCAAACAGTTTCGTCTGAAACTTTAAGAACGTAATAAATGCCATTGAAGACGTTCAATAACATTTATTTTCGTTTTTAATGCATTCCGAAACTGATGAAGCATTGGACTCCTATAAATACCAAGGAGACCCTTGGTTGGAGACACACCTCAGACATATACTGTTCTGAAAAATTCACCTTTCTTCTTCTCCAGCAATCTTCCTCCGTTTCTTCTTGTTTCAGGTACATATTTTCGGGTCAGAGCCAACTCCGGCAGCACTCTTGTTGTTCCAGCTGTTGTACCCTGGGAAACAAAACGAGTTCTCGATAATAGACTCGGAATTTGTTTTAAGGGCCCCGTGTTCAACACGATCCTTAGCTTTTTCTTTTTTCTGCTTCTACTCATTTCTTGTATTTTGTTTCTTTACGTTGTAATCGTATTTAATTTCTGCATTCGTTTATTTATTTAGTTGTAATCGTAATATTTATATTGTTTATTTCATTTTATATACGAGCGGTTCCTACATTCCATTACCTTGTCCATTCCATTACCTCGTCCATTCCATTCCCTCATTCATTCTATTACGCCATACCAAAAAGATTACGGAGTAACCTACATTTACAGATATTTCAAGCAGCATAAAAATTATTATTGAGGGGCACAGAAACACAGATATAACCAAACTATTGCAGCGTGGTACAAAAACTATAATAAATGGGCCAATCAAAATAGAATAGCAAGATACTAATTACTAGATTTTTACGGGTGCACTTTTGTTTCTATATGTAGTATTTAGAAACTGATTTCATCGACACATTGTTCAGTGATCTCTAACAATTAACATACAAATAAATCTGAAATTTTTATATGCTTGTTGGTATATATCCAACAACGAAAGTTGAAATATCTGATAATTATGTATGAGCTAGGTTGCTATTAGAAAAACAAAAAAAGAATACGTGTTACATAAAATTAATGTGATGGGCTAATGTTCATGGCCAGATATCCTAAAAGGCTAAAGGGAGTGATGGTCAGCGCGGGTCGACAACAACCGAAGTGGAGATGGTGGTTGTTAAAGGTGGTGTTACGGTGGTTGGGGGGCTTTGAAGTTGCAGGTTTAGATGGGGATAAAGATGAAGGTGTTCAACTTTAACTTTCATTTAGTTTACTTATCCACCTAGACTATATAAATTATAACTTATACCATTGTGATTTGTTTTTAATTAAGTTCAACCTAAAGTTGTAAAATAAAATTTTAATTTATGTAGTTTTTTTTTGAACGGCGAGTTTCTACAACAGACGATAGGCTCACATCACCTATCAGTGACCCTACCAGTTGGCTCAGACTATGTTGTCTTAACCAGGCTCACGCTGATTATCCAACTGGCTTATGCGATCCCCGGAAAATCCCCCCCCCCCCCCGCCACTGCGACAGCGTTTGCATCCTCCACAAGAGGCTTGCCTCTCTGGAGTAAATGCGAGGTAATAGAAAACCGGGGTTGCTTCAGGATTCGAACTCGGGACCTGCAAGGGTCCTCCGCTCTAACCATCACTAGCGGTGCCATTGAGCTATAAGCTCGTTGACAATTCATGTAGTTGTTTATTAAGTTATGCACGTTTTTTTCTTTTAATAAGCGTCTTTAATAATTTTATTTGTTAGATTAACAAAAATAAAATAAATGAATTATTTAAAAAGAGGGGGGGGGGTGTTTTGAATAGGTAGAGTGGAAGTGGAGAATGTGAGAAACCTAACAAAAACAACTAGGTAGGACCTATATAAGGTCGATCATAACTCGGGTCTATGTCTCTTCAACCTATATGTCTTTTCTTGATCGGCAAACTTCAATTTTATTCCACCCAAAATTATTTACACGGTCGTGACTAACAGCCTACTAGCACTGAACTTTCTGTTTTTTCTCACAAAAGTCATTCAATAATTTTTTGGACATAAAAAACACTACACTTTCATTTTTTTTCCTAACAAAAGTCACTCAACAATTCTTTGTACCTAAAAAACACTATACTTTCTGTTTTTTTTTCTTCCATAAAAGTCACCAAAACATTCTTTTACATAAAACCCTTCAAAATGTCAATTTCGAACAAAATTTTGATTTTTTTATTTAAATAACCCGGAACCGAAACTCCCATTGTGTTTGTTTACGTGCTTCATAGGTGGCCTATATATTTTTTATACTTAGAAAAATCAAAATGGTGAAGTTGATCAAGAAAGTTAAGTATCTAAAGCGTCGTACATCAATTAGGAAAACAATGCTTATTATTATATAATTTATTTTCTTGGTATTTAAGAATTGTACAATTCTTATTTAAATTAGCAAAACTAATATTACTTTGATTGCAACAAGAGATGTTTTTGGTCATATAATTAGTTACCAAAATAAATATATAATTACGTACAAACATCTTAAAAATTAAAAAAAACAACAACCACATCACAAAAATAAAAAAAATTGTTGGGTGACTTTTACAAGAGAAAACAGAAAGTATAGTGTAGTTTAGGTACAAAGAAATGTTGAGTGAATTTTGTAAGTAAAAACTGAAAGTGTAGTGTTTTTTATGTGCAAAAAATTGTTAAGTAACTGTAGTAATAAAACATCAGAAAGTTTAGTGTTTTTTTTATGATATTTCCCCTTCATTAAAGTATGCACGTTTTTTCTTTTAATAAACATTTTTAATAAGTTTAATTTTATTTGTTGGATTTTCAAAAATAAATGAATTGTTTAAAAAGTAGGGGTGGGGGTTGAATAGGAAGAGTGGAAGTGGACGATGACGTGGGGGCTGTAAGAAACCTAACAAAACAGCTAGGTAGGGCCTATATAAGGTCGATCATAACTCGCGTCTATATGTCTTCCACCTGTTATGTCTTTTTTTATTGGCAAACTTCAATTTCATTCCACCCAAAATTATTTGCATGGTCGTGACTAACAAGCTACTAGCACTGACCAAACAAGTTTATCACCACAAAAGACATCACCAAACTGGAAAAACAAACAATTAAGTTATTGGATTTTCAAATCTCACCCACTTTTCCCATGTCCAACCTACTCCTTTGAGCCGGTGCTTTACCCAAATAAAAGTCATCATTTGTATTTCACCAAATAAAACGTCTTGTTGAACTCTTTTCCCAACGAAGATAAGCACGTTTCGTGCCTTCCAGATTTACCAAATCTGTGAATTTCCACAACCAACTCACCACCATCACCTCCACCTCAACCTACCACCATGGCACCAGCCTTACTATCACTTCCACCACCACAATAATCGTTAAAGAGGTTAGGATTAGGCCAACTAGGGTTTTTTTGGTCAATAGCATGTGAATGGACCATTTTGTCCTTGATTAGAATGAGATTAACTGAGTTTACTAACCGGGTTAGTATAAAATGACAAAATATGTAAGAAAAACAAAGAATTTAGACATAAAATGAAAAAATTATTTTAAACGGCAAGTTTTATAATGTTGGTCATACATAAATGGCACAAAGTATAACTTTATCATTAGTTTTTGAGAAAATGCCAGGTTGTTTTGCATGGATTTAGAATTTAAACTAGTTAAATTATCAAGAAATAATAAACATGTTAGAAGAGGAAAAAACTCACCTGGATAATCGGGTAGGTTTGAGCCCTTCAAGAGAAGGTAAAGATGAGAGTGCACCTCGTCTTCTCAGTTCCAGATCTGTGATCATAAGAGAAGGTGATGATGCTTGTTATGGCTAGAGGAGAATTTTCTCCTTCAAACTTGGGTCTCTCTCTACCGTCCCATACTCTCTCTTTCTCTTATAATCACAGATCTAGAACCGAGAAGACGAGGTGCATTCTCATCTTCACCTTCTCTTGGAGGGCTGATCAGACCTACCCAATTGTCCGGGACACGTAAACTTGAAACAAAGCAAGACCTAGTCGTCTAATTATATTTCTATTTTTGAGAAACTGTCGGTTGCTTAATTCAATCATAAATTGAAGTTAATTTAAAATAGTTCAAAGAAATAAAAAAATGTGGGATTTTCGACTCTTCTAGAGGTGGCTGATCGAGCACTTGGTAAACAACCTGGTCCGACCGGACCTAGATTCATTTGAGGGAGTCAGCTCCAGTTAGAGTTGACCAAGTTCTTATGTCACTACATTTGGGACCGAGTCTTTTATCTTTCACGATTCAATATTTGTGGTCTTACTTGTTCAACCCATAAATGCATTTGTAGCTTTTTTAAGGAACAAAAGATTAATATATATGTATAGATATCACATCTAATAATAGCATGAGCATAAAATACTGTTTCTATTGTTGTCATATTCTCAAAAATTGGTTATAATTGTTCATAGCATGCATTTTTTAGTACGTCACACTTGAATACATTAATATTGTTCTTTTTTGTGCTTTTGTGTTCTTTCTTATATACGTATAAAACTTAAGATCTCTTTTATTAGTCAAAAGCGAAATTACAATTTTTTTTTTGCTGAAAAATGCATAGATTGTTCTTTAATTAGTTGGAAATTAGTTGTTTCATTATAATTGCATAACCTTCATATTTGCAATGTCTTATGTATCTTAATATCTTAACCAAGACTATGAGACAGGTTGGGTCATCTTTAACAACAAGCACCTGCAGACGAGCTAGAAACGATAATGAACACCATCATCACCTCCCAACGGTGTTAGCGCCAAGAAACACCACTTAAATCGGGCATAATCGATTGTTAACTATTTGACCTTTCATTAAGGCCCATTTATTGCACCACAACATATTCACAAAGGTCGTTATTGATTTGAGTCAGTGATGAAACAATCTAAGACTATCTTTAATGCTACGTGAGCCCTTAGGCGTCCTTAGCCGTCACGTCATCTGACAAATAATATCCTTACAAATCCTTAAAAACCTCAATTTTATCTCCAACCCTACAAATATCCTTACCCTTCTTAATTTCCACCTCATCACATATTCATTACACACAATATTTAAATAAAACATTTCTTTTTTTACATTGGGCCTACCTCATTGCAAGAACCTAGGCAAACTCATGCCCTTAGGTAAGGACTTCCATGCTAAGGGCTTCAAAGGGCACCAATGCTCCAATGGTAAGGGCTTGTAAGGGCATGTAGGTTACCGATGGATTAGAGATAGTCTAAGTACGTTATTCGATTCTCACAGTTCTGTAAAAGACATAATATATGTTTATACTGACAAATTTATTAACAGTAGAACAAAATCATTAGATAAAGAAAAACTTATATTAAAGTCTAAAACATAACCATTTTTCCGGTGATAATTACATGTGATCAAAGACTTGCCAAAAACTAAATTTCCAAAGTAAGACTATTTTTGTATAATCTGTATACAAAGTTTTTTAATTGGGACATAATAAAAACCTGTATGCGTATAGTAATTATTTTATTCAATAAATTAACGTAAAGAAATTAGTACGAAAAAAAAAGAATAATAGTTATGCTAGAGTATGCATTTGTACAAGAGACTTTAATTATTGCGTACATACTATGATACTAACTTATATAAATATAAATATATCTGCCTTTTCTAAAGAGGGGAAAGCGATAGTCTATATTTTATATTAATCCATCAGTGTGGGTCATTATGTCATGTGAAGTGTGAACTTAGCATGTGTTCAAGCTCATGACAAAAATTATTTTGGGTCAGTATACTTGTCTCATACTGCTTCTAATCACTACAATTTTGTGTATGGTTTGAGTTGGAACGTATAATACGGGTTCGAGTTCGGTCAACTTTCATGTCCATTAGTTATTCTGAAATATATCGGTGTAAGAAAGCGAAACTAATATATATACACATTAAACACCAAACCATATCAGATGAAACTAATTGTTCATATGGAGCTTCATAAGCATTCTTGCATATTACAATTAAGATAGGAAAAAGAATTTCTATAATTACGTAGTCTCATGGTTAAAATATCATGTGTATATGCATTTTTACAATTGTATGGCATGGAGCGCAACCTAGTCTACTCTGATTTTCTCCAATCCTGCAGTGTCATATCACAACCCTGATTCATTACCCCAAAACACATATTTTGAGCGTCACAATCCTGAACCACCCTGGCTTGGCTGCAAACATTAATTAAATTAAAAAAAATGAACATTTAAAATAAATAAAGGATTTTTAACAAAATAAGAAAAACAAACTAAATATAAAAATAACCCAACCCATCTTCTTCCCCCCAAACACCCGTCCTCTCCCAAACACCCATCTCCTCCCCATCTTCTTCCTCCAAATCACCCAAAAAAAACTATGAGTATACAACCCCACCCTCTGCGATTCAAGTTAGCAATGAGTAAAATCGTGAAAGATGGCGATGGTGAAAGGTGAACTGTGGTGGTTTGGAGTGAATAACGGTGGTGGTGATGGTGATGGTGATGGTTTTGGTTTATAGTGTGTATGAGTATACAGCCTCACCCATACAAAATAAAAAAAAAACAAAAAAAACCATACTCGGAAATCCAAGTTGTTCAACCATGTGCTAGAATCCAAACGTACTACCCGTAACACCAACGACGATGTCCCCAGGCAGATGGATAGTGGGTAGGGGCGGCAATTATTGACACGACCCGAAAACCGACCCGAACCCGACACGAAAAAAATAGATTTGGGTCAACTAACCCGTTTAAAAAACGGGTCGGGTTCGGGTCAACTAACACGACCCGTTTAAAAAAATAGGTCGGGTTCGGGTTGACACATATATAAAATGGGTTGACCCGTTAACCCGTTTAAGTATTTAGAAAAAAAAATATATTATATTTTTGTTTTTCTTGTTCCATTTCTATTTAAGTGGTTAGTTATAATTGTGTTATTTTTGGCACACTATATTATTTATATTTATCACACTTGTATACTCACCATTAAACATTTTATTGATAACCCGCTTACAATCCAACAACCCACTTATAACTCATGAACATGTATTACTCATTTAAAAATATGGGTTAAACGGGTCGTCTTCGGGTTGACCCGGATTTTATGTGGGTCGGGTTAGGGTTGAAATATTTGACACGAATAATAATATGGGTCGGGTTCGGGTTGCACATTTCAACCCGCCAACCCGCAACCCATAAACCCGTCAACCCATCAACCCGACACGATTGACACCCCTAATAATGGGTACCCGGAGCCAAACAACTTAGAGCATTCGCATTAGGGGAACTAAATCACCTCCATCAAATTACACTAAAAATCACTATTTCACCCATAAATCTTCTCTCTCCTTTTTAAATAAATAATACTTTTTCGTACTTTTATCATTATATTTTCGCTCTCATCCACTCACAATTAGGGCTGCAAACGAACCGAACGAACACGAACAAGTCTTTGTTCATGTTCGTTTGTTGAGAAAATTATATATTCACAAACAGTTCATGAACACTTACCGAACGAGATTTTCTGTTCGTGTTCGTTTGTTAAGAAAACACTCATGTTCGTGTTCGTTTGTTAATTTTGTTTATGAACATACACGAACACAAACGGACATTAATGAACACAAACAAGTGTTCATGAACAAAAAGAAATATTCATGAACCGAAACAAACACAAACGAACATATATTAGCTTTTGAATAACATCGAATTCACATACATTAAGACACTAGCTAGATCATCCCAAAATATAACCTAATTGTCCAAACATACATAGTAGTGGAGAAGGGCGTTGGGTAAAATAAATAAAAATAAAAGAATATAAAAAAGTGTAAAAATTAAAAATCTTAATAAACTATCGAACATAAACGAATGAACGCGCGCGACCCCTGTTCATGTTCGTTCATTTATTAAACGAACGAACACAAATGAACTTTTCGCCGAATGGTTCATGAACTGTTCGCTAAAAGTTCAGTTCGTTTGCAGTCCTGCTCACAACCACTTACAAAAATATTAAAATATAAATATGGGTGAATAGTATTCCCAAATATAGGTGTGAACAGTGGTTACATCCATCACATGTTACTTAAGATAGACACATATATCTTTTAGTGGACCAAATGTGAATACTGTTATGCGTCACCCTCACTTAATTTTTTTTTTAATAATTTGTTTTTTATATTGATGGGACATATAATTACTTCCTGCCATTGGTTTGCTTTTTGAAGCTAATGCCGGTCCGCATGTACTTTGTCAAGCTAATGTCATATATCATTTTCTTATCATATGTGATAGTGGCATATACTCCTTTAAGAAACATTTGCATTTCTATCTATTTAATATTTATTTATGCTATTTATATTTCTTAGGTATATTGGATTTTATTAATTCAAATTTTGACAAATTAACCGATAATAATTTCAACTTAAGAAATTCCTTTTGACAGTCTCAACTTTCAAGCTATTTTCCTTCATCAAACCTTTTACTAACTGGGTTATAGCCCAATTATTTCATGGTGACGTGACTGCTGACGTGGTCGCCTATGTGGATTTTTTTTATAAACAATATCTGTTTATTTAATTCCCTTACCATCACCACCTTGGCCACCAACACCTGCCACCACAACCATCTTGGTTACCACTACCACGCATCATCACTGCCGCCACCACACCCCTCCCCCAAACTGAAATTCAACTAAAACCTAATATTAAAACGATAACTATGTGAGGATCCTGGTTGCAACAATGGTGGAGTAGGCCAGGGTTTCCGGTTGGGGCGGAGTGCAGTGGGGGTTAGGGTTTCACGTATTTAAAGTGCACGGTGGTGGAATCAGGTGAATATGACGGTGGTGCTGTGAATGAAATTGATGGTGGAGAGTGGTGTACGGTGGTCGTATTTTGGTTGGAGATTGGGCGGTGAGTGGCTTTGGTGAGCGGTGATGGTGAGTGGTGATATGTGGCGGTAGCGGTGGTGTGGGTGGCGGCGGCCACGTCAACGATGGAAGGTAGAGGTGGATAGTCGTGATGGTGGGTAGGCGACGATGGTGAATAGTGGTGGTGGTGGGTGGCGTGGCAGTGGTGGTTGGTGGCGGAGATGGTATGTGGTGGTGTGTACGTGGCGGTAGCATGGTGGTGGGTGGCGACGGCGGTGGTGGGTGGTGGCGATGATGGCGATGGGTAGAGGTGAATGACGGTGATGGTGGGTGGGTGAAGGTAGTGGGTGGCGGTGACGACGGTGGTGGGTGGTGATGGCGGTGGTGGTAGGTGGTGGGCGGCGTTGGGTAGTGTTGGATGATGGCAGCGATTGGTGGGTGGGTGACGGTAGTGGGTGGCAGCAACGTTCGGTGGGTGAAGGTAGTAGGTGGCAGCGACGACGTTGGTGGGTGGTGACAGCAGTGGTGGGTGGTGGCGGCAACGGTGGTGGGCGACGGTGGTAGTTGGTGGGCGACAGTGGTGGGTAGTGACGACAGTGGAGGGTGGTGGCCGCAACGGTGAGTGGTGGTGGTGGGTGGTGGTGTGACACCCGCTACTTTGCCAGGTCAAAATCCATACACTTTCTAGTCAACAACTAATTTTCCATGCATAATTCACATCATTTTAAATGCATAAGTCCCCCAAGAAAGTCTAGCAATGTCAAAACGAGTATAATTTCACCCATATCAACGAACATTGGTGACACGAACTTAAACAACTACGAACTATTTTACAAAAACATGTGTAAATGCCCATTTGTTTAATAATACAATGGGAAGTGTTATAGAATTTATGTATAAAAAAACTAGCATTTTTCTAATTTACATATCTATACATACATGTACATATGTACGACACACACATATTTATATGTATAAATACCCACATGTGCAAAAGAGTATAAGACATAATTAATATAGTTCTTACATTCATTTTGCCTCACATTTTAAACTATTCCATCATACCTTTTACTGACTAAAAATGGTTAAACCACTAATCAACACTAGGATTTATAAAGCTTCCTAACCTTATATAGCTACCACCATTTTTCATTCTTATCCCATTAATTCTAGACACTAAAACACTTTAAATGAAGTGTTCCTTGTATTCTTCCTAAGATTAGTCAACCCCAAGATTGGTGACTTAGTATATTTGGTAAGATTCCTTAAACTACTTGAATCAAGAATGTTGGGTTACCACATATATTGAAGCTTCTTTCTTTCCCCTTTTTGTTTGAAATCGGCCGCCAAACACCCCCCCCCCCCCCATATCAATACAAATATTTTTTTAATCAAGTCAAACATGTTAAGCACATGTTAATTAAGGATCTAGAATGATCTTATGTATGGACAAAGAGTAGGAGATTATGTCTCAACATAAGCTATGAATGGTCACTTCACTTGACTTGTTAACTTCATGAAACATGATTATGTTTCCTTAAACCCATGCAAATCTAGTCAACTATACAAGACTTTACCTAAGTATAGTAATATTCCTTAATCACTTAGAACCATGAGAGATATCCTTCCACAACTAGTAAGATACTTGCTTTGTGGGAACTAGTGAGCTGCCCCTTTTGATCCCATGTAGGATCAAATCACCATTCTACTAGTTAAGAAACATCATGATGATTGAAGACCAAGAGTTGTGTCAAGGTTAATCCAAGAGATTTAGCAACAAAACTAGATAGATTTCCTAAACCTCACTACCCATACTAAGATGCTTACCCAAAACAAACATGGTGATCTTCCTTGAAACCCCCAAGCCGTCACCCCCCTCCCCTAGTAACCCTCTAATTGTTTTTTAAGCATAGTTAACTCCTAATTAGACATGTGTTGTGTGAAATCCAAGATTATCTTTTGAGTTGTCACATATGCTAGATCTCCACCCAACATCATCATGAGATTAGTCCAACTTAAGATATGATTTATACTAGAGATTGTGTTGGTAAGATTTGCGACAAGATTAGATGTTATCCAAACATGGCAAGAATCTTAATCTCTCACTAATCCATAGAAGTTGACTTTCCCCTTTGGGAATAAGCCTCCTACTAACCAACATCTCTTTCCCTTACCTCTCCCTCTCTCTCTCTCTCGCTATCTCTCTCTCTCTCTTCTCTTCCTCTATAAATAGAGACCTTGGGTGACCATTTCCAGTCATCCCAAACATGAAATCACTCCCTAAACACACACACACACACACACTTAGTCTCTCTCTAGTTCCAAGTTCACCTAGTAAGGTATGAGCATCTATCCCATCTAATGTTTCTATAGTTATTGTTATTCTTCATACACTAGTTTTAGTTCATGTACATACTAGTGTTCACCTATACTTATGTTGTAGATGCCATGTTTAGGCTTACACTACTTTAAATCTCAACTTATAAAAACTAGTTTCTTAAAAACACATTGAAACTATAAAGATTTGTGTGTATGCGAAGGGTATGTATGTATAAACATATATGTTTTGTCATTGGTTCTAGTATAATGAATTGTACAACCAATATGTGAACATATGTATGAACGTGGAACATGTAGGTGCATGCTCAGAGGTATATACGCGTGTATATATGTATGTGATAGGTATGTGTATGACAAAATATAAACATAGGTTCTAATGTGTATGGATTACCAAGATGCATATATGTATGGGTATATATGTACACAAGTAGTCTCATAGACATGAACACCTATGGTTATTGTAATGGAATACACATATATAGATATATATGTGTGTATGTGCGCGTGTATATGTATAAACACACACCTATATGCGATGCTGGTGTACATGAGACAAGGATCAAGGGTAGTTGTTAAATAATATAACTCAAGAACATATGTTTTATGACTAACAACATATGTTAGGAACTAATTTTATAAAAATAAGTTTTTCATTGATAAAACAACTAGTTTTGCATAACATAAACGTCACCAAGGAACTAAACAAATGTATCACACGAGATTGGGTGAATCACGAGTATTATGGACCTTTACGATAAATCTAAGGTGTCCATGTATGTACATAGGACGTATAGATCAGGATACTTAGTTGTCGGATATACACTCTTGCTAGACTACACGCGGACTTGAGGTGAGTTCTCACGGCCCCTTTTTACTGTTTTATGTTTCGGGGAAAAACATGCATTGTTTATTTGTTTTTAGAATGAATTCCTAGCCGACCGGTGTACATGAGATGATATATTTAAGAGTACACGCTAAAGCCCTCGTATATTAGTTTATCATAACCGTTAACTATGGATTTACCTAGAAATGCATGAATAGATCTATTGGGTTGACACCTCCACTCTTGGTTAGTCACCCTAACCTGATATATACGATATGAGAGTGCTTGCATTTCTTTTATGACGATACATTGTCTTAAGTGTGCGATGTGCGAGGCACCACTCGTCAAGGTTTGGTTATGGACTCATGATGGTTTATCATCATTGCTCTTGGCTAGGCAATGATGGGTCATTCAAGGAATTTCATTAAACTTTACATTTTGTTTTCAAAACCCGTGAACTCACCAACATTTTGTTGACAAAGTTTTTATGCATGTTTTTCAGGTAACTAAACTATGGATGGAACTTGGGATATGATTGGGCATACATTCACGACTATCACCTATTGTGTCATCAAAACTTTTGACACCGAGAAGGGTTTTAAAATGTATCTTGTGAAGTCTGTCGTTGTTGAACACGTTTGGTACTTTTATAAATAAATAAATATGAATGTTTGCTCGAATCTTGTGCTTGAAAACCTTTCGTGGTTACACCCCATGTTTCCACCTAGGCAGGGTGTGACAGGCGGATTATGGTGTTGTTAGTAAAGGGTGAATGAAGGATGAAATGAAAAAAAAAACATGGGGGTAGATGGAATGGTTTTGAGGGAATGGAATGCCTTGTGGAATGGGTGATTTCATTCCTTTAACCAACCAAACACACTATTTTCATTACCTCGTAATGGTGCATTCCATTACCCCTTCCTACACTTCCTACACAAAACCATTTTTCTACAGGAACCCTACCCTATATATATATATATAGGATTTGGTTCAAATGAGAACCTTTCCCCAAATTGAGAACTGAGAGAACCATTCTGGGCCACACATTTCTCTAAGGCAAAAAAAAAAAAAAAAAAATTTTTTTTTTTTTTTTTTTGCAAAAATCGCTGCTTTATATGTAAGAAATTTTTTTTTTATTTTTTTTGTATTTTTTTCAGTATACACATGTGTATAATTGCATTATACACATATGTATAATGCAATATACACATATGTATAACTGAAATATACACATATGTATCGCTGAAAAATGCTATATACACATATGTATAATTGCTATATACACATATGTATAATTGACATATACACATATGTATAAATGAAAAAAAAATTCAAAAAAAATAAAAAAAAAAATTTCCTTGCATAAAAATGTGCGATTAAAGCAAAAAAAAAAAAAAAAAAAAAAAATTTTTTTTGCCTTTATATTAAATGTGTGGCCCAGAATGGTTCTCTCAGTTCTCAAATAGGGGTTGGTTCTCTTAGGATCCCTACCCTATATATATATTACTCTCAACGAATTTATTATCCAATTGTTGTTAGGGTGTTCATCGGGTTTGGTTTTCAGTTATCGGGTTATTCAAGTTTGAGGTGATGAAAATATTACTCGATAACCAACCCAATCTAGTTAAATAGTTATCGGTTATGGGTTAATCGGGTTGGGGTTTCCGGGTTTGGTTAAATGGTTCAGGTATTTGAGTCGGTTTTTGCTTCACCTCAATAATTCTTTGTTTCTGAATCAGTAAGTTTAAATGTTGTGAACCGATTTTAAATTATTTGTTATGTTGGCGTTGAATAATGGAACGGGCAAACCACATGCTAACAACAAACATAAAAAGCCGAATATACATTGTGCATAAAGTCCTCATTAAATTGTAAGCTAACAACAAATGTTGAAATTAGTACACAAGCCAAAGGATATACAAAACCATATACAAGCCACATGATATTTAGAACCATATCATCAAGGGATTTTCACTTGCAACATAAAAAACTATAAATTTGAACCATACTAAGATATACATAACAAAAAACTTTGAAGATGATATACAGAACCATATCACCAAGGGCTTTTCACTTGCAATCATAAAGAACTATAAATTTGAACCATACTAAGATATACATAACAAAAAACTTTGAAGGTAATATACAGAACCATATAAAAATTAGAATACTTACATACATAAAACTATGGACACTGGATGTGTGTGTGTATATATATATATATATTGAATTGTTCGGGTTATTCGGGTCAACCCAATCCGAAGACCGACTCTAAAGACTCTAGTCGGGTTCGGGTATGACACCTAATCGGGTAAGGTACTTTCTCAAGTCGGGTCACTTCGGGTTCGGTTCGGTTATCAGTTAAAAAGAACACCCCTAATTGATGTTATTGCTATTTACATCGTTCATACTTCATAACAAAGTTTATAATAGCTTTGGAACCATCCTTCTATGGATGAAGTTAACTATAATATTGTTAGATCCCACATAATCTTCATGATGTATGAAATTATGAACTCAGAAAATGATGATTTATCCCCAAGTCCAGAACGTTGGACATAAAATGATTGTTAAAAGCATATAAAATAAAAGCGTAAAAGCGTATATTCTGAATTTTGAATGCATCAAGTCAAAAATACATATGTAACATGAGGGTGAGGTTACTCTACAAATGTCATATTTCGTGAGAAGTATGAAAAAGCTTAAGAATTAATATGTAGACGTCAATTTTTTGACTTAGTCATGATGTTTTAAATTCTTTTGCCTAAAAAATAATAAACATAACAATTAAAAACCCAAAACAATGTATTCTTGGCTTAAAACTTAAAATACCATGTCAAAAAATTTAAGCAGTGTATTTTAGCTATGTTTTAAATTTCATTGCTATAACATATTGCATTGTGTTTAAAATTGTTCTGTTTGGTGTTTTTTAACTAAAACAACTTAACAACCCAATACATCATTCCTAAATTCAAAATATGATGCCTGTATGTCATTTTTTAATCCTTGTCACACTTCCCATGAAATATGGTCTATGTACACGAACCTAAACCGGTAACATTTAATATAAATACAATGATATTATGACAATATTATTATTTATAATTAAAACAAACCATAGAATTTTAGCTTGATCATCAATATCAACATCTAGGTTTACGAATTCATAGTAATTGTTTTAACAAGTGGGCAGTAATGCATTTCAATACATATATGTCAACTGAAATATGAGTGGCATGGAAAATAGAAGTTACCTTCAACTTCTATTGTCTTCATGTGGATGGGCCATCACACATAGATAGCAGCATCATTATTGCACTTGGCTCTTTAATATCATATTTAACCGCGCTTTTGGTGTGAACATAAAATGTGTGGGCTTTCCTGGGACATAAGTAAAAGTGTACTAATTTTAATGTTATTTTACTAATATCGTTAAAACAAAGTTAAAAACAACAAACAATTAATCATGCATCATATGGAGGCATTGATAACCAAAAGACAAGGGGGTGCATGCGCAAATCAGGCGTGCCCAATGTTGTAAAAATCCCGATTAATCACCGATTAGTCGGTGATTAACCGCTAGTCCTCACTTTACTGATTAATTTTGAGCTAATCACTCAATTAATCGGTGCCCGCGATTAATCACCGATTAGTCGGACCAAATTGGTCTTAGTCAAACCTAAAAAACTCAAAATTAGGTAAAAAGTCAATTCGAACGAGTCAAAACTGGAGCAAATCGATCAAATAAAACAAGGTCTTACCTCAAAATTGGATGATAATCCATGATTTAGAAACAAAATTGATGAAACTCCATGAACCCTAGTTGCGTCTTTTGATTCCTTACGATGAATGAAGGAACGGGGAGGAAAAAACGGGATATGGTAACCGATGAAGGTGATATGGTTATTTAAGTTTACTTATTTTAATATTTAATCCCACTCCATATTCACTAGTTTATATTTGGCCCCTAAACTTCTAAATTTATACATATAAGGTATAAAATTAGCATTATATATCTAAAAATTTGGAAAAATATATATAAAAATCCAATCCGATTAATCCTGATTAATCACGATTAATCCCTAGTCGGTACCCCACAAATACACCTTCTCTATTCATTGCTGAGTGTTATATGCTAGGCTTGATGAAAAACTACTAAGTCTCTCTATTCATACGGAGGAGAGGTAATGATGTCTGCATCATACCCTACCTTAAATTTGTTATCGGTGGGATTCAACACATTCATCTTTTATTAAAAACCAACAAGATTTACAAGTGAGTGACGGGTAAACGGGCTACAAGTTGCGCCGCTACCCCCCTTTTGAATAGCAAAACCAACTCTATTAAAAATAAAACGTGAGTCCTTGGTCGCTGGGGAGTTACTCTGCACCACCTTTTGTACTCTTTCCAAGAACCGAATTGCTTCGGGCGCTAGGCCTCCAAACGTGTCAAAGGCAAAGGGCACAAAGACGTGTTGGTTCTCCAGACAGGCAACTTCATGTTTGGCAACTTTATTGGATTCTGCTTTCAAGACTGCTTGCCCTGCCACAAACCCGGAATCCCGTAGTCCAACCAACGGAGACACCCCTGTAAGATCAACGCACGCATGTTTACCCTGTGCCCACCCGAACACGAGGACATCCGCTGGCCTTAGGGTGGACCGCCCTTCCAGAGGGTCTGTCAAAAAGTTAACCGGGGCTTCTTTCCTAGCCGAAATCCCTGCCCTTCGTAAGACGTCCCATAAAACATCCCTGACCAGATCATGTCTGTATTTAAATCCGGGCAGCTCCTTACAGTGAAGGGCATGTTCCCCAAACTTATCTAAACATGCCTTTTTGCACACTGGACATGGCTCATCAACCGGAAAGATGGGAATCATGAGCCTGTATTTGAGGATAACTCGGTATTCAACAGCTGACATGTGTTGCCCAAGTCCATCAATAGGAAGGACACCCAAGAAATCTTGAGCATGCGATACTTTGAGGCATTCAAACACCGCCTTCTGGCGCGGAGACATGGCAAACTTCTCTCCTATAGTCTGGAGGGTTTTACAGTTAAAAGCACTCGCCAAAATCTTTTGAGGTTTTTTGGGGGCGGTGTCTTTATCCATAAACCCGCCCAAATCTAAATCAGGAAGAGAGTTGCGAACGTTGTCTAAGGCAAGCTCATAATCCAAGTCCATCCCCACTACCCCGCTGTTTCGTAAGATGTGGTCTTGAAGTTTCCAGGACTGAACTCTAGAGGCGACAAAGGCATATGCAGACACGTCCTCCGCCGTACAAAGGCCAAGACCTCCCGACCGTATCGGTAGAGACGTCAATCTCCATTGAAAATCCCCAAAGAACGCTCCCCCACAAACCACAATATCTTCGACCGCTTCACGAAGCCCATTGTCGAAAATGGATACGGCCTCATCAGCAAAGGCTGGTTGACATGTCCGAAGACCAAACAACAATTTAGCAACACCCATACATGAACGGAGCAACAAAAGTTCACTTTGGGGGTCCCCCAATTTCTGCAGAGAACCATCAAATCCACCGCCCGTCGAGCCCTTTTAGCACCCAAAGCGCTAATATATCCCCCGTCCCGACTAACGGCACCCCCCAGTAGTTTCACACCTCCCTCTGGTCTCCCGATCTCGCTAGGAAATAAGCCAGGCTTCACTTTTGCCCCATTACACGATGGCCAGAAAATTTCACATTTCTTAATATTAAGCGTAAGGCCCAGATTCGGGCCCTCAGCTCGGATAATATCAAAAGCCTTAGCCACTTCCCCGGCCTCTCCCATAATTGTACCATCATCAAGATACCAAGCATGAAACGGGAGGGAGCAACATTCTTCTAGCCGACGAACCAACGGGTGTAGGACAAGAGCGAAAAGAAACGGCCCCAATGGGTCCCCCTGCTGGACCCCGGTGGACGCCCCAATACAAGAATCCCCCACATAAAGCCTAGCGGGCTGGGCATATAAGAACTGAACCCAAGGGTAAATGGATGGGCATCGGACGCTCACTTCCCGCAGGAGAATCGTCCTGTCAACCAAGTTGAAAGCGTTCGAAAAGTCGACCGTGAGCATGGCCAGAGATCCGTTATCATGGAACGCATTCAAAAACCTATTCGCGCTATGGAGAATAGCCTCTGCCCCGTTGGGGACCCCCACCCCAAATTGATAATCACCTAAGTAAGCCGCCATCTCCTTCCCAACTCTACGCATCGCGACTTTAGAGACTAACCTTCTCCAAATGGCCCCAACAGCGATAGGCCTAATTCCGTTATCGGGCTTGAGCAACGGAGTTAAGGGGGCAGAAGCGATAAACTCCGCAAGACCTTTGGGGCAGAGCCCCCCTAACCAAATGTTAACCACTTCAGTGATTGCCAAAAGTAGATCAGAGGGTGGCGAGGTCCCTTGCCCACAAAGGGCATCTAAAATGTTTTGAGCTCTGAGGCCGTCCCTCCCACACGAAGTTCCTTTAGGGAAGGATTTAATACTCCCTAACACACAATCAGCATCGACTTGAAGAGCATCCTCAGATGGTAAGACATTAGGCAATGTAGGGGGGTCGGTGATGGGGTGTTTATAAATCAGGGCCTTCAAAGTGGAATCCCCAACCGGGGCAACCCCGGAGGAACATAAAACCTTAACTGCCGCAGTGAAATGGCCATCGGCAACCTTCCGCAAACACTGCTTTATATTGCCCCTGTTATCTAAGTCAGGCTGGGCGCTGGGCGCCCTAACTAATCCTTCATCAGATTGGTTAAGAAGTGGGAGGACGAGTTCCTCTATCCCAGCCCCGTCTTTCCAAATAGCTAAAGCCCGCATGATACTGCTGCACTGTAAGGATTTGCGGTTCCCAGATCGCCGCTCCTGCCTAGAGGACGGTCGTATAACACCCAGGGTGCAACGAGGCAACAACAACAACTTAACCCATGCCTCAATAGATCCAGGGGCAGCCACAACTCTACGCAGGGTCCCTGTTAATGCCTGGGCAAACGCCATCCGACAAGAAGACGGAATGCTTTTGACAGTCGCTATTGGCATCGCAAAAAGTTGTTCCAGAAGGCTAATATCTATAGCTACCCTCCCACCGTGCTCAGGAATAGGAACATTTTGGGACACTGGTGGGCAGGGCTTAGGGATCCCCACAATGAAGACATCGACACTATTGGTAGAATGGGAGAACTTCACTACACCGTCTTCGTGATGACAACCCCTGCTGAGAGCATGCATGGACATGCACCGTGCACACAACCACTGATTAATACCCCTCAAGGCTCCCCCTAACTCCCAAAAAAGGTCTGGATCCTCAGAAATTGCGCTACGCAGAACAGCCCTACCATCATCCCACCCTAAATGGTCACGTTTTAAGTGGGCAAGTAGTCGGGCGCTGCTTGAAAAACCAAATTTACACGAGTGAAAAAATTTTAAGGGGCACGACTGTGTTGCATCAGCAATGCAAGGACCGGCGACAATACTAGAATGCTGACGACGCCTTCGAGAAGAAGGCATTGGGTTTGGTTGTGCACGTTTATAGACTGCGCAACAATTGTGAATGAGCCAAGAAACTTGGGTGAGCCGGATTTGGGGGAGTTAAAAGTATTATTATTTTAATTATAAATATTATAGGTAATACTACTATCATTATCACACGAAGGTCGAAAAGAGACAAATCACAAGAGGGTCGAAGCTAGCGATCACTTAACTATAATGATACTGCCGCTCTTTAATGTCAGATACTTCTTCATAGGTATTTCTTTTGATTATTTTTTGAACAATCAAACGAAATTTTATTTCATCAACCTCAAACGCCACAAATACACCCTTGCTCATTTAGCCATCAACTACCTGGGCCACGTAGTTTTGATTATTTCAACTTGCTCATATCCACTTGCTATCGGCTCCTTAATGTTAGATACTTCCTCATAGTATCCGTATTGCTCCCGGCACTTTAATGTTAGATATAGATATTTCCTCATATATAATTTTTCTATTTTTTTTTCATCTTCCTCATATCCCACTTGCAAGCCTAAAAGTCACACTAGTTAATCATAATTCGTAATGTTGTAGTCATACATGATCCAATCAACCAAAAAAAAAAAACATGAATCAGAAGAATAAAAAACCATATACTTATTTGAATTAGAAGCTAAAATGATGACAATCATTAGAGTTGAGAGGGCTTGAATCTCTTGAACGTGTCCCTTGATTGAATCAGAACATGCTAATGTGTTCTACACATGATTAGATGGATAAAAATGGAGATAGTATACTTTGAACCTTGTTGACAAAGGTTTAGACTCATGAGTTGGTTGTAGAGGTGTGCAAGTTAGCCGGTAAAAAAAATATACTTACCATCTATAATATTTCTAACAACAACAAAACATAAAAAATACCTAATAGAATATTCTCAGTTATAGCATGAGCTACTCGTAAGGTATGTGGTTCTATAAAATCAAAATTATTTATTTATCCAATAGCTACATCCTTGAGATGAAATTATGAGTTGCTTCTATATCAACTAGTGTTCTTGAGGTCTCTCGATCGCTTACCTCCATGCCTGCCTCATTGAAGTATGTTGGTTTCTACTATGACTTTATCCTTGTGTTTCCCTCGACTCTACCTTGGGCGCTCTTACCATGTCCTATACTCTGGTTGAATCTTTATTTTCTTTGATAGCTTTATGGATTTGCAATGATCCCAAGTGTGCCTTCTTGCATATAACTCTATATTTGGTTTTAGCAATTATTATTTAGCAATAGTTCATGACCCAATGTAGTTCGCCTCACATAAATCACCTTCTCCTTCCTTAGGAAACATATGTGCTTCCCATTTTGAACTCAACCTTGTTTTTCTCCATCTTTACAATCACCAATCACTCTATCCTTGGGTTTGTGTGGCTTTCACTCCATCATTTTGCTATATGTTTTGCCTATCTAATATAAGCTTTTATATAAAGATCGATGAAACTCGATTATTTAATTAATCTTTTATAAATAACAAATTCTTCGAAACATTAGTCTAGAATTCGTATAACGTCCTTTGATGTATGCTATCAAATCTTCACTTTCTCGTATTGTCATGAGGATATATATTTGCTTTCAAACGCTATTTGACACGTCAAAAAAAGTTAGGGAAGTTAATTAAACCATGAAAGGATTAAAAATAAATTGGTTTAACGTTTTTTATTTACCATTATTTACGCTATAATAAAAATTTATTAATCACATACGAATAATGTTATATAAAATAACTTTGTAGTATATGTTACACTGTAAGTGTATGTGTATGTGTAGTCGAACGCTATATGGGCGTTTTGGCCCCCATAGCGCCGGGGAACACCGCCCCGCCGGCGCTAGGGGGCATTTTGGGGCATCCCGTTATGTGTATAACGAGCGTTTTGACTGTTTATTATTATTATTATTATTATTATTATTATTAATATTATTAAGATGATGAAGATGAAGATAATGAAGATGAAGGTGGGTGTAATCGGTGAAGACGTTGATGATGGTGGTGGTGAAGATGGGGTAGGTGGGTAGGGATGTGAAGATGGTGAAGATGGGTATTTGTTTTAAATAAATTTATTATTTATTTAAAATTACTTGTTATTATAGATTAATAATAATAATAATAATAATAATAATAATAATAATAATAATAATAATAATAATAATAATAAACAATAAAAAGCAATGATTACCCAATCAATTATAAAGCCTCATAACGCTCTTTCCCACTACACCCTCTTTTTTCATAACGCTCCTTTTATTACTTTATAATATTTTATTTCCCATAACGCCTCATAACGCCCATCCACTACACATGGCCTAATTAATAATTTTACATAAATTTTAATCAGTATTCGAGATATTCAACATTAATTTTCTTGCACTGATTAAGAGGGTGTTTGGGATTGAGTTTCAAAACAATTTATTGATTTATTGGCTTTTCCAAGAAGCCAATAAGTCAATAAGCTGTTTGTGTAACTTAAAAGCACTTTTTGTTTTGACTTTTGCCTTTTGGCTTTTAAGGGTGAAAAAACTGTTTTTGAAAAGTTAGAAATCCTGGGTTTTGGCTTTTGAAAAAAATTTACAAATCTAGCACTCATACAACCAATATTTACAATAAGTTAAGCGAAACACTTAAAAAAACAATCTATTGACTTTTTGACGTTTGACATCCTAAAAGCTAATCCAAACACTTTTTTTTAACATTCATTTTAAAAAAGTCATAAGTCAATATTTCCAAGCTCAATCCTAAACACCGTCTAAAAGTTGGTATATTGTGCTTATGCGCACTTGATAACATAACATTATAAAAGTATAAACTACAATGCATTATCTTATTTAAATATATGAATTTAAAGCATCATGAAGATCGAATTGACAATTATATATTTTGCCAAAAAATATCACCCTACTTCTTTTAGTAATTAATCTAGTCTGTCGTCTCTTGGACTTTTGGTGTGCTCTTACGTAAAACACTCGGTGTTTTAAAATGATTAAGAAACTAAAGAATATTAAAAAGAAACATCTTTGTTTATTAAATAAAACTCCAATTAATATGTGTATAAGTTTAATAAAAAAATAATATAAAAACATTTATTAATAAAAACATGAATAAGTCACAAATTAATTTGAGATCTTATATCTATAATCTATCAAAAGATATTTAATCATAAAATTCCTTATCACTTTATTTGTCTTGTGATTATATAAATTGTTAGGGTGGTTAATCAAATTTTATATACACTTTCAGTAACTACAGGCAAATGAAACTTTTGAACTCATTTTCAATTTGATATAACAACCTTAATAAACTAATAACTAATATGTTCTTTGAAGTCGTCATAAATAAAATACATATCAAAGTCATCTCCATTAAAAACAATAATTTTTAATGGTAAAAGCCTTATATCATTTGTAACAACATGGCTGTTTTAGTGGTAAGAACATTTGTAGTGGCATACTAAATGGGCGTGAAAGGAGTAAATTCGTACCCCATTCAAGCCCAAACACCGCCTCCCTCTAGGTGAATCGGGCTTGAATTGGGCAAGCGCCAAATATTTCACGACGTGAATTTTTTTAGGGCTCCAATCACATCTTGCCACTTGTCCTTCTCTCTCCCTAACCACCACTCATTTTTTTATTTTTATTTTTAATTCTAATTTATTATCTTTATACACACACTCACACCACTCTACCCCTTATGAAATTCAAGTCCTTTCAAGCCCCTGGTGAGACCCACACGTCACTTGTCAAAAAATACTCAAGTGAGGGGCTCCAAATATCACCCTCACTACACATGGTCTTAGAGCAGTCATAGTAGCCGCTTCATCTTCATTTCCATAATTACACTAAAAATCACTTTATTTGTCTCTCTTTTTCTACTTAATAATATTTTTTCTCTACTTTTATCATTACCTTTTCTCCCTCCTCTACTCACAACTACTTTCAAAAGTATTAAAAAATTATGGAGGATGAACAGTGACTCCTCCAAATTTACTGATGAACAACAATATTTTCTCTCTCATTCACTCACAACCACTAAAAACCATTTAACAACTTATGGAGGATTCACTCACATATTTGGGGAGAAACTAGTGTGAATGCTCTTAGTATGTGAGTAACTTGTATTGTTGATGTTTAGGATGATCCTACAATAATTATTATATTTGATGTATATAATAAAATAATTATATAGGCGTGTATCGTTGGAAATTTATTAAAATAATTATTATATTTGATGTATATAATAATATTTACTTATAAAGCTAAGATACAAATGAGAGATCTAAGTTTTAGGTGTGTGGTTATGGGAAATTGTGTTTGTCCCTCATTGGTGGAGACATAAATCATAGAGAAAATTATACAGATTGTCCTTTAGTTATACCTAAAATTGCATCCTATGTCCTTTTTTCGAATTTTTTACTCCTTATGTCTTTTGTTTTATACAGTTGTTACATCCTATGTCCTTTAGACCAAACCCAGTTAAATAACTTAGTTAAGTTGGTCATGTGCCCCTCATGTAAAGAACAATCCTGTCTTTTCACCCTCAAAAGGACAATCTGTGTAATAATAATAATAATAATAATAATAATAATAATAAGGACAATCTGTGTAATTATATATAGAATTATGTAGAGGAATGTATTTTTATACAACAGGGCACAACCAGTGGCAGCCAGGAGGGTGCGCAGCACCCGACATGCGCCCAGGCACGGGCTCGGGGCTGGGTCCGAGACCGGGACAATGGCGCTGGGGGTAATGTTTCGACTGGTGTAGCTCGAGCTTGTGGCTAGAATTGGTTAGCTGGTGTGGTCATGTCTTTTCAGATTCCTAACTGTCAAATTAGAATTAAGTGCTGCAATTCAATACAGACTTAATTTTTTCATTGAATTTCGCATTCAATGAGAAACTTTCCACATGGTCTATTTGAGTCATAGATACAGAGCTTTGTACTCTCTTTTGAGACAGAAAAATTTCTCTAAAATCTATGTTCACAAACCACCACCTTCTTTCAGACAAGTTTCCAAATTTTACAACCCTTTACACTCTTGTTTCAGGTCTCTGGGTAACTCCGGCAGTACAATCTCCTTAGGCTCTTGTAACCTAGGAAACAAACGGGTTCATTTGTGAGGGCCGAAATCTGTTTTAAAGGCAGCGTGTTGAACACGTGCCCACGTGCCTCAACCACCTTGTTTCTTTTTATCTTCTCTTTTTGTTTGTTGTTATCTACTGTTTTGTAACCTGTTTATGTCCTTTGTATTGCAATTATCTATTTTATTTGTAATCTATTATTTCTTTTGAATTGTAATCCGTATAAAATAAAATAAAATATTATTTTCTTTTATTTTATGAACGGTGTTCCTACATGTATCGTGTGAGAACTTGACTCAATCATAGCTTTAGGGTAGGTTCAAATTTAATAAAAAAAGAAATAACGATAAGCAAGAATAAGCGCCTGAGGGTAGAAATAAATGATTCGTTGAACGTCTGACCTCACACGCGCGTCCTTATGCTTATAGTCTAGGCTGAGCATTAATAGCTTAGTACTAACATCTGGGTCCAATATGTCATGTAATCATTAAAGAATTGCATCAAATACAAACTCAATATTTTCCCCTTTATATGATTTGGATGTTTTATGTTACATTTAATGCATAATACAATGTTTTTTGGTTTTGACTTGGATTAACCATTATTTATCGCCCATGCCATCGTTACTCCGGACATCAAGGCATGATTCCTTTGGCACAACATCGGATCAGGATAGTAGGGAAAGTTTAACTTGAATTAGTGTTGCTTTTGTATCATATTTGGATGTTACATAATCATCTTTTATTATTGTTTCCATTATTAAAAACCAACAAGTTTTATAAGTGCACGGCGAGTAAACGGATAAATATAAGCACACTTTTCCTATACGATAGTTTTGTATAAATATATGTTAATTATAGCATTAGAAAAAAAAAGTATGTGTTTATTGTTCAAGAAAACGATAAAAAAGAGAAAAAAAAAAGTATGTGTGTAGTTTAAAAACACGCAAACATAAATTTCGTAAATTCACAATAGGTGGCTATAAGCATTTAAATTTCAATTCAATGAGCCCAATTGTAGTTTGTCTTCATTCGTTTGACCAGATAAACTCTTGTTTTTATTCAAAACGAATTGCTTTTATTATTTTAAAAAATATTACAAGAATGGTCCCTATAGCATGTGTGTTTTACGCGGTTTTTCTTTGCAAATTAAAGATATGATTTCTATAATCTATTGTATGTTAAACTATATTGTCCGTTGAGTTAAATATCTATTAAGTCCACGTAAAATAACCATTTTATCAATCTTATTATTAAAAAAGTCATGCCCGACCCCCTATTATACCTTGTGTCTCTCCTCCCTCGACAACTGCTAACACACCTTTTGATTATCCTCCATTGACCTTCGCCTGGTTTGTCACTTTTATCTCTAGTCTTCTGTATTGCCCTCTTTGCAACACGTCTCAAAGTCTTGAACATAGTTGAAACTTCACAAACATTTTCAAATGGTGGTTGTGTACACCTAATCTCCTGGCCTTAGTATTTTAAAACTCCTACCTTCATATATCAGAATCCATTGTTGATCTACCGATCTCCTATATATATATATATATATCAATCCCTTTACGCTTGTTGGTAACTATTATACAAGTAGCATTGGTTTGAAAGAGTTTGAAATCAGGGTTATATGTTGAATTACCCATAAGGGTATGAAAAATATGCTTATTCGTGAGTTTTGTTTTAACGAGTACAAAGCGTCTAATTGTACATTAAAAAAATACAGATAACAACGCATTATATACAAAAACAACCAATTAAAGTGGACATCTGTCATCGATAATGGAGTTAAGGAAGCAAGAGACGACAAGAAATATGAAAAGCAATGACATGAATGGCATCAGAGTTCAACTCTGAGACAAAGAAGATCATTTCGAGGGTTTCCAACAGTTATCGATAGGGTTTGTCCTAGTTCTAAATAAACATATAAGACACCATTTATAAGAAGACACTTATCATAACTAAAAAAACATAATAATCATTCTCCAATTAACTATAATCAAACATGTTATGGTTTAACCAACACTTATACAAACCCATTGAAGGGATAATCTTGTAGATCGGATAAAAAGGAGCCGACCTACTAAAGGAATGGTTTTGAGATAGTTTTACATTCCTAGTCTAAATCAAATAGGATTCTTGTTTAGATAATTATCAAAGGTTATAGATAATTATAGAGTTCCTTGTTGAACAAGGAGTTGTAGGCTTATATAAAGAAGGAAGTTATGTAAACCTAAGCAATTAAATCAATAAACAAAGATCAAGTTTTTGGTTTATACATCTGACTTTGATATCAATTTTCCAACAATTGGTATCAGAGCTTGGTCTCAATCGATCAGAGTCTCACGAGTCCGGCAGAAACAATCAAACGGGTCTGATTTGTTATCTGCGACGGGTTCAGAAGGAAGGAGCTGTTGTACGAATCCAAGGATAAGCTGCACGAGTCAGACGGGTTCAAACAATGGGCGATCAAGGTCAGAATCCAAATCGGAACATTGTGGTAACAAAGGATCACATTCCGAACATACCGTGTCCGGTTCTCACGGATACAAACTACGCTGTCTGGTCAATGAAGATGAAGGTAATATTCAACATACACAAAGTCTGGGATGTCATAGATCCAGGAACAGTGGAAGACAAAGCAAAAGATCACATAGCTACGGCTCTCTTGTTCAGCGCGTTACCAGAAGACTTAGTCCTGCAAGTTGGAAGTGCCGATTCAGCCAAAGAGATGTGGGAGGCTGTTAAATCTCGACATCAAGGAGTCGAACGAGTCCTGGAAGCAAGACTTCAAACTCTCATGTCAGAATTTGAGAATTTAAAGATGAATGAGTCCAGTTCTGTGGCTGAATTTGCAGGAAAAATATCAGGATTTGCATCTAAATCGGCGTCACTCGGGTCAAAGATTGAAGAACAGAAGATGGTAAAGAAATTTCTTCATGGACTTTCGAGGAAGTATATCAACATGGTGGCTGCAATAGAACAAGTTGTTGATCTGAGAACTGTTGGATATGACGATGTTGTTGGGCGTCTAGTTGCTTATGAAGAACGAATTAGCAATGAAGAACAAGCGACTTCGACCAAAGGAGATAAACTACTGCTGACTTACGAAGAATGGCAAGCTAAAAAGAAGGCAGAGAAAGGTTTTGGCCGAGGGAAAGGAAGCGCTGAGTCCAGCAACAGAGGCAGAGGTAGAGGTAGAGGCAAACCGGGTGGACGAGGAAAGGCAAGAGAGTCAACGGAAAGAACTCCAAAGGATCGCTCTAAACTTAAATGTTTTAGATGCGATGAACTCGGTCACTTTTCATCCGACTGTCCAACAAGGAAGAAGGAGGAGGAGTGTAATCTTATGAACGAAACCGAACCAGTGTTATACATGGCCGAAGTAGATCTCGAAAGGATTGTGTACTTGAACGAAGATAAGGTAAATCCGAAGCTCTTTACAACAAGTCCAAGCGAGTTCAACACATGGTTCTTGGACAATGGTGCTAGTAACCACATGACGGGAAACCTCGAGTGGTTTACCTTTATAGACCGAAAGATAAAAGGAACGGTCAAGTTTGGAGATAACTCTTGTGTAAAGATCGAAGGGAGAGGAAGGGTAATAGTTGAAGGCAGAAACGGAAATCAAAGGGTACTTGAAGATGTCTACTTTATTCCATCTCTCAAAAGCAACATAATAAGTCTCGGGCAAATGGACGAGATTGGATGCAAGATAACAATCGAAGGCGGAAAGCTGTGCATCCTTGAGCAAGACGGAACATTGTTGATGCAGGTACCTCGAGCTCCAAATCGTGTGTATAAAATTAATCTAAATTTTGCATCTCCAGTTTGTTTGCAGGCAAGACTCCAAGATGAAGCATGGCTATGGCATGCTCGTCTTGGACACTTGAACTTTGAAGCGATAAGAAGTCTATCCAAATTCTCGATCGGTTTACCAAGGATTTCAAAACCATCGAAAATTTGCGATTCATGTATGCTTGGAAAGCAAGTGAGAGGCCCGTTTCAGAAGAATACCCAATATCGATCAAAGGAACCATTAGAACTACTATATGCCGATGTATGTGGTGCCATAACACCCATGACACCTAGTGGGAATCGATATATACTTGTTGTAGTAGATGACTATAGCAAGTTTATGTGGGCGTTTCTTATCAAGACCAAAGATCAAGTGCCGCTTATTCTCATCGAGTTTATGAAGAAGGTTGAGAATGATTTCAAGAAAAAGGTTGGAGCCTTAAGAACAGACAATGGTGGAGAATTTGTGTCACATGTGTTGGGAGAATTCTGCAAAGAAAAGGGAATAAACCGACAACTAACTACACCGTATACCCCTCAGTTAAACGGTGTGGTGGAGAGAAGGAACCGAACCATACTTGGTACCACCCGAAGCATATTGAAGGCTAAGGAGATGCCACAAAATTTCTGGGGAGAAGCGGTTCAGCACGCGGTTTATTTGTTAAATCGTTCACCTTCGAAGTCACTAAAGAATTCAACTCCGTATGAGAAGCTTAAAGGGAAGAAGCCGAATCTAGCCCATTTGAAAGTTTTCGGTTGTGTAGGCTATGTTAAAGTCTTAACACCTGGGAATAGGAAGTTGGATGATCAAAGCAAGTTGATGATTCATCTCGGATCTCAACTCGAAACTCCATTCTATAGAATGTATGATCCTGTGAAGAAACGGGTTCATGTGATCCGCGAAGGCGATGTGAAGTTTGATGAAACAAGTAAATTTAATTGGAAAGATCACTTGGCAGAATATGATTTGAGCAGCCCCGGATGGATTGATTTTGTTGTGGAGTCCGAAACAATTCAAGCCGAAGCAAGTAATACCGAAGCTATCGAAGAAGCCGAAGCTGTTACAGGTGAAGAAGAACCGAGTGAAATTAATCCCGAAGATGTGATGGGTCCAGAATCAGGACAAGATGAAACACAAACCAACCAGGTAAGGCGTTCCTCTCGCACAACTTTATTGCCAAAAAGGTTCGAAGGGTTTGAAGTTGGTGCTGTACCAACTCGAACGCATCAAGCAGGAAGTGAAGACCTCATGCTAGCTATAGATGAGGAACCCATTAATGTTCAGGAAGCACTCAAAGAGAAGCAGTGGAAGGATGCTATGGTAAGTGAATTAGCCTCCATTGAAAGGAACAATACATGGAAGCTAGTACAAGCACCACCGAACGTTAAGCCGATTGGGGTAAAATGGGTGTTCAAAATAAAGAAAGATGCGGATGGCAATATTATAAGGTACAAGGCGAGGCTCGTAGCAAAAGGATACGTGCAAAGGTTCGGGATAGATTTCGAAGAAGTGTTCGCACCAGTTGCAAGAATCGAAACAATAAGGTTGTTAATAGCTCTTGCAGCTCGTAACGGATGGCAAGTGCATCACCTAGATGTCAAGTCAGCGTTTCTTCATGGCGAACTAAAGGAAGTGGTTTACGTGTTTCAACCCGAAGGCTTTATAAAAGGGGGCAAAGAAAATCATGTTTACAAGCTGTCAAAAGCTTTATACGGACTTCGGCAAGCACCAAGAGCTTGGAATTCAAGACTGGATTCCACAATGAAGGAGCTTGGTTTTACAAGGTGCAAACATGAGCAAGCAGTGTACCGAAAGGAAACGAGAGCAAGGTTGCTGATTGTGGGTACGTATGTCGATGATCTTATAGTTACAGGCGCATCTACTCAAGACATAGTTGACTTCAAGAAACAAATGGAAGCTAAATTTGAGATGAGTGATCTCGGATTATTGCATTATTATCTTGGAATTGAAGTGAGTCAAAGTGATGCTGGTATCGCCCTAAAGCAATCGAATTATGCAACAAAGATTCTAAAGCAAACAGGTATGTGGCATTGCAATTCAACTCAAACTCCGATGGATCCCGGACTGAAGTTGTCAAAGGAAGATTCAGCACCGAAGACTGATCCAACGGATTACAGGAAAGTTATTGGCTGCCTAAGGTACTTAACTCATACACGAGTAGACCTGAGCTATGCTATTGGTTATGTGAGTCGCTTCATGCAAGATCCGAACTTAACACATGAACAGGCTGTAAAACATATACTAAGATATTTAAAAGGAAGTATAAATCTTGGTATTATGTATCCGAGGGGTGGGAGCAGCCTGCTACACGGCTTTACTGATAGTAGTCACTCGGTTGATGTTGATGATGGAAAGAGTACTACTGGAACCGTGTTTTACTATGATGATGCACCTATCACCTGGTGTTCGGAGAAGCAACAGACGGTGGCATTATCATCCTGTGAAGCGGAATATATGGCAGCAACATCTGGAGCATGTCAAGCTTTATGGCTGAGGAACTTATTGTCAGAGATAACAGGAGAAAGAGAACAAACTGTGACTCTCAAGGTTGACAACTCATCGGCTATAGCTTTAATGAAGAATCCAGTCTTCCACAAGAAGAGCAGGCATATTCATACTCGCTACCACTTTATAAGGGAATGTGTCGAGAAAGGACAAATTAGAGTGGAGCATGTGAGTGGGGACTTACAAAGAGCTGACATTCTCACTAAGGCGTTACCAAGACTCAAATTTAACGAGATGAAGGAACTCGTTGGGCTTACAAGATTAGAGGGGTGATTGAAGGGATAATCTTGTAGATCGGATAAAAAGGAGCCGACCTACTAAAGGAATGGTTTTGAGATAGTTTTACATTCCTAGTCTAAATCAAATAGGATTCTTGTTTAGATAATTATCAAAGGTTATAGATAATTATAGAGTTCCTTGTTGAACAAGGAGTTGTAGGCTTATATAAAGAAGGAAGTTATGTAAACCTAAGCAATTAAATCAATAAACAAAGATCAAGTTTTTGGTTTATACATCTGACTTTGATATCAATTTTCCAACACCCATAACTTCCAAAAAATAAAAGTTTAAATTTATAAAAACTTATATACCCTAAGGACCATATATGTGTAACATAACTCCAACATTCAACTTATGGTGGTGTGTCATGTCAACCTCTATACTTTTCCTCTGTTTGAGACTATATACTAGCACAAGGTGGTAGACCCACATCACTAATCACATACATCCCATCCTCTATCTCTTTAGCATGCCAAAACATTAATAGATGACCCCATGAGTCCATGACAACCCTCTCTCTTTAGTTTCTTTGTAAAGCTTTTCATCTTCTTTCTTGTACTATTTTGCTTACAAAAGATTATTATTCTTTTCCTTTCTTTTCTTAACACCTTTAGCTACCCAACAACTTTCTTGATGTTTCTAGGCTTCTTCATAACCAACCCTTTGTTTTGCTGACTTTCTTCCTTTGCTTTGACCATACCCTTTGAGGGTTTTAGTTAGCAGAATAAAAAAAAAACAAGAATTTCAATTGGGTGTGTTTGGATATGGAAAAAGGAATTAAATTTAATAATTGTGTAGCTTGATTTTGATCAAGAAAGGTTCTTTTGTATTGTTTCTTAATTTCTTTAAAAAAAAAAAAAAGATTTTTAAGATTTTTTTTAAAGATTGAAACTTTTACATCTAAATTGGGGTTTTTTCTCATCTTTGATAAATAATATTTTGTGGGTATTTGAGTTTATCCAGCTGATCAGAATCTTGTGGTGATTAAAGTAAAAAAGGTAAGATTTTTTCAATTATGTATTTGATAAAGTGTTTGTTATGTTTATTATGAGGTTTTATTGTTCAATTCAATATTTATGATTATTATTTTTGCTTAAGAGTTGCTATAGAGACAGGTCTTATATTACTTAGATTATTAGTTGGATACTTAGATGGTTATTTTGTTATTGGATTATTACTTAGATTTTGCTAATTTTATATTATGTCAATAAATCACAATCAGTTTACTTTGACACTTCATTATTGCCCTTATTTGGTTATATGTTTAATCTTTATTCTTACCTTATTTTATGAACCAAAATATTGAAAGAGAGTTCACATGATGTTAATGTCAGTTTAGACTTTAGAGACATTATACCGAAACTTGCACGATTTCGTTGCTTAAATTGCGTAAAGACGAAGTTTCGGGCTTTCCCGGATTCCTCATGCTACAAACTACAAAAAGAAAAACTATGATTTTACCAAAAAGAGGCAAATTTGGTGAAAAATCTTATGTTTGGACTTTTAACATCTTTGCAGGATTAAGATAGCTCTTTTATATAAATGGGGACTGATGTTAATGAAGCTGTGGAGAAATTGCCATCACCCGGTGACATAAAGGTACAATTTTTGTTGCTAATTATGATAAGTTATGTAATTTACCGTTATATTATCGGGTTCAGAGCTCATATGTTATATATGATGTATTGGTGAGATCAGGTGCATAGGGCTATGTGCACGGAATTACTAAAGATTGTCGATCGGGTTGATAAGATTTTCCCAGAAATAGAAGCTGCAAGGCCTCGATGCTCATCTGGGATTCAGTCACTTTGCTTGTTAAATAGCGCTATTGATAAAGCCAAGTCGTTGATTCAGGACTGCTGTGACTCGAGCAAGCTCTACTTGGTACGTGTGTTTTAAAAGATTGTATTTTTTGATAATTTGTCAGTTGGGATTTTGTTATTGTGACATTTGAGATGGTTTTTATATTTATTATTATGGAAAGATTAAAAAGTTCTCGTCTTGAATGTGTTCAGGCGCTGACAGGAAGTACGGTTCAGTCAAGATGTAAAATATCAAAGAATTTGTTGGAGCAGAGCTTGAGCCAGATACAAACCATGGTTCCTGTGATGCTTGCATTAAAGGTTGGTTGATTTGTGTGTATTGATATAAATAATATGAATTATACCGTGAAGCTATACGGAACACGTTGAACAAGTAGTTAACAAAGTTTATGGAACGATGAGATTATGGCAAACGCCTGTAATTTCTAATTTCCCTCATATCAGTGGCGTATCTTGAACGAAAAACCTGGTAGGGCCGGGCTCAATCTGGGTGGGCCGGACTCAATACATATAAAAAAGTTCGGAAATTTTCGGTAAAATTTACACTACGAAACGAAAAAACTGGGTGGGCCGAGGACCAGTCTGGCCTTCACTAAGAACCGCCCATGCTCATGTATTCATTTTCAAGTAACACACATCCTAACAACCGGTATGAAATATCTGTTTCCTGCAGATCTCTCAAATAATTGGTGAGCTTAGTGGGGTCAAACTTAGTTTAGATCCATTAGAAGAAGAAGCCGGAAAAGCTGTTAGATCATTACTTGAAGAATACCGAACAGGAAACCGTTCAGAAACTGTACCTGGTGACGAGTGGATTCATATAGCTGCTCAAAAACTTCAAATTACATCCCAAAAGGCACTTTTAGTCGAACGAAGATCCATCAAGAAACTTCTAAGACAAATTACCGAACAAAACAAGACGGAAGGAAACAACAAACAACAAAAGAAGCTGATTCTATTACACCTTTTGGATTTGCTTAATAAGTATGGAAAGTCAATTGCGTCTGGACACGTAGAGAACGATAACAGTGTACAAAATCAGGATTACAGTTCCCAAACGGTTGACTTTCATGTTGACCGTGAAAAGGATGTGTCGGGTACACTGCCTGAAGAGTTTAAGTGTCCGATATCTCTTAAGGTGATGTATGATCCTGTTATTATTGATTCGGGTCAGACTTTTGAAAGAATGTGGATACAGAAATGGTTTGATGAAGGTCATGACGTATGTCCAAAAACTAAACGGAAGTTGTTGCATTATTCACTGACACCAAATACCGCCATGAAGGATTTAATTTCAAAATGGTGTGGAGCGTATGGGATCACGGTCCCTGATCCATATATTCAGCTTTCAAATAATGCCAACTCGTGGGAAAATTCTGTTACTTCGGTTAATAGTTTGAGTTCTATGTATAGTCTTCAACTTCCGGCTGACTACAGTAATGTATCAATGAGTTCGTTAGATAACAGTCGAGTTGTTGAAGATTCTCGTGAATTTGACGTTGAGTTATCCTATGAAATTGACGATGCACTTCCGTGGGAGGTTCAATGCAAGTATGTACAAGATCTCGTGACCCGTTTGAAAGATGATGATCAAGCTTGTAGCTTGATTATGTGTGAGAAATTAGTTGGATCGCTCGTGAGATTCTTGATGGTTGCGCATGACGGAAATGACGTGAAAGCTCAGAGGATTGGATTAATGTTGTTGCTAATTTTGGTTACAGAATGCAGGTACTTATGCTGCCTGATAAAGTTTATTTGCTTCCGCTTTTCCGGTGTTGTGTATATTAAAAATAAAATAAAATCTTTCGGTTTTTCTTCTTTGCAGGAGTATAAAATACTTGAGCAAAGATGCATACCGGTTAATAGCCGAGTTTCTTGAATCCGAAGTAACGGAAGAAGCTCTTGCTATTACCGAAGAGTTGTCTGCCCACCAAAACTGCAGATACGAAATTGCATCCTCGGGTTCGCTCGCTTATCTTTTCAAGATTCTTGATACCCAACCGAAAGAAATTCAAACACGTGCCCTCAAGATTATCTGTAACTTGACTTCAGCAAGAAACGTTCGTTCTTTAATCGATTCTTCAGACCTAATCCCTAAACTGGTCACACTTTCCGAAGATGACGATTCACTCTCGGTACACTGCATAGCAATCTTGACACATTTATGTGGAATTCAAGATAATAAAAGCGTTATCGCAGAGACAAAGGGGTGCATGTCTTTCGTTGCTAGAGTTCTCGAGAGTGAAAGCATTAAGGAACAAGAACAGGCGGCGGAGATTCTTCTTTCGTTATGCTCTCAAAGCATTCAATATTGTCGGTTGGTGATGGAAGAAGGGGTGATCCCTGCGTTGGTTTCTATTTCTGTTAACGGAAATGATAAAGGGAAGGCTAAAGCATTTGAACTGCTTCGGCTTTTGAGAGACGCAGAGCTTGAAGATTATGTGGAAGAACCTGCTGTTGCACAGGTTTATGATGTTTCAAAGGATTCACATGGTTTGCATTCGGAGAAGAAGAAATCATCTAAAGCGTCACGGATCTTCTCTAAGTTCCCGTTGATTTCCAGAACTCAAAAAGGCAAAGTATAGGTAACAATTTGTATTTTTAACCATATTCATCTGATCAAGAACTTGAACCGACGTATCTTTTGCAGCGTTTGCAGTTCTTTTTCTCGTAATAAAACGCGCAGTCTTGCATGGTTTGATCCAAAACTTCGCAGTTTTGTCCAGGTTTGTAAAGTCCAATCATTTGTGCATATAGTCAGATTAACTGTCATGAATCATGCATGATTCATCCTGCCGATAGAAACTAGAAAGATATGTAAATAGTAAACGATTGTATATAGCCTTATGAAGAACCGGTTTTGTTAGTTCATTTCTTCAGTTTTTTATACATAAGTTTTGTTGATTGTTTTATTTGTAAGATTTTTGAAGGAGTTGCATGAATATGAACAGTTTTATTTAATTTGCGATTCTGTTAACGTTTTAGATTATCTGAACTCGGCTCGTAAGTTATGTCTCATTTGCTTGTTTCTTGTTGTGCCTTAACTGTATTGGTGACCATAACCTACTACCTGCGGCGGACCTGCATACATTTTTTATCTGTTGTACAGTATCAAATACTCGAGTTAAATGTTTTATTATGTATCGGCAATAGGTCTGAAAAAGTATCTAAAAAGAAAAACTTTAGATATCTGTACCCTGTCGAAGTAAGGAACCATGGCATATATGTTTGGAATAGATTCCATTTTGAGAGAGTTGAATAAGCACTATCTCGTTGAAAAGTTCTATACATCTGCCCTTTCTCAACGCATTTCTTTATGTGTACATATACAAATCCGATCAAGCAAATGACTCTTTATGATTTACACTGATGTGAAATTATTTTGAAAAAGAAACGATTTGGTGCGACATCCGATCTCCAAGTATCGTTCAGTATAATTGTTCGTTATGTTGATCTAGAGCTCGCACATTGTTTGGTTACGAGGTTTTTAGTCGCATAATACGTTTAAACATGAGGATCTCTCTACATCTACAGATGAAAAACTTCAAATACGTAAATGATATATGAGGCTAGACATTATTTGTTACATTGTATTGTTCTGGTATATGAAGTAACAAGAATAGGATGGTGCATTGTAATGTAACTTTTTAAATTTTTTATAAGATACAAAATTATGTTCTTTTTCTTTTCTTTCATATACACTAAAGAGTAAATATAAGATTGAATTTTATAAGATACAAAATTAGTCCCTCTTGGAAATATGTATTAAACATAAATAATATGAAGTGAATAAGTGTTACTTTAAAGATTTACCAAATTGTCACTGAGTTACTGTAAATAGTGTGTAACTAGATAGTCGTCCTCCTGTGCGTTGCTGTAGGGTGTAAAATTATGATTAAGTAGCATCAATGTCACATCATCACTAACAACCACCAACACTTGATAAGCTCATAAACAAAATAAATAAAAGGAAAAACGAACACCAAACGAAAAGCAAACGTAAAATCTTTGAACCACGCACAGTGGCGAAGCTTTAGAATTTGGACCGGGGGGTCAGAAGTCAGTGGTCACGGGACGGAACCTAATTTTTTTTTTCTGTAGCCATGGTTCGGATGATATGTTCGGGTCGGTGATTCGGGTCGAGTCAAACATTAACTACAATAAATAAATATCAAAATTCTAAGCACTGTTTAACAAACAATTGAACAAAGATACGAAAAAATGAGATAAATGGTTGGTAAGATGAAGAATTATAGTTCAGCCCGTCGATCTTTAAGAATTTTGAATTTTTCAATTATGGATAGAGTTGCAAACGAGTCGTGCTAAGCCCAAGCTCGACCAGGCTCGAGCTCGAAAAACTTATGAGAGTTCGAAATCTGCTCGTTTACTATCTATTAGTTAATATTTTAAATAAAAGTAATATAAATAATAGGCTCAGAGCTCGATAAATGAAGTTCGGCTCGAGCTCGTTTAGTAAACAAACTTAAATGAGGGGGTAAATATTATTAAATATTAATAAGCGTAATACTACACTAAGGCTCGTCGACGAGCCTGACGAGCTTCACATGCTAGGTTGTGCTCGGGATTGATTAGTAAACGAGTTTTGTTTTAAGCTCAAGCTCGGGCTCGATAATGCTTGGCTCGGCTCATTTGAAGCTTTTTACCAAGCCTAGCTCGAGTAACTAAGAGATAACAACTCCATCGGTTGCTCATTGAATCTACTATCTCTCTCATGTAGTTATTGGGCTTTACATTTACTTTGTTTTGGGTTAAAGTTTTGGTTTATATAACTATTTTTTTTTAAACGGGGGATCGAAACCGTATATACTAAAAAAATTCCATACGAAAACTATATACTCGAAACTTCTGAGCGAAAATTCGGGGGGGGGGGGGGGGGGGGGGGGAGTCAGCTGCCCCTCCCCGCCCCATAAATGCTCCGCCCCTCACCACGCATGCCCGTTGCTACGTGTTACTGCGAATAAATTAGACCGAGATGTAAAACAAAGAAAAATAACTGAGTCGATCTATGAGTCGTGCGTTGTGACGAACCAGTCAAACGGGTAAAAATAAACGCGTTGGGACGGGCCTGACAAACGGGAATATAGACAAAAAAAAAATGTAAGCCCCACATGCACGTTGCAGCGTGTTAACTGTTAACTCACAAAATTTAGTTCGAAACGTAAAATAAAAGACTTGCGAAAGATGAAAAATATGGGGACCAAAGTTGAAAGCAATAAAGTGTTGGTGTTAAATTGTAAAATATGAAAAGCTTTGGGCTTAAAGTAAAATATATTAAATCAAAGTGTTAAATTGCTAAGAGAAAAAGTTATGGATTTAAAGTGAAACATCAAATTTTTTTTTTTTTTTTTTTTTTGAAAAACTCTCTAAACCTATTGTACAACACCGTAAAGCCAAAAAAAAAATTTGTAATTAGAGGTTTTATAATGGTACAACACTACAACTGTACAAGTAAGTAATTTTCAGTTTGGTCTCAGGTTCGATTTCCACGTTCCACCAAAAAAATAACCATTGGGTTTGAAAGGAGAAACCCGTGTGGTTCTTATGGGATTCGATCCTGGGCAGTGGTCGCTTTGCAATACGGGATTTACCGCTGAAACACCACTCTCCAAAAAAAAGTTATGGCAACTGTGAAAAATAAAAACTAGAGGGGCCTTTGTGATAATCAAGTAATTATGCCTAATGAAAGTCAGACATTGGACTCATTCTCCCAAAACCACAAGTCAACATAAGACTCCCACTTATATACGTAGAAACTAACAGCATGTTGAATATATTTTTTTTTTTTTCCAGAAGGTTGCATTTGTTAGTTTTTAGAAAATGAATACGCAACCAAGTTTTGTTTTTTTCTTCGTATACATTCAGGCATAATTCATTGTTGATGAAAACGGAGTTGTATATGAAATATAGTTATAAAAAATTGTATCATGGGACTATAGCAAGTGCCGGTACCATAATAAACCAAACCAATACTGATTAAATTCCCACAGTGTAGCAATCGGAATAGTAGTACTAGTTTTACACAAATTCTATCTTGCATGCAGTTTGGTGTAGTAACTCTATTGAAGACTCTACTTGAAATTAGAATTTAAACCTTAGAAATTTGGGATTTTTGATTGAAGTTGAGCAAATTAGCAATACACTATTTGAGTTCTTAAAACAAAGAGCTATAAACCTAAAATATAAGTTATGACATTGACATCAAAGTAATGTGTATTGTGATGACAAATTGGATGCTAAATAACGAAGTATATGTCTACATGAATCGTACGAGTATGATGTAGCGCATATTCGTATGATGCTTTGAGCATAATTTGTTTGACAAGCTAAAGCATGATACTTTGGTGTTTCGTGTCGAAATTGTACTATGGTCTATGGGTGCCATACAAATACATGGGAGAAACATCCCAAGTTTATCCAATTGTTCAATCACCAAGGTGAGTAGGTAGAGTTGGAAAAGAGTAATATGCAGTTTACGTCCATGAGGTTTGCCTCAGTTAATAGATTCAGTCCACCCTTAACACATTGACTCCCAGTCGTTTGTTCTTTTAACACAAACCGTCACGCTCTGATGGTTGTTAACTTTTGCGTCTCGCCCCATGCCCCCACCTTCTTCTCCAATTAGCCCCTACTACCACCCCACCATCCACCACCTAACCCTACCAAACTTTGACAACCCCCACCATAATGCATCATCTTCTTCACCATCTTCCTACCCAAACACTAGTTTTCAAACCCACAAAGAAACTAATGGAAAAGTTAACATACGTCGTCAAAACAATTGACGTTTTGACGTTAAAAGAAACTAATGTGACATTGTAACATACATTTTAACATGTGTTAAAACTGATTTCAAAATCCTAGTCCCTAAACATAAAAAAACTAGTTTATCATAGGAACTGACCCGTCTGCGAATATCAAACAAAATCGCGCTAAATAATGAACAACACAAACTTTAAATAACAAAACACATGTTCACATAACTACAAAGAGTAACTACTCTTGGATCCAACATTATATTATCTTTTACAGAAATATAACACTGACCTGATATGATAACTCACAGCAACATTCATGTCATTCACATGCTGGTTTTGTATCAAAGCTGCTAAGGCAGATCGCAAACGCTTGGTACGCAGATATTGGGTACCGATAATCCATTGTGAATATATCTTGTCCAATTTTCCCAAACTGTAAAATCACTTTATTTTGCTCTGCGTCGGATACATTATCAGAAGAACCAGCAGACACCACCAACTGAAAATTCTTCACTGAAGCGACCGTGACCCGTCCTTTGAAATTTAAACACCAACATTGTAGTTGTTCATGCCACCGTGGTGATTTGTTCTTAAGGACCAAATAGTCATTGCATATACCGCTAGGTAACGCTTTTTCTTTCACTGAAGGTGATGGTAACGATAATGACGATGACAAGAGAGGAAGATTGTCTTGTGGAAAAGATTTTGGAGTCGGGGCGGTACCGCCTTCTTGAATTGAGGAAATGGGTATATAATGCATTGAACAGTTCATTCTTCTAGGTCCACGCGTACGTAGTACATTCAGCTCGTAGGAGATAGTGGCGATGTTGTAATTACACGCTGGTAGACGAGGCGATACTTGCTTTGTGTGAAATCTTCGACTTGAACGGCTATGATTAGCTTGAAACGCTTCATCGTTTGGAGGTTGACTATCGTAGACGCTGAACTTGGTTCCAAGAAAATTAGACCTGTTAAAAAAGAAGCCTTTGATTATTAACTATTTATCAAACATTAATAAAACCTTTATATTAAAAAACAATAAAGTTATACATAAATTGTTTTTCGACAAAACTTGCCTTAGTTTCCCGACATAGGTAGAGCTAGCTCGCGAAAAATCATCCGCCACTAAAGAAATCAAGAATTCTGTACTTGTTGCCTTTCGGATTCTTTTAGCAGCCAACAATAGCTTATCACTCTCGTCTTCAGCTGTAAATCACGTACCAAATAACTAAGATTTAGCTTGTGTATGTATGATCATCTAAATACAAAATATTCAAGAAAACGTATAGTTCTCGAGCAAACTACGCTTAAAAAGAAAAACATGATTACTAACATGGAGTCAGCCCAAAGTACAAACGGAAAGTGGAAGTAGCTCGATCTCTTTTTATGTAGCACTGAATTGGAGCATCACGAGGACCGGGCTATATTATCAGTCGAAAAGATAAACATATTCAGTGTCATAAACATCAAAATCATCAAAACAGCAACTACGATATTCCTCATATTCCAAACTTACAAAATCTAACCTGCTTCAACGAAATAGGAAACGTTAACCGCCCACATTCTTCCGGAGTCTTAACAATCTCCTTAGTAACATCTCTCCACGGCTTACAAACCGACGCACAATAAACAACCACCGTTCGAGCCGGCCAAGACGTCTCACTCTCCTCCACCCTACGAATTATATCCAACAGCAATTCAGGAGGCAAGTGAGCCCACCGCCCTTCTGTTGTACACTCAGACGAAACCAAATCAGGGACAACATGTGATCGAGTACAGTTCCGCCATTGTTTCCCCTCAACCCCTCTTCTTCTTGACATGCTCCCAATGCCATCTGTCATCTCCTTCAGCTCGCGCACGATGTTTTTAAACGACATCTTGATATCACAAGTTGCAAATCCTCAACAACTCAATGAATAACATAAGCTCCAAAGCAGCAACCCTAGAAATAATTCAGACAATTATAGGTTTATATTAATATATATATAATATATATATATATATATATCACTTTAAGATGCATACTAAATTGGAAGCTGACTTTACTTAAACATGTGAACACAAAAGAAACTGCCATTTTTGACCAAACTTCAACCAATAATATTAAAAATTTTATAAACTTAATTCCTTTGAATCAGTCTCCTTTCACACATTATTAACAAATCAAAGTATAATTTTTCAAAATGGTTATTTTCCATATGATTTTGCTAATGATATAGCAATCTAACACACCGAAACAGAAGGCAAACGAACAAATTGCGTCGCCAGCCCTTTTTTTAATAGCAAAGCTAAGTCTTTTATAAACAAGATTCAGAACATTACTACACATGACCCGTTTGACTCGGTTAAGTAGCTCTAAAGCCTCGGGCACAAGAATCAAAATAGAAGGCAAACAAGCAACAAACTGCATAAAGCTAAGTTTTTTTTTAAAACAAGATTCATAATCTTGGACTCATAACATTATTATTACGCATACCCATGACCCGTTAGACTCGACTAAGTAGCTCAACAGACAAAACCCAAATGGTGAAAACAGGGGTTGGTTGTGAATTGAAGTAAAACAATAATAAGTGTGTACCTAATCAGAAATTGGGTGAAATTAAAGATAGGGTTAGATCAGATGAGTGGATCCAGTTTATTACATACTTTTTTAATTAGATCACCGTATGGCCGCCGTAATCGCCGCCGTGATCGGCGGCACAGATGAGGGGGTGTCTGGAATGAAGTGAAAGGATTGATTGAAGGACTAAAAATATGACCTTGCACAGTGTACTGAGATGATCTTTGGTGATTGATTATTATTATTATTATTTATTAATATTATTATTTTAGCAAAATGTATATACCCTACCACTTCTGTAAATCATTACATACAAGCCGCGTGCATATATACCCATCAAGTTACTCATGTATACCCCATTACCCTATGTAACTACTATTTGGAATTTTGGATTGAGTAGGTGTGTGCGCGTTTCGATGTGGTTACATTGTAGATATTAAACGGATTAGTGCAAACGTTATGTGACCGAACATCGAGCCGAAGCCCCCACCGATTCACCGATCCAATGAACCGGCCCAAAAAACCCACCAAAACCCGGAAAAAAGCGGTCCAACCCTCCAAATCCCGGTCCGGGTTTTAAAACACTGATGGAAACCACATCAAATGTAGAGTAACTTGAGTTTATATCGTTGAATGAAAATGTATTATATTTAAAGACGCTCGGTTTGGTATAACGAAAACGTATTATACTTGCACAGACTTGTTTCCCAATAAAGTGTTTCGTCTAATCATAGTTTAACTCGAATTTATACCGACTTTACACGTAAAAAGTTAGTGTTTTTCAAGTAAAGAAACATAAGAGGTAAAGTGGAAACTTTTGAGAGTAAAAGGTTAAAAAAAAATTAACCCACTAAAATTGTTTCCAACAAATGAATGTCTCATAGATAAGCCTTTGTTAACAGTTTTATGGTGGATGGGGTTCTCATCACACTCATCACACTCATCACACTATCACACTCAATAGTATTGTGTCACCTTATTTTCATCACACTCCATCTCAATTATCACTAAAACCATGAAGTGAAATGATACCCATCACACTAAACTTTTTTTTTTAAAATAAAATAAAAACATTACATTAAATAAAATAAAAAACTTACATTAAATAAAATAAAATAAACTTACATTAAATAAAAAAATTTACATTAAATAAAATAAAAAAACTTACATTAAATAAGAAATTACTAGAAATTAAATAAAAACATTACTAGAAAATACAAGTTAAAATAAAAATGAAGTTTGTTTGATTGTTGGAGATATTGTTTGATTGTTTGTGATATTGATTTTGGTTGAAACATGAAGTTTATATATAGTGTTTTTAAACAATTTTTTTTTTAATATGTAACGGTCAACAGACCGTTGGCAACAGCTAGAATCTAGCGTGATGACCATAACGATAATAATTCATCACGGGTGTGATAAATTAGGTGGGCGATGTTTGTAATTGTCACGGCCAGCCCATCACGGACCGTCCCGTCCACCCTTACTAATTGTTCATCTACTAATATAAAACAAAAAATCCTCCAAAGAAAAGAAAAATATTATTCTCATCTATCCATCCCTTTTGATAAATGATTTGAGGCATGGTTTTAATTCTATTCTTATCTTTGCTGGCAGGTGACATAGACGTATAAATTGTATTCTCCATATAAGTATCACCCACTGAAATAAAATTGACATCCACATATTGTGCGAGAGAAAATCCTTAACATCTTTAAGTTGACTGACGTTGACTTCTCTAATACTTTCAAATTTGGAATCAACCCCAAATAAGTTGGTGGTCCTTGATGTTTAGTTTTAAATAGCCTTTTATTGAATTGGGTTTGTGTCTTTGTGACACCTGAAATTACAAGAATTTTTATAATAAATGTTGAGTTTAAAAATATAGTTAGTGTATGAATTTGGTGTGAAATTTCAGTTGTTTTATTTTTTTGTTGGGAAATAAAAGAGATACTCTTTAAGGTGGGGTTGGGTCCAATTAGCAACGTTATTGGAGTTAAAGTGTTACTCCCTTTAAGATTAAACGTTCGAGCCCCGTAAAAAACGGATTTAGTGTAATCAGTTAACTTATTGTCTTATTGGATTATGTAGGTCATTAGCAAGAATGTTGTTCATCTTGAAATCTAGAATTCGAAGAAACAAAAGTATCCTGCTTTTAAAAGTTGAATCGCCGCCTGAGCCGCTGTAATATATAATCAACTCATCAATCGTTCTCAAATTGGAGGAAGGGCCGGGGTGCGACTAATCAAAAAGTTTGATAAAGTTGAAGGGTGTGAAATTTTAGGAACTCTAGATAAATGAATTACTTAAAGTTGAAGGCTTCTTTCCCTTTGATGAATTTAAAATCATGTAATCTTTGTATTATGTGGTTTATAAACTCTTTACAATTGTATCATCATAGAGAGTAGAGACTAGCGATCTATAGTTGTCTTGCATTTAACTTTGGTACCAAGATAACAATTTTACATTCTATCAACTACACTACAGTTCTAACAGCTTGTACCTTTTCAACATTTTTATACATGAACATGTTAACGTGTATACCTTACCTTATTGTGTTCTACCAAGTTGAAAGCGTCTTGAAGTTGTTTTCGTCGTATTAATTTGACGACGAATGTTAACTATATGATGCAACATTGGTATTTTCTTTTATACTTGGTCGCTAAATTAATAATGTGAGAACAATTTCCATCTAATACATAATATAAGACGAGTATGTTTAATCATCAACAAGTTTAACGTAAAACATTGTTGGGGGATTTAAGTGTATTCCCCTAAATTATAAGGAACATACTTAAAAAATGTATTATCTAAATCAACAAGTAATACTTGAAAGATTTTATTTTAATCTTCCATTGTTCTAATCATTAATTCCTTATACTACACAAATACATCATGTTTTACATACTGAAATGTTTTTTAATGTTTATATCAACAACGGAATTCTATTATTATCTAATGAAATGTGAATATGTGATACATTATTCTTTATTCTTGTATAATATATGATATACAGATATAGAGAGTGTAATTGATATAGGGGACAACGTCAAAACATGCATATTAATAAGATACACGTAAGGAAATGTACACACACCAAGATGAATTCATATACACATTTTAATAGTAGAAACTAAAAACCGATCCTCCAAACCGGTTCGGGTCAATAAAACCCGTTTTTAGTATTTGATAATTTAAACTTACACTCCAAACAAACTAAAATTTTACTAAAATAAAGATAGCTATTAATGCATTACCTTTGCTTAACGATAAAGCCCAAGCTAGGGGGAAGAAAGTTTCCGTAAAGCCCAGTAACAGAGTTGGTCTTCTGTACCTCTCTTCAAAAAAAATAGAAACTTTATAACATTAAACTTATCTTTTTAATTCCTTTTTTTTATATAAACTCAACTCATCTGCACATATTTAACTTCCAAGTTTTCATTCACATCTAACTTACTCCTCCTTTCACCTAATCTCTATATGCCAACACACATATATATATATAGACACATGTTTGTAAGTATGTATATCTTCATCTTCGTCTCTTTGTTCATTGGAAAAAAATGGGGTTTTGTGGTGGTGTGGGCTTCTTTTCCAGCCGAAACGGCCGCCTGCATCTTTTTGTTTTCGGGTTTGTGTTGTTTGGTTGTCTTCAGGTTGAAGCTGCCACCAAGAAGTATCAGTTTGATGTGAGTCACGTTCACGCTCATTTATATAACGTTTACCAATGGCTCGTGTCGGGTTAATCAAACACGACCTCATGTTAACACAATTACCAAAACGAGTCGATCATTTTGACTGGTTAAAATAGATTGGTTAAGCATGTTGGCTGGTAATATAAATTATTTTCACTATAACGTTAAAACGGGTTGATGGGTCAGCATGTTTGATTTAACGGGTTAAATATGCCAACCCAAACACTGACATGTTTATTAAACGGGTTAAAGGTGACAACTCAAAACTTGATTATTTTTGGGTCGCGTCAAAATTTACTGCAGTTAATTTAACCTGTCAACCTTAGTGGGTCCTAACTAAATGCTCTGTTTAATATCAATCTCTATATGAACAGGTACAAGTGAGCAATGTGAGCCGGTTGTGCCACGCGAAGCCAATTGTGACTGTAAACGGGATGTTTCCTGGACCAACTATTTACGCTCGAGAAGGCGATAGAGTCATCATCAACGTTTCAAATCACGCGCAATATAACATGTCAATCCATTGGTAAATCCCACACTTATTGATCATACTATCTTGCCATAATGATACACTTAATGATTTCAATTATTTGGGTATCCAGGCACGGTTTGAAGCAATACGCCAACGGATGGGCAGATGGACCAGCATACATAACACAGTGCCCAATCAAGACGGGAAGTAGCTACGTCTATGACTTCAATGTTACGGGTCAAAGAGGGACATTGTGGTGGCATGCTCACATTCTTTGGCTCCGAGCCACGGTTTATGGTGCAATTGTCATTTTGCCCCAACAAGGAACCCCGTACCCGTTCCCAAAGCCCGACAACGAACAAGTCTTGGTCTTCGGTAAACCACTCACTTCAGCATATATCAAAATTGAGTTATTTTTCTAAAATACTCTCATATATGATCCAGGGGAATGGTGGCATGGTGATGTGGAAAACATTGTGAAGCAAGGGAATGCTATGGGTTTGCCACCCAACATGTCTGATGCCCACACCATCAATGGCAAACCCGGTCCTCTGTTCCCATGCTCCGAAAAACGTAAGTCAATCGTATTGTATAATGAAAAGATAGATGTATTCTAAAGATCGTTTTCGGGCTTTTCAGATACATTTGCAATGGAAGTTGAGTCAGGGAAGAAATACCTGTTGAGGATCGCAAACGCTGCACTCAATGATGATCTCTTCTTCGCCATTGCAGGCCACAACATGACAGTGGTTGAGATTGATGCCGTCTACACCAAACCCTTTACCACCTCTGCTATACTAATTGCTCCTGGTCAGACAACAAACGTTTTAGTTAACGCCAACAGTGCTCCAGGGCGGTACTTCATGGCGGTCCGCCCGTTCAAGGATGTTCCTATTCCTGTCGACAATAAAACCGCCACTGCAATCCTCCAGTATAAAGGCATTCCCAACACAGTTCTCCCATCACTCCCTCAAATACCATCACCAAATGACACAGCATTCGCGTTAAGCTACAACAAGAAGCTTCGGAGCCTCAACAGCCGTAACTTCCCGGCAAACGTCCCTTTGAAAGTCGACCGAAAATTGTTTTTCACGGTCGGGTTAGGAAAGAGTGTGTGTCCAACATGTATTAATGGAACCCGACTATCAGCTTCACTGAATAACATCACGTTTGTGATGCCGCAAACCGGGCTTCTCCAAGCTCACTACTCGAAGATGAAAGGGGTGTTTACCCTCGATTTCCCAGATAAGCCACCAACACCTTTTAACTACACTGGTGCGCCCCTGACAGCAAATCTTTTCACTTCTCATGGAACCAGACTGAGCAAAATCCCCTTCAATTCAACAGTAGAACTCGTGATCCAAGACACCAATTTACTGAGCGTTGAATCCCACCCGTTTCACCTTCACGGATACAACTTTTTTGTAGTTGGAACAGGGGTTGGGAATTATGACCCCAAAAAGGATCCGTCCAAGTATAACTTAGTGGATCCGCCGGAAAGGAATACAGTTGGTGTCCCAACCGGTGGGTGGTCAGCCATTCGTTTCAGAGCCGATAACCCCGGTGTTTGGTTTTTTCACTGTCATTTGGAGTTGCATACTGGGTGGGGATTAAAGACGGCATTTGTGGTGGAAGATGGGCCCGGAAAAGACCAGGCCGTCCGCCCTCCACCTAAGGATCTTCCACCGTGCTAACTATAAATACCAGGCACATGATTGCTCTTCGAAATAAGTGTAAATTTGCAAATGTTTGATCAATGTTAACATCTCAATTGTTATTAGTTAAACTATATTTTTTATTCAACTTTTTTATGCAAGTAACTACAAGAAACATTGAAGTATAACCATGTTTCTACCTGTTTAGCCTGCAAATTATGGCATTGTATTGCAGCATGTTACAGATGCATACATACCTGTTAACCCAACTAAAGCTTTCCAGTAATGTGAGCCTCGCGTTTCCTCAACGAGGAAGAACTCAGTTTCTCTCCACTAGATTCTTCAGATACCAGATTTACAACTTCAATCTACAATAGAAATAACCTCTGCATTCAGCCATTGTTTACAAAAAACTTAAATGCCTTCAGAATATGCACCTTTAGCTGTGAGAGGCCGTTCGCAGCCCTCTTCTCGTTCACCAATAATCCACCTGGTAGAGTCTCCTGGCTGACAAAGAACTGTACGTCACAATATACTTAAAACAACTAAACAGTAATTATTCTACCGATTTTGCTATAATAAATTAAAAACTACTAAAGCGCCACAAAAGTTAAAGCTTTAACAATGGTAAAGTGAGTAAACTAGGCCATGGAGAAAACCTGACAACAATGGCATCCAGATTCTTATCAACAATCGAAGGACCATAAGGATCTGTGATATGTACAACTTCTACTGTCAGGTTAGGCTTGATAGACTGAAACAATAAGAAAGAACAAGTTCAGTAATCCACTCACAGGGCGTGTATAATAAATAATAACTATTAATGGAGGACAAATTCAGCAATTAACAAATATGGCACCTTAACGAAATCTTCAACATTTTTTATTCTCTTTTCAATAGGCATAATAAGATGGGCAAACTGCAAGATAACACAAACAAAAAAATTTACTGATTAGACATGAACTTGGTTAAAATCTTGGTTTAAAAAGCGTGAAACATAAGGTGATGTGTTGTTCTATGTCCAACCAAAGTAAGCTTTATTTACAACCAGAAGCCGCATCCCCCTCTCTATACTATAAATCAACATTTTTATCAAGCAAACCTTTCATAATTTCTTGATCCCTTTTTTGACTCTCCGACAAACCCTAATATTGACCAGTTTTCACCCGGAAGTATATGAGGCACCACCTCAAGGCCCTAAGGCGTTTTCTTGATCGCCCCGTGAGCTTCATGCATCAGGGACGCCTAATATAACTATATGAAGTGCTGGAATGCTATAATTAATTAACTGAACTAACAAGGAGCAAGAACAATTGAACAAACCTGTTTCCTAGACAACATAGGGCCATCAAGAATACCGACTACAACTCGATCCCTAGCCAACTCTGCAGCTGCCTACAATACATCTCATATAAATCCAACAAATAACATATCATACATATACAGACTATGTTTGCATTGTAAAGCATAAAATACATACGCAAACAAACCTTGAGAAAAAGACGATGACCGTCGTGTAAGCGATCAAAAGTACCTCCTAGAACAACAGATCCATATGAATTTGGTGGAGATAATAACGAAACAGGCACAAACTCTGAAATTGAGTCCTTGATCGTCATAATATCAATCGGAAATGTATTTGTGCAGTATAACTTCTGTTGCAGCTAGAAGATCACTTAATTCTTTTTTAACCTAACCTAACAAAACAAACTGAAAACATCATATGACGATCATTTTCACCGGCAATTACACCGGAAGAATTCATCAACAAAACTGCCATAAAATCGATATTATCTTCAATATAAACTTTTCGACATCTGATGTATAAACTATAGGAAACGTATTTGTGCACTATAACTTCTGTTGCAACTAGAAGATCATATTAAGTTAGTAACATAGCAAAGCACACTGGAAATATCACTTAATGACAATCATTTGCACCGGCGATTACACTGGAATAATTCAACTACAAAACTGAGGCAAAATCGATATATATTGTTTGATATCTGATTTCTAATGTATTTGTGCACTATGACTTAACTAGAAGATTATTTTAACCTAAGAAAATAAACTGAAAATATTAGAGAGATAAACTTGAACTATTTTCATGGGCAAATAAACTGGAATAATTCATCTACAAAATTGGGGCAAAATTATTTATATACGAAAAATCAATCATGTAGACATATGAGTGTTGTGAAACAATATTGAAGCATACCTTAGTTTTGCAAACGGTTACGCTGCTAATTCAGTAATTCATCGATGCTTGAAGGAACAAAAGTCGGATGAAACGAAGTTTTTTTTTTTTTTTTTTAACGGGGTATTGGAATCACAAATCACTGTTACCATACCACGCGATCATATTCCCCGAAAACTCATAATTATAATAAAAACTACCTTGTGAGATTCGAACCCAGGACCATATAGACGCTAATTCTTATCTTACCATCAAAATGCGGCTGAGCTATAACGTCTTTGGCTGAAAACGAAGTTAAAAGATGAAAATTAGGGGTGAAACTGAAATGAAATTGACGCCAAATAAAATAACTGCAACGGAGATTTACAGATATAGCCCTTTTACTTTGGGAAAAGAATAATTTGGGGGCACTCAACCTTGTAAAATGTGTTTTGAAATTCGGATCGGACTGGTCGGACGGGAACCAGGGCTCGAACTGGTCTGGGTTAGGGTATTGGATTTGGTTTGTAGTGAACCAGAGGTTAGACTGGGAACTCGGACGGTTGAACTGGATTTTTAAGCGCTTCAACCGGTTTTTTTAAATATTTTTTCAAATTTTATCCCTTTAACTATACGACGCCATCCGGTTCTTACATCTGGTCTGACCGATAAAGAGACCGGTTTGACATCCAGTCCGGTTCTGAAAACGTTGCTCATAAGAAAAGTAGCAAATTATTGATGTCGGCTAAACAAGAAACCGAGGAGAGGTTCCATCTAAGACGTGCGTGTTATCTTTGGACTGGACATATTAATGTAGTTTCATATTTTGAGGAGATATGGGAATGCTCTAACCCAAAATAATACGAGGTATTTAAGGTCCGATTAAAGTTGATAGACCATGTGTGGTGGAGGGGGTTATTTATAATGCCCCTGTTTTTTATTGGACAACGTGGCAGCTGAGTAAGCATGCGGGAATAAAGTGAAAAAGGGGTGTAGTGGTAGGGGTTATTTATAATGCCTCTGTTTCTGATTGGTTGTTTATTTTATTATTATTTTTAATCTTTTAACTCAAACTAGTTAAAATAAATGACAAATAAATATAAAAAAATTACAACCAATATTAAAAAAAAAATTACAACTAATATTAAAAAAAAAGTTACAACTAAATTCAAATAACTAAACAAACAACTTAAAAAAATTACAATACCAAATTAAAAAACGCAACATTAAAAAAAAGCGAAACACACTAGAGGTTATATTTTGCAAGAATTTGTTGCCTATGAAGTTGTGCAAGGCGTAGGGCGTCTCCCTCGAGGTCGTCGATCGATCTGGACAAAAACTCGATGTCCTTTTCCCTTTGCCTCGCCTCTTGGAGCTCGACAAACCTTTTATTCTCGACCACTTTTTGCTGCATTGTTTCCAAACGTCTTTGGCCAAGGTCGCGAATATCTTGTATTCTTCGGTTCATTTCTTCAAAATCTTCCTTCAACTCACCACCTCCTGCCGAAGACGACTCCGCTTTGCCACCTTTTTTTGATCTTCTACAGGGTGGTCTAGGAATATCCTCCTCATCCTCCAAATGAATAGGATCACCTAAACTCACATAGCGAGCATCGGATGACGGTGTATCCGGATCTCGCAACGAGGAGGTTTTGCTTCATTTTGATGTTCCTCCTCCTCTTCCTCTCCTGACCTTGCGCCTATTACCCGACCCCATAGGCGGTACATTAGCCCACTTAGGACTTTTTCTCAACATCTCCCAAATCCTCAAATACAGGAACGGTCCACGGGTTTCTCTCATCTCCTCCAACGCTCTTGCCAACAAACCATCATCACCTTCCCCACTGCCCCTGTTGTCCTTACAACGTTGGTAAACCTCCGCAAATGAATGACATCTATTATTTATGTCCGTCCACTTTCCCGATATCGAATCGTTGTCTCGATACTCCCCTCTACCCATGGCGCCAAAAAACAGCTCTCGAATCCGGATCCAAAACAACGGCCTGTCTTGATAGTTCGCTACAAAAAAAATATTATACGATTAGAAATATATAACTATATATATATATATTATACGATTAATAGTATATAAAAAAATACTAACCAACTTTTATATATATATATATATATACGGTTAAATATATTTAAATACAAAAAACAAATACTATATATATATATATATACACACGATTAATTATATATAAATACAAAAAAAATACTAACCAACTTCGGGATCCTCCGATATGTCGAGTCAGGCCCGCGCTAAAGCAAACTCCTCGTCTTTTTCCCAACGTTCTTGTTTCTTTTTTTGACGAGGCGCGTTAGGATATTTTTTTCTGTGCGAGCGTCTCGCCCCACCCCCCTGTTGAGAACCCTCGGGTTGACGTGCTTGGTTGGTCTCGACTTGAGTTTCTGGCACGAGCTCGGGCTCCTCTTGAGAACCTTGGACATAGTTTAGGTTCATGTTTGGCGCAAACCCCATGTTTGGTGGAGGAAAAAATTGACCCGACATGCTAATAAGTTGAGCGTATTGCATTGTGTTCGCGTCAAAGTCGCCCCAATTGGGTGGCACCTGAGTAGTAGTGTTTGGCCTCGTAGTATTTGGCCTCGTACCCAGGCGAGTCGGGACCCCAAACGGTGAACCATATGGAAACATGTTTATGTTTTGAAGTTGTGATTTTTTAGTTTGAAGGGGTATGTTTTTAGTTTGTGTGGTGGTATGTTTTTAATATGGTGTGTGTATATATATAAAGTTTAAAAAAAAATTTACCGTTTGAAAATTAAATACAACGGTCAATTTTTTTGACCCTTTTTATCTCGCCGCCACGTGTCACAAAACAATTGGATGGTTCAAATGTTGTCAGGCATTATTAATATAACGCTGCCCACCATTTTTAACGTATAGCGTCCCCCCGTAACGGTGTGAGGGGCGCTATTTTTGTCCCTCACGCACAATAACGCCACAATTACATAGGGTCTAAAAATTATTTGAACCGGAGCTTTATGAGACTTTTTTTAGGTCTTTAACAAACCAAAACACACTTCACCATTAACATAATCGATAGGTAGCCTAGCAAAACAAATAAAAATTACCTAGTCTTAAATTTTCTATGCGAACTTGTGTATTTCTATTTCTTTTCACCTAAATTTCCACTTTTTATTTTTTTATACAATACATATAAAATAATATTTCAAACGTTCAATATTTTACAAATCTTAGGGTATGTTTAGCAAAACTAGCTGGTAGCTGGAAACTTTTTAAATATATTTTGGTGTTTGGCAGAGTAGCTGTAGCCAATGTTTTTAAAACCGGACCGGAGATTGAACCGGTTCTCTTACTGGTTCACTGGTCGGACCGGTTGGACCGGTCGGACCGGATTCATGAACCGGATAAATTTATAAATATATATAATTTATAAAATGTAACAAACAAATAAAAGCCAAAGGAATAGACAATTTCAATAAAAACTAATGATGATATATAGGATAAAATATAAACAAGAAGCATAATTAACAACTAACAAAAGAATAAAAACTATAATATAACAATCCTAATTTAAAATTAAATATGGACAGAAAATGAAAAATATAAAAAAATAAAAGAAAACGTAGAGTAGGTAAGTATTGTACTACTCCACTTGAAAACTTGTACTACACCTTTGTTCTTAACATTTTATTATAGAAACCAATTCTCTTTTTCTTTAAAATACAAAATAGAGGTTGCTGCAACTCTCAAGTTCAAGTAATCCGGCCAGATTACAACTCCCGGCATCTGGCAATGACGATGAAAACAAGTCATTCTAACACTTCCCTTCTTCATTTCAACCCATCTTCTCATCTTGTTTGATCGTTAAGCTTGCCTTTCACGTGTTGACGTACGTTCTTAAAGCTCCGGCATCATCTTTTCGACGGGAGTCCGACCATCACGTTCTTAAACCAACGGTAGAAACTTTCCCGGCTCGACCGTATGTACACCGGTTCTCCGGTTCAACCACCGGTCACCGGTCTGACCGTCCGGTCTCTGCAGAAACGGTCCAAGAGCCATGGCCGGACCGCCGGCACCGCCGGTCTCCGGTTAAACCGGTCGGACCGTCCGGTCCGGTTTTCAAAACACTGGCTGTAGCTTTTAATAAAATGTATAAAATGACCTAAATGAGCATAATTAAAAGCTTGTAAAGAAGGTTTTTATTTTATTTTTAAAATAAAATGGGTATTTGTGTCATTTACTAATTAAAAGCTTGTAACTAGTAGAGTTTTTTCTTAAAAGCTAGAGGTTTTTCTCCAACTTAAAAGTTTCCAACTCCTTCAACCAAACAAGGCTTTTTATTGAGTATGAGCTTTTTCTTAAAAGCTTGAAGCTCCTAAAAGCTCTTTGCCAAACATACCCTTAATACCAAACCGTAATAGTAACAGTTTGTTGAAGGTTTAAATTCTACGAAATAAAAGTTGTGATGCATTTATTCTACTGTTAAAAAATGTGTGTCTTGTAAAGCAACGAGGAAGGCTAACGTAAGAAGAAGCTTAGCGTAAATAATATAATAATGATTATTAACCATAAATTAAACTAAAATAATCAGGGGCATAATGGTAAAATGACTGCGTCATTAAAGTCTCACCTCTATTTTAAAAAAAAAACTATACCATAAAAACAAAACTTTTTATCCTCTTTCATTTGCATACCCTATTGATATACTTAAAAAAATTGATGGGTTGATAACTTGAGTTTTGTTGAGGGTATACTTGCGTTTTAGAATCGCAAATTATACCTGATAAAACGACATAATAAAACGCAAGTTATACCTAATAAAAAGATGCAAGTTATATATGGTAAAACGCAAGTTATACCTAATAAAAAAGATGCAAGTTACATCTGATAAAAAACGCAAGTTATACTTGATAAAAATGTATGTTATCAATCCGGCAAATTTTCTTTTTAAAAAAAGTATATCAATATGGTATGCAAATGAAAGAGGATAAAAGCTTCTTTTTATGGTGTATTTTTTTTTAAATAAAATAATGTCGTATAAAAAGTTACGGACGTTTAAAAATTAAGGGTGGAACTCAACAATGGTAGGTTATACCTATTTTGCCATTCCCCTTCTCTTTTGAAAAATCTAACGTATGTATTCACCATTTTTATCCTATTTATTGATTCATTTAGATCAAAAACCCAAAATCTTTGTTATCATTTTAGTTTATAGCCCAGCGGCTTCTTGGTGGTGGGATATAAGGTCCTGGGTTCGAATCTCACAAGGGGGTTTTCTCATAATTATGAGTTTCTTTCTGAATTGGTGACTTGGTGGTGGAATATGATCACATGGTAACACTCATAGCATGATCATACTCCAATGTTACGTGAGTGATTCCAATTTACCGTTAAAAAAAAATCTAAAAACAAAGAATATTCATGGAATATATTCAAGTAAAGTCTGAGCACCACATGTCCACCCATCAACCATCGATCATACCTTTCCAATCCAACGGTCCTAAAACTCCATTACGTACGAAAAAGAGTCAATTTTGCGTCCACTCTACGACCTCTCTCTCTCTCTCCTCACATTTTTTGCCTCCAGATTATCAATCACTACTTTCCGTAAGTTTCTTACATCTTCTCATTCTTCATCTCCTAATAATATTATCATTCCATCACCCTTCCATTATTATTATTATTATTATCCCAACTTAAACCCTCACTACAAAAATTCACTTTCTTATTTTGCTTTACTGGTAACATTTTTCTCACTAATTTACTTGAATTTTTTAAATATTTTTTTTACATCGATTTCTTTTCTAAGTTAAAACGTTTGAGTTTATTTATCGATTGTCATATTGATTTATTGTTTCTGGTATAATTTGTTGATCGATCAGTGTAATTAATTTCTAATTGTGGATTGCATTAACTTTATTAATTAATTAGTTATTGAAGGCGTTGTTGGGTTAGTGTTACAGTTAGTGTTACTGTTAGGGTTTGAATGTTTATTGTTGTAAATTTATATATTTATAATCTCGCTGTATCTGTCTTCTCTGTTATTATTATTATTATTATTATTTGTGATTTAGTTTCTTTTTCAAGGAATAAAGTATGTTTTATAATAAGTGTCAGATCTGTTAATTTTATGTCACTTGAAGATGCAAATGCTGACTTCCATGTCAATCTGTTTACTCTAATTTTGGAAATGTTTTATGTGATAATTATGTTTTAATTTTTTTTTTATGGAAGTAATAAGTAATAATCACCAAAGGGGCGGTGGTGCTCTAGCGGTATCCGGATGACTTTCTCTAGAGGAGGTCGCTGGTTGGTGTCTTGTTTGTGATCGCGGGTGTGGGTGGCCTATTGCCTATTTGTGTACTCCCCGGGTGGCCGGGCTTTGTTGGACGTTCAAAAAAAAAGTAATAATCAACTTATATCGTTTGATAGTAACATATACTTTATATAATCCGTTAAATTCCTATGTCAACCAAGACGGTATTGCTTGTTTGCCAATTTTCAGTAGATTGTCTCAGATGTTATACTCTTTCACCTGAGGTGTGGTCCCTTCTAGGGTATAACTGCTTGAAGTTGACATCTCACGTCTTATAGGTTGATAGGTCACCCATCAAGCGTGGGTCGGGTTTGGTAACCCTTTGTCAATGATTTGCACGGGGCCGTATGTATGGGTTCGGGCCCATATCCCATCAATACCCTTTGTATAGTCTAATATAATCACAATTTCTGTACTAAAAAAATTCAAAATTAATTTCTACCTTTTGAAGTCAAAGCTAGTTCACTGGTCAAATGGGGAGTCTTTCTAGTTGATTAACATCCAAGCTTATACTTCATTTGCAGCGAAATGGCCTCGTACATTTGTGATGTATCACGAAAATGCACGATGATAGTGATATATCATATATGCAAATTTTGTTGTTCCACTGCTAGGTTTGTACGAAGAGTTCAATATAAAACACTTTAGTGTTAGATGTCCATATCTTGGCAAATTGAAAAATTTGTTGAGCGTTCATTCAACAAAACAGTTAAATTCTTGTAGGATCTTATTTATATCTTATCAACAAGATTAGTCATTAGCAGTTAGCTAGTGACAAATTCTAAAAACGAATGAAGCTTGCGAGCTTGATTAGTTGCTTTTAGTATGATTGATTTTCTGTTAGGCGCAGACGGTTGCTTATTAAGTGAAAGTGTGAATTTTTTAAGAGTAGATCATTGTATTGACTGTATTTATTAAATCCATGGTGTGCTTGCATCTTTTTTTCTTATAAACCGAAAATGGTTTTTAAATTTTGAAGGGAAACATGAATAACCATGAAGGACAAGGAAGTACTCGTGTTGCCCTCAATGAAAGGATTCTCAGCTCTATGTCACGAAGATCTGTTGCTGCTCATCCCTGGCATGACTTGGAAATTGGTAAAACGCTTTTTTCCAGTTGTTGTATCATTGCTGTTTTAATAGTCTTGCATCGGCGGACTATTTATTAGTTATGACTCTATGATTTAAATGTGTATACCAACTCAATATTTTCTTTTCTACAGAGTCCATTTTAGTCTAAGCAGTTAATGCGGTAAAATATCGGATATCGGTGAAGGACCGATATTTGAGATATAGGTTATCGCGGTGAGATATCGGTTGGATATCGGCAATTTTTATATCATGCAAAATCCATACATGTAGCAATTTAACACTAACAATTCAATATAATCTCCTACCATTAACAAATAAACCTTTTACCACTTGCAAAACACTAACAGTTGTAGCAAGTGGGAACTTGTTAAGACTTAAAACACTAACTATTAACAATTAAGACTTAAAACAATACTAAGAACTATAAAAAGTAAGAAAAATGGAAGAACTAAGAAGATATCGGGAATATCGGTAATATATCGGTCAAATATCGGCCAATATCGCCGATAATATCGGTACAAAATATCGGTCAAAATATCGGTACCAATATATCGGTTAATGACCGATAACCGAGATATCGGTGATATATCACCGATATATCGGCCGAGTTAACTACTTAGATTTTAGTATAATAACAACAAATATTCAAAAGCATCCCTCTTGTGATTAGAAAAAAATAGTTCTAAATTATCAAAACTCTGTTCTTAAAAGTTATTTTTGTTGTGATACATACAGGGCCGGGTGCACCTCAAGTTTTCAACTGTGTATGTTTCTCAACATTTCTACTACTTGTGTTATGAAAAGTGAAATTTAGATTCTAGTAAATCTAGAAGTTTATTCCTAAGTTATGTAAGTTTGTGACAGGTGGTTGAAATTGGAAAAGGAAGCAAAGTTAAGTATGAACTTGACAAAGCAAGTGGCCTGATAAAGGTAAAACTTCTCATTACTCAGTACTCATTTTATAATCTGAAAAGGTTGTGTTGTCCCTTTGAATATTATCTGCTTTCAAGATTCACTCAAAGTTCCCGTTTGGGATCCCTTAGAAATTACTTGTTTTTCTTAGTTGCTAAAGATATATTTGCATGTAATCATCTTCACCGAAGCTAGTTGTTTTTGGTCAACAATGACCCTGTATATTGTTTTTCTTAGAGGGTAGTTTAGTCTGTACACATTTTTTCACTTTTATTCATCTCCATTTGAGAATCTATATTGGCTGATGCGGTTTTGATGTATAAAATTTCAATATTAGGTTGATCGGATTCTTTACTCCTCAGTGGTTTACCCACACAACTATGGTTTCATCCCAAGAACCATTTGTGAAGATAGCGATCCCATAGATGTGTTGGTTTTGATGCAGGTACTCTTATTATTAGATATGCTATTATGGAACTTACTTTAACTGCATTTTGAATTCAACTCAATTATAACTAAAACACACACGTTTTTTCCTTCTAATCTCCCTTGTACAGGAACCTGTACTGCCTGGCACCTTCCTTCGTGCACGTGCTATTGGATTAATGCCTATGATTGATCAGGTAAATGGTCATTATTATTTTTCTGTAACCATGAGAACACATCATCGAAAACTTATGGGGTCCCAGCAATACCCTTCAAACCTTGACTTCTGCCAGAGGGGATGGGACGCATACCACTGTGGCACCCCATGGAAGTTTCATAAGCGCATCTTAATTTTAACTTAATAATTTGGTATATGTTTTGTGCATATAGGGTGAAGCGGATGACAAAATCATAGCAGTATGTGCAGATGACCCAGAATTCCGTCACTACACCGACATCAAAGAACTCCCGCCCCATCGTCTTGCTGAGATCCGCCGTTTCTTTGAGGACTGTATCCATACATTTGTGTAAAAAGTAGAATATACAATATCTATATACCTCTTTATTAACGTCATCATGTTTTTGGCATTCTTAACTTGATGCGTGCAGACAAGAAGAACGAGAACAAATCAGTGAAAGTCAACGACTTCCTCCCTGCTGAAGATGCAGTCAAAGCTATCGAGTATTCCATGTGAGTCCAGAATCTTGCATCTCTTTCTGTGTTTGTTCTTTGCATACATCGATCTTATATTTACGCTTATGAATATTTTTGATGACAGGGATCTGTACGCCTCGTACATTGTTGAAAGCTTGAGGCAGTGATTCGATTTGGTTTGTTGGTGCAGAAACAAGTAATCTGGTACATGACTCTCAAGAGACTTGAAAAACTTGTAATGGTTATAATGGCTGCATGCAGTTATGTTACATATTTGAATGATTTATACTATTGCTATCTATATTAATTTTAATTAAATCAAGTACACAAGGTTTGACCAATGATCCTTTGCACTATTGATGTATAAAAGCTCTAAATCATTATTTTCAAAAAGTTTTATTATTAATGTTATGCTTCATACAGATTTTAAAAAGTTGGGAAGTCTGGTGAGGTGTTGTATTACTAATGAGGTATAAATAGTTATTGTACAAACCTTTATGGTTGCAGAACTTGCTAGGCGCTACCAACTCGGTCGATTGGGGAGTTGCGAGTACTCGGGGGTCGAATCGGCCAATGCGGGGAGTACTCGGAATATTTGGCCAACTCGGCTATACTCGGTGACCCACCCTGTAGCGAGTACTCGGCGAGTAATCGGTCAACTCGGATGACTTTTGCAACTATGATGGTACAATGTATAGGAGAATCACTCATAAGTCATAACAAATAGAATACAGTATGAACATTGAATTGTGTTCCCCACTTCCCCACATACCTATTAGAATCGTGCACGGATGTACCTCTTCTCACAAAAACCCGTTTGACCATTAACCAGCAAGTATATTTAGGAAGGGATTAGATGGTGTGTGAGATTTGTAGCCTAGCGGTATGAAAGGTGAGTCGGGTGAGTCGGGTCAACCAGCAAAAGACGAGAGAGGGGGTGTCCCGATCGATAAAGGATGTCCTCCTAATGGTCGAGGTTTTCTAACATCCACCCAAGTTGATATTGCCATATGTAGTATGGATGGACAGGGCCATTGTCTCCTATTCTATTTCATAAATGAAATATGTTTTTTTGATGAAATATGTATACTGGTGGTCTGTAGGATTATCACTGGATGTGGTCCAAAGTGTAATTTTATTGCTTACATTCTAAGCTCTTTCTAAAATCATATTAATATTATCATTTCATAGCTTCTGTAAATCATATTTAACACATAAAAATTGGTAACATAAATTTGGCAATTGGCAGTGCCAAAAGTCACATAAAATGTATTATTGAAAGAAACCTCCTAAATCTTTTTTATTAGAAATGTTAAATTATTATTAAAATAATCGAACTATTGCATTTTTATTTGATCCGTTTCTTTTTAACATATAGTTCTTATTTACCTATTTGACGTGTTAGCATACAAATATACGACGGTAATTGGTCAAAACGTGATTGAACGAGAAATTTTGTTTGGTCTAATCTTTAACGTGGTAACTCGTCAAACATATAGGCTAGTTGGTGGTCTGATGTTTGTGTTTGTTAGTGGCTGCTGTCTATAACCATAATGCCCAGTGAGTCATAGACTCATAGTTGCAGATGGTATCATAGTTCATAGCAGATGCAGATTAGTTAATTTTTAACATAAAATTACTTGTTTTATAAATAAAGTTTTGCCCTTTACAGCCAAAGACAGACAGACAGATAACAAGAGCATTATTTATACCCAAATACATCATATTTCAAAGACACATATGGTCCATATTATATATATGCTTCTAATCTTCCCTTCATGCATAACTTCCAGCCCTTACTGAACCCTGCGAAAATTGGTTAATCTTTTAAAACACTTTAAATTTAAAAAATACTAATAATAAACGAAAGTGTAAATTTGAAGTTTGAACATACTTGGAGCAGTCAGTGCTGGGGCTGATCTTGTAAGGGATGTTGACGCCACACTTCCCCGGGAGGCCGCTTGCATAGCTGAGATTAATGCCAGAGTTTGACGCGTACGCAACCTTTAAGCAACCGCAGACAGTCTGACGGTCAGAGGTCGACTTTGCAGCATTATTGAGTCCGCTAACTCCACCACAACATGCAGGTGGCACTGCACCACCTTTTGTTAGGTACCCTAAGCATGGCACCAAGCCGCTGACCACCTGACCGCAGCTAATAGCCTCTGCACATGGTGTCACCACCACCATGCAAGCGAGTACCAGACACATAACCGTCATTACCATCTTCGCCATTTCGCTAGTATATCAACACAAACTATATGTGAAACTGAGAAGTTATGTTGGTGCAAAATGCATTGTCACTAGGTGCATATTTATATTGGAGGTAGGGACCAACATTAATGAAACATTTAATGTTTTTGATGTATGATCTTTCCTAAGTTTGTGAAAAGTTATTTGAACTTGCTGCTTGTGTTAGCCAACTATTTCAATCGATAATATTAATGGTTGAATCCAATTATGGATCACTACAACCTAACCTTCCTGACAATAGTTTTGTAGTCTTTAATTCTGATATAAACTTTCATAGAGTAAATTCCTTTTTGAGTCCCTGAGTTTTCTTGATTTTAACTACTTGAGTCCAACATTTTCATTTTTAACATTCTGAGTGCTAGTGTTTTAATTTTGTAACCATTTGAGTCCAATTTTGTAACGACGTTAATCAAGTCTGTTAAGTATAGGGGTATTTCAGTCATTTAACACATAGGTACAACTTTCTAATGCGTAATATATAAGGAACAAGTCTTTAATGCATAAGTTTTAATAATATATAAATAAATACACACACAAACACCTGCACACACACCTTTCTCTCTCTCTCTCACACACACACCTGCACACCCACAACCACTCCACTCCGCCTGACCACCGCCGGCTGACCACCGCCGCCTGACCACCACCGCATCTCCACCACCGTACAACAAACACACACACATACGGAGATGAACAGAGGCAACCCCCTCGTAACCACCATCAATCTCCAGCCGGCAACCCCCCTACACTTCCACCACCGCCTCACCCCCACCACCCACCACCCCTACATATCTGCACTAGAGATTTACAGATCCACAAAGAGAGAGGGAGAGAGGGAGGGAGAACAGACGTTATGAAAGCAATTCATTTGAAGTCGTTTGACTATCGGGTGTTGAATCTACTCTTGTACCAGTTGAATGGCAAAGAGGTAAATGAATTAGTAGCTTATTTGTCACATCATTCTTGACTAATTAGGTTCTTTTTGTTTTTTCTTGAAGCGGTGTGAAGGTCAACGAGACACATATGGAATTCCTATTAGTATCAGAGTTCCTTGTTGAAATATCCGATGACTTGTTAGTACTGTCCCTTGTCCAAAGTTTTTTCTACTTATACTTTCACTTGAGAATATTCGATTTGTTGGTCACTTTATTACTGCATTACCTTTGGGTCTGGGTTAGGTCTGGGTCAGGTCTGGTCGTTGGGTCTGGTCAGGTCGTTGGGTCTGGGTTAGGTCTGGTCTGGTCGTTGGGTCTGGGTCAGGTCTGGTCGTTGGGTCTGGTCAGGTCTGGTCATTTGGGTTCGGGTGATGTCGAGTGGTGGTTGTGTTGATGGTGGTTCAACCATCGGTGAAGATGTATGGTGGTGGTGGTGGTTGCTGAAGATGTATGGTGGTGGTGGATTTGGTACTTAGAGAAGAGAGAGAAGTGAGAGAGAGAGAGAGAGAGAGACAGTTGAGATGTGTGTGTTTAATAATTATTTATTATTAATGGTAGGGGTATTTTGGTCATTTCATAAATATTAACAGAAAAAATCTAACAGAGTTAGAAAATTGGACTCAAACCATAACAAACTTAAAACACTAGCACTCAAAATGTTAAAAATGAAAATGTTGGACTCAAGTAGTTAAAATTAAGAAAACTCAGGGACTCAAAAAGGAATTTACTCAACTTTTTAATAACATAAATAAACTAGTCTATTAGTACAATTTGCAAATCTTAATAAAAAGAAATGTACACTTGCCAACACAAAATCATATGATTAAATTTATTTAAAATATAACTTGATTTTGTTCGATTGAAATATCGACTCGTTTACAATATAAAAAGTCTGAAATGAGTACTCAACAGTCAACACATTACTTTAGGACAACACATATTCCTTCATTTGACTCAAGAACTTCCGATCCTACAGCTACCAGCTTTCAGCCACCGCTTATTAGCTAGTTTTACAAAACATATCCAAGATCTTTAATCAAGAAGTTAGAACTCAAGACAACATTACTTTGTTTATCTTCTTAAAAATAATCATTTCAGGTAATTTTTATGTCATCAACATTTTTTTTGGAGAGTAGTGTTTCAGCGGTATACCTGTGTTGCAAAGCGACAACTGCCCATGATCGAATCCCATAGCACCACACGGGTTTCTCCTTTCAAACCCAAACGGTTATTTTTTTGGTGGAGCGTGAGATTCGAACCTGAGACCAAACCCGGGCAGGAACCCTCTAAGGAGGTAAACCTTCCCACCTCAAACCAGCTGGGCTGGAGATCATTGGCATGATGTCATCAACATAAAAAAATAAAAATAATCACTTTACACAAACCAATTTCTAGCAACATATTACCTTCTTATTCTATTTTATGAAAGCTTGTTTGAATTGAAACCATAAAAATGTTTTAACTTAGAAAAGACGTATGCACATTTTTAGACAAGTTTCCATACAGAAACAAGTTATTAATGCAGTGACCAACCTTTTTTCACGACTCGTTCAAATTTTCGTATAGATTTATTTGTAGTCTATCTCAACGTTTTAAAATCCGGTTCAAACCGGCTGGTATCACTATTGAACCGGCTACTGGAGATATCACCGATACGATAGAGCAAAGTTTAATTACGATACCCGTTTAGTTTTTGAACCATCAAAAAAATCCGGTTTTACCTGTGCATACGGATGAACCAGTTTATACCCATGTTCAATTCTGAGTTTTAACGAGGATGAACCAACTTCTCAAACACAAGGTTACTTGTTCTATGTATATTATGATTATTGGTAACTAAAATTTCCTATTTTCTATTGTAGGAAACTATAATAGTTATGTTCTATTTGATCAGGATGAGGATGACGATGATAGTGAATTTCGTCGTTTAAGCGATTGCGAACTTGATGTAAACAACACTCCAATGCCAGAAACGTAATATACTTTTATGCAAAAAAAAACTTTGTTGGAAAATTGATTTTTGATTATGGAATTATGTAGTTTTGAATTAATTCATGAGATGAATTTATATTTTTTTATGGAATTATAGAGTCGGTTTGTCATTGGTTGAACCACCTGATAGAGGTGGGCAAAAAAATGGTTATATAACCGTCATCGGATAATAATCGTAACCGTAACCGGTAGAGGAATAACCGACAAGTAGGTATTTTTAACCATATGTTACTAACCGGTTAGTGATATTTTGAGGTTTAGTCGGTTAATAACCATTTATTTTTAGCGCAACTTTAAGCGGTTAATCGATCGTATTTTTTCTTCGAAAATAACCCTTAATCCATACTAGCCTTGGGGAACGTTGGAAAACGGCTATAAGGTCGTTACAGAGCCATCAGGGGACGATTCTAGGTGTTTTTATTACCCCACAACATGTATAAATATTTGTTTTGTGTATTGGTTTAGTCCCACAACATATTCGGAGTGATAACTCAAGTAGTGAACCCGAGAGGTATACATTAACCAATTTTTTCCACCGTGTTACCCACTGATTCCAGAACTTTGATATTTTGTCTTGCTGGACAGTGGCGGACCCAGGAAGTTTTTTCATGGGGTGCGGAATCTCTAAGCTCATGGGTTGTTTATGGATCAGGTGGCCCGGGTCGGGTCGGGTCGAGTCGACTCGTATGCCAAAAATAATAATAATAATAATAAAATTATCTATGTTTCTATGTTACCTTATTAAAGAGGAGAGATGGCTACATTAGTAATTTCCTATGTTTTTTAAGATGGCATATGAAAAGTTTAGTGCTTAACACCCAAAATGTCATGAAATTTTTCCCAATAATACCCTTCTATGCAAAATCCTCTTGTACATCCCCTCTCCTACTTATTATTTATTACATGGAGCAACTTTGGTGAATTCATGTGTGTATGTCACGTATGAAACAAAACGTAAAGTTTTGATTTACGAGCTATTTGGCAAAGTTGTTTGTATCATTTAATAGTATATATCGTTAAGTGGTAGGCGTGACCAAAGTGTTACGTGTGAGGTAGTGTAGTCTTGAGAATATAAATGTATTATGAAACTAACCTTACGAGTTGTTGAATGGATTATTACTAGAATCCACCTAAAATCAATGTATTTCAATAATCCGTGCGAATGTTATTATACTTTAGTTGAGATAAGAATAATTATCTTATGTTGTTACAAGTATTCGTTATTTAATATATCATTTATATAAAAAGTTTTCGATGAATTTTACGTCTTAATGAATTGATACAATTTGATGTAATTTTTAGACCCGCCGCAACGCGCAGGTTACCAACTAGTATAATCAACAAAAGGAAACCAAAAGCCAAAATTAATTTAAATGTTGTTACATATGCATAACAAAATTTTAAAATCTAAAGTTGTGGATACATAGACATATCAAAGTTTATTTATAAACACCAAACTTAAAAAAGGTTATATAATTATCCATTAATGTTTATAAACACCAATAATGTTTTTAAAGAAATGGTCAATGTTTATAATAATTCTTTTTATTTAACTTCTATATTATTAGTAACTATTTAATTTAATCTTAATTTAGTCGCCAACTTCTATGTTTAAAGAAGACGACAAAGTAAATAAATAAATATAAAAAGGTTGCAGACTTTCCATCTTCCCATGGTACGGATTTATATATTATTTATTCAAATAAAAATCAATTCTTTATATAGTTATCTTCTTCATCTATGTTTTTTTTACACACAGGTCACCATGGACAGGTCGGAAAACTCAGAAAATGATATTTTTCATTTTTTTTTACTTTACTGCACCTTTAGATGTATTTTAAAGGGTCAACAAACAAGTAAGCGGCTCCGGTCCGGGTTTGAAAACACTAGTTTCAAAAGTCCAAGGGGTGCGATTGAAATTTTTCAAGGGGTGCGGACGGGACTAACGCGCGTATATAACGCTAAAAATTTTCTTTTCAAGGGGGGCGCCCGCCCACCTTCGGCTGGCCTGGGTCCGCCCCTGTTGCTGGAAAGAATGAGAATCACATTTTCCTATTTTATCTACCATGGCCCGATCTACTAATTGTCCAAACTTCTACAGTAGCCTCAGATAAGTCTTTTCTCTCAGTGGCAGGGTATTGTGTACACGAAAATGGGACTCACACTGGAAAAGGAGAGGTGGTCGTCGGAGGTGGAGGGGTGGTCGTCGGAGAAGGATGGGTGGTCGCCGGAGGTGGAGGGGTGGGCGCTGGAGATGGAGGGGTGGTCGTCGGAGGAGAGCACCGGTCACCGGAGAAGGAAATGAGTTTGTTTAAAAGTTTGACTAATGGGCAGAAATGGTCCTTGATCTTTTAAAAGTTAATTTTTTTAGCCAGAAAACTAACTGGGTCTGTTAAAAACTAACTCCAATTAGTTTTGATCAAATGGAATAAAATACAAGACAAGTTGGGACTATTGTCTTACAACTTTCAAATTGGGATTATTGTCTTCCAATACCCTAAAGTTAGGATTATTTAATTTCATTTCCCATATTTAAAAATACATGTATAATTATTATATCTATTAAATTTCTCTTAATATGCCAAAAATTGTTTATTGTTATAAAATCAAATATACATAACTGCCCTCTATTCTCTACAACTAATTTAAAGTTATATCTACATGTATATATATATACTTTGTAATGAACAGAATTGTTAATAAGAATACTCTAACACTCTCAATTTCTCTCTAATTCTTTTATTCAATTTCTATCATGTTATCATCATGAATCGCTCTCTTCACTGGAAATACTTATTGATCTTCAAGTTGTTTTCACATCCTGTTAACAAAATCACGCATTCATCAATCCGGGTACATATTATCACAATCTTCACACTATATTGAATATGTTTTCAATTTTTTTAACAGTGTTGATAAATTATATCCAAAGGATCACATAAACTTTGATTTTATAACATTTATGAATTTTTATGCATGTAGTATATGTTTATTTTACAAGGTGTTCTATGATTAAGAAGTTGTTGAGTAAAACGTTTTTTGATTCGGTTGTTAATTTTTTTTTTGTTTCGGTGGTTTGCTAATAGGAATGTAATTTTAACGGTAAGTTGATCGAGTGGGTTTATTGAACCCACTGCTTTTTATGTAATTTCTCCCCCTAGCTAGTTTCTTGTTAGTCGTGTGGTGTGGTGTTTATAAATGACATCCTACTGATATATATAAAACTAACAGTGGCTTAAAACTTATATACAGAAGTATCTATTTTTAAGAACGTCATAGGGTTTTTGATAGGGGTGTAAATGACACGTAGCGGCTCGTGATCGGCTCGGGATCGGCTCGGTAAAAAGCTCGAACGAGCCGAGCCTTAACGAGCCCGAGCCCGAGCCTGAAATATGGCTCGTTTAGTTATCGAGCCCGAGCTCGAGCCCTAGATACAAAGCTCGATTGGGCTCGCGAGCCTAATCGAGCCTTAACGAGCTAGAGCCCGAACCCGAGCCCGAGCCTAAGTTACAGCCGAGCCTAAGTTATAGCCTTAACGATTGGGCTCGCGAGCCTAAGTTATAGCCGAGCTTTTGCGAGCTCGAGCGAGCTTTTGAGCTCGTTTGAGATTCTCAAATCACCTCGAGCCAAGCCGAGCCGAGCTCGAGCTTTGGATTTTGCTAGCGAGCCGAGCTCGAGCTCGAGCTTCACAAAACCTTAACGAGCCCAGTCAGGCTCGGGCTCGGCTCGGCTCGTTTACACCCCTGGTTTTTGACCTTTGACAATTTCTTTACATTTGAATAGTGTTGATACGGGTGAATGCAAGTCAAATAGAATTAACGAGTAAGATATTTCATATTTGACTTGATAATTCTTTCTATATTTGTATTTGAAAATAAAGGAATCCATCATACATAAATATAAACTAATGCAGCTAAGTTATCTGCATAATAGTACACCACAAGTTTTAATCAGTTTTTAAATATTGTTCACAACATATTAACATTGAATATATTGTTGGGTATTTGACTTTTGACAACTTCTATATATTTGAATAGTGTTGTTAATTTAGGGTGAATAAAGGCTAAATAGAATTAACAAGTAAGATATTTGACTGAGAAATTCTTTTTGAAAATAAAAGAATCCATCAGTCATATATATATATATAAATTAATGCTGATAATTTATATGCATAACAATACACGTACCATAAGTTTCAATTATTTATTAAGTATTGTTCACAAGTATTGGTCACAAGTATTAACATTGAATATATTGTATTGACTGCCGAAGACATTATAGCCTAGTGGCATTTTGCTGGTGAGATAAGACCTAGGGGCCATAAGGTTCTGGGTTCGAATCTCACAAAGGGGGTTTTCTCATAATTATGAGTTTCCTCCTGAACTGGTGACTTGGTGGTGGAATATGATCGCGTGGCAACATTGGTGGCACGATGATACTCCAGTGTTCCGTGAGTGATTCCAATTTGTTGACCGTTCAAAAATATATATATATATTGTATTGACTATGGGTATTATTTGTGTCGCGTAGACGTATTGTATTGATGAAACCAAGCTTAAGCCGATAATGTAATTTATGAAGAAAAAAAAAATCAAACTTGTGGTATGAACATGTCACATAAACCAATAATGTAATTTACTTTTAATTTGTTTGAAGTTTTAATTTTTATTAGTGAATCAATTAATTTAAAATAAAATTTATATAATTTCGTTGATATACAACTAAAATATATAACTAATCTACATACCAAATGTAGTTATATTTATAAGCTGTATAAACTATAGAATATATGTGAATATTGTCGTTTATCAAATACTAGATCTTTGCCCGCGTTACACGCGGCTCACCAACGTACAATTATTTTGAAGGGTAAAACATATAAAAAAATGTAGCAGAAATATTTTATTAAGATTTAAAAGAAACCAATACACATTCTATTCAAATATCACTAAATATTTCTTTATACACCACATTTTTTGTTTTAGTCTTGACATTCCCATCACCATCAAGTATAAGTAATTTCAGCTTTGCCATGCTTTGAACTTTTGATAATGCAACATAACTTTTGATCTAGCTAAAGGTTACATAGATTAATTTCACCATCACCTCCTTCCTTATCTTTCCTTATTCTTCTTTGTTCTTGTCTATCTCTGCTTCTATGCTTTCCCTCTGTGCACCAAACAACAAAACATTTTAATATTTTTTGTCTGACATAACCGTATGCGCTAAAGCTGACCATGTAATTGCTATGCGGATCATGTTGTTGATTTTATTTAGAGACTTACATAAAACACACTTCATGCACGATGTTCATGCATTATGTTTATTCTAATGTTAGGCTAAATGGCTAACTAATTCGGAAAGTTACTGAACATGCTATATCTGATTAAAAAAATCAGATATTTCGAGATCAAAATACCATAGCAAATTCATATACCTGTCATTAGTTTGATTGGTTTTAGAACAATGGTGTTGGATGACACAATAACCAAACTTCATGTCTTTCAAGCCATTTGAATCCATATCCCAGTTGATGGAAACAATAACATTAAATTGTTTTTAGTATCACTCCTCGCATATAGCCACAAAGCAACCTGAGAAGCATATAAAGAACAAAATTGATTGGGTTACCTATATAAAAAATGCTTCTACTTTAAAACATAACACAATTGAATCTACCATACAATTTTACGATTTATTGCAAAATTTAATATGTGCAATTGATATGGTAATTCATTCACCAGCAATTGATGCCAATGTTTCAGTCTTAAAGAGATAGGCACAAGTGTTATGTGTTCACTGCTTCAGTTTGCAGCATAAAACGCCTCAGTTCCAAGAGGCCAGAAAACGTGCCTCTTTCGCGCTTCTGTATTTAGTCAAGGCGTGAAGCGAAAAAGCGAACAGCATTGCGCCTAGGCGCGCTTTTTAAAACCCAAGTCTCCAAATCGAGTTACGAATTCAAAAGTCGACCCGAATATCAGAACTCAAATCCAACCAAATGGCCGAACCGAGCTACAAATTTACATGTTTTCACCTAATTCTATTTCTCCAAATCAACCCTACTTCCAACTTTCAATTTCCAATTAGTTTCTCTTACTTTAATTCAAACTCACTTCCAAAAATATCCCAATTCAATAAAACTGATAGTAATAACCCGAAAACCTATTCAATATATGCAATTGTATCACAGTTTCTTCTCCATACCTGAATAGATAAAAGCTACAGAATTTTAGTCAAAACCTTCATCCGATGAGTCGCGTAATTGCTACGCTGGCAGTTGATTCACTTTCTTGATTCTTCCTGAACTGCAGCCTTCTCTTCGTTTCCCAACTGTTTCCCTCCACTTTTCACCTGTGTCATCATCATAACCAGACTATTACCAGAAAACATAACAAAATTAAAGTTAAAAATGCCATTAAATCCGTAAATTGCAAAATTGTTGTAAGTTTTGAAGTAACAGGTTCAAACCTTTGAAGCTTGGGTATGGTAGGTGATGTCATCAGATATAGAAGTCCAACATCGAACAACACATTTGTGTTTGTAGTTGTTTCAAAGGCCAATTCATTTTTCTTGATTTGAGCATTTTCACTATCTCTAGAAGCTATGGTTCTAATAATAACATCTGGAAGTGGGGGAGAAACTGATCCTTCAATGTACAACCCAAGTCGTCCAGAAAACGAAGGAACCACTTGACAGCATCTTGTGCCACTTTAATCTGATTAATAACGGTAATAATTAAAAGTGATGACTGAATTTTTTTTAATAATTTGTTAGTATATCTCCAAAGTTGAGTACCTTATGTTGTCTAGGATAAAATAAAATCTTTTTTTCACTCTCGCTCCTGCAAGACATCATACACAAGTAATATAAAAAACATATTAAGTGAAGGGATTTAATGAAGAACGGACCGGTCCAGTTCATGTTCGGCTATCTTTTTACTATGCAAGCCTCTTAGAACACTCTTGCAAGCATCAACATCCCTATGTACCTGGAGTAGAAACCAACTGGTTAATCCAACGTTGTTTTACCACCGTTTCAGCGAGGTATTTTTCGGATGATTTGGTTCAAGAGCTTAAACGCTGTTTCATCTATGTTAACAACTCTGTTTCAGCGCTGTTAACAACGTTGTTTCAGCGTAGTATTTTTCGGATGACTTGGTTCAAGAGTTTTAAATATCTTACTTTTATCAATACCGGAAAAAAATAACCTTATCCGTATGATGCTTAATTGCAGCTTTATGGTATGTTTTTTTTTTTTTTATTTCTTAACCAGTTCTGACCCTTTTACCCCCTATCATCGCAAAATAAATGAGAATAGATGTTGATATAAGTTAATACGAACTAATACATACATAATGAAAACTTACAAGATGAGATATAGATCCGAAGTTAATCCTTTTTCATGTTTTTATTCATAGAAGAAAGATGTCGATGAGCAACCGTTAAATCATCCTCATATTTCCTTTCGCTATGCTTAGAAGAGAGATTAGTCTCTGAAAGTAAATGGCTGCACATAATCTCTAATCTTCTGATGTAGTTATGCTCTCCTAGAAATTGCCTGCATCCGAATGGGTGGAGTTAAAGCACAAAGGAAGGTGCCTTATACGTTCCTCACATAATGCGTAGTTTCAATGAGAATAAAGTATTTTTTCAAGGCATAATGAAGTCAGCAGACTTAAAAACTAATGTATGTATGCAAAGTTGAAAGAAAGTTTATTTGAACAATGATCAAAGGTTACACTTTGTTCCAAAAATCTTATGTACTTTGACCTTTGTGGGTCAAATTTCTTAACTTTTATTTTGTTTCACAATAATATGGACTTCTTCATGAAACTAAAATAAGATTTTGGGTTTTGTAGTAAATGCTATATACTTCAACTCAATCTACAAACTTTTCATAAATAGAAAAAAAAAAATTCAGATTCATATTAGAAGTCAAACTTACAGTACAGAGGCACAAAGCCATAGGAACACTAATCAAGTAACTACCTTTGCAAAGATGATTTCCAGAAGCTCAGGCCTTCAATTTCTAATATTTCAATTGATAACTGAACAAAGAGAGAAACTATGGTAAGTTGGGCAAAATTAGTACCAAAAAACAACGCTTGAATATTAGAAAAAAAAACACAAATTTAACACCGACTTAGAAGTCGATTAAAAATGTGATTAACCATCGTTTCCTTATTCAAAAGCGTTATCATCGTCATCTGGAAGAGGCTGGTTTGCAGCTACTAAAAGCTCCACTTCATGTCTGTAAAACACATAACGATGCATCATAAGCAACCCCTATTAACCACCAGACCACAACTGATACAGTCGAAAGCAAAACTTACTGTTGTTCAGCAACCATGTCCATTTGAACTTCTGGTGGAGCATTTGAGGAGGGATATCTGTTTTATTCTCCATATAGTTTTTCAGTGGTTGATTATGTGCCTGCATTCATAAGCCAATTAGATTATAGCTCATCACAAGAGTATGCATAAATTAAAATTAGTCAGCCATCATGGATACAGGGAACACCTGTGAATGTGCTGATTTAGATAATGGATCATGTATAAAGGCACCCAAAGTGTTATTTAATAATACTTGAAACGTTTGCGGCATCAAGTTATTAGCCTGTAAACCAAAACCATGAGAGCCGTTACCAGATTCAACCTCACTTGAGGAACCGTTATCCTTTCCTACATCCACAAAAGGCGATTCAAGCAACAACAACGACGAACCAACTTCTTCAGCTGCTCGTTTCGCAGCCGAAAGATGCCCATTAAAACCAACACCAAAAATCCCTTTCAACACTAAACATCCAGCCACATTCTCATACTTATCCTTCCAAATCTTATGCAAAAAACACCTCTTAAGCACCTCTAACGACGACGTTGGAATCAAACATTCATCATCACTAAACTCAACCTCCTTAACCTAAGCAACAACCGCACCCGGCTTAACACATCTCACAACCGACTCCGAATCAACCGCGGACTCAGACAAATTCAACCCACAAAGTACATAAATCACCGCATGCGATTCCGGTACCCGAAACGCAAACGCAAACACAAGCCGCTTCGTCTCATCGGGTATTTCCAACCCACTAACCAATTTATCCGATACGCGTAAATCATCATTCGCAATCTTATAAAAAGGCCATAAAATTTGTACATAAGTCAAGATTTTCGTTCCCATCATCTAACACAACAGATGTATAAAATCATACCCTAAATTGCCTAAAGTTTCAACCTTTTAGTCAATTCAATACAAGAAACGAACAATTTCAATAAGATTGATAAAAAAGCATCAAACTTGAAAAGAATTAAAGGAACAACAATGGATCAAATAAAAATTCAGGTATTTATTTTGTAGATGGTTGCTTACGTGTCCTGTTCATACACTGGTGGGTTTTGTGACCCAGATCTAGATAACAATCGGGTACTAAACAGATTGATGACTAAATACAACCGGAGTGTGGAAAAGTAACAAATACAACGATTCATGAATAAGATCTACAAATAATAACAAAAATAACCTAAAAAATATTATTGGCGAGATGAACATACCTTCAGAAGAGATGACAGGTCTTGGACCGGAGAAGAAGATAGCTTGCAAACACATTAGAATCTTATGAAAAAAACCTAAAATAAAATTGTTCATACACTTTCAATAACAACCGATTAACAAATACTGCAATAATCAACACATTATAATCTTATAAAAAAACCCTTAAAATTCAATTATAAGCGACTAATAAAAAAATTACTCTGATTTGAAACCTAGGGTCCTTTTGTGAGAAGGAGAATTGTTCGTCGCTGAAAACGGATTCATCATAAAACAATCGCAAATCAGGTCTGAAAATGGATTCATCATAAAACAGAAACAAAGAAAAAACATAAAAATGAAGAACGATTGATTAATATAGAATGGGAGAGATTAAACCTTGGAGAAGAGATCAAAACAATGCTTGATTGGGTTCAATCGCCGCCAAATCGCCTGCTAGGGTTAGAGGGTTCGATAGGAGGAAGATGGAGATTTAGGGTTATGTTATGAACCGTGTCTTTTTTTCCCTTATATATTTTTATGATTTTTGAATTAAAAAAAAAGAAAATTTTATAAATTCTCTCAATGTGCCATGTGGCATCACCAATGGAGGAGAGATAATGGCTAGGGGGGGTAAATGAATGACATGTGTCCAAAATTGCTCTAAAATATTATATGTATAGATACAACACATATTCAGAACGCAGGCAATCTGAACTTCAATATTAAAGTCTTTACTCCTTAGGCACTTGAATTAGTTTTAACATAACTTTAGACTTCTTTAATGAGGAAAAATAACTGATCAGAAAAAAATTGCAGCCACCTTTGTGGACTTTTTCATGCTCAACGTTCAAATAATTCTTGAAAAAAAAAAAGATCTTGAACAAGCGTCACCAACCTAAAAGTATTGACCAAAGGCAAATGGCAAAGGTTAAACTCATCTCCAATACTTTCAATTGGACCCGTCTAGAAATTTAAAGCTTCAATTTTGAACATAAAGCTTCATTGGAGGTGATGAGTTGGACAAGTTCGGTCCGCTCAAGCGGATTCCTCCGGACCCAAGGGGTGAGCGCACACACATACATTGTTTATAAAAGCAGAGTGTGATGTGGAGGTTTGAATTGGTTTTATCGTTGAAGGAAAAATGAATTTTTTTGAGTAAGATGTTCGGAATGATGTGAGGTGTTGAGGTGACAAGTTTGAAACCAAACCTTGTCTTAGTATTGGAGATGCTCTTAGTATATATTGTTTCCAAGCAATTGATTATTTGATCGTAAAATGGTATAATTTATTAATTACACACTGGTTAAAAAGTAAATCAAAAGGTGCTTGAGGAAAATAAATGTTTTACTTGTGAGTCTAAGACTATATGTCATGGTGTATTATGGTGATGTGAAACATAAAGGGTGAAATATAAAAAGGAATGGTGACATCGAGCTAAATGATTGGTTTATATAATGTAACAATTAAAAAAAAAACTTCTCACACCCATAACTAAGTTGAATCGTCAATCACCCCTGATCGAGCTCAAGGAGGGTGTTGTCCCGCGCCCCTTTCAACACCTCAAGGCACATAGCCTAAATAAACTATTTGAAATCATCTCTCTCCTCCTCACTTGGTGGATTTCACTTAGAGATGGGAAAACCTGAAACCAGTCAAATAGAGATGAGTTTGTCAAAAAAAAAAAAACATTATGCAAAAAAGACCTATTATAGCTTGTAGCTAGGGCCGTTCAAAACGCTCGGCGCTCGCCCGGAATTTGCTCGGAAATCGCTCGCTCGATTTTCCGCTTGGTTGAAAACGAGCCGATTGGCTCAGTTCGGTTTGTAAACGAGCCAAGCACGAGCAAAGGTCCGCTCGGCTCGGTTCGGCTCGATATAATTTTTATTAATTAATTTTATATATAATTATATACATACACATTAATTACAATTATATTTATACAATTAAAGTTATTGACTCAATCAACCCAATGATAACTTAACACTAAGTTTAATTGTAAAACCCTAAGTCGTGAAAAAACAGGCTTGACTTCGTATTCCCATTAGTTGTCCACCATCAATCATCTCCCGCTATCAACCTATGCCACAACGCGAAAATCATTCTCTGTAGTATGCTCATCACCACACTGGCCTAAACTAGAGCCTCGTTCTCGAACGGCCGAACCTCAGTCATCACTAGGCAGCGAGAATATTAAAGGAAACATTCCAAATTTATGGTTGTCCGAAAACACTCACCGCTCGTTGCTCGCTCGAAAAAATGTGTGCTCGAACAATGCTCGCTCGGTTTTCGGATCGATTGTAAACGAGCCGATCGGCTCGGTTCGGTTTGTAAATGAGCCAAGCACAAGCAAAGGTCCGCTCGGTTCGGCTCGGCTCGTGAACAGCCCTAGTTGTAGCATTTTAGAAATTAACTAAGACTAGATGGAGTGGTTTAACTAGCATGCGTTAGTTCAAGCACCACGTCATTGCAACGTAGGCAGTAAGATTTTAACTAGCTCATCCGTTAACTAACATAGTGTGGTTTAACTAAAGGTTGAAAAAAAAATGTATGTGATTGGTTGAATCAAAAGTGTCAAATGCCCCCCACACTTGAAATAGGTAAAGCATGTTTAAGGCCTGGCTGAGCTCACCTCGTTACTCCTCTTAAGTTAACATCGGACGATGTTAAGGACGTTAACTAAACGGTTGAGATGGAACAAAACGCTAACTCACGGCTCACCCCATATATCCTAATCATCAAATGATTATATTAAAAAAAAAATAACATTTGACCTTGTAGTTCAAGAAAAGTTCAAATCAACCCCACCTTCAAAAAAAAAAAAACCTCATAAAAAAACATCTAAACACATCCCAAACATATTTAAAACAACACACACTTCTCATCCCTTTAAAACCTTCAACAACCACCATCTCTCACCATTTTCAACCTTCATACTCCACACCTTATCCTCTCTCTCCTCTCTTTCTCTCTCTCTCTCTCTCTCTCTCTCTACAATTCATTAACCAACCAACCAACGAACCATGTTCCGATCACTAAGCACAAGAAGAAACCACCGAGGCTACGACCAACTACTCAACGAACCCACTTCAAACAATCAACCACATGACCAACCAAAGATGCTACGGTCCACAACATTACCCGCCAACTTCTTTGGCGATCATCCGTTAAAATTCGTGATCGAACCACCAAAGCCTGCAAAAGCAGACCCAGTTGCAAAGCAAGTGAAGAAGGTGAGCAAAGTTCATCCGTTCTTTAGCTTATTTGAGAGGAAGAACCGCAAGAAGAAAGCTACTGCTAAACCTGAATTCTCTAGGTATATGCAGTATCTTAAAGAAGGAGGTGTTTGGGATGCTAGTTCAGATAAACCTGTAATTTACTGATCATTTTAATATATGGTTTGATTTGATTTGATTGAATTAATAAATAAAGTCGTTTAACTTGTAGATTTGTTACAGTTGAGTGTTGTTAATCTGTTATACAAGTTATATATGATTGAATTTTGAGTAGGTGTAAATATGAATATGTTTTACATCGAATCTGCGTATATATCGATTGTATGTACAAAATTGATGTTATTGTGACGCAGAGAGGAAGAAAAAAAAAAGAGATTAATATATCAAATGGAAAGTGATTAATTTCTGAATGATTAAGACATGACATATTTTTTTTTGTTTTTAATATTTTACATTTTTTTATTAGATGCACAATAAAAACCAAGTTACATCTGGATAATAGGTAGGCCTGTAAACGAACCGAACGTTCATGAACTGTTCGTGAACTGTTCAGCGGGAAGTTCGTTTATGTTCGTTTATTTAAATAAATGAACGAACACGAACACAATTTTTTGTTCGTTTAATTAAACGAACGAACATGAACACACGTTGTGTTCGTTCATTTATGTTCATGAACGTTCGTTTATGTTCGTTTATTTTTGTTCGTTTAATTAAACTTAACTTTATTTTTATTATTTATTTCCTTTTGGTTAGTAACCTTAATTCATATGTTCTAAAAACTTAACCCTAACCCTAACATTCTAAACATATCACTTATCAGCCGCTCTCCACACTTCACAGCCCAACACTTCACAGCCGCTCTCCACCCTAACCTTAACGTTCATTTATGTTCATGAATCACTATTAACTTGTTTTTGTTTGTGTTTGTTTATATTGATCATTTGTGTTCGTTTATGTTCATGAACTGTTCGTTTAGGTTTAAATGAACGAACATAAACGAACACGAACACGATAAATTTCTTAATGAACGAACACGAACACAAAAATGTGTTCGATTACGTGTTCGTGTTCGTGTTCGTGTTCGGTTAAAGTTAAATGAACAAACACGAACACGCCTGTGTTCGTGTTCGTTCGGTTCGTTTACAGGCCTAATAATAGGTAAGCGAGCAATATATTTATGAAATTATAAATCGACTGAAATAAATTAAAACTAACATTATAAATAAAGACGTAGATTACGTTAAATCAATGATTTACACGTTATTAGCTAAGAAGGGAAGCTCCGAAAGATTGATGAAGTTAGGGAAATCTTAGATTGACGACATCGGAACCTAAATCAAGGAAGTTGGGCATGATATCATGGTGGTTTGCCATGTGATCTATAGCTTGTCGAGGCTTTTCCTCGCCTACTTATGAGCCCTATAACTTTAATCATTACTCAAGTTATGTCCGTTTAAAGTTTGAACGTTTTTACCCTGTTTCCCTTTATCAAGCTTGTTCAGATAAAATTTTTGAGCTCTTGGACCCGCCATTCATCATATTGTAATCTATATGAGTTCGTTTGTATGCTGTTGGTATACTTGATTAATTTTGAGCCATGTTCATATAATTAGGTAATTTTACTGTACAATTTATGTGTTATTGTACATCAAACCGACTATATTTGATTATCTATTTAAAATTGTGGCTATTGACTTGTAATTTTATATGACATCGGCTGTACACTGTTGTATTTCTTATTACTTTTTCGTTCATACATACACCAACTCTACCGAAATCAAACCAGATTGTAGGTTTATTTTGTCAATATTGTAGATAGCAATAATAAAAAAAGCAAGGTTTTTTTTTTTTTTTTTTTTTTTTTTTTTTTTTTTTTGCGTAATATTTTATCACAATGATTGAGATATGAAATGATTATGTCTCTTCTTTTTCGTGTACCATCGACCATCGTTCTTTCTTGTGGATAGTGGTAGGCCAAAAGTTTTTTATATGGTCATAATTCTTTAATGATTTTTATTTGGGTCCACATCGTTATGCATATATGTCGATAGTATGTGACTGTGGATCTCATACATGTCGTTTGATGGGTCTATTTGGTTAGAGTATGAGGTGTGGTAGAGACAAATCTTGAGAAGACTACCCGTCACATTAGCACGAGCCCTCTTCTTATGATGACAACATGAGGACAACCTAAGGGTAGAGATGTACAAACCGGTTTTTTTTACAAACCGGTCCGGTTTGAAAACCGGTTCGGGTTTTAAGGGTACAAAAAATCGGTTTTTTTCACAAACCGGTTTGGAAACCGGTCCGGTTTTTAGATCCAACATGTACCAACATTTCAAATCGGTTGGACCCGGGTTGGAAACCGGTTTTTCGAAAAAACCGAAAAAAAAAACCCGGCCAAAACCCGGAAAAAAAACCGGTTTTTTTCCAGATTTGCTGTTGTTTTGCAGCTTCTGTGCAGAATTTTTTTTTTGTTTTTTGAACAATTTAAACACTACAAATTCTTATAAACACATTGTAACTTAAAAATACGATTTCATTAATTAAAAAACACGATAAAAAACATCAAAACATAAAGGAATCCGAAGATAAAAAACATCAAAACATCAAGCATAATAGAAAACATAAATCAAAGTGTTTCCAAACAAGTGGGTTTCTTTTCGTGGGAACCACCTTAACAACCGTGGCTTGGGATGAAGAAGCACCAACTTCGTGCGAACCGGTTTGGCTTTTAGGAGTTGGTGGTTGTGAATATGTCATTTTTCTTAGAAAGTAGAGAGTGATTTGTGAGAAAGTAGATGAAGAATGCAAGATTAGAGAGTGTTTTTGATGGTGTGATTGATCCTAAACATTAAGGGGTATTTATAGTATGATTGTGGATCAAAAATATCAAAAAAAAAAAAAACAAAAAAAAAACGGCTAGATATTGGCTCCAACGGCTCTATAGCCGTTTTCCAACGGTAATAACCGGTTTTTAAACCGGTTTTTTTTTTTCGGGTTTTAGTTGGACCGGTTTTTGGTTATAACCCGGTTTTCAAACCGGTTTTAATTCAAACCGGTTTTCAACCCGGTATAGGATCCAGAATCCAAAACCTATCCGAACTCGATGGGTTGGGACCGGTTTTTCGGTTTTTAAAAAAACCGGTTTTTGTCAAACCGGTTTTCCGGTTTTTAAATCGGGTCGGGTGGAGAAACCGGTTTTTTTGTCCATGTCTACCTAAGGGTGTGGGGTGGTTTTCTTTGGGTAGTCATCCACTCCTATTGGTTCAAGTTTTGTTTTTATTTTGTATAAAATTAAAAAATATATATTAAACAATCAACTCCCAACCTTATCTTCAACACCCCTCATCTTCATCTTCATCTCCATCTCCATCTCCATCAGTTCAACACCATTCTTCATCAGTCATCTCCGGTCATCTTCAACACCTCCCACCGCCTTCCACCACCATCACTACCACCATCAACTGCTTCTTCCTCCTCTTCAACACCTCCCTCCACCTGCCACTAACTCATGTTTTGAAAAAAAAAAAAACACACAGCAAATGGTAAATTAGAGAGAGAGAGAGATGAAGCAAGAGAGGAAAGAGAGAAAGAAGAGAGTCAAAGGGCCCACCAAACAGAACAACCAATCAACTTCACCGTTTGCTTCTCCATGCTTTGGACGCTTGAGCCCCGTCTGGGGCAGTGTTGGACGGGCCAAGCCGCGTGAGACGGATTGGGGACGGCCCCCATACTCGATAGTCTTAGTTAATGATGTAAATAATGTGATTGTTATGTTTATTAAACGTGTTAACTTTTAACAGGACCAAACTAGATCGGACCGCCTACACAAATGGCTACCAGACCATAAGTTGTTCACATTTTGATTTAACATGTTTTGACTAAAATTTTGGGTTGAATTGTTAGCTACGGTTTTGAAAAGAGACAAACTAAACCAATATGACTCGTTGGGTTAGTTGAATCGGATTGTTTTCATAGTCTACAGTATTGGTAAAAACGTTAATATCGTATTGAAAAGCATAATTTTATAATAGATTTTAGGAAATGATAAGGTTTGTTCTTGAATATAGTGTGTAATATGCGTAGTTTTGAGTGAGTTGGTCGATTTTAATAGTTTATGAACTCCCATACAATCATACACAAGCGTTTCATTTTGAGGTTATGATCAAATACACACTGAAAGACAAATAGGAAGACGTAGAAAGAATATCAAACAGGCTATAATTGAACTCATTCAAGGAAACAGACAGCTTACCACACCAGAGAGATAAAAGTGTCAAAAGCTAAGGCGATAAAAAAACATGTTAATATATTTTTCTAAAAGAATTTAAATGATTTATGACGTGACGTTATTTGATTTTCAAAACCAAATCGTTTTCTTATAAAGACATTGTTCATAAATGAAATAATATATCATCTTCTTTTCGGTTTTATGATTAAACTAATTCAATGACGAGACAATAAAGTGATTTTATTTTATAATTGATAATCTTATTAAAAAAAGATAAACACGATTGATTCCATAGTTTTATTTTATAATGTTGTTTAAGAAAATGCTCTATATTTGAGTATTATTTAATTTTGTTTAGTATTACTCACATTCACCTTGATCAATATAACAATATTAGTTGTCTAGAACTATTCATATTAGTTGAACTGGTCACACACAAGTTAGCATTATAATAGAATAAACCTGTGCAATTAACGTTTAAATATCATGAAAACATATATTATACGCAACTTTTGCTTTTGAAATACTTATAACTAAATAAAAAATTTACAAAAATGTGTCTGGTCATATGTTCGTGACGAAGTTGAAAGCACTGTCATAACAAAGAATCATAAACAATTGAAGAAATTTGACGAATCCAAAATAGATTATTTTTTCCAGACATGTGTCCCGGTGAATTTGCTCTAAGACGTCAATAATGCTAGAGAACATTGATCTTTGTTCCCAGGGTGTCAAGATGACATTAAACCGCAAAAGAATCAACTTGCTCTGCAGTCTGCTCAATTTGGTTTCCAAAATCGAAAGATGGAAAACCAAATTATCGTGTTCTATTAGTGTGTTGACATTGTGAGATAGACAAATGTGTCGGAGCCGCAAGCCAAATGTGACTGGGGAAATTAGGGAATTTTCATGGTGGATTCAGTTCGCCAGGTTGTCTCTTACCTGCCCATGGATTCAGCAGCAGTTTGTAGATCTCGCTTTTTGCATGTCCTTGGAAATTTAAAGTAGGCGCAAATTCTCCCAATTTGTGTTGAGGTGTATCCAAGTAATCGGTAGAGCCGTCGAGAAGGAAACTGATCCTGGAACCGAATGATCGCCAACGAACCTGAGTTTTCAATTAGAATGCTAAGAAAACAATGGGAGTTGCATGGGTTGACCTTACACATTAGTCCGAATAATTGATATTCTCAATTAACGATTTTTAAAATCTATTCACAAGCCCCAATATGCATACTTTAATACTCCCATATCTGATCAAGTCAATCAAATCAATCACTAATGTTGTTTGTTATTAGTCGTATCATGTTCATTCTAGTGAACGTTGTAACACTCAACTCTTAAGAGTTTTCTAGTAATATGCGATCACACGTGTCAAGAGCCAATAGCAAGGCAAGGCAATAAAAAGTCGTCAGGGTCTCTTGTCACATACATTGCAATAGTCAACATGTTGGCTCGATATTGAAAACAACCTAAATTCGTCTTCGAATAATCTTAAGAACTAGAGGACGAGTTTTTTTTTTTTTTTTTTTTTTTTTTTTTTTTTTTTTTTTTATACAAGTGACCGATAACAATAAGGGACTTATAATCCAAGCCCCTAGTCATACTCTTATGTCGATTAACTAGAAGTTTAGAACTTAAAACACATGTCAAACATGAATTCAAGCAACCATCACTTTGATTTAGATCCTAGTTTTAACCAACTATAAAATTCTGGTTATTTTAACCTAAATTAGTATTTCAACTAATTATATTATACTATATTAAACAAGTGTATTTGAATAGTGATTTTATTATTATTTTATTCTTTTTGTTATGTTAAATACTTATATTTTCAAATACTTTCAACATCTTTATTAGTGGTGTGGTGGTTGTCTTTGTTGGTTTCTATGATGAATACCCAAGTTTCATTCTTGCAACCATCCATCCTTTTGCCTTTTTTTTTGCTTGCATTTTTTACGATTGGATGTAGAGATATAGAAAATTCAACATATTTCTTTAAGTATTAAAAGACAATTAAGAGAGATTGGTAATACAATTAAGTTTGTATAGTAAATCGACTAAATTATTTCTTTTCACATGTTTTACTCGGGTTAAATTTTATGCCTACAAACTTAAAAATGACGCAATTATTATAGATGCTTACCATAGAAATTTCACAAGCATACGCAATAATTTAGGTGGAAGGTTTATGTATGATCAACTAATATCACAAACACAATGACAATTGATTTAGGTTTGATTTGGAATTTGAAATGTCGCAACGTTATGTCATTACTTAATTATTTTATAAATCATATTGACGCCGCCGCAACGCGCGGCTGGATAAAAACCTAGTTTTAATTCCATTATATCTAATGTCTTAATCGATATCGACTTAATATCAATTAAAAGTATATGTTCAGAAAAAAACACGTTTAATTAATTTTTAATTTATAAACATATAAAATATATGTTTTATAAATAATAAAAAAAAAGAAATACTTTGTGTCTTAGTACTTTGACCAACATTTTTTGAGAACTACCAAATACAAACAGAACATAGGATATGCATCAAAAGATCTAAAGAACTTAACTCAGTATCTGTTTCTAACCCAGAGTCATGCTTAACTAACATAACTCCATTAGACCCTTTTATTATTTAATCATTAAGTTAAAGAATCATGGCTATATTATCAAGAATATGCATCAAAAGATCCTACACAACCTCATGTGTTGCCTATGCTCAAACACTCAAAACCCCATTAATCCAAGAACCCAACAATGCCCATCAATTCAACATGTTCCAAATCAACACAGAACTCAAGGAGCTTGTAAAATCAGGTAGACTGAATGATGCACGCCAAGTGTTTGATAAATTGCCTCAACGAGATGAAGTCACATGGACCACTGTTATTTCTGGTTATGTCAAGGCTGCTGATTCATCTGAAGCTTTGTCTTTGTTTTCCGCCATGTGGGTCGACCCGTCTCAGCGAATGGATCCGTTTTTACTTAGTTTAGCACTTAAGGCTTGTGGGATAAGTTTTAGTGGTAAAGGAGGCGAATCGCTTCATGGGTATTGTGTAAAGAGTGATTTTGTGAGTTCTGTTTTTGTGGGTAGTGCTCTTTTGGATATGTATATGAAGATTGGGAAAGTTTATGAAGGTTGTCGAGTGTTTGATGAGATGCCGATAAGGAATGTTGTTTCTTGGACTGCGATTATAACCGGGCTGGTGCGTGCTGGTTTTAGCATGGAGGGGATTTTGTATTTTGCTAGGTTGTGTAGATATAGTATGGGGTATGACTCGTATACATTGGCTATTGCGTTAAAGGCTTGTGCTGACGCGTGTTTGTTACGTACGGGGAAAGAAATTCATGCACAAACATTAAAGAAAGGTTTTGATACGACTTCGTTTGTTGCTAATACGCTTACAACCATGTACAACAAGTGTGGGAAGGCTGAGTACGCCTTGTACTTGTTTGAAAATATCAAAACGAAAGACGTGGTTTCGTGGACTACAATCATCACATCGTATGTTCAAACGGGTCAAGATCACCAAGCAGTTAATGCATTCTTGAGAATGAGGGAATCAGAAGTGAGTCCGAATGAGTACACTCTTGCAGCAGTCATCTCTGGTTGTGCAAATACTGCACAGATTGATTTGGGGGAACAGTTTCACGCTCTCGTGTTACATAATGGGCTTATGAGTTGTATGTCAGTCGCTAATTCAATTATGACAATGTATTCAAAATGTGGGAAGTTACATTTATCTTCAACGGTTTTTCACGAGATGACTGAAAAAGACATCGTTTCATGGAGCACTATAATTGGGGGCTATGCGCAAGGAGGTTTTGGAGAAGAAGCTTTTCGATTCTTCTCGTTAATGAAAAAAGACGGACCAAAACCGAATGAATTTGCGTTCTCTAGTGTATTGAGTGTTTGTGGAAATATGGCGATTCTTGAACAAGGTAAGCAACTTCATGCTCATTGCATTTGTGTCGGTCTAGATCATACCGCTATGGTAAGAAGTGGTTTGATCAATATGTATTCAAAATGCGGGAGCATACAAGAATCTTTGAAGATATTTAATGAAGCCAAGCATAACGATATTGTGTCATGGACCACCATGATCAACGGATATGCTGAACATGGGTTGAGTCAACAAGCTATAGACCTGTTTGAGCGGCTCATTGATGTTGGTCTAAGACCAGACGCGGTCACCTTCATTGGCGTTCTAACCGCATGTAGCCATGCTGGTCTAGTTGACCTGGGCTTTCATTACTTCAACCAAATCACAAACTACAAACTTAGTTTATCCAAAGAACATTATGGTTGTATGATTGATCTCCTTTGCAGAGCCGGCCGTTTACGTGAGGCTGAAAACATGATAACCAGCATGCCATATAACGGTGACGATGTTGTCTGGTCAACTCTGTTGAGAGCTTGTAGATTACATGGGGACGTTGAATTAGGGGCACGCGCTGCAAAAAGGATTCTTGAAATGGACCCAAATTGCGCATCGACACATATTACATTGGCGAATTTGTATTCAGTTAAAGGTAAATGGAGGGAATCTGCAGAAGTTAGGAAATTGATGAGAAGAAAAGGTGTTATAAAGGAGCCTGGATGGTCTTGGATTAAGCTTAGGGATTGTGTGTTTGCATTTGCAGCTGGTGATCATTCGAATCCTCAATGGGAAGATATATGTTGTATATTAGGGTTATTGTCTTCAAAGGAAGAAGTGTTTGTTAATGGAGAGAATGTGTTAATTTACAATGCAGATGAAATTGAGGAGAAATTTTGGTAGTGAGTTTTCAAATTTTAAGTTGTTTATTATATATGTTTATTTGGATCGTCTGACTCGCTGAATCTGCTCTTCCTTTTTTATCTTGAGACTGTTTAAATAGACACAGCCAAAACTCGCTTGACCACCCAAGGCTTCCACAGTTAGCTTTTATCACAGCCAAAGCCTGCGACAAACTGTCTCCTAACTACCAGAACACTCTTTAACTTGTGCCAGAGACTGGCTTTCCCATCCGAATTAAACTTACAAACCGTTCATGATACACACTAACTCGCTTGATCATCAGAGTGTCTGCAAGGTTACGACCATGTGGATCTTTTAATGGATTGTTCATGTTGTCACAGCCTTGGTCCCAAGTCAAGAAATGTCACAACACCACCTATGCCATTCCAAACTTTGAAACATTACTATTACTAACTACAACAAAAAGCAATTGATATGAACAGTATTGTTTTCCGTTGGTGCACGTTACAAGACGCCTGTCCATTGCCGGTTTTTCCTCTTGCCACGTTCACAGGTCTTACATCACAATAGATTACCGCATTGCCTCTTCAGTTTTTGCAACTTTGATGCAGGTATGAAATGACTTAATTAGGAGGTAACATTTCGATTTCACTATAGTGTTTTTACTCCACATCTTTCAACCATAGGAGATTGAATTTCCGAAGGCTGGGCTGGGATCACACCTGTTTTAACCAGGGCAAACATTTACACGGTTTTATTAATTTTGGATTCATTTTCTTGTAGCTTATTTTATTAGATAATTAGGTTCTTATCTTAACAGTTGATAATTAGATGCATTTGCAGAGGCTATTTTAGAGGGCAAAGTGCATTATGAACGCCGTTGTTTCTTTGAACAGATTGGTATCCACGTGCGAAAAAGGTTAGTATGTTTTCATAGTACAGTAATTGCTTTACCTTTGCATTTTGGACGTGTGATTATTTAAACTACCTATTGGATTCGTACGAACATACTTTTTCGCAACAGGCACTAAGTTGATGTCGATGACAATAACCCAATAGGCACTTTAGCTTAAAAGTTCACCGAGGATTGCACTTCCAAATTTAATTTTCATAAACATCCCACAACGAAAGCAATTGCAGTTTTCATGATTTCAGATTCATCAGCACATTAAAATTCCCTAAAACCGTTGCGTGCATCATTGTGTCTAATTCACCTTATATATTCATACCTTTTCTTCTTATAATCTGTGCTTATATATTCATACCTTTTCTTCTTGTAACTCTTTGTGCATCTTTCCCTTGTCATTAGTTTCTAGGATGGTCTAAACGCTTAAGCTGATCAAACTAAGAGGTCAAGCAATGCAGGTAAGAGAATAATAATATTTTTTGGTTCTCACATATCAGCATCTTATTATTAAGTCCTCTATACTAAATCGAAGAAAACACCCCATATGCGGTGTGCGCATATAATGTATATATGTGTGGGCCGTCGAGGTGGGGGGGGGGGGGGTTGCACTAATTTAACGTTATTTTACTAGTTTCATGAAAATAATGTTAAAAGCGGCGGACAGTTAATCATGCATCATGTGGTGGCATTGATAGCCCAAAGACATAGGGTACATTCACCAATCGGCCTATGTCATGAGTGTTGAGTGTTATGTGCCTTATGTTCAAGGCTTATGCAAAACTACTATCTAGCCGAGGTCTCACTCGAAGCAGCCTCTCTATTCCTACGGGGTAGAGATAAAGGTTGTCTACATCTTATCCTCCTCAGACCCTACCTTAGCTTTGCTATTGGTGGGATTTACCAAGTATGATGATGATGGTGATGCTAAACTGAAGAATTTTTTTGAAAGATATAAATTTGTGGTATTATAATCTATAGGAAGCCACAGATGCAACTAATGAAAAAGTCGAGGAAGACGAGAAAGGTCAAATTGCAATTTCTTTTGCACTGTTTTAATGCTCACATTAATTATTATTGTTTTGTTTTTATTATAGTACAATCTAGCACAACACCAGCAACGGCGCTTTCTGTGCACTGCTTCAATTACTAGCTGGGATGAACGCAAATCATGGTACTACAAGGGGTGAAAATATGGAAGAGAAAGCTTGGAAAAAGAGCAGCTAAACCAGATTGCAGCAGTAACCCAAACGACGAAGACTTCACATATTTGTAGGCAACCAATAAATATACCTCTCACAGTCGCTATCATTTTGTTGTACCCAATGCTATTGTTTGTGAAAACAGGCTGTCCAGATATGATCGCTGAACACACAGCAAAAAATGAAACTAGATGCAATTCAATCTTTAACAGGGAAAACAAGAGTTTTCATAGTCCGTTTTAGCAGCCCATCATATGCAGATTCCACAGAATTGGTCATCAACCGAGTCATTGACACAACAGTTCCTCAAATTGAAAACACACCAGCACCACAGCTGCCAATAACTGCAAGTATGCAACTGAACATGGTCAGTCTAAAGTTTAATTCTGCATTCTTGTACCTTAAACAGCTACCAACTAAAACTCATTTCGGCTTCGCAGATCTGGCTGTTACTCCACAAACGCCTGCACCCACCCACCCATCTTCAGCACCGTCGAATACTCCTGTAGTCTCATACCCCAGTCGCTCATAAAAGACTCCACTTCAGCTCCTCATGTATGCAACCACACCTTCGCTCACACACTTGCATACAAGAACTTCAAATAACACTTGAACACACTGCTACAGATGAAGAAAGCAACAATTGCCACAAAGGGAAATCGACTTGAAGGGTATACCCGTCTGCGTTTTGTACCTACCTATCAATGCAACGGCATAGCTATAGCTTATGAAGCAGACTAATGCAACGACGTAGCTAGATGTTTGCTCACGTCTAGATAATCCCAAAAACTTTAACATAGGAAACAACATAGCTGGACGTTTGACAACGTCTGAACAATCTAAAAACGCATCATGTTCAATGGCCTAGTTGGACGTATGACAACATCCGAACGATACAGCAGACGCCATATTTCACTATATATCACGTATATACTTAACATCAAAGTGTATGTATGCTATGTTTCAACCAAGTGAATCTTCTAATGGGTTGGTTAGTGTTGTCACAGCCTTGGTCCTAACATCACAACAAAATGTCTCACCCTCTGGCACAATTGCCAAAATCACATCAAACACGCTTTCAATAGGTAATCTCAAGTAGCTTACGAGTAGTTTTACACATTTACACCCCGTCCCTATAACCAAGTTTAAGAATTCAATACAAAATTTCTACCCTACTTAGGATTCTTGTCGACTACATTTGCTGTTAAAACAACATAATGATTTACAAGTATATAGTTTATAATAATAATATTGTTTTGAATTCTATTACCATATTACATTTGAAATTTGTGTGGCACTATTTTAATATATTAACACAATAAAGATGCGTCTTCTTCACTCATCACACCTGTTCAGAATAATAAAAACAACCACCTCATCAGACCCATTCCTTTTTTGTTGTATGCACATGCATCAAAAACAACTCGAAGAATAATAAAATCAATATCCTCTCTATGAACGAGGGATATGATATTGGCCCATTGATTCTCTCTCCTGCTCTACTCACATGCATCAAAACTGACTCGCTTTACTTTCTCTCCCCTCCCTGTCACATTGTGTGGTTTTTGTTGTTCTTACACACAAACGTCTACACGTTATCTCGGCCCCAACTCTTACAAAATTGGCTAAAACTGCCTTATTAGGAAAGGTCTAGTTATAGTATGTTGGTGTTTCATTTCAAAATACATCAATATATTACATTTGCAGATGTGCAATACTATATTAGGCACTTTTTTTTGTCTCATCTAAGTAAAAATTGCAATAAGCTCATATCACAAGAAAATGTAAAGGTTAAAAAGTAAATATTTTGTGTAAATATAAAACAAGGGTCATGTGACAAAGGAAATTAAATATTCCGTGTAATATTTTAAACTTAGTTATTTAGAAAAGGTGAACCTTCTTAGGATTCGTATGTAACTATATCTACGAGTATTTGCTTGGAAAAAATATGCAATAATAACAAACAATTATCTTTTAATGTTTGTGTTGGTCAACCAAAATCTAAGTAGGGCATGTTGACAAATTGTGCTGCTTCTAGCATCGACGAGTTGTCCACGAGCTTAGATTCAAGCTGCAACACGTAAATAACATGTTAGGAGAATTTTCGGGTACTTCTCTGGTTTACGATTATAATTACTTGGTAATCATGGGTGAAGCTTACTAAGGGTCAAACGAGCTTAGTAGTGTAAATTTATGCGTTTTCGTCCAAAAAATGTATACGTACTGAGTCTAGTTGCTTCCGTTTTAAGGGTCTTGTGACTTTCGGCCCTCATGAAAATTATTTCCAAACTCCGCCACTAATTGTCATGACTCATGGACCAAACTAATACATGGTGTGGTAGTCCTTTTTCACTCCCAGTAGGTCAATATATAAAACTGGTGAAAATTTATTGTATAAGTAGGTTTTAAGTTGTTGCGACTTGATGAACTTGTTATTGCGCGATTGAAGTATCAAACATATTCGTTCTACGGTATGTTTAGAACATCTAATCAGAATCCGTCAAAAGAAATGAAGAGTGTAATATACTAATTTATTTTTTACGCCAAACTCCAAAGAACACGGGAAGAAATTATATACATTTGCTTATGGTGTGATTTAAACTTATGAAAAACTTACAATAGATATTGCTACTATTGAATAAAGACCGAGGTATATGTTATATTGTGCTCTTTTTTCACATGGTGTTGAAAGAAATATATAATTGGAATATATTTATGATTGCAATTTTGCTTTATGTAGTAAGTGTTTTTCAATGTACAATATCACACAAACAATATAGTTAAATGTGTAAAAAAAGTGTTACAAAATAGTTTCTTTTAAGATTAAATTGAGACTTTCGAAGGCTATAGTGGTTCAAATCCATCATCATATATTTTGTCTATACTATCTCGTCTATAGTGATTGTGCTTAGAGCCACAATTATATACTATTAAAAGATGAATGGATTTAAACAGTACTTTTATTTTTTTTATTTCTTCACCATTATTTTGTGTTTATATATTAATTTTGTGATTAAATTTAACAATAATGGTCTTGGTTCAGTGGTTTCAAATGGTGCTTCAATCCTATTTGACCAAGGTTCGACTCTCTCTTGGCCCCTTTTTTTCACATCTTATTTTGCCTTTAAGACCTACCATTATCAATATATAATTTATGACGTTTTTGTAATTTTGTTGGTTTTTGAGGTTATTGTTGCCATTTATAGTGATGGCATTTTTGTGATTTGATTAACAGTACAAACACATGCATGCCATATCAAGGAGCTGACAATTGTCAATTGGATGGTGCTGCGTGACAGCAGCTGGCAGTCGATGATGTTGCGTGTCAACAAGAGCAACAAAGAGACATCCTTTAAAGCCACGTTACCCTCATGCACATCCTTTTAATAGTAAGGCCATGTTTGGCTAAACTTCTCCTTATCACCTTATTTCCTTTTTCACTTCCTTATCTCCTTAATCCCAAAAGTCTCAAATCCTTACTTATAACTTATCTTCTTTTCAACCCACAGAAACTCCTTTTCAACCCATTACCCAAACATTATTTTCTCCTTATCTCCTTCTTGATTAAGGAGATAAGTTATAAGGAGGTAAAATAAGGAATCCCAAACATGGCCTAAGACAAGAATCCTTTCCTTACCTACTCATCGTTTTTTTTTTTTACTTCTCTTTAACACACAATCGCTGGCAATCCACCTACCGCAACAGCGGTGTTACCGAGGTCTCCGGTCACCACATCGACGGTTAACAACCGCAACCCAACTAGAACTCAATGGTGACGGGGTTTCGATTGGCGTTTTCAGGCGACAACAGTGGTGGCGGAACCTGTTTTGTGCGGCTGTTGACCAGAAACCCCGGTACCACTGTCGTGGTTTTGGTTGTCGTTTCAGGCAAAATCAGCGGAACTCGATGGTTAAGGCGGTCTAGAATGATGAACAACAACGGCAAACAAAGGAGACATTTTGAGCAACAATGGTGATTACTGTGGTGGTTCGAGGGAGTGACGAAGATAGCTTCAAGAAGCTCCGATGACCGATTCGCCTGCAAGTCAATTTCTCTGGTTGACGACCTTAATTGTCTGGTGCTTTGTTATGAAGCTTGAGAGTTGTACAAGAAAAAATGAATGAAGAATAAGGATGCTTGAAATATCAAAAAATAATTAGAAACTAGCTGGCTTAGTACACTCAAAAGTCCCATGCAACCCTCTGAAATCTTATATTGTATCTTACATTAAGCTAAATATTTTTTTGGTACGATTATATATTTAGATTTAGGATTTAGGATTATTACCTTTATATAGATCTTTATTTTATTTCTAAGAAGATGTACACAACTACAAATATTTATCTGGATACGTGGAAAAGAAGTGAATAATTGTTTCAACATTTTAAGTTGTTAGTCAACATAAGTAAGAGCATAAACCCATCCGATTTAGTATATTTTGTTTGAATTAATATATTTTGTTAGTTATTGCGTTTCATATCATTCACACGACTTGAATACCATATCCTACCAATATATAATCTGAATTCTGTCATGCACCCGTGCAACGCACGGGTTAAACACTACTAGTTTATCTGTAAATTGTTTTTCTTAGAATGAACAAAATTTTCACATCTATTAATCTTAAAACAACCACTAATTGTAGTGGTCAATTTTTATTAACCGTATAATGATTTTATACGTTTTTACAATTATAACATTCCAAAGTTTCGCATTTTCATTATACTTTCTAACGTATCGTCTTGCGGGGTTGGCAAAGAGACATAATCGTCAAAGTCTCCACAAATGGCTAGGCCTGGGTCCTTCAAAATCATACTATGTAAGACAATGCACTTATACATTATGTTTCTTAATTTTTTTCTTTAGATGTATATGTGCTAGTAGTGCAATAATAGCCCATTGTTTCTTTAACATACTGAATGCCCGTTTGATATTTTTTTCTAGCCGCATCATCTTTTCTTGTAACATATATGTTTTTTCATCGTCTAGGCATGAAAGAGTTTTCACCAAACATGGCCCACTCAAGATAAATACTTGTCGACAAGATAGTAACCATAGTTGTACTCAATGTCATTTGCATAAAAAAGTTGTCACGGGTGCAACCCCTTCTATGACGTCGTCGAATAGAGGTAGTGATTGTAAAATAGTAATATCATTGTTTGCGCCGTCCATACCAAAGAACATGCGCCAAATTCAGATATCTTGTAATGCGACTGCTTGAAGTATTAGGGTTGGACCATCATGATCACATCGGTGATGCTGAGTTTTTCAAGTCGTTGGACATGCGGGCCACTTTCAATGTGTGCAATCAAGGCTACCAAGCATGCATGCCGAGAAAACTATTTATACTTTGATGGGTCGCATATAACTTTCGTATGTCGCCAAAGGTAGAATTCCTCGTATGTTGATGCCCGTATATATCTCAATAACACCTGATAAGAATAACTTTTAGGATAACAATTACAATTACACACAATAACAATAACCAGAACAATAACAATAACAATAATAATACCTTTACAAAACTTTCCAAGACCTCCCCTGGCACTTTTTCTGACATAGGTATATATTCGTCCCACTTAACGCAGGACATGCCATATGCCAGTTGACGAATTATGGCTGTACACTTTTGCAAAGCAGAGAATCAGAGTTTACGCCTAGCATCCTCTTTTGTTGAAAATATTTGAACTTGCATTCTAAATCGTGGTTAATTTGCAAGAAGATTAGGCGACTCATACAAAACAACGTCTAAAATGAGTATCCTCATACAACAGATTTTCTAGAAAAGTAACCATTGACCAAACGCACATTAGCATCCTCCCGAATCCCGTTTAATCACAGACTGTCTAGTATGTGGTTGCTAGCTTTCGGCTTTGTTGGTTAAAAGTCGAACCCTGCCTGAACCGCATATATTATCAATAGTGCGATTAAGTTCGCAGATGATGAGTCGGAATGGGAAGAGTCAGTGTGTGTATACTTGGAGTGTGAATGTGAATCTTTTTCTTTTTTTTTTAAGTAGAGAGAAATTAAGAGGTTTGGAAGGAATCATTTGCATTAGTAGGGTGTTTATTGGATTTCAAATTATAATTGGGTGGTTGAATGGGAAATTTGTGTTTATGGTAATGGTTCTAAACCATTTAGCGGCATCAATCATCATAATATAGGCTTCTGACTTGTGTAAGATGAAGCCGCTAACCCGTTTGGAGTAGTCACTGAAGCCGCTGAATGGGATGGAGGATTCACCCTTGATGCCGCTGAATGGGATGGAGGAGTCATCCTTGATGCCGCTGATCCGAATGGAGGCATCCAGCATTTTTATTTTCATGTATTCTCTTGTTCGACCATAAGTAAATGAGAGGGAGGGATCAAATAATGAAGTCGCCAAACCACTCTAAGCCATCAAATGATGTCGCCAAACCACTCTAAGACCATGCGTAGTGGGGGGCTTTATATATAAAGCCCCCATTTCTGATTGGTCCACGTGGCAGCTGAGTCAGCATGGAGAGATAAAGTGAAAAAGGGGTGTAGTGGTGGGGCTTTATTTATAAAGCCCCTATTAATATTTTATTATATCTTTTAAATTAAAATAATAATAAAATAATAATATAGAGAGAGAGGGTGATGTGGCGGCATCTGATTGGAGGGGGCACAAAGGTGATGGCGTTATATTGATGGAGCCCTTTGCTGAATTTGGTTGATGGAGCCCCCTGTAATGGTGTACATGGGCGCTATTTTTTTTCCCTCTATCACGCCCCACTACGGGCACTCTAAGGCATCAAATGAAGTTGCCAAACCATTTTAAGGGATCAAATGAAAAAATTGTTGTAAATAAATTTGTATTATTCGTTTTAAATAAATTTATGATTATTACATTTATTCACTATTAAACATTAAAGATTATTCGTTTTAAATAAATTTAGTATTATTAAGTAATGTAATAATCCTAAATTATTTATTAATAATAGTAGTAGTATTAACATTAACAGTAAGATAATAATAACGCTGCCATTACTAAATAAAACTCGAACAGAAATTGATTAGTCACCCAACGCATCCATGATAGCAAAGGGTGATTGATGATAAAGATACTTGAAACTAAACAACATAAAAAAGACAACATTGATGGTATGACTGACATGAAGCTGTTGTGGGGTGATTCACTGATGTCGTTGACGCCTTGCGTTTCCGCAACTTTTCTTGTTATGGCCGGTCTCTCCACATCGACTGCATGTATGACGCCTCGGGCGATCGTCATAATTGACATCCATCTCATTTTGTATTCTTCTCTGACGTACTCTGCCTCGATGTGTGGTAATCATCGACGGGTCCCCTTGAATCAAAATCAGAATTCTGGTTGAAAATTCTGAATCAATTGGCGGCTTCAAGGTGATACTTCTAAACCATTTAGCGGCATCACTTGACTCCTCCAAACAGATCAGCGGCATCAGTCAGTCCCTCCATTCGGATCAGCGGCATCAAGATAGACTCCTCCATCCCATTCAGCGGCATCATGGACTCCTCCATATCATTTAGCGGCTTCAAAGACTACTCCAAACGGGTTAGCGGCTTCATCTTACACAAGTCAGAAACCTATATCTTCATTCATGATGCCGCTAAATGGTTTAGAACCATTACCATAAACACAAATTTCTCATTCAACCACCCAATTATAATTTGAAATCCAATAAACACCCTACTTATGTAAATGATTCGGTTTGGAAGAAATATGGTGGATGTTTAATTTTGACTTGATAAAATGTATTAATATGCAAGTTTTTAAAATTTTAAAGGGATGGGTGTCGATTTACCCAAGCCTAGATATTAAACTCGTATAAGATGAACCTGATTAGCCCAAACCCGTATAAGGATTAACCCGAATAAACTTAAAATATTCTGATTAACTCTAGGATGAAAATGGTTTAAAAACGTTTTCGTACCCCTGGCATTTGATACCTTTGGCTCCTTGGCACCGGAAGCCATCCGTTTCCTGACCAGAGTCCAACGGGTTATTCATAGCAGTGTCTCGACTCCGGGGGTCAGGGGTTCGTTTTTAGTAAGTTAGGGTTTGCTATTCAGAAAGGGGTGGCGGCGCAGCTTGTTGCCCGCCTACCCGCTATCTTGATGTAACTTTTCGCGATTATGTAGCAATAAAATATAAAAGACTATATAAAAAAAAAGATTTTGTTTGAAAATACTATCTGATAGCGAAGAAATTGCAAGTCACAATGTTTTTTATTTATTTACTATTTTTTTAATGGAAGCTTTAGCCTAACATTTATAAACTATTTTACTAGGTTTACCTTTTACAATCTAAAGTATTTTTGAAAACCTTTCATTTTTATGTTTGGTTTGCTTAATATTATTCAAAATGCATTACCTTTTAACATTTAACATCCTCATGTCACACATTATATAAACTACTAGAAGTGTTGCAACACACCACCCATATTATTCACCATTCCCTTACAAATGCACACCTTCACTTCCATAATGTCTTCATCTCCTGAATCCAAACTCACAACCGCAGAAACCCTTATTGCCACCATCGGATCCATCGCAGTGACCGCGATGGTGGTTCGCAGCGTTGCTCGTGACTTCCTACCTCCCGAATTCCACGACTACCTTCTTTTAGGCCTAGCCAGTTTAATCAACAAGTTTTCTAGACAGTTAACAATGGTTATCAACAAATTCGATGGATACAAAGCAAACGACCTTTATAACGCCACTGAACTCTACCTTTCGTCCCGAATATTATCATTCGAAACCAAACGTGTAACACTTACAAAAAACCCTAGTAACAATATCATTAATGTTGCTATGGATGTAAACGAGTGTTTTTTAGACACGTACAATGGTGTCACGTTCAAGTGGTCTTTTGTTTCTAAGAACTTACCCAATAAGGTTACCGAACTATCGTTTGAGCTCAAGTTTCATCATAAACATAAAGATATGGTGTTAAATGAGTACTTTCCTTTTATAATTAACGATGCTGAAAGAAAGAAACTAGAGAGGAGAACCTTGAAGCTATACACCGTCGATAGCGAAGAGGTGTGGACGTCGGTGAATCTAGACCATCCGTCGAAATTCGCCACGTTGGCAATGGATAGTGATGTGAAGGAGAGTGTTATGAAGGATTTGGATAGGTTTGTGGAGAGGAGAGAGTATTATAGGAAAGTTGGAAAGGCGTGGAAGAGAGGGTACTTGTTGTATGGTCCGCCTGGGACAGGGAAATCTAGCTTGATTGCGGCTATGGCAAATTATTTGAATTTTGATATTTATGACTTGGAGTTGACTGATATTAAGTCGAATTACCATTTGAGGAAGTTGTTGGTGGCGACTAGGAACCGGTCCATACTGGTGGTTGAGGACATTGATTGCTCGGTGGAGTTGCATGCTCGAGCGAATGGAGAGGTGGTAGCCGAAGGAGAACATCATCGGCGAGAGCATCATGAGCAACACAAGGCTAGTCGATCATTCCACCTTTACATATTTTTGTTATTATTATTGTTTTTAACAAAAAATTTTGTGTATGGATATTGTAAATGTGATAAAAATGTTTGTTAATCAGGTGACATTATCAGGGTTTCTAAACTTTATTGATGGTTTATGGTCAAGTTGTGGTGATGAAAGAATAATTGTGTTCACAACAAATCGAAAAGAGAAACTCGACCCTGCACTCCTTCGCCCTGGTCGTATGGACGTTCACATCAACATGTCATATTGCACCCCGTGTGGGTTCCGAATGTTGGCATCCAACTATCTTGGTATCACTCAACACAATCTATTTGAAGAAATCGAGGATTTGATTCGCAAGGTGGAGATCACCCCGGCTACGGTAGCCGAGCAACTACTCAGGAACAATGATCCAGACAGTGCTCTTGGTGGACTCCTTGAGTTTATTTGTGTGAAGATGAAGGAGAAGGAAGAGGCTAAACCAAAGGAAAATTAGTTAATAAACTAAGATAAGGAAGCTCATTAATATGCAATAAGATGGTTTCTAGCTTTATGATGCAAGGTGATTATTATTAGTTATTAAGTAGTAGTTAATTTGGTAGTATATTTGTTCCTGTTTAGTAGATTGTGAGGCACAATACCGGGTTATCGGTTAATTTTTATTACTGTGTCAATTTCCTTGAAAAGCCTATAGAAGGCTTGGATGATTTGCCAATGATATTAATGAAATGAACTAGCTTAATTACTCCAATGATACCTATGATTTATCTCTTTCTTTAATGTGATGGTTATGAGTTACATAAATGTGTATGTTATTTTTAAGGTGTGGGTCAATGGTCATCCGTCAAATAGCGTGCCCCGGAGTTTAAATTCCACACGGCGCTTTTTAATCGCTTCCTCCCACGGGGATTCGAACCCAGTACCTAGGCAGGAAACCCTCAAGAGGGTAAACCTTCCTACCACACCTCAACCAATGGAGCTGGGGGTCATCGGCACCTAAATGTGTACATAATTATTCGTCTTTGTTAAAACAAATGAACATAGATCAATTCTTCTATAGGTTTTCGGTGACGGGTTCGATCTACTATGCTTAAAGGTTTCGCTAGGTTCTACAAACAACCGGTCATTTTAGTTTGTTCTAAATTGCTAAGTTAGGATTAAAACGACTCATCAATTCTATTTATCATTTTAATATTTTGTTTGATTTTGCCAATGTAATTCTTTAATACAAATTTCATTTGAGAAAATACATTGAAAGCAACATGCTACTTTATATATGTATTCAAAGCCTCTCCCCTACTCATAGTTTGTTCGTTAAGAGGAAACTTGGGACCATCCAGGTTGGGATAAGAGCATAGTGGTATTATGGTACAAAAATCCAAACTTTCACACATATTATTACACCAACAACCTGTATTGTAATATTGTCATAGTGTGTAACCTTATACACATTTGTGCATGAACGGGACCTATCATATAGGTTGTGGGGTCAACAGACCCCACAATTTTTATTTTTTACATGTAATGTATAGTACGGTTTTTAGATTGGTCTTAGAGATTTTTAATCGCCAACACTTGAGATTTTTAAACTTGTTTATAAAAGATTAATCTATACATATTTCATTTAAACAAAACAAAGTAAAAACAAAAAGAGTATCAAACTAGATTAGTCATGATTACTTCAAAAAACTCATTATAGTTGTTAGTTTGACTGTTAATTGCATGATAAATTAACATTATTTATATGACCCACCTGACGTAAATCAATAATTCGAACAGGGTTACTTCATTAATAGTTCGAAATTGTAGTGATGAAAGAATCATCATAGTCACAACCTTAGACAAAGTCGACCCTACACTCCTTCACAGTTCACTTTAGTCATATGGACGTTCACATCAACATGTCATTTTGTACCCATGTGGGTTTAGAATGCTAGCATCTAACTATACTAGTAGGTAACCCGCGCATTGCAGCGGGCGTGAATTTTGTAGGGTATGTTGTATGTGTTATAATCTTGTTGCTCTTTTGATGTTGTTGCTGGTTCGCCTTGTATTTCTTTACGAACACCATGTAGTAAGGGTAACTATAAATAGTGTAAAAGGTAAAAGAAGTGAGCGGGATCCCCGTAATGGAGGTCCTAAAGTCAGACAACCTGCAAAGATTAAAGCAAAACAAAAACAACTCAGTTATATGCACCAGTCAGCGTATCCTATAAACAAAACTTGTGGAGCTTTGCAACCAAGAACTTAAACAACATTAGAGATGATGCACCAAAAGTAAAACCATGTAAGTTCTCAATAACAATGAAAGAGCCCACTTAAAAAATCTAAAAGACAAGAAAAGTAAAGTAAAGTTTCAATACATACGTTTCGAAGAGAATTTCCTACTCTTCAATGTATTTATTTGCTTAATATTAAAAACATGATCAGCAACTCGTAGTTTCTTTTAAATTACTTTAAAGACAATACAAAGAACCTAGGCAACCCATAGATAGAGCTGCAACAATTTCAATACCTATCAATCTAGAGCAAATAAGCTTGCATAAAACAATCTTTAACTTGGCCTAGGACTTCGGCTTCTTGACCTCCCATTCAACTTATCTACTGGCTCCACTATCCTTCCCTTGTGACTACAACCAAACAAAAGTATAAAAAACATATTTCAGTCATTTATAATCAAAGAAACATATGAAAACGACTCACATTCTTTTAGCATCAGGCCCGTATTTGGCGAATAGAACCATATACATATGGCTTTGAATCACAAGAAATATAAACGCAGTACTGACCATCAAGCTTGTCGGCTGGCTTGTGAGCCTCATCTGAATACTTATACATAACAAAGGTAAGCCCCCAAGAATCCCCAGTCCTTCAACCATAAAATAAGTAACTGGATTTTTGCTAATCCACCTCTACCAGCTCTAGCGATACGACCAACACGATCAACATACCAATGATAAACGTATATAGTTTATTATTAACGATAGCGAATAGCGGTAAATAGCGACATGCTACCGAAAATCTCCTGCTGAATATCAATTATTAAGTCATGTCTTAAAACGAAAATCTCCTGCTTTCAGTTGTTGACAAATCAGGTGTTGTTTGCATCTATTTCTGCAACCCTTAAGGCTTCAGCCATCATCTTTTCCCTGTTTTGTGTTTGTCTTTCAACAACAACAACCATATACAGGCCTACATGAGTACTTGCAAGAATTTTTTTAACCATCAAAGAAAGAATTGGTTCAGGTACACATCGCTATCGTTTTATAAATTCAACAAGTCAATTCAACAAGTCCTTGATAACTTGCTTTGTAGAGAAATGCTTATCTGCCCTGAATCAGGAGTGTAAAACGCTCCATATATAAAATTGAACAAGACCTTGATTACAAGGGGCCTCGCACAAGGTCCTTAACTCAGTAAGAAGTGGTTGTCTTTTCTCCTATGTATGCAAACATCCAGAGCATAAATTTATTAAAGTTATACATTCCAACATAAGAAGTACATATTTTTACATGGGGGTATGCAGACCTTGATCTTGGTCCATATGCCGGCACCGCCTGCGCTGGGCAAGGGTCCTCTTCACATGATCCATGAGTTAAATAACAAACCATAGGGGTGGCCGTTTGAATGGCAAAAGATGGAATTCATTGAAGCCATTGGTTATTATTAACAAACCGTAGGGGTGGCCATTTGAATGGCAAAAGATGGAATTCATTAATGTCAAGCCATTGGTTATTATTAAATTAAATGCCTCATTAAGGAGACGCTTCAATTGCACCAAGCTTCGTTTGAGTTGTCTGAAAATTGAAGGAGGGAATTAAAAGTGGATGTCGATTAGTATTTAGTATTGCTTTAATTTACACTCTTATATTTACCCCTAAATTATTAAAAAACTTACAAAACAAACCTTCTATATTCATGATGGCTTTAACATTCAAGTTGAAAGACATTTTTGCCCTTTAACTAACTTAATTTAGAATTGTACTATATGCATAAAAGGTTGTGCTTACTTAACTTTTACCGGTATCCTTCCCTCATGCTTTATATATAGTATAGATTAATTGGTATTGTTCAACACGTTCACTCATTTTTTAGTGTGTATATCAGCAAGGTGGAGATTACCCCGGCCGAGGTAGCCGAGCAACTACTCAAGAATGATCATATATCCCACAATGCTCTTGGTGGACTCATTGAGTTTATTTGTGTGAAGGTGAAAAGAACGAAGAGGCTAAAGAAAAAGCGAAGGTGTTTGAGTTAATAAACCAAGATGAGGAAGTTCAGCGTATCCAAGACCAAATAATATATAGTTATATGGTTTCTAGCTTTATGATATGTGCCTCTCACGTTTTCCTCTTCTAGTCTTCCATGCATGTAGATTGTTGTTTAATTAAGCACTAGTTAATCTAATAGTATATTTATTATTGTTTAGTAGACTGTGGGTAATCCATTAATTTCTATTATTATGTCTATTTCCTTTGGTACGCCTATAAAGGGCTTGGATGATTTGAGGATGGTATCAATGAAATGAATTAGCTTAATTACTCCAATTACATTTCAGCTTCGCTTTCGATGTGTGCATATATTATATATATGTGTGAGACCTTAAGGGGCAACAGTAAAATTGCACTAATTTTAACGTTATTTTACTAATTTTATGAAAATAACGTTAAAAACGGCAGACAGTTAATCATGCATCATGTGGTGGCGTTGATAGCCAAAAGACAAGGGTGTACATGCACCAAACAGGCTTGTCCCAATTGTTGAGTGTTATGTGTCTTATGTCCAAGGCTTGATGCAAAACTACTATCGAGCTGTGAGTCTCACTAGAAGCAACCTCTCTATTCCTACGGGGTAGAGGTAAGACTGTCTACATCTTACCCTGCTCATACCCTAATTTAGCTTTGTTATTAGTGAGATTAACTGAGTATAATGATGATGATGACGACGACTTCAATGATATCTACGAGTTATCTCTTTCGTTGATATGATGATTATGTGTTACAGAAACGGAGCTACGATCAAGTACAAAGTATTGTTTTGGTATGACGGATTGAAAAGAGTCAAGTCCTTTGGTCTTGGATTTAGACTGTTGAGATCAGTTTGAGGGAAAAAATAGATATTAAATTAGAGATGAACATAAAAGAAAAACCACATTTGTTGACTCTCTCTCTCTCTCTCCACATGTAAAGCATATGTCAATTCTCACATCAATTTAAAACACTATAATTGTTTTATATGAAATTTGTTTAAAAAAATCACCATGTTAACAAGCATTTTTATCTTTGATATAAGTATGATATTGCTATACACAAAAAAAATACGTGTTAACTGAGATTTTTACTCCAATGTGTCTTCTGCGCATCCATTATATCATCATTATTCATTATGTGCATGTGCGTTATAAATATATTTGTTGTTATTTCTGTCTGCACATGGCTTAATTTTGTTTACAATGTTTTTAGTGTGTTTTTCATTCTCGGTGGCCCAAATGAGGTAGTTTTACGTTTTTTAGGCTAATTGGCTTTCTCCAAACAAGACCGACCAGCTCATGCGCATGTTGTTGGCTGCACTGCACCAGTGCTCACCCATACACCCGAAAGAAGAAATACGTATTATGAAATATACGATTGTGTTAAGATTCACTGATTATTCTTTAGTCTAATCAAATGTTGCTCATTGTCATTGGCCTTGGCTACCCAACTACTTATGGTACATATTGGCCCTCCACTGGGTGGTCGTAGGAGTCTGTCCATAGTGTGGGGACCCCCTGGGTAGTCAGGCAGAAATGTTAATTGGCCTTTAAAAAAAAGATTGCGTAAAAAGAAAATACAAAGACATACCCGGAAGTGGGCTAAGAGAATGATTATGGATGGATAGTGAGTGGGCCTGGGATACATCCCCATTATGGGCTGTACAATTTTAATGCTAGTGGGCTGTAGCCAGTTACACAGAAAATCTAATAATTGGGCCTAAACTTATTTGTTGTGCTGGGACGATAATCAGACCTGAAATAAGGAAAGGTTTGAAATCTTAAAAGAAGGCCAGGTGGTGTTAACCAAAAGCACGCATTGAATCTAGAGGTGCACAAAAAACCGGTTCGGACACCGGTCAAAATCGGTTTTACCTGAAGCCGGCACTAACAAATCTCAAACCAAACTGAACCGAAAACCAGGCTAAAATCGACGCTAAAATCGGTCACACGAACCGGAACTGGTACACAAACCGGAACCGGTACACAAACCGAAACTGGTACCGCTAAAAACCCGGTTGAAGCTGGAAATAAACCGAACCCGAACTGGTTTAAGAAAAAAACATTTTGGCCATAAACGCAAATAAAAACTTTGTTTTTTTAATTAAAATTCAATTTTCTTCTTTAAGAAACCTAAAAGTTGATAAGAGTAAAAGTTTATTTATTTATATGATTTTGAAAAGTGCGTATGTGAACCGGAATTGAACGGAAACCGATTTGGAATCGAAACCGAAACCGGGTAAGAGAACCAATTGTGGTCGGCTAAACCGGTATGAAACCAAACCGGTTTGACTTGAAACCGGTCTAACACCCAAACCGGTTCCAACTCGGTTTGGGTTCTCTTGAATTTGGGCTTTCCTAAGGTCAAGCAAAGCCGAAGAGTTGAGCTGTTAAGAAATGGGCCACATAGGGAAATAAAGATCTCATTAAACACTTGGGCCGAAAAGAAAAAGGATGTTGGGCTTTTGGTATTTTGTGTATCTTGTATGAATTTTATATGTTACACAAACCACTCACCTTATGTTACCAAATTTCCTGTAATGTGTAGCTTTTCAATTAATGTACGTTTTCCTTTCTTTTCTTTTTTTTTTATTGAAATTGGTAGAGAATTAGGTTAGCACCATCACATTTATCTCGCACTTAAAAAAATGGTGAAATATTATTTTATAATTAAAAATATTATTCAATTGCAATTTACTCCAATACTTAACCTTCTTGATTTCTTTGGTGGTGTTCCACCGCTAGACATTACTATATCCATGATCAATAACAAAATTGTAATATAAAACATCAAAACAAATAAAAAGCTTTCTAGAGGAAGACAAAAATAAATACAGATACAAATTGATCTAGAGAAGGAAAAGAGTATATCATTTTAACCTCAAAGGCTAGGCTATAAATTGTCAATACAACTAAAATTAGAAACAAACCATCATTTCATACTAAACTTACTAATATATATTTTTCTAACTTGCATATCAGTCAACAAAATATTAACTTTGCATACTATTTAAAGCATCAACATAAAACTCATCTTCTTAGAAAACTTAATACCATAAAATTATAACTCAATTCACTGCAGAACTACTTCCTTAATTATTTTCAGCTTGTTGTTTCTCTTCACTCTCTTTTGCAGCCAACAGTTCTTTCTTTTTCCTTTCCTTTGCTTTAGCTTTTGCCTCTTCATTCTTCTTTCTCCTCTTCTCATCAAAAAACTCAACCAGCCCATCGAGCGCAATGTCGGGATCACTATCCTTCAGCAGCTGCTCTACCACTTCAGCCGGGGTGATCTCCACCTTCCCAGTCAAATCCTCAATCTCTATAAACCGATCATGTTGGGTGACACCAAGATAGTTAGACGCTAACAGCCTGAACCCACAAGGAGTACAATACGACATGTTGATGTGAACATCCATACGACCCAGACGAAGCAATGCAGGGTCAAGTTTCTCTTTTCTGTTTGTGGTGAATATGATAATCCTTTCGTCCACACAACTTGACCATAAACCATCGATAAAGTTCAAAAACCCCGACAATGTCACCTAAATAAAAAACATTTTAATAGTTCGCCGTAGCCGCAACCAAGCTAGATTTCCCTGTCCCAGGCGGACCGTACAACAAGTACCCTCTCTTTCACGCCTTCCCAACTTTCCTATAATACTCCCTCCTTTCAACAAACCTATCCAAATCCTTTATCACACTCTCCTTCACCTCACCATCCATTGCCAACGTGGCAAACGTCGACGGATGGTTTAAATTCACCGACGTCCATACCATCGGGACTTCGGAACACATCATTTGTGTATCCATTGTATATAACTTCACCGTTTTATCGTTAAGTTTCCGTTTACTAGCGTCGTTAAGTATAAACGGAATATACTCTTTTATAACTAGCTCTCTGTGTTTCTTATGAAACGTGAGCTCAAACGAATTACGTTGATCGGATCTACTAGACGATCCATAACCATAACCATAACTGTTATCGTAATCATCGTGCATATTGTAATAATCTGATCTAGTGATGGAAGATTTTTTAGAAACCTTACGCCAATTGTATTTAAGTCCGTTAAAATCATCGGTAAACGTCTTGTTGAATTCCATTGAGACGTGAATATTATTAATATTATTATCGGTTGGGTTTTTAGTAATATTGAGACGGTTAATAATATGAGGTGCGTGCTACCATCGCCGCCGCAGCGACGGAGCTGAAGGTGGTGACGACGGTTTTGGCGGTGGGGAGTTTGGATTGTGGTCGTTGTAGTGGTGGTGGTGATGACGTCATTGGTGAAATGAAGGGATGGGATTAAGGGAATGGAGATCAATGGGTTGTGGTTATTGCATGTATGATGTGTGTGAGTGTGTGAGTTTATAGTGAGGGTGAGTGTGTTGGAAATCAGGTGTGTCGTTTAAATGTTTAATTGATACATAAATACTTTCTAGAAATTGCAATAGTAACAAGTGTAGTAGCAAATTGAATCGATCACGTTCACACAAAACTTGTATAGTGAACTCGTAAAGAGAGAAAAAACGAGAATAAAATATATTGACACAATATCCATCAAAGAATCCACAATGCACTAGTTTCAGACGGTCCGGTCAACGGTTCGTTAGGTGAGGACCACTTGTACTTTAATGATTAAACAAAAAAAAGTTTTTTTTGTGCGAAAATAAATTAAATCAAAAGAAAAGTATCTGATGAGTTGGAGGTTTAGAATGGTTTATGGTTGGAGGAAAAAAAGTGGGTTTGAAAGGGTTATGATTTGGAATGATGTGGGATGGTGACGTGACGGTTTGAAGTGGTTTGTTAAGGGTAGCATTGTGGGTGCCCTAAGACCACCCATAGTAGGCGATATTTGGGGGTTTTCACCCCTCCACGCCACACCACGCAAGTAACCACCGCCCCCTTGGACGTTTTTGGATAAAAATTGGTCATGGTGTTATGTTTTTTTTGCGGTAGGTGACTTTCTTATTGCGTGGCAGAGTCCATCACGAATTCCCCTAAACAGGGACCCCTAGCCACACACTCAACGGCATCGCGAAACCGTGCCGCGGGAGTGGCCGGCCCCTTGAGAGGAGAAGCCTCTCTGTGCAACGGGGCGCTCGGGCTACCACCCGGAAAATTTCCCGCCACCTGCCCCTTGACAGATGTTGCACCCTCCACAAGAGGCAAACCTCTCTGGAGTAAATGCACGGTACTAGAAAACCGGGGGGCCATCAGAATCGAACCTGGCACCTGCAAGCAGGCTAGTTTCGACCATCATATGGCAATTCCCTCACAATACCTCCCATGGGGATCGAACCCAACTCTCTCCAAAGAGAAAGTGGGCTGTCCACCACTGAGCTGTATGTGAAGGATAACAGTTATGGTTATGGTTATGGATCGTCTAGTAGATCCGATCAACGTAATTCGTAACCATACTAGATCAGATTATTACAATATGCACGATGATTACGATAACAGTTATGGTTATGGTTATGGATCGTCTAGTAGATCCGATAACCATAACTGTTATCGTAACCATAACCATAATATGTTTTAATTTTTGTAGCCAACTATCAATCGCAACCCCTCTTTTAGACGAGGATTTGAGAAACTTTTGTTAAGACCATGGGTAGAGGAAAATATCGGGAAAACAACTCAATTTCAAGCAAACAGACTAACATAAACAGGAGATACCATGCGTTTCAAGAAGTTTTTCAACTTGTGAAGGACAATTGGAGTACAACGCATCACGTGGGATGTTCACCTACATGAAGTGTTGGGAGCTTCTAAAAGGAAGTCCTAAATAGGCTAACGTACCGGCCATGACGTCTACTAGTAGACGCAAAGCAAAACGGTCCAAAACCTTCTCTTTGGTTGATCTAGAGACACCCACTTCCGATGCTTGAAATGTCGATTCAAATGAGGACGTCACAGAAGAGGAATAGGAGTTGCCCCGACCACCCGGTAGAAGAAGCACGCGAAAGGGGGGAATGGCGGAGTAGTCTTCGGCGGGTGTCGAAATGAAAGAAGACTTCGAAGAGATGAATCAACGACTTCAAGATATACGAGACCTTGGAGCTAGACGTTTGGACACAATGCAAGAAAGAATAGTCAAAAACAAAAGGTTTGTCGCGATCCAAGAGGCGAGGCAAATGGAGAAAGACATCGATTTTATGTCTAAATCGATCGATAACCTCACAAGAGACGTACGGACTTTAGATTGTTTCGTCTTTTATTTTATTTTTTTAGTACTTTTGCATGTTTCGTTTTTTTTTTTTTAATTTAGGATATTTTAATTTTTATTATTTGTCTTTAATGAAATATTTTTAATGAAACATTATTTGTTATAATTTTCAAAATAAATAAATAAATAATGGGGTAATCATTGCAAGGGGCATTGTATAGCTTTAAACCACTAGGATTACACATGTCACACAATGCCCATGGGTGGGGCTTGAAATTCACTTACCACTACACACAGTCTAAATAAGAAACCAAAACCACAAATAAAACGTTAACCCTACCAATCTATTTATACTAAACCTAAGCAAGCTTTCCTAAACGAATACTGACTCAAATACTTAATTATCTAATAAATTAAAACTATTTAATTAAACTAACATTTATTTCTAATTTAATTTACTAAGAATTATCATAAGCAACCCTTCAAACTTTGCTTTCTTTCACTTTTACCCAAACTTAAGATTAATTCCAACATTCACCCCCCTTAATCCTAGTTTGCACCCACTTGCTCCTCACATCAACGTAACCGACTCTTCAACTCGAGCAAATTGAGCCACTTCATCATCTGGTTCTTGCTTAGGGCACTCCCATGCATAGTGACCATACTCTTGGCAATTGTAACACTTAATATGTCTCTTATCTCTATGTGTATCTTTATCCTTTCGATCTTTATTGGATCTTATCCTTTACCATTACCACGGGTTCTTCCATATATACCTCGGTCTTGATCAAACTCGCCCCGTTTTGATCTTTCTTGCCACTGTTCCTTTGTAAGCAACAACTTACTATGATCATCATCTTTCTCATCATGATCTTTAATCCTATCTTCATAGGCCTTCAATCTACCAACGACTTCCTCAAGATACATATTTTGCATCTCTGAATATTGCTCAATCGAAGCAACAATTTGCAAAAATTTCTTTGGGACCGAATTCAACAATTTTCTCACCACAACTTCATCTTCTAATCTAGACCTAAGACTCTTGTGCCAAAAACAAAATAAAGGATGTTGGGCTTATGGTATTTTGTGTATCTTGTATGAATTTAATATGTTACATAAACCACTCACCTCATGTTGCCAAATTTCCTATAATGAACTAATTTAATGTTGCATGTAGCTTTTCAATTAATGTGTATTCTTTTTCTTTTCCTTTTTTGTTATTAAAATTATCTTAGAGAATTAGGTTCGGAAAATCAAACAACATACTGAAGTGACAAATGCACAAGATGATTCCCTTTAACCTTACCTAGCAACTGAACAAACTAAAGATGTCTAGTTTGTTTATACAACCACGACATTCTTAAGAAGGCACAATGTTTGTTTAACAAAAACAACATATGAAAGAAAGGAAGTTAAATGTTTGTTCGTTTGTTAATGTGTCGAAGCAGAGGAAAAAGAAGAAGAAAAGGGGCACCGATAATTGAACTTCATTTTAATATGCCTCGTATTGGTCTATAAGGCGCATAGGGTACACTGTGGCAGACATTTTATGTTTCATCATACTGATACGCCTTGTATTGGCCTATACGAGACGTATTAAGACCAGTCTGTGTAATTTAGTTTGAGATTGTCAGGTTTGGGGGAATGTGAAATCCCTATACAAGACGTATTTAGGATGTGAAATCAAGGTTGTTGGGTGTCTAAATATTATGACCCCAAACTAACTGGTTTTAATTTCTAGATTTTATTTTAGTGGAGGCCAACAACATGTTTCAGTTTCTAGTTACAACAATAGCAGGTTTCAATTTCGTGTATATCCTGGCTTCTTTTTTGTAGTGTGCCCCTGGTAAAGGTGCCCCGAAGTCTCTTAACTTTAAGCTAAGGTTGACCGATCTGAGGCGCTATTGCCCCTCCACCTCAACTTCTTCTGACGCTCCTCCTCTATTTCTTGAGTCATTGGGAGCGCTATTGAACGCTCGTGAACACAATAACGATGGCTAACAACATGTTCAGGTGGGCCGCCTTTGTCACAATCAATCATATATTTTTTTGTTTTTCTTTTTTCATTTTATTTGATTAAAGGGACTATTTCGTTGTATGAGTGTTATTAAATGGAGCCACTGTCTACGTGGCGTTATGTAGCGCAATGAAGCCCCTAGGGGCTACATTCCACACCACATAGCCTAAAAGTTAAAATAAATATATAGATGCATCATGCGTGGAGTTTTTATATCTAGGGTTCCAAATTATTATTATGATAGTCGGCTTAAGGTTGCATCAAAAGTCAACTTCTTGAAGCTTAGACACCACGGTGTGGGTTGTGTAGTAAGGGGGTGAAGCCCCTCCACGCCACCAAATCCCCCGTATATATAGTGGCATGGATAGGGGGGGGGGGGGGGTTGGGCTTGAGGATCTTCAACAGCGTGGAGGCAAAGGTAAAGGTGAAATAGCTGGTTGTGGTTGGTTGTTGGATTATGGCTAGCTGTGATTAGTTGTTGGATTAAAAAAAATGTCCCATCCACCACGCCTCACCACCCCATGGTTTTTGGGGCTTGGAGGGCAAAGCCCCCTCTGCTAATATGGCAAACACGTGACTCTCCACGCCCCATACCCACTTACCACACCGTGTATTCTTAATGTTAGATTTGTATAGACTCCTTAACCACTATATTGATTTAGTAACAATGTAAGGCTGAGTCGGTGAAATGGACGACCTTAACCAATCTAAACTAACTAACGCACAAGGCCTTTGGGGAGGAGTAAAGTGGACGACCTTAACCAACTATACTCCTTTTTCAAACTCATTTTTCAATTACACCCATTTACCCAACTAAACCCATTAGTCCAATATTGTTTTAAATTAGTTTATTAAACTCAATTTGTTTGTTAAATCCATTAGTTTTCTATTTAGTTTAAGACCATTAAACAATGGAACCATTTATCCAACTAAGCCCATGAGCACAATACTGTTTTAAATTGCACTATTAAACTCAAGTACTCAACTAAATGAAACTGGCAAGGGACGACCCATTTTAGCGGCCCAAATTGGGGTCCCATTTTCTCTCGCTTAGTCCCTGAATTAATTCATGAATTATATACTAGTGGGGTGCCCGCACGTTGCAGCGGGGTGACATATATTGAAGCACATAGTGTCGGAAACCTACGCAATGCAGCGGTGACGATAATGTAGTACCCGATACTCATTTTGTGCTAGTTTACAACCCGCTCATGGTATATTATATTATATTTATATTGGTAATCTAAATCAAGAGGTATGTATATCAAAAATATACTTTGATACTAATAAACCGGTTATCAAACCCATTAACACGAAAGAGTATATACATGAAATTGAACTTTTTCCTTTGAGTGGTTCTACATGAAACCAACCATCCAAAACAACAAAGAGAACCTGATCCACTAAATCATTAACAACATTTTAAGCTAGTTGCACGGACTCACAATAACAATACATTTTTCTTAGAGAAAATTACAGTTTTCGTCCCTGTGGTTTGCCTAAACTAACATGTTCAACCCAGCCTTAAAACCCTGAGTCCCTGTGGTTTGGTTTGCTAACACTTTACGTCCCTCAAGCTAACGTCCGTCTACCTGCCGTTTACAACACCCTCACGTGCAGCTCACGTGAGGGGTAATATGGTCATTTCAACTCGAAAATGGAGGGCAGTTTCGTCATTTCACCTGTAGATTAAAAAGATACGTAAACAACTGAGTTTGGCTAGTAACCCACTTTCTAAAGAAAATAAAACCCACTTTCTGTAAATTCCATGCAATTTTCTCCATCTCTAGCTGGGCTAGTAACACCATGCTTCCAAAAGATACGTAAACAACTGAGTTTGAATACTTGGTTTTAAACCATTTGGTGCAGTCATCATCAAATGGTCTCCATTGGCTTGCACCACAGCCTTTGTGATTCGCTTTCCTTAGGCACATTAATGTAAACATCATTACCATTTGAAATGGGTTGTTTGTATAATCATTTGAAAACGGGTTAAGTCACACATTCGTGTCCTTTTTTTATAAACATGTAGTGCATGAAATATGATTACAAAAGGTATTTGTTACAACAATAATCTTTTATTTTATTTTTTAACTAAGTGGCGTAGGTATTAGATATACACTTTGGACAACTTTCAACCCATTAACAATTTTAATCTTTTTTAGGTAAATATTTCTGTCGCATTAAGTGACCATTTAAGGATAAAACATAACTTAAATCAACTTACTCAAATGTATATCGTTAAAAAAACAATACTTTTTTCTTAGTTTAGATATTCATTCTTTTCACAAAACTTCAAATTTTGGGTATTTAGAAAAGCTCGGGGCGAAGAGTATTACAACTAAAGTGTAATAAGTAAAAATAACATAAACTTTCATTTGACTTGATTCATAAGGTTTTCGAAATCACATATGAGCAAAAAATAATTAAAATTCATACCTTATTAGGGTTCACAAAGTAGTTGTACAACCTATTTTCTTCCCATAAAACTGCTTTGTTCCTGGTACAGTGACCACATAAAAAAACTTGTAACTAACACGATTAAGGCCTTATCGTATAATAAATCAATAACAAGTGCATAGTATTACAACTAAAGTGTAATAAGTAAAAATAACATAAACTTTCACTTGGCTTGATTCATAAGGTTTTTGAAATCACATATGAGCAAAAAATAATTAAAATTCATACCTTATTAGGGTTCACAAAGTAGTCGTACAACCTATTTTCTTCCCATAAAACTGCCTTGTTCCTAATACAGTGATCACATAAAAAAACTTGTAACTAACACGATTAAGGCCTTATCGTATAATAAATCAATAACAAGTGCATAAAACTTCTAAACTTCTCACTCTCACAAAAAAGTTTCGTCTTTTAAGATCCGAATTCCAAACATGGCCATACATGTTATCCAGGTACCCATTATAACATGTACAAGAAGAACATTCTTCATGAGAATTATGTGCAAATCCTCCCCTTCAAAACTCCAATATCCATGAACCAAGTAAAGCAATAAACCTTGATCGATGAAAACATATGTACCACTAAGTTATACCAGTGAAATTTAAATAAAACAAGTAAAAAACTATATGAATTATAATAAATTAAAGATCAAGAAAAAAAAACATACCTGATTGATTGATTACACTATGTATAGAGAACAAACTTTTATTAAAGAAAAAAACAAAGAGTAAGGATCAATGGAGTACCAAATGTTATTGCTTTACTTGGTTTATATAATGTTATATTTGCTTGAGTTAAAAGCAATAATGAGTCGTTTAATTGAAATAATTGAGAGTTAGAAGCAATTAAAGGGTGGTGACTCTTTGCCTTTCATATGATTTTTGTAACTCTTAAGACTTTTGAATTTCTTTCATATTTATTAATAATTAGTTAGATTTACATTAAACTCTAAAGTTTAACTCTATTGCATAATCAACTTAAATATTCATGTAGAGTGACAATTTTACCTTTTACTAACTTCATTAAGTTGTTATACCATAAGCATAAGATGTAGTATCCTTCCCTCATGCTATTAAACTCTAAAGTTTAACTCTATTGCATAATCAACTTAAATATTCATGTAGAATGACAATTTTACCCTTTTACTAACTTCATTAAGTTGTTATATCATAAGCATAAGATGTAGTATTTACTTAAATTTTGTTGGTATCCTTCCCTCATGCTTTATAATATAGTATAGATTGGGGACGACTTTGGTAACGTGTGGTCAACTTTTACAATGATCGGATATTCATCAAGTCTCACTTGGACATTTCATTCAAAAGAAAGAATAAGACGTTCAGGTAAAAACAAACATCCGAAACATAAATCATAATCAAAGATATCAAGGCACTTTTCTTTCCTATGGATTAAAAACAGATCGAGATTCAAAAACATTGCCTGGGAACAGTAGGTAGAATATAATTATCTTTCAATAGGTTGATGTTATTTCTTTTTGGTCGTTCGACAGGCTTATGTTTTGTACGATTTCAGGTTGTTAGCTTCTCCTAAGACATGTTTGGTATTAATAAAAGCAGTCCCATTTCACTAGTAAAAAAACATTAACAATGATAAACTTTCATCTATAAAGTTATAATGATATACTTTCATCAGTGATGCTTTGTATGTGTTGAATTATTTATTGAAAAATAAAAACAAATCATAATTTCATACTAAAAGTATCACAATATAACTTTGAACTTGTATAACATTCAACAAAATATAATTATATATTCGACTCATTCCATAACAACTTCGTTCTTTTCGGTTTCGTCTTTCTCTTCACTCTCTTTTACAGCCAACCGTTCTTGTTCCTTTGCCTTTGCTTTGGACTCTTCATTCTCTTTCCGCTTCACATCAAAAAACTCAATTAGCCCACCAAGTGCAAGGTCGGGATCACTATCCTTGAGTAGTTGCTCTGCTACTTCAGCCGGGGTTATCTCCACCTTGCCAATCAAATCCTCAATTTCCTCAAATCGATCGTGTTTAGTTATACCAAGATAGTTAGATGCAAGCAATCGGAACCCACATGGGGTGCAATATGACATGTTGATATGGACATCCATGCGGCCAGGCCGCAGAAGTGCAGGGTCAAGTTTGTCTTTTCGGTTTGTCGTGAATATGATGATCCTTTCATCACCACAACTTGACCATAAACCATCAATGAAGTTAAGAAATCCTGATAATGTCACCTGATTAAAAGAAGCATTGCTATTAAATCCGTAATCAATATAATAGATTACTAGCTAACTCATTTTTATTTGTTATCCATTAATTATATATAAAATCCAAAAGTTTGAAAACGTGTTTAATTTTAATTTAACCCTTATAACTAGTATACGGATTTATAATTTTTCTCTGATAACAACTGTTTGTTACCTTTAAAAATTGAATACGCAGTTGTATTTAGTTTTTTTTTTTTCTTTTGACATCCAAGTAAAAATCTTGTTGTAAATAGATTTAGATCCAACAAAATGTATCATATTAGTATCATAAGCACTAGCACTAGCACTGAATGGTGGCTAATTTTTTTATGGTGGAGTGGTATCCTCCTTACTTTTCTTATAAGGCTCAAAATTGATTTGTTAACCATTAAAAAAAATAAACAGTGAATGGTGATGTAAGTTTCGTGTACTAGTTATTAAAAGATAACTAACTATCAATAATAATGGCAAAAGTCAGAAAATAACTATACTAGCATTTAATTTCAAGAACAAATTACTAACCCTCTTTTCTTCATGATATCCTCGCCTCATATTTTCTCGAACCATAGCCGCAACCGCTTTTGCATCCGCTCGATCATGCAATTCCATTGAACAATCAATATCTTCAACCACCAATATTGACCGGTTTGCCGTCGCCACCAGCAACCTTCTCAACTCCGAATTCGACCTAATATCCGTCAACTCCAAATCATAAATATCAAAATTCAAATAATTCGCCATAGCCGCAATCAAGCTAGATTTCCCAGTCCCAGGCGGACCATACAACAAGTACCCTCTCTTCCACGCCTTCCCAACTTTCCTATAATAATCCCTCCTCTCCACAAACCTATCCAAATCCTTTATCACACTCTCCTTCACCTCAGCATCCATTGCCAGCGTGGCAAACGTCGCCGGATGATCTAAATTCACCGACGTCCACGCAGTCGGATGACTCGTGTACACCGCTTTTGTATCCACGGTAAATAACTTGACGGTTTTGTCGTTAAGTTTCCGTGTTTTAGCTTCGTTAAGTATAAACGGAATATACTCTTTTACAACAAGATCTCTGTGTTTTTTATGAAACGTGAGCTCCAACGATCGTTGATCGGATCTACTAGACGACCCGTTATCATCATAGTTATGATATTCTCTCGTAGGCATCTTTTTTGAAACCGTTGACCAGTTGAACTTTACTCCATTGTAAACATCTGTAAAACTCTCGTTGAGTTCCATGCACACGTTGATGTTTTTCTCGCTAGGGTTTTTTATGATCTTCATACGATTAATGTTATCGGATATTCGAGAAGAAAGGTAGAGTTCAGTGGCTTTATAGATCTCGTTTTCACGAAATCCGTCAAACTCGTATATCACCTGTCAGAGCGAATAATTCAGGATAACTGATAACATAACATAACATAAAATAAAATAGAGTAAGAGTAACATTTGTCGTTTAAATAATAAAAAAAAAGTACCATTGTTAAGTGACTAGATAACTTGTTGATAAAGTTACTGAGGCCAAAATAGAGGTAATAACATAAAATAAAATAAGAGTAAGAGTAACATTTTACGTTTAAAAAATAAATAAAAAAGGTACCATTGTTAATTGTCTAGATAACTTGTTGATAAAGTTACGGAGGCCAAAATAGAGGTAGTCTTGGACTTCAGGTGGTAAGTAGTCACGTGCCATGCTGCGTGCCACCATCGCAGCCGCGGCGACGGAGCCGATGGTGGAGATAACGGTTTTAGCGGTGGCGATTTTGGATTCCGACGAGGATGACGTCATTGGTGAAATGAATAGCTGGGATTAAAGGGAGGTTTTGTAAGGAAATGGAGATCAATGGTTGTTGTTTGTTGGAGAAGTGGTGTGGAATTTATAGTAAGTGTGGGTGGGTGTTGACTTCGTTTACTTTGAAAATCAGGTTTGCTAGACTAATTGACGTATCGACCACTTCTAGAAATTGTAATAATAATTAATAATTATTTAGGGAATTTAATCTTTTGTAAATTGGAGTTAGTTTCAGTTCCTCAAAATTTTATATGTAAGTAAAATATATTTGGTCTTCTTTGAATTTTTTTTACATAAAAAAAATTATTGATATACGACATCTAGATGGAATGTTTATATTTATGAAAAAAATTACTAGTAGTGTTATACCATATTATAATATTGGGCCGGTTAAACATAAATTAATAGAAGTTGAAATAGAGAAAATAATTCAAAAAAGGGTACTTTAGTCATATAACTCATTTCCCCATGATTTTAAAACATCTATAACATTTTCATACGTCAATATTTTTGAAAACATACACCATCTATAATATTTTTTAGAAATATTATTATATAAAAAAAGTTATAGTCACTTAAAAATCATCACACGCGGCGCCCCAGGGGTGAGGGAGAGGGAGGGTTAAGTGATGTTCCTGTTTTCCCATTTTCATCAAAATTAAAAATCACAAATCAATAGCTAATTGTCTCCTAAATTCGCACGGTTCTCATATCTTTGAACCAGCTCCATTATAATATTATATATAACTATTGTGTTAGGTTGTTATATCGTTTTTTAATAACTGTTATTACAGTGTTATACCATTATGTGGGTACGTTGAAATTTCATAAAATGACATACAAAGAACAATGACGTGTAGATCTCTCATTGGACTCATGACCCGAAAAACCATTTATAACATCCTGTGAAGGACTTTTGGACCGACACCAAGTCCATGTAAATTCAAGTTTTAAATCTATTTCATAATTATTGTTATATACTAATTTAAAAATTGTTGAACGTTTCACACCAAGTGCATGCATACCACCCATGAAAATCTAGAATAATCATCAGTCACGACAAGACAGTATAAATCTCCATTGATGCTTTTGTGCTTCACTGGTTCAAAGAGGTACAAATGTAGGCGTTCAAGCGGAATACTAACAGAGTTAACTTTCTTGGGTCGGTGGGAATGTTTGTGTTGTTTTCCTTTCTTGCGTGAAACACATTTGTCATTCAAGTGGAAATGTTTCACATTAACTCTTTCAACTATCCCATTCTTTACCAAATTATTCATCCTTCTTAAATGAATATGCCCCATTCTTCTATGCCACATGATAGATTCTTTTTCAGTAGCATTCTATAGAAAACACGTCACTTAGCCCTGTGTTGGAGTGGCTTTGCTCATGTCGAGAATATATTCATGTGCTTGCATTTCCTTTAGCACATAGGATTCGTATGTTTCGATTGTCGTTCATGCACTTCAAACTCCGCTAATGATTATGCCACACACCAAGGTAAATATTTTGGTTAATCGATTATGGCTTAGCCGAACCGATATAAATATTGTTTTTCGCCGTAACGCGGGACACCCCACTAGCAGGACCGGTTTTGGGCATGGGCGGGGTGGGCGACGACCCAAGGCCCAAACTTCTGGGAGGCCCGAAATTTTAAAAATTTAAAATATATATTATGTATAAAGTGTATTTAAATTAGAGTTAATAGCCAAAATCGTCTCTGAGTTTTGGTCACTTTTGCCACTTCAGTCCAAAACCCAAACCTTTTAAATCTGGGTCTGTAGGATTTACATTTTTGCCACATTCATCCCTGACACTAACCCAGTTAACTTATCTCGTTAACTCTGGGGGCATTTTTCACTTTTTGCCTACCCATTTATTTTTAATATTTTTTTAATAAGTGGGACCTACCTCCACACTCATCTTCAACCTCTAGATAAGAAAACCTCCAACACAACCACCACCAACACCACTCCTCCGCCTCTTTCTCTCTCTCTAAAACCCAACCACCACCAACACCACTCCTCCGCTTCTATCTTTCTCTCTCTCTAAAACCCAACCACCACCAACAGTCCAACACCACTCCTTCGCCTCTCTGTAAAAACCCAGCCAACACAACCACTACTACCAGCACCACTTGACAAACACCACTTCCACCACCGTCTAACACAACCACCACCGCTGCAGATCCCCAACCTTGCAACAAAATTTACAGAAAAAACCCTTAAAGCCCAATTTGTTCCCCTCCTGACCTCCACCGTCACCATCAACCAAACACCACCTCCTCCCTAAACCCACCACCATGAACGCGATTGAAGGATGAAGGCGTCGATGGCTTCAAGTATTGAAGAAAGACGAACAATCAAATGAAAAATCCCCAAATCCTATTATAAACCCTAACATCCTAATCCATCAATTACTTTCGAATCCGTTACAGATTATGAATGAATTCATAGGGGTATTATGGTTCCAGAAGTGGAGATGGTGACGGTGGTTTTTGATGGGGTTGTAGAAGTGGAGATGGTGACGGTCGTGGGTGTTTGATGGTGGTTGTCTGCTCTCTCTCTTCTCTGCTCTCTCTCTATCTCTCTCTGCTCTCTCTCTCCTCTCTTCTCTCTCTTCTCTCTGCTCTATCTATATCTCTCTCTGCTCTCTCTCCTCTCTGCTCTATCTCTTTCCCACTCTCTCCTCTCTCTCTCTCTCTATCTCTGCTCTCTTTCTCTCTCCTTTAAAGTAAAGGTTTTTGTTTTTATTTTTTTTTCTTGTATTTATTTAGCCTTTAAATACAAAATGTCTAAAATGCCCTCGGTTTTGTAGGCAAAAAGTCAAAAATGCCCCCAGAGTTAACGAGATAAGTTAACTGGGTTAGTGTCAGGGACGAATGTGGCAAAAAATGTAAAGCCTACGGACCCAGATTTAAAAGGTTTGGGTTTTGGACTGAAGTGGCAAAAGTGACCTAACCTCAGGGACAATTTTGGCTATTAACTCTTTAAATTATTTTGGTGTGGAAAATGAGAACCAAGCCAAGATAGATAAATTGGTTAAGGCATTATATTTCAAGATAGATAATATGGGTTCAAATCCCACTTCATATATTTAATTTTTGTATAACAATGCATTTAAAGAAGAAGACCATCTTTTCTTTATTTTTTTAATATAGGATATATTATAGATATTAATGTTTCATAATTAAAATTTAAAATTTGAATTACTCATATTTGAAAAGTGAAAGTTAAAATAAAATTCAAGGGCCCGATTTTTTTCGTCACCCTAGGCCCAAAACGTTTCAAAGAGTTTTGGAGACCGCCCTGCCCACTAGTAACTATTGTGTTAGGTTGTTATATAGTTTTTAATAACTGTTATAGTGTTAATACTATTATGTGAGTACGTTGAAATTTCTTACTAAAAGGACATACAAAGAACAGGGACGTGTAGATCTCTAATTGGACTGGTGAACCGAGAAACCATTTATAGCATCCTGTGAAGGACTTTTGGACCGAGTGACCGACACCAAGTCCATGTATCCAAGTAAGTCTTAAATCTATTTCATTGTTATTTTATTATATTTAAAATAGAAGTGGCTTTATGTTCTTAACTACGTATTCATCCCGCGCTAGCGGCGATAATTTAAGTTGTCATTGGTTCTATAGTGGCTTTTGTGTTTTGGCTTGGTTAGGGTTATTTAGAATTGGATGGGTTGTGAGTGTAGGGATAAATTTAGGGGTTTGGGTTAGAATGAATTGAAGGTGAAAATTAGGGAAGAGGAAACGGGTTTGGGTAAAATGTTTGGAGGCGACCGGTGGGTTGCAAGAAGTGGGGGTTGTCGGTGGTGATTGGGTTTGGTGAAGATGGGTTGCAGAAGGTGGAGGCGACCGTTGGGTTGACGAAGGAGCCACCGGGAAAGTCGTGATTTGGGTTGACGAAGGAGCCGTCGGGAAGGTGGGGATTAAATTAAGAAGGAAGACTAAAAATGGATTATCGGCAGAAGGTAGTGATCGCGTGTCAAGTGCTAATCAAAAACTATATTAAAAACAACTCCTTAGCTACAAGGACTGCAGTATAGGGAGTAGGGTTGTCGAACCACGAAGAGTATGTGGTTAGTGTTAATAGCAATTTTATCAATTAAACTAATTAATTAAAAATAATATTATAAAGTAGAATGTTGTTGTGCTTGCAAAAGTTGATTAAAAGAATTGAACAGAAAACAGTAAAGTAAAGAACTAACTCTCTCTAAACTTCAAGTTCTAGGTTTCACACAGTTTTCAGTTTATATATTGGGAACCACATAGACATAGTTCTGAAAATTAGTTAATTAACTGGTAGCACAAGTTCTTGTCATCAAACCCTATTAACTACCCAATTGTAAGTGTCAAGTCAACCCTCTTTATGTCACCCAACCCGCTACTAAGTTTTGTCATCAACCGAACAAGTTGTAAGGAAAGGACTCAAAACACAAATCAATTGTTTGCTTAACTAATGCATCAAGAATGTTTTAATTGTTTGTCATCACAAGCAAAACATAATCCAATACTGAAAATAAATAGAAAACGTGCAAAACCTAAACGAACCATCCGCCTAGAGAAAGTCACAAAAGATTAGTCTTGCATCTTGATCGCGTGCATGCCTCCTCTTTTTACTGTTGTGCGATCCTGTTCTATCCAAGCTGTGTGCCGTCCAAAAAAATAATAACCTCTCCCCTCATATACTATTGTAGGGTTTATTTTAAGGGAAAATCACGAAAATAGCCGTTGACCAAAGGGTTTTTACCAAACTAGCCAGTGGAACCGTCTATGTGAGACCGTTCCCCTTTCCCGAGGCACCTTAACCGATTCCCATGACCTTGGAGAAAAAGAGCCACTAACATGTTGCCACGTGTCCCAAAATCCTCTCTAGCTCTTGGAGGTGGTTCCAGGGTTCTGAGACCCTCCAAGACGCTTCCTTTTCACACTTTCCACCTCCATTTTTAAAACGGCCATAACTTTTTTATACTACATTATTTTTTAAAAAAAATTACACCATAAAAACAAGCTTTTCATCCTCTTTCATTTCCATACCATATTGCTATACTTTAAAAAAAAAAAAAAAATTTTTTTGCTGGATTGATAGTACTTGCGTCTAAATATTTAAACACTTGCGTTTAAACATATTTGTACTTGCGTCTAAATATTTAAACACTTGCGTTTAAACATATCTGTACTAAATTTGTTTTTGTTTTTTTTAAAAAAAAAACTCTTTTTAAACTAAAAAATCAAATTCCATTTGTCTCTTTTCAGCTCCTCATTCATCATCCAAAAACACCCACAACAAGTGATGAACAACAGCATCAGACACGGCCAATAGGCCTTGAACGACGTCGTTCAGAAGAAACATTTTCCTCAAAAGACGTCGTCGTTTCAGCAGCATCATCCTCAACAGCAGCAGCAACCGCCTGTTGCTGTGCATCCTCTGCCACCTCTACCGACCCCGCCACCTGCTATGCAACCCCCAGAAATAGCTCCTCATCCTCCTGCTTCAGGTGTATATGGTTGCGTTTAACATATTGTGGTTGCGTTTAAACATGGTTTATGGTTGCGTTTAACATATTGGGGTTGCGTTTAACATGGTTTATGGTTGCGTTTAACATGGTTGTGGTTGCGTTTAACAGCGGTAACGGTGACGGTGATGGAGAAGAACTTGACGGTGATGGAGAAGAACTTGAACGTTGCCGTTGCCGTTGACGGTAATGGTCCTCTTTTGTATCCACCTACGTTAAACGCAATCATCTTTGTTGACTAACCGCTGAGGTTGACGACGTCGTTTGGATAATAAATACCCACTGAGGTTGACGATGACAGTTGGTTTAATTTATTATGGTAGCCATTAAGGTTTTGTTGCTTAATATTATGGCAGCCACGATGGTGACTTTTATTATAATAATAAATACCCACTGAGGTTGAAGATGACAGTTGAGAAGAGAGAAGAGAGAGAGAAGAGAGAAAGAGACGATCTGTTCAAAAAAAAAAAAAAAAAGAGATGGTGGAATGATTTTTGGGAAGAGTGATGATTTTTTTATTATATTTTGAACATGTGTCACATCCTTATTGGTTTCTTATAGAAAGCCTCTTGGAGACGTCTCAGAACCCTGTAATCCACCTCCAAGACACAAGAGGTGGCTATTTTGGTAAAAGCCATTTGGTCAATGGCTATTATCGTGATTTTCCCTTATTTTAATTTCTTTAATTTCCGTTGACTTTTTGTTTTTGGCCCAACACATCTTGGGTCTCGTAACCCCAAGTATCAAAATCTAACTAGGTTTTTTTCTTATATTGTTATTGTTATTGTTATTGTTATTATTATTATTATTATTATTATTATTATTATATGTTTCAGACTCGGTGTTCTTTGCTCGACCAAAATTTCTCTTCTACGCCCCAATGTCCATGACCACCTTCTCCCAAGTGTTTGTGTCTCGATTAAAATTCTTTTTTATTGAGCTCATTATCCACGAACACCTACAAAACACATGCGCACTAATAAATAACTAAGACCGACTAAAAGCACACAATAAAAGACTAAAATATATACAAAACTAACATATTAACAAGGTGTTTTCACCAACACATCACACCCCCCCACTTATCTTTTTTCGTCTCGAAAAAATTATATTCACTCTGCTCAACACATTATCACAGACTAGCACCCCAGTCGCCCTATCATACCTTAGCTAAGGTCCAAAGTCATACCACATTTACAGATAAGCATTAGATGTGTTAATTCAGCAAGCCAAAATGATTTCCATTTAAAAAAAAATAGAATTAACCTGACCAAATCTAACATACTTTCGGTTTTTATTCTCATGCAACACACCCCTTACAATTTTTCACTCCACTCGGTTTAATATCTGGACTAGCATGTAATGCGCTAGTATTATTCACTCAAAAACCAAGTATGCAACTCTGTTATCATAGACTTGTATGACAATCACACCCTAACTATAACCAATGCACATATCTAAAGGACTTACGGGTTTTGGGCTTAGGGTAAAGGTAGGAAATTTTGGCTAAAAGTGGCTAAAACAAAATGGTGAGACCAACATGATTGACAATCCTTATTCACAAATCACAATAACACACAACTTTGGGCATATTTGACCCATAACACATACTTCGATATTTTTTTTTCTTTTCTTTTTCTATTTTTCTACTTGTTTTTCTTTTTCTTTTTTTTTCGTTTTTTTTTTTCATTTTTTTTCACATATATATATATTTTTAACATAAATACAATCACTTAACACTTTGGATGTCATCAACATTTGGTAAGGGTACTGGTTTATTTGGGTGATTATGTGGTTTAACAAACGAAAGGGTATAAGGCTCAAAGTTGGCTACTAATGGTAGTATTCTTGGGTAAACCGGTTAACACAAACAAATATAAGGTGCCAAATAAAAAGGGAATCCTAAATCGCCTTTGTCATGTACGTGCATATCTAGTCTACAACCTCAGCATGTATCAAATCACACAAGTTCTGCAACAGAGAAACATCTGGCCTACTCTCAACAAATGAAAATATATATATGAATCAATCTATCATCTAGTAGGCTCAAGATCTCACAAAAGTGGGGAAATGGGTTGCCGATGTGTGCATGCATTTATTACCAATAACTTGTTAAACCTAGTCAGGCAATTCTAAACATTTTTCTTAAAAATACATGCTGAAAACGGTTCATATTACTTTTCCACAAATTAGACCATGACTAAGGATCTACTGCCAAAACAATCAAGAAACAACTGGTATGTACTGAAAGAGCTGCTTTATGTCTGATTAGAATGCTTTTTAAGAACAATTTTCAAGACATTTTCTCAATTTTTTTTTAAATTTTTTTTAGACTAAAAAATAAATAAAAACAAAGTTTCCCCACCCCCACACTTGAATGACACATTGTCCTCAATGTAAGATAGGGAATAAAATAAAACAGAAATAAAAGAATCATTTACATAAGTAGGGTGTTTATTGGATTTCAAATTATAATTGGGTGGTTGAATGAGAAATTTGTGTTTATGGTAATGGTTCTAAACCATTTAGCGGCATCATGAATGAAGATATAGGTTTCTGACTTGTGTAAGATGAAGCCGCTAATCTGTTTGGAGTAGTCTTTGAAGCCGCTAAATGATATGGAGGAGTCCATGATGCCGCTGAATGGGATGGAGGAGTCTATCTTGATGCCGCTGATCCGAATGGAGGGACTGACTGATGCCGCTGATCTGTTTGGAGGAGTCAAGTGATGCCGCTAAATGGTTTAGAAGTGTCACCTTGAAGCCGCCAATTGATTCAGAATTTTCAACCAGAATTCTGATTTTGATTCAAGGGGACCCGTCGATGATTACCACACATCGAGGCAGAGTACGTCAGAGAAGAATACAAAATGAGATGGATGTCAATTATGACGATCGCCCGAGGCGTCATACATGCAGTCGATGTGGAGAGACCGGCCATAACAAGAAAAGTTGCGGAAACGCAAGGCGTCAACGACATCAGTGAATCACCCCACAACAGCTTCATGTCAGTCATACCATCAATGTTGTCTTTTTTATGTTGTTTAGTTTCAAGTATCTTTATCATCAATCACCCTTTGCTACCATGGATGCGTTGGGTGACTAATCAATTTCTGTTCGAGTTTTATTTAGTAATGGCAGCGTTATTATTATCTTACTGTTAATGTTAATACTACTACTATTATTAAAATATAATTTAGGATTATTACATTACTTAATAATACTAAATTTATTTAAAACGAATAATCTTTAATGTTTAATAGTGAATAAATGTAATAATCATAAATTTATTTAAAATGAATAATACAAATTTATTTACAACAATTTTTTCATTTGATCCCTTAAAATGGTTTGGCAACTTCATTTGATGCCTTAGAGTGCCCGTAATGGGGCGTGATAGAGGGAAAAATATAGCGCCCATGTACACCATTACAGGGGGCTCCATCAACCAAATTCAGCAAAGGGCTCCATCAATATAACGCCATCACCTTTGTGCCCCCTCCAATCAGATGCCGCCACATCACCCTCTCTCTCTATATATTATTATTTTATTATTATTTTAATTTAAAAGATATAATAAAATATTAATAGGGGCTTTATAAATAAAGACCCACCACTACACCCCTTTTTCACTTTATCTCTCCATGCTGACTCAGCTGCCACGTGGACCAATCAGAAATGGGGGCTTTATATATAAAGCCCCCCACTACGCATGGTCTTAGAGTGGTTTGGCGACATCATTTGATGGCTTAGAGTGGTTTGGCGACTTCATTATTTGATCCCTCCCTCTCATTTACTTATGGTCGAACAAGAGAATACATGAAAATAAAAATGCTGGATGCCTCCATTCGGATCAGCGGCATCAAGGATGACTCCTCCATCCCATTCAGCGGCATCAAGGGTGAATCCTCCATCCCATTCAGCGGCTTCAGTGACTACACCAAACGGGTTAGCGGCTTCATCTTACACAAGTCAGAAGCCTATATTATGATGATTGATGCCGCTAAATGGTTTAGAACCATTACCATAAACACAAATTTCCCATTCAACCACCCAATTATAATTTGAAATCCAATAAACACCCTACTAATGCAAATGATTCGAAATAAAAATATATAAATATATAACGACAATAAAAAGGAACAGACTCCCCTGGATATAGGCAGTGCGCGTATGAGTCTCTGGAGTTCCTCCCAATCGAGCCGTATAGCATTTCATTCGCGGCCAATAACTAAACCTGAAAACTAAGACTCAAAAGAAAAATAAAAACATAAAATTCTGGGATGCCTTATACACAGATAATGTACAGCTTTACCTCGCCTGAATGGAGATTGAGTACAGGCGAGGTTATCTGATTGCAAAGTTAAACTCCAAGCATTCCCACAAAAACAAAAAGAGACTCAACTCTAAAAAAAATAAAATAAAGAAACGTACCTGGAATACTCTACACAACTATACAAACTCTACAAGTAAACATACCTGACATATCTACTCATGGTGGTCTAGTGGGATGTTTGTGTCCCCACACCTCCAAGTGTGTGCTCCTCCTACACCCAGGTAACTCGTCCACAGTTTTTCCTATTATCCCCAACAATGCCAACTTTTCCTTCTCACTATCTGGTTCAGGTGGCTTCTTGGCCTTCTTCTTCCTTCTCCTTCGTTTTCTCTTAGTGTTATTCTTGCTCACTAATTCCATCCTGTCAATCACAAAACATTCTTTCTTTTCTTTTCCATTCTCCTTCACAGGAGATCCACTTTTGTCAGTTTTATGATTAGCGGTATTTGAGAACACCTTAAGACTCATCTTCCTATCCCCAAACCTCATCTTTACCGTCCCCTCAGCACAATTAATAATGGCTTTAGCAGTAGCCAGGAACGGTCTACCCAGAATGACAGTTGGTTGTGTGTTTTTAACACAATCAAGCACTAAAAAATCTACCGGGTAATAAAACTCTCCAACTTTAACAATCACATCCCTTACAATCCCCCTAGGACATGAAGGAGTTTGATCGGCCAACACCACAGTTGTGTTGGTTTTCTGTAATGGACCAAAATCATACCGATCATATAAACTCCCTGGTAGAATACTCACACTAGCTCCCAAATCCAGAAGCGCTCTATCCAATTGAAAATCACCAACTTATATAACAATAATAGGCGCTCCCGGGTCTTGGAGTTTTGGGGGAAGGGTGCCCAACAACACGGCATTCACACTGGCACTTAAATCTAACTGTTTAGGAAGTTTATGCCGTCGTTTTTGGGCACTCAATTCTTTCAGACACTGAACCTGATCGGGACATTCTTCAATTTTATTAATTAACGATAAATTTATTTTGACAGTTTTAAAATTTTCCCACTTCTCATCCTTTGGTGGGTCCCGTTTAATTAAATCTTTTCTCTTAACAAGATCTAATAGAGCCATAGGAAAGGGTACATTTTTCACCTTCTCACCCCCACACTTAGTCTCATTAAACCCACTCTTCACATTCTTACTCTCAAGATTTAATTTGAAAATTTTTTCTTGTTCAGGTTCAGACTCAGATTCAGTGTTACACTCCTCTACCATTCCCTCAACAAACTTTGGTGGAGTACTGTCTACACTACCTATTTCAGAGGTGGGGAAAATACTTACCGCGTTGATGTGCAGACTTCTGGAGGAAGACTGGTGAGCAGAATTTAGTGCAGTATCACTAGGGAGTTTACTTGGGTCTCTACCTGACATCTGAGCAGTTAGTTGGCCTACCTGTTTTGACAAGGCTTCCACAGTCCTGTCCCGCGCTTCATTATCCTTCCTAATTCCCTTAACATCCTCCTGGACTGCCTTGATAGCTTCCAGAATCACATGTAACTGATTACTGCTTCCATCTGAAATGCCCTGCTGTCGGTTCCAGTGCTGCTGCTCATTTCCACCCTGCACATGAGAATTAGAAAAATTAAGATTTAATTGGTTATTCGGGTTACCATACCTGAAATTGGGGTGATTGCACAGTCCAGGATGATATGTATTTGAATTCATGTCATACTGTTTTCTTTCTCCATATACTTGATTTACCTGTTCACCTGCACATTCGGCTGCAATATGACCAAATTCATTACATTCAGTACAAACATTAAAAGCACTACCTACCTTCACCTCATCACTTTTTCCTACTCTTAACTGGGCTACCTGTTTTTCTAAGATCAAATTCTGCTGCTTAAGTTTCTCTATCCTCTCTTCAGCCTCATAATCAACAGCCCTAACAGAAGATGATTTAGATTTCCTACTAGACTGTGCCTGTCTCTTAGAAGTTGCACTCATCCTCTCTAAGTACCCCCAATCTATAGCTACCGTGTTAGTGAAAAAAGTACCACTGCTAATAGCTGTTAGATCCCTAACCTTATCAGGTAATAATCCATCATAAAATGCTTTAATAAGCTCCCAAGTCTCAATGCCATGATGTGGGCACTTCCTAAGCAACTCCTTAAATCTAGTAAAGGCCTCATGAAATGTCTCACCTGAATTCTGCTCAAAGGCTCTAATTGCTTCTCTAGCCTCAGAAGTCTTACTCATAGTGTAATACTCTTCTAAAAACACCTGCTGCATTTCTTGCCAAGTAAAAATGCTACCTGGGGTCAGGGTTGCAAACCACTGCCTAGCCCTATCCTTCAAAGTGAATTGAAACAACATAAGCATAACCTGATCCTTAGTAAACCCAGCCCCTCCTACAGTGTTACAAATAGACTCAAAAGCTGCAATATGTAAGTAGGGCTCCTCTGATCTCTTACCATAAAACTCAGGTAGGTGGCCTAAATAATGGGGTTTAACCTCAAAAGCTCTACCATTCCTACCTACGGGTGTCACTACAGCTGATGAATTAGGCATAATGACTGGCCTAAAGTGACTATCTACCCCACCCCTAGCTGGTGCCCTCTGAACAAGCTGTGGGACACCATCTACAAACTCTAAATCATCCCCCATATCACCCACATCAAATCGTGGCACACCTCTTGGTGCCTGGTTATTTACCCTTTGCCTCCCAACCCGGTTCCCTTGATTAAAGTGACGTACCTGATTACGTGGGATTGGACGCCTAGGATGCAAGTCGAACCCATCCTGATCAAAATCATCATACCTGACGTCGGCATATCTGCCGTCATACTCCTCATCCTCAGATTCTCTGTCCCAGTCAGTCTGCCATGTACTGTGAAAACTCTCCTCATCAAACTGTTGAGGGATGCGATGCAGCTGTTGGTTTTCAAGGTTTTGCTGCTGCTGTGGTATGACTGGTCGGGTGTTTCGGGCAGGTTGGAATTTTGGTACTAGTGGTGGGTTTTGTGGTTGTGGTGGAATGGGTGGAATAGGTGGTGGTGGATTTTGAGGAGGTGCGTCCTTAGGGATGCTGTGATGGCTGTGAATACTCATGGTGTGATTAGGGTGGTGAAGGGATCGGTTTCTTCTGGCGGTTCTCTCAATCTCCGGATCAAAAATCAAAGGTGATGTTTTCCCCGACCTTCGTGTATGGTGCATACAAGTAAAGTAACCTGCACACACAGAAACAAGAAAACCAGCGTAGTACTGAACAAAGAAAAATAACTAAATAAAGAACAAAAAGCAAATAAACAAGAAAATATACTATTTTTTTTTAATTTATTTTTTTTTTAATTTTTTTTTTCTAAAACTAAAGACAACTAAAACTAAAAACACTAAGCGCACGCACTCCCCGGCAACGGCGCCATTTTGATCGCGTGTCAAGTGCTAATCAAAAACTATATTAAAAACAACTCCTTAGCTACAAGGACTGCAGTATAGGGAGTAGGGTTGTCGAACCACGAATAGTATGTGGTTAGTGTTAATAGCAATTTTATCAATTAAACTAATTAATTAAAAATAATATTATAAAGTAGAATGTTGTTGTGCTTGCAAAAGTTGATTAAAAGAATTGAACAGAAAACAGTAAAGTAAAGAACTAACTCTCTCTAAACTTCAGGTTCTAGGTTTCACACAGTTTTCAGTTTATAGATTGGGAACCACATAGACATAGTTCTGAAAATTAGTTAATTAACTGGTAGCACAAGTTCTTGTCATCAAACCCTATTAACTACCCAATTGTAAGTGTCAAGTCAACCATCTTTATGTCACCCAACCCGCTACTAAGTTTTGTCATCAACCGAACAAGTTGTAAGGAAATGACTCAAAACACAAATCAATTGTTTGCTTAACTAATGCATCAAGAATGTTTTAATTGTTTGTCATCACAAGCAAAACATAATCCAATACTGAAAATAAATAGAAAACGTGCAAAACCTAAACGAACCATCCGCCTAGAGAAAGTCACAAAAGATTAGTCTTGCATCTTGATCGCGTGCATGCCTCCTCTTTTTACTGTTGTGCGATCCTGTTCTATCCAAGCTGTGTGCCGTCCAAAAAAATAATAACCTCTCCCCTCATATACTATTGTAGGGTTTATTTTAATTTCTTTAATTTCCGTTGACTTTTTGTTTTTGGCCCAACACATCTTGGGTCTCGTAACCCCAAGTATCAAAATCTAACTAGGTTTTTTTCTTATATTATTATTATTATTATTATTATTATTATTATTATTATTATTATTATTATTATTATTATATGTTTCAGACTCGGTGTTCTTTGCTCGACCAAAATTTCTCTTGTACGCCCCAATGTCCATGACCATCTTCTCCCAAGTGTTTGTGTCTCGATTAAAATTCTTTTTTATTGAGCTCATTATCCACGAACACCTACAAAACACATGCGCACTAATAAATAACTAAGACCGACTAAAAGCACACAATAAAAGACTAAAATATATACAAAACTAACATATTAACAAGGTGTTTTCACCAACACATCAGGTAGCCACTGTTTCGTGACACTATTGTTGACCTAGGATGTGAAGGTCAGTGTGTGTGTTAACTGTGTATGGAGTGTGGTGGTTGCAGGTGTGAATGTATATGGTTGTAGGTGGTTGCAAATAAGATGAGAAAGAAGATAATTGAGGAAGAAGACGATTTTGCCCTTGACTTGACGATTTTACCCCTGACTTAACGAGATTGACTTAACCTAGTTAACGAAATGAACTGTTTTGGCCTATTTCGTCAAAAGTCGGAGATTGTTCAAACAATTTTTAAAATTTTGGGCTGGGCTGGGCTGGACTGGCATATTGGCCCAAACCACAGGAACGGTTTTGATAAATAACTCTTAATTTTCTTTATCTTCTTTTCCTTTGTTTATTAAACTCAATAACACAACGTTCAAGATGTGGAAGGTTTAAATGATAATTTGTTAATTAAAGCGGAAGAAACCTAGTGTAACTTTAGATGGGGGCGTAAATTAACATATTCATAGTGTGATGAGATGGGCCAATCGAATAAATGTACTGTCATAAACTACGATATAAACATTAAGGGTCTGTTTGGTTGATTAAGTGCTGAATCATTAAGATGATCTTAATGGTTAAGAGGCTCTGAATGGTTAAGAGTTGAATCATTCAGCATCCCTTATTAGCTTAACGGTTTAGTACTTAACCATTCCATTCAGATGCTGAAACAAACAGTCTGAATGTTGAATGATTCAGAACTGAATAGTTATGAGGCTGATTAAGAGGCTATCAAACAGCCCCTAAGTTAAATACAAAATATGTACATAACATAAGTTTAGCTACAAAGATTACATAAAATCATTTATAATTAGCTTTTTTACACAACTTGCATTGAATCATTAATATAAATAAATAAACCTTTACATATTTTATATGCGTTTATATTTAATGTAATTTATAGGTAGTGTTCGTTTCATAGAATAAAATGAAATTTGAGATGGAATTTTTATAGAAATTGGAATTTGAAAGAATTGAATTTGCAATTTGGAATTTATAAATTTCAATAAATTCCATGTAAGAAAATTTACCCCTATGAAGTTTGTGATTTTGAAAAATAACCATTACCTCCGCTTAAGAATTTTTTGAGTCTTCAAACATTGACTATACATGCGACTCAGATGATTTAACGAGAAGATTGAAGTGGTACCTAGAGAATCAAGTATCTTTCGATACTATAGTAGAATTGTACAATGGCAAACGACAAGAGTTATGTAACTATTTTGAAGTATATTTACCACTACTGTATTTATTGTGATGTTGTGAAGTTTTTTTTTTTTTTAATTATAAACATATCTTATAGTAGGTGTTTATGTTGAATATGAACATCAGGTTGGATATCTGTGATTTATCACGGTTAATTGATAACCGTAAAATCAATCATTGTTGAATGATAGTATAACGACGGGGTTTGAGCCGCTATTGCATACCAAAATGTCACTATTTTGACATATTTGAATTAGAATCTTTTTGTAACACCATACATTTAAAAAAGAACACACTAGGTATTTAAAAATAGTAGTTTCACTTTCATTTGGATTGGTTTGCCCGAGTGCTTAATTGGTCCGGCTGCTTCAACTACTCTTTGAATCTTTTTATTTTAAAAGACTATTCTAAAGAATTATTAATATATTGTTCACCACTATGTTAACCATCATTTTTGCTAAATATAACTGTTTTTTGATTAATCCTATCCCTCCAAACTTTACAGTTATTTCTGAGATTTAATCTCAGCCATAATAAGTAGGAAGTTACTTGAAAATTTTGGCAGTTTAATTTTTGCAAGAGCAGTTAGCGGGTTACATGTGATTGTCCTCCACGTTCATTTGCTGTTTTGCCCACGTTGCCCTTTTATCGCTGGTAACTTGCTGTTTCTCACCCATAAAACTCAACCTCTGTTCAATCATCTTCTATAAGTCCAGAAATATTCATCTTCACCCCCATTCGCTTTTATGCTTCCTCATGCCTATCAGTTTCGTTGTTGATAATTCGCCGATTAAGGTCGTCGCCTTCAATAACAACACTTTTCAGTTATCATCAGATATGGTAAGCTAAAACCGCCTTCATCATGGTAATTAGGTTTTTTTTATTGGAAAAAAGTAACATCGTTTATTTGATATGCTTGATTGTTTTGTTTTGAGATGGAGAGAGAAGACTATCTACAAGATGTTTTGTTTTGGTTTTGAGAAAGAAGAAGAAGCTAAAAGTAACGGTGACGGTGAAGATTCTGGTGAGTTGTATTATGTTTACTAATACGAATTGAACTTAAACCGTGTTAGAAAACTTACATAGTAATTGCCGCACGCCTTTCTTACATGAAGCTCACATGCATCAGAATCTCTATACTTGCTGCAGCAAAATCTAAAAAGAAAACACAATCATAGAAGTGAACCGGGCTTGTGTTTGACACAATTCCCTTAAACAGATTCTTCGTCTGTTCCCAGGGTACACCGGTTCGAAACAGTGACGATGGTGCACTGCCGGACTATCCCACTTGCCTGAAAAATAATCGATACTTGGTTGCTACTCTAGAGTTATGTGTGTTGCAAGAGTTTTTAGTGTAGTTTTTCCATGTATCTCATCATATCTCTAAATGAGGTACAAAGCCTCATATGTATACATGAACCATGGCTAGTGAAAAGTCTCACATAATTAGAGACTTAAATTTTCTTTATTAGCCATAAAATCTATTCAAGCCTCATAAAGTATCTTTATTTGTCTTGAATTAACCACATGAAGAATATAGTTAATAATTATAATTTCACTAAATTATAATTAAATCTACATTCACCTTATTTCCAACAATCCCCCACATGAATGGAGATTTATCAAAACACGCATATTTCGAACAAACCCCCATATGAATAGGAGTCATACTCAGAAACAACCTCATTCTGATTATATTTCAACAGTTGAGTTTTGCATACGATAGGTAGGTGTGACCCTTTGAACCTTCGCTTATGAAACGCACTTAGCCCACTAGCTCTGAGTAGAACGCGATGTCTTTGAACTCGTCTGCCGTTTGTATGGACGACAATACGCTTCACACAAGACTCTCCCTGACAACGTCAAGTCCTCATAGTTGTGTCCGTTATGGTCATGGACACGTGCCTGGTTCTGCGAGAGCTCTTAAGTATTGTGCCCTAACAATACCCTTCGAAGCGACCCCACTTCTCTCTCACATAGGTGATCTACTGGGACTGGTTACCTCAGTCAAATCATTAAAAGCCATAAGCTTAACCTCAACTTTGTCACTCTTAGGAATGGACTAGGAAGCTTATCAAATCTTATAGTAAACTCTCTTTTAAAACGTGGGGTTTTCACCAACTCTCCCCCACAGTGACCTTTGCCAGTTCATACAATTAGGTTGTCCTATTGAACTCAGATCTTGGGATCTCCAGTCAGCTGAGTTAGGTTTCCTTCGCATAAACATAGCCTTTCATGGGCTTTAGTCCCATTCCCATTGACGACTTCTGAACTAACTCTCTGCTTAAGCCTTTTGTTAGCGGATCCGCGATGTTATCCTTTGACTTCACATTGTCAACAGTGATAACTCTTATAGAGATTAGTTGTCGTACCGTATTATGCCTACGTCTTATATACCTGTTCTTACTAATACACATTGTGATATGAGCTCTGCCAATTACCGATTGACTATCACAGCATATGCATTAGGCCAATGCCGGCTTCGGCCACCTAGGTATATCCTTAACAAATTGACGTAGCCATTTTGCCTATTCATCCTCTAAAGCGATGAATTTTGATTCCATCATGGATCTAGCAATAACCATTTGCTTAGATGATTTCCATGTTATCGCAGAACCTCCAAGTGTGAACAAATACCCACTCGTTGCCTTGGAATCATTCGTGTAAGATATCCAATTCGCATCACAGTAACCTTCAATAACTGTTGGATATCTTTTATATTGCAGCCCGTAGTCTCGTATGTATCCTAATTACCAAAGCACCTGTGTCACGTAATTCCAATGAATTGAACTTAGGTTGCTCGTGTATCTACTTAGCTTTCTTGCTAAGTCTGGTCTGATACAACTCATCAGATACATCAGGCTGCCAATAATTCTTGAGTACTCTAATTGGTTACCAGGCTCACCTAGATTCTTAGCTAGACGTTGACTCGTGTCAATGAAAGTTCTAGCCACATTAGAGTCATTTCCATTCAACTTCTCAAGAATTCTGTCCACATAATAGGACTGACTTATAACAAGTCTGTTCTAGGTTCGTGTGATTTGTACTTTCCAAAATCACATCCGTTCATATCAAACCTTCTATTTTCAAATGCAAGTCACCTCCACACTTATGTGTTTATTGGATAACTACCAAATGGGGTGATGAAAGTTTCTTCCTTTCATGTGTAGCTTGAAAACTTCTCAAGTACCATTCTTACAACCCTACGGATTGTTTCTTAAATGCCTCTTCCCCCCACATTGCTTGCACTTTGATTGAGTTTGAGTAATATCACTCATGATAACAATGGACACCCGTGATAAGATAGTGACTATCTATATCTTTTTGTTTTGAGGTCATCCATTATATTACTCAACCCATATTTTCCACACGAACCGTTTTCTTAGCTATATGAGTTCTCCTCATATTCAGCTAAATAGTATCATAACCAATGAACTATTTATTCGGTCCTTTCGAGTCATCCTTTTTAATGAATTATATATTTGCTTTTACAAAATCCATTCGTATGTCGTCACATATGTTTGAATGTTCAAAGTTAATTTATTCTCCGTGGAGCATCTAAATTAACAAGTATTAGTCTAGCACGCTTTAGACTACGAATATTTAGCATGTGAACTGAAGATGCCTCATTCTGATTCCTCACAGCCTTAAGAGATAACTCACTATCTCTTTCTAACATTCACGTCTTAGTTTAGACACAAAATGAGATTTTGTTTACCATTCCAAAACCTTGGTTTAAAGAATGCTTCAAAACCATAATTAATTCCATCCATTAGGATCAAGACTCGTTTGCCTTTAATCTCCAAGGCTTCACCATTGACTCTTTAGGACTTAAACATAAGTCTTAACATAGGTCACTTTGATGAACATATTCATCATCAACAAGTCAATTAGATTGACACTCGACAACATCACATTCACATATGCCTAAGTGATATGTATATATTTTGTTGATACTATTTATTGGGTGACTCTCCCAAAATATATCACGAATCCTCCATATAGCTCAACCAACATTGATGGTTTGTAGAGACTCTACACGTCCATCAATATTCTAAGTCTTTTATAATAAATCTAACAATATTTCTCAAAGACTTATGAGTAATAACTTATATTCCTGTCATATGTTATAGTCATCAAAACTACATTTGTGCATTTATAAGTAAATGCTTTCAACATTAGATGACATATGTCGTTTGCGTGCATTTAACTTCAATACACTTGCCACGTTGATCATGATTATCTCAATGGGGATGGATGAAGAGTTTTTTCTTCTCAGTCACTTAATTAGAGACTTAAGACTCTAATTAAGACTCTAATAAAACCTCATCAAATGGCATTAAGAACTCTACTCAAGAGTTTCATCATGTGAAATAAAACCTCATCAAATGGCATTAAAAACTCTACTCAAGAGTTTCAATTATACACTTAATTTAGTCTTAAAACTATAATCAAGTGTCATAAATAAATTAACTTTACTAAAGAGTTTTTCTTCAATTCACCACATGAAGAGTTTTACCAATTAATAATTATAATTTACCAAATTATAATTTCGATATAATCCAAAATATATATAACATATTACATATATCTTTAACCGGATTCATATAAGGATATATAAACATCAAATCTCAAAGTGTTAATTTCTTTAACACTTTATCGTTCGACGAAATAATAGCAATTATATCGTCTCGTTGCATGTTTCGAGGTACCCCCTCAATACACTGTTCAAAACCACAACGTTGTTTATACTTAACTACTCACAAGTAGTCGAACAAGTAAATATGTCAAAAACAATATAAGTTGTTTTACACTAAATAGTCTCTCTAGACTATTATATGGTTCAAGTCATCATACTTCTCAGACAAGCATCAAACCAGATATAATTTGCAAAACACATGTTTTATTCAGACAAAACATTTCTGCTTTCACAAGTATTTTTCATAAACTATACATATTTATGTTTTGATTACACATCAAAACCATAAACTCTAATATAGTTTTATTATTTAAACCATTCATAACTCACTTGTTAGAGTATATAGTTTTCATGACTAACCATTTCTAATTTGTTCATTAGAAACTATACGTGTACCATATAAACATATACGGTTTAAAAATTAACCATTTCTAACATACTTGTTAGAATGCAAACGATTACACGTTTCATCATATAGATTTTGATTATATCAAATAAACATTTTTCTAACACACCCGTTAGAAATAAACGATTACCAAAATCATTTTAAAGGTCATTGGTTTATATTCTCAACCGTTTCTAACCTGCCTGTTAGAAATACACGATTATGACAATCGTTTTAGACCTTGTTGGTTTATATAAAATAAACTGTTTCTAACACCCTCGTTAGAAAATTAAACCATTTACATAAATGGTATTAACTTTGGATTTTCCAAAATATACCCATTTCAAACTCACTCGTTAGAAACCGTCAAATTTAACCAAACTGGTTTAATGTTGGAAAAGGTTGAAACACCCAATTCTCCATAAACCCATGAGTTGAAACACCCCATTAAAACCTTTAAGAATATTTGACCCATCTTAATGATATTCTTATTATTTTTAAGTTTCAACTTTGGACTTTTAATTAGTATTCTTACTAAAACCTTCAATAAAATAAAATAAGTTTATAACTTTTTTATTTTCACAAAATTTTCCAAAATAAAATTTTCAACACGTTTGTCTATTTTGTACAATAATCTTTTCTAACACACTTGTTAGAAAATATAAACATCTTATTTTGTCTTTACAAAATCATCAATCTCTAACACGCCCGTTAGAGAAATCAATATATAAGTTTACAAATTAAACTTACTATTTTCTAAATAATAATTTCTAATACGCTTTATTAGAAATGTTTCATGACACGTTATTCTTTCAACGTCGTCGATTCTAACACGCTTGTTAGAAATACATGTTTCAAACCTTATATTTTGAAACCCTTTATTTTCCAATACTCTTATTAGAAAATGTATACATTTCAAATACTTTGAAATTATCTTTCTAATACGCTTACTAGAAAGAAAACATGATCAACCAAGTTTACATGGGTTTTCAACTAATATGTCTTTTCTAATACTATCATTAGAAATTAAAAAAAAATGTTTAAACACATATTAGAAATGTTTCATAGTCCGGTTTATATAAATATAACTCAAAACCCATTAATCCGAAAATTAAATCAAAAATTCGTTTTGTAGAAACAATCTTTCGGATTAAAGATTGCATTCTCATCATGAATGTAATCCTATTCGATGTACCAAAAGAAAACACTTACAAACTTTTGCGAACCCAAATTACTTAGGAAGAACACGAAAGTTTGTTTACTAATCTGTTTAAGTTTGTTAGAAAACTTACATAGTAATTGCCGCACGCCTTTCTTACATGAAGCTCACATGCATCAGAATCTCTATACTTGCTGCAGCAAAATCTAAAAAGAAAACACAATCATAGAAGTGAACCGGGCTTGTGTTTGACACAATTCCCTTAAACAGATTCTTCGTCTGTTCCCAGGGTACACCGGTTCGAAACAGTGACGATGGTGCACTGCCGGACTATCCCACTTGCCTGAAAAATAATCGATACTTGGTTGCTACTCTAGAGTTATGTGTGTTGCAAGAGTTTTTAGTGTAGTTTTTCCATGTATCTCATCATATCTCTAAATGAGGTACAAAGCCTCATATGTATACATGAACCATGGCTAGTGAAAAGTCTCACATAATTAGAGACTTAAATTTTCTTTATTAGCCATAAAATCTATTCAAGCCTCATAAAGTATCTTTATTTGTCTTGAATTAACCACATGAAGAATATAGTTAATAATTATAATTTCACTAAATTATAATTAAATCTACATTCACCTTATTTCCAACAAACCGTACATGTTGGTGAATTTTAGAAATAGAGAAAGCCAAAAGTGAAGTAAGATTTTTAGGACTTTTACTCTATTTATATTGGGGTTTTGATTTTAGTTATTTTGTCATCGATGACTTTTTAACCCTTGTTTTTTTTTATTGAAGATTTTTTTTTAAACATAATCTGGGATGTAATTAAACACATAACCGTGAAAAATTACATCAAGATAGCAGGCAGGCGAGCAACAAGCTGCGCCGCCAACCCCTTCTGAATGGCAAACCCTAACCTGCTAAAAACGAACTCATGCCCTCGTGGCGCCGAGACATTGCTATGAATAACCCGTTGGACTCTGGTCAGGAAACGGATGGCTTCCGGTGCCAGGGAGCCAAAGGTATCAAATGCCAGGGGTACGAAAACGTGTTGGTTCTCCTCACAAGCTTTTGCCACTGGTTTTGTGAAATAGTTAAGTTTTTGCCACTGTGGGTTCATTAAATTAACATTCCATATTTTTTTCTTTATTTTCAACAAGGAATAAGTATGAGGAGTCATTGAACACACCTTTCAATCAAGAAAAAATGTACTCGCACACTAGTCGAAGTCCAATGTCGGAGCATCAGAGACCTTTCCCAGCAGGTGGGTACTATTATTGATGTAGATCAGTTTATTTTAAACGTTTGATTGTTTGAATAATTATTTAGTTTATTGATTGTTAGGGTCTTATTTTGGATGATTTAGATTATCATTAATATATTATTTTGTTTGAATTGTATCTTTAAAAAGTGATTGATTCTGGATGATATAAGTACATTCTGTTATAGCGGCTTGTGACCCTTAATAATATGCCATGTTAATTAGTTTGGTTTATGTGTTAACTATTTTTTTTATTGTAGCTTGCGGAAGTTTCAACTTCAAAGACAGGCAAGTATGGTCATGCCAAATGTCATTTTGTTGCAGTCCTTCAACGGAAAGAAACTTGAAGATATCATTTCTTTTTCCCATATGTTTTATATACCTAGATTACAAGTTTTTTTAGGAGTGGGCATGTGTTGGGTTGGTTGCATGCTAAAATCAAACCTATAAAGGATGTTTCATATACCGGCAAGTCTGTTTCTTACTGCTCTCTCTTTGGTTGTCAATCACGGTTTAGCTTATATTCATCGGACCCATTGAGTTATCAAAGAGTATACATACGTCTTTGGTATAATGGGTCGGGCCGGAAAATAAAACTGATAACTGTTACCTTTACAAATGAAACATACCAAGAATCCACCAGTAGGATCCAAGTTGATTCAAAGCTGAACAAGTCCAAGTTTGAGCAATGCAGGCACACATTAGGTTAATCAAGAGATTTGAGTACAAGTTCATTTGCTTTTCCAATATTGCATATATATTTAGTGATGGTTCTTTTGGGATAATTTGCAGAATCTGATGGGAGTGGACAGGTAGCCTTGTGTTAATGCTAAGACCAGGACACAACAAGCCATGTGGTGTTTGTATCCAGTGTTGTAAGTTTTAGCTTCATTGTTAAACCCATTAACTTTACAGTCTAAAAGCATTTAATATCTGAAAACATGTCAGATTCAACAACCATGACAATGGACTCTTGGACTTGATTCTTTTTTTGTTTTTTTTGCCCTCATGCGTATTTCCAAGGGTAAAATTGTCGTTTCACGAGCATTAAGATAACGGGTGTTGCTAGCAGGTTTGGCTTTATAGATCGAAACTACTCACTAAAATTTGTTTATGCCCCCTTTACATTTACATTCTGCACTGCATTTGATTTATGTGTTGACCCATTATGAATTGAACGAGTCTTTTGTAACCATCAACACAGAATGCATTTCATTTGGTTCTCTTCACTGCGTCATATCAATCAGTATATACTCACCGTCCTTGAGTTAAAATTAAGATGGTAGCACTACTTAATTTATAATAATACTAGTTTATACCCCGGGAGCATCCCGGGTTGAGAAATCTAAGTAAAGTGAATAAAATTAGAAGTATCTAAACTATAAAAATGGCATCTGCCAATATATGATTAATGATTATTATTATTATTATTATTATTATTTTTATTATTATTATTATTATTTTAAACAAATCTCTGCCAGAAGTTATCATATTCTAATATTAAAAAAAAGGTAATTGGGTCGGGTATCACCTAATCCCAGGCCCGACCCAAAATCACAATTTTTTTAAACTAATTCCAAACCTGACACAATACCTATCAGGTTACAAAAAATAGTCCCTTTTTTCTCTCCGTTTTTTATATAGCACTATGGTACTCGTTGGAAAGATAATAAAACGCTCGTTAATTTGGTATAATTTTTTTCTTTAAAAAATCTCGTATATAAAAAATATTAACATTTAAAAGTTATGAGAGGAAACATGAGAGAGAAAATAATAAAGTTTTAATATTTACATTTAGAGCCTCCGTAGTGGAGCGCTATGTGGGAAAAAAAAATATATAGCGCCCCCTGTACACCATTACAGGGGGGCTCCATGAACAAAAATTAGGTTGGGGCTCTATGGAGATAACGCCGGATCATTTGTGCCCCCACCAATCATCTCAAGCCACATCACCCTATCTCTCTCTTTTATTATTTTTTTAATTAAAAAGATATAATAAAATATTAATAGGGGCTTTATATATAAAGCCCCACCACTACACCCCTTTTTCAGTTTCTCTCTCCATGCTGACTCAGCAGCCACGTGGACCAATCAGGATGGGGGGCTTTATACATGGAGCCCCATAAAGCCCCCCACTACACATGGTCTTAGTAGATTAGGTATTTAATAGATTATATTAAATCATATTTAAACCATATTTATTCCTTTTTTTTAATTGGTCTAGAGTTACCACATCATATCCTATGTGGCATCTCTCAAAAAAGAGATTGCATAATATTATGACATGTCATTAAAAATGCTTTGGTTTATTATATGTATAGACTAGCTGATTACCCCGGGAGGTCCCGGGGTTGATAAATCTAATTTTACGTGATAACCTATTACAAATGGCTCAAGTTAACTAACCACAAAATCTTCCAATCATTGCATGTTTATAGTATTCTAATCAGTAATAACTCATATTCCCCACAAAATCTAATTTTACGTGATAACATGAACACTTTGTGTGTTTTTTTCCTGTATGAACGAAACCCCACAAAAAATAGTCGATTTTTTCTCCGTTTTTTATATAGCACTATGGTACTCGTTGGAAAGATAATAAAACGCTCGTTAATTTGGTGTAATTTTTTTCTTTAAAAAATCCCGTATATAAAAGATATAAACGTTTAAAAGTTATGGGAGGAAATATGAGAGAGAAAATTTTAAATTTATTTTTAAATTCTTTTTTCCTAAAATAACTCAATTTAATTAAAAAAGGAAACAATTTAAAAACACCAAAAACTCTCCATTATGATGCCACGTGGCATAAGGTTGAGGCCTCCATTGCACGCCACGTCAGCAAAGGTCTTTTCTTTTATATATATATATAAATATAAATAATTGCTATCTATACTTTATGGTCTAAATGCACATGCGAGTTTTGAAATTTCGCTGTTGAATAAGGCTATACGGTGCACAGACGAACCCAGCCCCCGTCCCACCCTTTTTCCCCCGTCCCCCACCTGCACACCCCACCGGCTCCCCCGTCCTCACCCTGCCCCGTCCCCCCCGTCTCCCCCAGGACGCCCCGGACGGGCCAATCACATTCAAGATAATTATTTTTTTTTTATTTTTTTTTTTCAAAAACCCAACGGCTACTTTAACGGCTCTTTTCTTTTTTATTTTTTTTTTTCAATTCCATCTATAAATATTATACCATTTATCCACCCATATCCACTCTATCTCATTCTAAACCTTTATTTTATATAAAGTTTCTAGCTTTTTTATAAAAAAACTCATGGATCCTTTCCACCAATTTAACCAAGACCCGAATCAACCTAACCCGAATAACCCTTTCACCACACCCGGTTACACACCCGTCATTGATCCACCCATATCGCAAACCGTTCCAATATTGCCGCATGCGGCTCAAATGCTTCAAAACCCGGCGGCTTATGCCCAATTACACCCGGTAAACTACATGCAAATGCAACATTATATGAACCTAGCAAGCCAAGCGGGTTTTACATCACACTTTTCACCACACTTTTCACCACAATTTTCTCCACAATCACAAGCAACTACACCTATCGGCACATCACAACCAACTACACCTATCGGCACATCACAACCCACTACACCTATTGAACCATCACACCCCGTTAACGATGAGAACGAAACCGATGAGGAGATAGTTGCCGAAACCCAAGAGACCCCAACGACCCAAAAAGGAAAAGGGAAGCGCAAAGGAAAACAACGAGATCCAGGACCGGGACGTGGTAAACTGGTTCAAGGAGTCGCGCAACCATGGTCCGATGTTGAAGAGGAAGCCTTGGCTAAGGCTTGGCTCGCGGCTTCAAAACGCCCGACAGTTGGTAAAATTTTAAAACTTGCGCAAAATTTATATTTGTGTATTTATTTTTTACGAAAAAATATATATGTTTATTTATTTTTTTTAAAAAGCCGATTATATATATATGTGTGTATTTATTTTTACGAAAAAATTTAAACGTTCATAGGTACCGCCCAAAGTGTTGAGGCCTTATGGGAGACGGCCAACGATTTTTTTCATAAGTATATGCAAGCTAAGCCGTATCGACATAACGACGCTCTTAGCTCGAAATGGAGAAAGTTGAATGCGGATTGTGGTAAATTCAATGGAATTTACAACCGTATTAAGGCCAAACCGCCTAGTGGATGGAATGAGCAAATGATTTTTGAAAAAGCGATGGCGGACTATAAAACCGAAACGAAAAAAAACTTCTCGATGATACGGGCTTGGCAGGTTTTGAAGGATGAACAAAAATGGGCGGGGGTTCGAAACGAGGTTGAACGGGCCAAACGAAAAACCAAATCTAAGAAAGCAGGCCCGTCCGTTCCAATCAACATTGATATGAACGACGAGCCCGATTATGAAGAACCAATTTATGTGGAGGAGGAACGCCCCCCAGGTTTATAAATTTATAGTTTTTTTTATATAATTTGTTCGTTTATTTTTTATACTATAAAATGTTTGCGTTTTTTATGTAGGTCGGGATAAAGCTCGAAAGGAAATGGCGGCAGGAAAGAAAGCGATGGGGTCGAGTAGCACGAGCGGGAGCGCTTCAAAGCTTGATAAATTAACCGAAGCTATGGAAGTTTTCAACAGAGCTAACGAAGAAAAAATAAAGCTCAAGAAGGAAAAGATTCGCTTGATTGATGAATCGAAGGCGGTGGAAGAGTGGAAAATTATGGAGGCGGATCTCTCAAAGTATCCCGAAGAACGACGCGGCCCGTTGAAGAAGTTGCAAGAAAAGTTTCTTGCAAAATGGAAGTAGTTTTATTTGTTTTTAATAAATCGTATGTTATTTTTAAGTATGTTTGTTTTTTTTAATTTTAGGATGCTTTTGTAATTTTTATTTTTATAATTTAGTATTTGTTTGAACATTTTTTTATTTACTTATTACTTTTATAAAACTAATAAAAAAAATATTAGAAAACAAAAAAAAATAAATTAAATGCTTGAGACATGAGGTTGTTCATGTCTGCACACCACACCCATGTCTCAGACACCACCTAAGTGATGTGGCAGCCTACGTGACACTGAGACATGAGGTTTTTCATGTCTGCCCACCTTATAGCCTAATTGTAGGCTCATCTTAACTTTCCTTATGTAAGTGAATGCTATTGATGCCTCATGACATTAAAATAAAAAAATATACTATTGAGAGGCTGTTTGAATGTGCGTTGTTCATTGACTTATTTGCTTATTTATTTTTTTATTATTCTAGCCTTGATTATCATAATCATTGTTAGATCTTACATAAACCTTTTAATCATGCTATTACATGATGGTTGTAAACGTAAGAAGCCATCCCTTATTGAAGAAAAAGTGGCATGTAAGTTTCATGTGTTCGGATGCTAATGCCATATATCATTACTTTTAAAACGTAAACTTGATTGATCCGTGCATGAGTAAACGGGTTGAATTGCTACCTCCTGATTGTTGTAAATGAAATATTCAAAGATATGTTTTTAATGATTGGTTGATCAACATCTTGTCTTTTATGTCATTTTAGATGCTTTCCCAAGGTGATTGGCACTATACAAACTGCTCTTGTAAATATGGTGAACTGACCACTGAAGCTGGTATCAAAACATACCATACACTTTTTGTGTGCTGCCTTGTGAGAAAAAAATGTATACAACTGATTTGTAAACGTCTTTTAGTTTGTGTTATTTTTTTAGCACCAGTTTTGACCCGTATTTAAGACGTGTTTTGTCTCTGATACGTCATTAATAGTTTTTGGTTGGTTGTAGACAATGAATCATGTAGAAGATGGATGGCCATCCTATTTAGTCAACAAATTTACCCTAGAAGCTTACTCAAATTTGTTACTGACATTGCAAGAAAGACATTTAGATCAAGATTAACTTAAATGGTTAATTAGGTGTGTGAATCAACTAATCTTAATTGACCCTCCAATCAAACCGTAGAAGAATCTGATGCATGTTTAAATTCAACTTTGTGGCAGTTTCCTTGAAGTTTCTCATGCAGCGATCAATTGGAGAATTTGGCGTTTATGTTTTTCCTTGGAGTTTCTTATAAATTTTAAGAACCCGTCCCAGCGGACGGGTATAATACTAGTTTTTTTTTTGTCCAAAACAGATCCCGGAAGTATTCTTTTAAGTCATAAATATAATTTCCAAGTTATATTTCTTCCAACACTTGGTGTCAAAAAAAGTACAATATACCCTATAACATCAAAAATTTATAGCCCAGACATCTGACATCTGAACACTTTTGTTCTAGTGGCAAGAATTGAAGAAAATAGTGGTGTGAGCCGAAAACCACGAGACCCAATTTTTTTTCCATCAGTGAGGGTCGGATGATCAAATCAGTGGGGTCAGACTCAATCTGATTCGGTGTTTGGACATTGGTTGAGTGATTCAACTTTCGGTGTTTGGTTGGTACCGGTTTTAAATTTATAGAAATAGTCATATACCAAAAAAAATATATACATAATTGAGGTGACTAATTCTGACAATTATTTCGCATTACTTTACAATTCTTGTTAAAGAGAGAACTTAAAAACTTACAAAATATATTTGTTCCTAAATGAAATTGTATTCGCAAGGGAATAATATAATTATAGAAAGCATTGTTCTAATAATTGTATCATTTATTTAAATGACAATTGACATGCAAGAAGGGTTCAAACACTTCAAAGATTCTTGATTTTGACTGATGGCCGGTGTACGTGCATAATGGGAGGTAGATAAGAACGTGTATAATGGGGGATATAAGAGTATAAGACCATGCGACGCCAATAAAATGTTATATCATCTATATCTATAGATATAATAAACCAAAGCCATTTTAATGACATGACACTCAAAGAGGCATTCTCCTCCTTAAGTGTGGCATTGAGATATTTTAGGAAAAAAATAATTTAAAAACAAAATTAGATTTTTCTCTCTTATGTTTCCTCCCATAATTTTTAAACGTTAATATATTTTATATACGAGATTTTTTAAAGAAAAAAATTACACCAAATTAACGAGCGTTTTATTATCTTTCCAACGAATACCATAGTGATATATAAAAACGGAGAAAAAAACGACTATTTTGTGGGTTTTGTTCAAACAGGAAAAGAAAAACACAAAGTGTTCAGGTAAATCATTAATCACGTATAGGCAAATAACTAATTATGTTCAAATCAGTAAATATGAATTCTATTTTCTAGCATTGGAGTTAGACATTGTTTTAAGTTAGATATTAATATTAGAGTTATACATTATTTAAGGTTAGGCGTTAACATTGGAGATATATTTTTAATTGTTTTAGGTTAGCTGCTACCTGAAGCTTTCATGCATGTAACTATAAAGCGCATCATTCTATTTCATATGTAAAATTAATATGTCATATTAGATTTTTCAACCGGGACGTTCCCGGGGTATAATCTGGTTAAGTTATATGGGTTGGGTTATTCTATAAAGGCTACAAAAAATGAGAAGGGTGAGAAGCCACTAGAAAATGACATGTGGCAAAGGATTAAACAAGTGGGAGGGGTAATTTTGTCAACAAAATATGCACATGCAAGTCACATGCCATTTCAACCTTCATTTTTAAATGTCCATAACTTTTTTATACGTCATCGTTTTTTAAAAAAAATTATACCATAAAATCGAACGTCTTTTTATCTTTAATATGAGTACCATATTGTTATACTTTCGAAAAAAAAGTCAAAAACCCACTTGCGTAAGAAACAATGGAGTGTAAAACACAATGAGCACCAATTAAATATAGGATATAAAACATAATCAACAATCTAATAAAATACAATGGATGACATACTAAACAATGTTGCAAAAATCGGCCTAGGCGGCGCCTAGGCGCTAGGCGGTGAAGAAAATCGGAATTAGGCCCTAGTCGGAGATCTAGGTGTTTTGGGCATTAGGCGGGCCTAGGCGGTGATTTTATTTTATTTTTTTTATTAAATTTCTAAGTATTTTTTAGTATTATATATATATCTAAGTATTTCTAAGTATTTTTTAGTATTATGTGAATATATCTTAACACATTTTCAAAAAACACCTATAAAATACGTATAAAATACCAAAACGCCTAATTCCGCCTAATTTTCGCCTAGTCCCGACTAGTCCCTAGGCTGGACCTCACCGCCCGCCTAGCGCCTAGCGCCTTTTGCAACCTTGATACTAAAGACACAATGAATAGAAGACTAATACACAATGAATACTTTTGAAAAAAAAAAGTTGAAAAACCAGTTGCATAAGACACAATGGATGACATACTAAAGACACAATGAACGGAAGACTTAAACACAATGAAATACTTTTGAAAAAAGTCAAAAACCCAATTGTGTAAAACGCAATGGACGATATAATAAGGATACAATGAACAAAAGATTAAAACACAATGAATACTTTTGAAAAAAAAGTTAAAAACCTAGTTGCGTAAGACACAATGGAGATAACGTAAAACACAATGAGTACCAATTAAATATGCAATGAACAATAGTGTATAAAACACAATGAACAGTCTAATAAAACACAAGGGACGAGATATTAAAGACACAATGAACATAAGACTAAAAAACAATGAATAATAGACTTAAACACAATGAACAACATAATAAAACACATTGCACACCTAAATACAAAACTCATTTGCGTAAAGCACAATGAAAAGCATACTAAAAACACAATGGACAAAGTTAAATCATGTGTAGACTAAAAAAACATAAATAACATATTTATAAAGCACATGTGCATACTATAACACAATGAACGAGCAGAAGACACAATGGAGAAGAAAACCCACTTAACACGATTTTTTTTTTCAATTTTAATGTAACAATGTGGTACTCATATTAAAGATAAAAAACGCTCGTTAATATGGTGAATTATTTTTGAAAAAAAAAAATATCGTACGAAAAAGTTATAGACGTTTTAAAATGATGGGGTAATTGACATGTTTATTGCATGTGAAGAGAGAAAGTCAACAAATGTGGTTTTCCTTTTATGCCCTTCCTCTAATTTATTATTTATTTTTTTCAAAAAAACTAATTTCAACCCTTCAAATATATGATCAATGGATCACAATCTTTCTCACCCTTCCTAGAAATTTTTTTTTTGTGTATTTGATCCTAACTCTAAGTTATATATCATTAAGTTATATAATTTGAAAATAATTATTATACGGTTATACTTTTATCATATTTTTTTTAGTACGGTTTGTAAATCAAAATTTTGAATTCGATTCAAAGATTGAAACCTTAATTCGAATCGGTTGCAAACTCCATTTGAAAAACCGAAAACACATATCTAATCACAAGTTTTTATATTTTCTAGTCATCTCATTTTTTTAAATTAAATACAGTACTTTTATTTAAAACGAAATACGAACGTTACATCACAATAGAAGGTAGACCGGCAACAATCTACGCCACCACCCCTTTCTGAATTGCGAATCATAGTATACTAAAGACAAATCCTTGCCCCTCTGGAGATGAACTATTGCTGTGGACGACCCGTTGGACCCTGGACAAAAAACGAATAGCTTCTGGCGCTAGGGAGCCAAAGGTATCAAAGGCCAAGGGGATAAATACATGTTGGTTCTCTGCACAGGCTTTAGTATGCTTATCTACCTTCTTCGATTCCGCCTTTCTCAATGCTTGCCCAGCTACAAACCCTGTTTGGCTGTTTCCCTTAACCCAACCAAAGGAAATACCCATGTGAGGTCCACGCAAACATGTTTCCCCCTCTCCCAACCAAAGACAAGCAGATCCGCTGGTCGCAGGGTGGATCTCCCTTCCGCAGGGTCTGTGAGAAAATTTACAGGGGCCTCCTTTTTGGCAGAAATCCCAGCTCTTCTCAGGATGTCCCCCAAAACGTCCCTCACCAAGTCATGCCGGTATTTGAACCCAGAGAGCTTTTTGCAATGAATTGCGTGCTCCCCATATTTATCCATGCAAGCTTTGCGGCAGATGGGCCATGTTTCATCTTCCGGATACATAGGGATTATCAACCGGTACTTGAGTATAGCCCTGTATTCCACTGCGGACATGCATTGACCCAACCCTCAATCGGGATAACGGTCAAAAAAATCCTGAGCATGAGGACCCTCCAGGAACTCAAAAACTTCTCCCAGGCTTTGAGCAGTTTTGCTAAAAAGAGCATTCGCCAAAGTTTTTTTGTGGCTTTTGGGGGGCGGTGTCCTTATTAGAAAAACCCCCAATATCAAAGTCCGGGAGATAGACATTTAAGCGTTGATAGTCCGGGTCTAGGCCGATGACCCCACTGTTTCGAAGGATATGATCCTGAAGTTTCCAAGACTGAGCTCTAGACGCCACAAAGGCATAAACCCAAACATCTCGAGCTGAAAGGAGGCCCAATCCACCTAAACGCATCGGCAAGGATGCCAACCGCCACTGGAGGTCTCCGAAGAAGGGGCCACCACACACGACTATATCTTCAATAGCCTCCCGGAGGCCATCATCGAAAATGGATACCGCATCCACCATCAAATGGATACCGCATCATATCGTTTTAATAATAAATGTAGAAAGTTTAAGTAACTAAGTATTTTAAAGTTGTATCAAAGTTGATTACAAAAAAACTTGAAACGTGTGTTACAGTTGAGTTTTTTTCAAAAAAAAAAAAAAAAAAAAAATTCTATCTACTTAAAATTTAACTTTTATTAATCTTATTTTTTAAAATAAGAACATTGTAATTCAATACTTGAATCGTCCGTTCCGGGGATTATTTCTCGACGTTTTGTATATGAGCCTCTTCAAACATGACTTATTGCTATTGATTCAATGATTCTCTTAGGAAGTGATTAGCGAGAATTAAGTATTGGGGATAGACATACCGGTAAAACAACAGTTAAAGAAAACATAATTTTATTTGTGTGTATTGCCAAAACTGTTTTTTTTTCCTAAAACAGTTTCGGTTAGGTTTCAATTTTTCTTTGGTTCCAATCAATTTTAGCGGTACCAGTTTGAGGCCGAACAGGTTTTGGTTAGGTTTGGTTGGTTAATCGTCATTTTTTTGACCCAGTTTCGGTTTGGGATTTTCAGTGCCGGTTTCAGATGAAGCTAGTTTGGTACCAGTTTTGATTCGGGTCGGTTCACGAACTGGGTTTTTGTCTATCTCTACTTGGAAAGTCGGAAGTGAACTAAGAGAATGATTATGGATAGTGAGTGTGGGCCTGAAATTTATATTTACCATGATGAGCTGTACAATTTTATGCTTGCGGTCGTTTACATTAGCAATCTGACAGTAACAATTCGAAATTGAGTCATTTATTATGCTGGGGCGTGCCGAGGGAAATAAACAACCTTACCCAGTAAATCCCACAATTATCAAAGATAAGAGTAGGTATGGGGAGAGTGAGATGTAAGCAAACCTTACCCTACCCTTGCGAATAGAGAGACTGCTTCCAAAGAGACCCCCGGCTCGGCAACACACAATCGACAATCAAACAACACTAAAAAAAACTAATAAAGAGCTACTGACTTTAGAGAAACATTGAAAGCGTCATGTAGTAACACAAAGGTATATATCCTATAAAAAAACAATGTAACCCGTAAAACACCCAAATACAAGTCACCCTTATAGACCTCCTCGCAACGTAAGAAAAAATTTAAGTTCCTAGAACCACGCTACGATACAATCAAACCATCCCTAATGATCCTTAACCTTAATCTTGGGCCTCCACGAACCCCTATCCTCGACCATGTCCTCAGAGAGGTGCATCTTTACTAAATCATGCCTAATCCGCTCATCCTAAGTCAATTTGAGTCTTCCTCTACACCTATTTCCCTCTACAATGATGGTTTCCACTACTCTAACTGGGGTCGTCATTTGCCTTATCTTCACATGCTCATACCATCTTAATCTTCCCTCCTTTATCTTATCTGATATACTAGTTACCCCTAACCTTTCCCTAATAACCTCATTTCTTATTCGGTCTACCCTAGTGTGCCCGCACATCCACCTTAGCATCCTCATTTTTGCTATCTCCATCTTGCGAGCTTGTATCTTTTTGATGGCCCAACAATCTGTCCCATATAACATAGAAGGTCTCACTACAACCCTATAGAATTTTCCCTTTAATTTAGTTGGGACCTTTTGTCACATAAAATCCCACTGGCGGCCCTCTGCTTACATCAACCAGCTTGTATGCGATGGGTGACATCACTATCTAGCTCCCTATCCCTCTGAAAAAATGATCCCAAGTACTTGAAGTTAGTTGCATGCGGGACAAGTTGACCTTCAATCGTAACTTGAGTATCATATCATCGTGACTTGCACCACTGAAACCACAATACATGTACTCAGTGTTTGAACGGCTAATCCTTAAACCCTTGCCTTCTAAAGTTGCACACCAATGCTCTAGCTTCTCATTCAGACTATGTTTAGACTCTGCAACTAACACAATATCATCAGCAAAAAACATGCACCACGACACCATATCCTTAATTGACTTGGACAACTCATCTAAGACAATTGCACAAAGAAACGGACTCAACCACATCCTTGGTGGAGTCCTACCCCCACGGGGAAGGAATCGGTATCTCCTACAAGCGCGCGAACACTAGTTTCGGTCCTACCATACACATCCTTAATTAAGTCTATATACCTCTCAAGGACCCCTCTACTCTCTAGAATGTCCCAAATTAATTTACGTGGCACACTGTCGTATGCCTTTTCAAGATCTGTAAAGGCTATATGAATATTCCACTTTTTCTCCCTATACTTTTCCATCAACGTCCTTAGAATGTGTACTACTTCTTTAGTTGATTGCCCTTGCATGAAACCAAATTGGTTTACCGAAACCCGAGTTTCTTTTCTAATTCTATCAATAATCCTTTCCCGTAATTTCATAATGTGACTTAACAACTTAATACCTCTGTAGTTCGCACAACACTGTGTGTCGCCATTGTTCTTATCCAGAGGCACTATGACACTACTCCTCCACTACTTTGGTATTTGTTTAGATTTGAAAATACAATTGAACAAAGTAGTTAACCATTGGACTCCTTCATTTCCAAGACACTTCCACACCTCAATCGGTATGTTGTCTGGACCAACTGCCTTTGTCAAACCCTCAAATTTCCACTTGCGGAGTTTTACCGCGAGGCGAGTGACATACCAGGATCCAAGTCAACGGTCACAATAAACAACGACTATAAGTAAATAAAATACGTAAACCAGAACATGCATTAATATAAAACTTGATTCGAAACGTAGCGGAAGCATTTCAATGTTTACAAAATTTTCAAAACAAAGACCAACAAGAGTTTAAATGTTCAACGACCCAAAATGATGAACCTAGACACGTGTGCGACTCTGTGCGCCTATCCAGTTTCTGCTACCTTAACGACCTGAGAAAACATGCTAAAAACGTCAGTATAAAATACTGGTGAGTTCACAGGTTTTAAGTAAAAACGTTTCACGAACTTTTGAAAGAACTATCATGTTACTACTGACTGATGAAAACACTTGTTAGACATTTGGACTCCTGAATGAACCATCCAATGAATTGTCGCTTACCACGACTAACGGACTACCAAACCATGGTCAACGAACTGCTATAACATAGCCAACGAACTACCGCTTCGCGGTCAACGAATTATCGCATTCACGACTAACGAACTACCGCATTAACGGTTAACGAACTGCCACATCATTGGCCACATAAAACAGAACATAACTGAATCGTACAACCAACCCTAGTATAACATGATCTTTTCAAACCGAAGTACTAAGCATGTTTCTCCCCCGAAAACGAAAACAGTAAAGAGTGGGGCCGTGAAACTCACCTTAGGTTGCATCATCCGTGTTAAGAAAATCCGACACGTGTGTGACAGCTCCAACTAGTGGCGACCTATCAATGAGTTTACATAAGTGTCATGACTACTAACCCGAAGGCTAATTAGTCCCCAATTGTCCAGACCATAACTATGTATGTTGAAAACATGTTTTAACGTTAAACCGACCATACCAGACAAAACCTGACATCCCATTGGTGACCCGACATCCCACGTGTTAGCCAAATACAAGATATCATGCAACATATGCAATTAAACACTTAATATGCACAAAAGTTCACTAAGTCTAGCGTATAGTTCAAATAACGCATAAACGAGTCCGAACACGTGTTACCAAGTTATTAGACATGTCACGGGGTTCCTAACATGTTCCTAGGTGTCAAACCATGTTCCGGGATGTCAAAATACACTTAGAACATAACAAAACACGATTAGGAATCAAACATGCAATTAGGAAAGTCAACTAGCAATTAGGATGGTCAAACATGCAATTAGGATTGTAATCACGTGTGTTACACGCGAGTAGGGGGCTACTCGCCTATAAGTACATGCGAGTAGAATCCTACTCGCCCCCTGCAGCATTGGGTCGTATTTCGCGCGTTTAACCCTCCAAAATAGATCCGAAACATGTGGAAACACCAAATATCAAACCAAAATCATTTATCAACCTACTTCAAGCAACCCCCCCTAATTTATCATCGTTCTATCAATCCCAAATGCAAGTGTTTCCCAAAATAGCATATCCATCATGTAAACATCACATCAACATGCAAAACTTGCCCTAAATAGCAAATATCCAGATTCCGTCACATAACAACGTTGTCCGACATTTTCCTACTGTTCTAGCATTATCCTAGAGCAAACCCTAAACTCATACAGTCAATAAAACACATCATATCATCCTAAATCCTTCAAAATCATTCAAACGGGTCAAAACGCCTATTATCAACAATACACAACTATGAACCTCCAAACTCATCAACAATCATGCTAACAACCTATTTATCTGAGAAACATATCAAATACACAAGAATCCACACGTTTAAATCATAAAAAACATCACATAAAACAAGCATGAAGGTTTAGGTTTATATAGAAACTGTTTTTAAGAAGTTTTCAAGGACACAAACACTTAAAAATCAGGTCTGGACCTTTAGGGAGTAAAACAATAACATTACAAAGGTTTGGGATGAAGAACACACCTTGGATTTTGCTAAAGAATGATGTATGATCTTGTAAAGGTGATTTCTAGGTCAAAAACGTGTTCCAGAGGGTGTTTATGGGTTGAGAGAGGTTATGGGACGATTAGGGTTGCACAAATAATGTTTTACAAGTCAATGGTGGTATTTATAGGTGTTTCTAGTCATCACAGGTGCTGCAGGCGAGTACGAGTCTGCAACAGGCGATTAGGGCCCCTACTCGCATGTAAAACTAGCGAGTAGGGCTGCTCGCATGTTGTACTCGCATATAAACTAGTGAGTACGTGTAAATGCATGTTGTAATTGCCTATAAACTAGTGAGTAGGAAACTAGTGAGTATGGCGTAAATGCATGTTGTAATCACCAGTATGTGATTTCGGGTTTTTAGCGCGTTAAACACTATTTTAACACATATAAGCACGTATTCATATACTGACAAGTCACATAATGATTATAAACACATAATGCATGATAACTAACACATTCACATTCGTTCACCAATTCCCGGGACTCGAGACTTGCGTGTGTGCATTAAGCCCGACGATTCTACAAATCACCAACAACAGGACTCGTAACTCGTGCGTGTGTGCTAACCCCAATGATCCTCCGAATCATTGATCCCTGGACAATTACGTAACGCGACTCGACTCAACTGACTCTGTTAAGTGTGATGTATGCATGACTTGCTAAGTTAGACTTACTAGATTTACAAAAGTTATTAACCGGAGTTTGCCGGGTGTCACAACCTTAGCCCTTCCCGTCTTCCTAAGTGCAGACCTCACTTCTCCCCTTGTAAAATTTCGACAGTAACAGTTATTTAGTTACTGCCTTTGAGTGATGTTGTTGTTATGATCCTGTTGGTAAGCTTTCCCATCGTTAAAAAGATTGCAAACATATGTTGGCCATCTTATCTTAAACATTTGACAGAAAACAAAACAAAGGATGTTGGGCTTATAATATATTGTGTGTTATTTTGTGAATTATTTGTATTGGGCCAAATGCCATTACAGGCCGTTGGTTACACACATCATGATAAATTGGTATCATTTATACCACCTCATGTTTACTAAATTTCCTCTAATGTACGAAGTTTGTGTAGATATAAAGTAGCATGTAGCTTTTCAATTTATAGTGTTTTTTTATTGAAATATTAACGTGATAAACACACCAATGGACTCATTTTAATCTAGCAATCCAGAACAAAGTAAGATGTCTCGTTAATTTATAGACCCTCGTGAAACATTTAAGCAAAGTATTTCAAAACTCTAATCAATCATCTTTTTAACATAGACAAATAATTACAAGTAGACGTATGTAACCAATTAAAAAAAAAAAAAGAAGAAATAACACGTCTTCTAATCCTAATCCTACTCCTAAATCTAGTCATTATATGTCTTGAGCTTTCTTATGTTAAGTGATAGAGCCATTTCGGATCATAAGAAGAAGCAGAAGAATACAAGGGACTTTTAGAGCAATTATTATTAAACTAATTCATTGTTAGAAAACTTACATTGTGATTGCCTCAACGCCTCTTGTACATGAAGCTCGCGTGTTTCCGAGTCTCTGTACTTGCTGCAATAAACTATAACAGGAAAAACGAAATCATAGAAGTGAACCGGGCTTGTGTTTGACACAATTCCCTTAAACAGATTCTTCGTCTGTTCCCAGGGTACACCGGTTCGAAACAGTGATGGTGCACTGCCGGACTATCCCACTTGCCTGAAAAATAATCGAACTTGGTTGCTACTGCTATGTATTCGAGTTGTGTTTCTAGTGTATGTGTGTTTCAAGAGTTTCTTCATATATATTTCTCATGTCTCAAAATGAGGTACAAAGACTCATATGTATACATGAACTATGGCTAGTGAAAAGTCTCACATAATTAGAGACTTAAATTTTATTTATTAGCCATAAAACTCTATTCAAGCCTCATAAAGTATCTTTATTTGTCTTGAGTTAACCACAAGAATAATATAGTTAATAATTATAATTTCACTAAATTATAATTAAATCTACATTCACTTTATTTCCAACAATCCCCCACATGAATGGAGATTTATCAAAACACGCATATTTCGAACAAACCCCCACATGAATAGGAGTCATTCTGAGAAGCAACCTCATTCCGATTAAATTTCAACAGTTGAGTTTTGCATACGATAGGTAGGTGTGACCCTTTGAACCTTCGCTTATGAAACGCACTTAGCCCACTGGCTCTGAGTAGAACGCGATGTCTTTGAACTCGTCTGCCGTTTGTGTGGACGACAATACGCTTCACACAAGACTCTCCCTGACAACGTCAAGTCCTCATAGTTGTGTCCGTTATGGTCATGGACACGTGCCTGGTTCTGCGAGAGCTCTTAAGTATTGTGCCCCAACAATACCCTTCGAAGCGACCCCACTTCTCTCTCACATAGGTGATCTACTGGGACTGGTTACCTCAGTCAGATCATTAAAAGCCATAAGCTTAACCTCAACCTTGTCACTTTTTAGGAATGGACTAGGAAGCTTATTTAAGTTATAGTAAGCTCCCTTTTTCAAAATGTGGGGTTTCCACCAACTCTCCCCCACAGTGACCTTCGCCAGTTCATACAATTAGGTTGTCCTATTGAACTCAGATCTTGGGATCTCCAGTCAGCTGAGTTAGGTTTTCCTTCGCATAAACCTAGCCTTTCATGGGCTTTAGTCCCATTCCATTGACGACTTCTAAACTAACTCTCTGCTTAAGCCTTTTATTAGCGGATCCGCGATGTTATCCTTTGACTTCACATAGTCAATAGTGATAATTCTTATAGAGATTAGTTGTCGTACCGATCATGCCTACGTCTTATATACCTATTCTTAATTATACACATTGTGATATGAGCTCTGCCAATTACCGATTGACTATCACAGCGTATGCATTGGGCCAATGCCGGCTTCGGCCACCTAGGTATATCCTTAACAAGTTGACATAGCCATTTTGCCAATTCATCCTCTAAAGCGATGAATTTTGATTCCATCATGGATCTATCAATAACAATTTGCTTAGATTATTTCCATGTTATCGCAACACCTCTAAGTGTGAACAGATACCCACTCGTTGCCTTGGAATCATTCGTGTAAGATATCCAATTCGCATCATAATAACCTTCAACAACTGCTGGATATCTTTTATATTGCAGCCCATAGTTTCGTATGTATCCTAATTACCAAAGCACCTGTGTCACGTAATTCCAATGAATTGAACTTAGGTTGCTCGTGTATCTACTTAGCTTGCTTGCTAAGTCTGGTCTGATACAACTCATAAGATACATCAGGCTGCCAATAATTCTTGAGTACTCTAATTGGCTCGTGTCAATAAAATTTCTAGCCACATTAGAGTTATTTCTATTGAACTTCTCAAGAATTTTGTCCACATAATAGGACTGACTTATAACAAGTCTGTTCTAGGTTTGTGTGATTTGTATATCCCAAAATCACATCCGTTCATATCAAACCTTCTATTTTCAAATGCAAGTCACCTCCACACTTGTTATTGGATAACTATCAAATGGGGTGATGAAAGTTTCTTCCTTTCATATGTCGCTTAAAACTTCTCAAGTACCATTTTTACATCCCTACGGATTGTTTCTTAAATGGCTCTTCCCCCCACATTGCTTGCACTTTGATTAAGTTTGAGTAATATCACTCATGATGACATAAGACACCCGTGATAAGATAGTGACTATCTATATCTTTGTGTTATTGGGGTCATCCATTATATTACTCAACCCATATTACTCACACGAACCGTTTTCTGTGCTATATGAGTTCTCATATTTAGCTAAATAGTATCATAACCAATGAACTATTTATTCGGTCCTTTCGAGTCATCCTTTTTAATGAATTATATATTTGCTTTTACAAAATCCATTCTTATGTCGTCACATATGTTTGAATGTTCAAAGTTAATTTATTCTCCGTGGAGCATCTAAATTAACAAGTATTAGTCTAGCATGCTTTAGACTACGAATACTTAGCATGTGAATAGAAGATGCCTCATTCTGATTCTTCACAGCCAAGGTTGCAAAAATCGGCCTAGGCGGTCGCCTAGGCGCCGCCTAGGCGCTAGTCGGACCACCAAATCGGAATAAGACGCTAGTCGGAATCCTCGGCGTTTTGGCCATTAGGCGGCCATTAGTCGGGCCTAGGCGGACCTAGGCGCTGCTTTTTTTTTTTTTATAACCAGATGAAGATGATTAAGAATATGAAGAAAATAAAGCTTACTTGTTATAACCAGATGAAGATGATTAAGAAAATTAAGCTTACTGTTTTATGATAGGAAAGAAATGGGGAAGGCAACAGGGATGGCGGCTGCAATTAGGGATTTAGGGTTGAAAGTAAGAGACAAAATAGGGGTATAAATATATTGCAACTTTTTTCCTTTTTATAATTACATTTTCACCCCTTAATGTTTAAGTTTTTTTATCAAATCTAACCTTAAATGTTTCTTATGTGTTTACTTGTTTCCTTTTAAAGTGTATCATGAAGATTTAATTGTGTATATATCTTAACATATTTTAAAAAACAACTAAATTTGTGTATATATATATAAAATACGTATAAAATACCAAAACGCCTAATTCCGCCTAATTTTCGCCTAGTCCCGACTAGTCCCGACTAGTCCCTAGGCTGGACCTCACCGCCTGCCTAGCGCCTAGCGCCTTTTGCAACCTTGTTCACAGCCTAAAGAGATAACTCACTATCTCTTCCTAACATTCACGTCTTAGTTTAGACACAAAATGAGATTTTGTTTACCATTCCAAAACCTTGGTTTAAAGAATGCTTCAAAACCATAATTAATTCCATCCATTAGGACAAAGACTCGTTTGCCTTTAATCTCCAAGGCTTCACCATTAACTCTTTAGGACTTATACATAAGTCTTAACATAAATCACTTTGATGAACATATTCATCATCAACAAGTCAATTAGATTGACACCCGACGACATGACATTTACATGTCCCTAAGTGATATGTATATATTTGTTGAACTTATTTATTGGGCGACTCTCCCAAAATATATCACGAATCCTGCATATAGTTCAACCAACATTGATGGTTTGTAGAGACTCTACTTGTCCATCAATATTCTAAGTCTTTTATAATAAATCTCACAATATTTCTCAAAGACTTATGAATAATAACATACATTTCTATCATATGTTATAGTCATCAAAACTACATTTGTGCATTTCTACGTACATGCTTTCAACATTTGATGACATATCTCGTTTTCGTGTATTTAACTTCAATACACTTGCCACGTTGACCATAATTATCTCAATGGGGATGGATGAAGAGTTTTTTCTTCTTAGTCACTTAATTAGAGACTTAAGACTCTAATTAAGACTCTAATAAAACCTCATCAAATGGCATTAAGAACTCTACTCAAGAGTTTCACCATATGAAATAAAACCTCATCAATTGGCATTAAGAACTCTACTCAAGAGTTTCAATCATACACTTAATTTAGTCTTAAAAGTATAATCAAGTGTCATAAATAAATTAACTCTACTAGAGAGTTTTTCTTCAATTCACCATATGAAGAGTTTTACCAATTAATAATTATAATTTACCAAATTATAATTTCAATATAATCCAAAACATATTACATATATATTTAAATGGATTCATATAAGGATATATAAACATCAAATCTCAAAGTGTTATTCTCTTCAACACTTTATCGTTCGACGAAATAATAGCAATTATATCGTCTTGTGGCATGTTTCGAGGTACTCCCCCCAGTACACTGTTCAAAACAACAAAGTTGTTTATACTTAACTACTTACAAGTAGTCGAACAAGTAAATCTGTCCAAAACAACATCAAGTTGTTTTACACTAAATAGTCTCTCTAGACTATTTATGGTTCAAGTTATCATACTTCTCATACACGTATCTAACCATATATAATTTGCAAAAGACATGTTTTATTCATACAAAACATTTCTACTTTTACAAGTATTTTCCATAAACTTTACATATTTATGTTTTGATTACAAATCAAAACCATAAACTCTAATATAGTTTTATTATTTAAACCATTCCTAACTCACTTGTTAGAGTATATGGTTTTCATGATTAACCGTTTCTAATTCGTTCATTAGAAACTCTACGTGTACCATATAAACATATACGGTTTAAAAAATTAACCATTTCTAACATACTTGTTAGACTGCAAACGATTACACGTTTCATCATATATAGTTTGGTTATATCAAATAAACTTTTTTTCTAACACACCCGTTAGAAATAAATGATTACCAAAATCATTTTAAAGGTCATTGGTTTATATTCTCAACCGTTTCTAACCTGCTTGTTAGAAACACACGATTATGACAATCGTTTTAGACCTTGTTGGTTTATATAAAATAAACCGTTTCTAACACCCTCGTTAGAAAATTAAACCATTTACATAAATGGTATTAACTTTTTGGATTTTCCAAAATATACCCGTTTCAAACTCACTCGTTAGAAACAGTCAAATTAACCAAACCGGTTTAATCTTGGAAAAGGTTGAAACACCCAATTCTCCATAAACCCATGAGTTGAAACACCTCATTAAAACCTTTAAAAATATTTGACCCAACTTAATGGTATTCTTATTATTTTTAAGTTTCAACTTTGAAGTTTTAATTAGTATTCTTACTAAAACCTTCAATAAAACAAAATAAGTTTATAACCTTTTTATTTTCACAAAAAATTCCAAAATAAAAATTTCCAACATGTTTGTGTGTTTTGTACAATAATCTTTTCTAACACACTTGTTAGAAAATATAAACACCTTATTTTGTCTTTACAAAATCATCAAACTCTAACACGTCCGTTAGAGAAATCAATATATAAGTTTACAAATTAAACTTATGATTTTGTAAATAATAATTTCTAATACGCTTATTAGAAATGTTTCATGACACGTTATTCTTTCAACGTCGTCGATTCTAACACGCTTGTTAGAAATACATGTTTCAAAACCATATATTTCGAAACCTTTTAATTTCCAATACTCTTATTGGAAAATGTATACATTTCAAATACTTTGAAATTATCTTTCTAATACGCTTACTAGAAAGAAAACATGATCAACTAAGTTTACATGGGTTTTCAACTAATATGTCTTTTCTAATACTATCATTAGAAATTCAGAAAAAATGTTTAAACACATATTAGAAATGTTTCATAGTCCGGTTTATCTAAACATAACTCAAAACCCATGAATCCGAAAATTAAATCACAAATTCGTTTTGTCAAACAAACTTTCGGATTAAAGATTGCATTCTCATCATGAATGTAATCCAATTCGATGTACCAAAATAAAACATGTACAAACTTTCACGAACTCAAATTCCTTAGGAAGAACACGAAAGTTTGTTCACGAATCTGTTTAAGTTTGTTAGAAAACTTACATTGTGATTGCCTCAACGCCTCTTGTACATGAAGCTCGCGTGTTTCCGAGTCTCTGTACTTGCTGCAATAAACTATAACAGGAAAAACGAAATCATAGAAGTGAACCGGGCTTGTGTTTGACACAATTCCCTTAAACAGATTCTTCGTCTGTTCCCAGGGTACACCGGTTCGAAACAGTGATGGTGCACTGCCGGACTATCCCACTTGCCTGAAAAATAATCGAACTTGGTTGCTACTGCTATGTATTCGAGTTGTGTTTCTAGTGTATGTGTGTTTCAAGAGTTTCTTCATATATATTTCTCATGTCTCAAAATGAGGTACAAAGACTCATATGTATACATGAACTATGGCTAGTGAAAAGTCTCACATAATTAGAGACTTAAATTTTATTTATTAGCCATAAAACTCTATTCAAGCCTCATAAAGTATCTTTATTTGTCTTGAGTTAACCACAAGAATAATATAGTTAATAATTATAATTTCACTAAATTATAATTAAATCTACATTCACTTTATTTCCAACATTCATTTCATTCGTATTAACTAAACAGGAACAAATATACTACTACCATATTAACTAGTGCTTAATTAACTAACAATCTCTATGCATCATAAAGCTAGAAATTTACCATCTTACTCATATTAATAAGGAGTATTGGATTTAAATAATATCAACTATCAACAATTGAGGAGAGTGACCTTGACATTGCGCTCGGTGGGTTCAGGTTGTTGGCGTCTAACTATCTTGGTGTAACACACCATGGTCGGTTTGAACTAATTGAGGATTTGATTGGGAAGGTGGAGATCACCCCAGCGGAATTGGCAGAGCAACTGCTGAAGAATAGTGACCCCGATGTTGCGCTTGGTGGACTCGTTGAGTTTTTTGATGTGTAGACGAAGGAGGAAGAGGAGGCAAAAGCTAAAGCAAAGGCAAAGGAACAAGAAGAGTTGGCTGCAAAAGAGAGTGAAGAGAAACAAGAAGCTGTAAAGATTCAAAACAATGAATTGATTTATGAATTATTAGTATTAAGTATTCAAAGTACTTGACTTTAATACTGTTGATGTTTTAAATAATAGACAAAGTTATGTTTTGTTTAGTGATATGCAACTACAAACCTATACTTTAGTAAGTTTAATATGAAATCATGTTTTGTTTCTAAATTTAGTAGTAATGCAGTTTATAGCTTTTGACATTGAGATGGTATATATGATGTTTTCCTTCTCTAAATGAAGTTGTCTCTGTATTTATTGTTTTGTCTTCCTCTAGAAAGCTAATATATTCACGGTTATGTAAATTAATAACTGAATTACATCAAAACACGCACCATGGCTATAGTTTAAAACTATATGTCATATATAACATTTTGCTACTTACTAACACAAATGTGGCTGTAGTTTAGTGGTAAGAATTCCACGTTGTGGCCGTGGAGACCTGGGCTCGAATCCCAGCAGCCACACATTTTAAATTTTTTAATTTCAAATTTTAAATACTTATGTTTTACATTGTTGTATAATGAAAACTTTTACTTAAATTTTTTTAATTTCTTTAAATTTTTTAATTTCAAATTTTAAATACTTATGTTTTACATTGTTGTATAATGAAAACTTTTACTTAAATTTTTTTAATTTCAAATTTTAAATACTTGTCTTTTACATTGTTGTATAATGCGTTTTATTAGTCAATCACAAGTTTAGGATTCGAAGTACAGCTAAAACTTTGCTATAAGCTGCATTGTTGTGAATTTATCTACTCAAAACACATTTAACTGTTGATTGCTACAGTCATAAGCTTAAGTTGTGACAAATTTGTACAACAATAAAACCAATCTAGAACCAAAATAATTTATTGAGTACTCTAATTTCTTTTCTCTAAAACCGTGAAACCCGCAAAACCAAATTGTAAAACCCTTATATATATATTTTTTTTTCAAAACTGACCAAACAGTTTAGTAGTCCACAAGTTTAGTTCAGTTTGTATTTTCCTAAAACCATAGTCAGTGGCGAAGCTTGAACCGAAGGTTCGGGGGTTCGGAAGTCACTAGTTTCGGGGGGTCAAAAGTCATTAATTTCGGGGGGTCAAAAACCTGTTTCGGGGGGTCGAAAACCTGTTTCGGGGGTTCGAAACTCTATATTTCCAAAATTTTCTATACGAATACTATATAATCGGAACTTCTGCGCGAAAATTCGGGGGGTCGGCCGCCCCTCCCTGTAGAGGATAGGATTTGACAAAAACACAGGATTATATGATCATACAAGGTGCTAAACCAGGTGCGGAAACCCTAGCTTAGAACAAACTGAAGTAAACTCAATCAAAACACAATCAAGATCATTTTAAATGCTTTTCATAGATTAACTTGTTCAAATAAACCTTTACAGACTGATAACAGTTAATCTAGACCTCAAACAGACACTCTCAATCCTCTCAGGAACTCACACACAAAACACACACTATCAATGACTCGTTATCCATTACAAAAACTTGAAATCTATTTATACTAGCTGTACGTTCGCCCAGATGAACTGGTCGAAGGTAAGCTTTTTCCACATTCGCCCAGTAGAACTGGTCGAATGTGTTCTTCTGTGCATTCCTGTTCTTCATTCGTCCATGTCACTTCTTCCTTCGCCCACTCTTAATCACCTTCGCCCACTTCTGATTCTCATTCACCCATTAACACATGTTAGTATCTAATCATTAGTCGCAAAACGGCATCTACAAACTCCCCCTCGACTATTGATTAGATCTTTTTCTATCTTCGTCCATGGCTTTGTTCAACAGCTTGATTCTAAGAATACTCTTCTGCTCTTTTGTCATTTCCGGCTCTAACTTTCTCTTTACCGGTTTCGACACATTCGCCATCTTAACCTTCTTGCCAAGCTTCCCTTCCAGATTACTTCCAGCATTGATATCATAAGCAAAGCAAACACCCACAACTTGTGTGTATTTCCTTGCTTGATCTGCATCATTTGGCTCATGATGAATCGGATTATAGAATAACATGATGATGTCTTCAAAGGTGCAATTGATCAGCCACATAGGATCAAATACATGCACATGCTTGTATTTATCCTTTCCATCTCTCAACACTATCACAGCTTCTGCTTTCCTCCAATCATAATACCAAAATATGAAGTCAGCACTGAAGTGTTGAGGCATAGGCATCAAAGGAATCTTTCTCATAACTTCAGGTGCCTTATAAATCAAGGTAACCTTCTTCAACTTGGTTCTGGGATCAACATCCCTGTGAACTTTCCTCCGGGGATATTGAGGCTTGAATCTATTCCATTTCGTCCTACTCTCCCAAACCAACTTGTCTGCACACCAACCAACATGCGTATTATTCACTGAAGCACCAGACATAGGGAATCTGCATAAATCTCTAACCGCCCAGTACGGTAGAGTTAGCAAATCAATGAATCTGTAGAAATACAAGATTCCTGAATCCCACTTGGCAGCTAAGCACTTCAGCCTGCTCAAGTATGTCCACCCAAGAGCTCTTCCTCTGAACTTTGCATTATGAAACCTGTAGAAGTTTCCTTGAGCTTCGGGTTTTGGTCGGTTTTCATCCATCAATCTTAGTTTCTTCAAATACTCTTTCAACTCATCAGACTTACTTGAAGATTCTGGCAAATCAGCTCCAAGTACTTTTTCAACAAACTCAGCACTTCTTTTTCTTGCCTTTCTCTTAGCAGATGTATTATGCCTTTCTGTAAAATCAGGAAACACCACGTCTTCATCATTTTGTCTGAAGTACTGTGGATATTCCTCATGTGTAATATCCTCTATCTCAACCTCCTCAAACTCAGGGGTTTCTTTATCATCAGAGTGAGTTCCAACATCCTTTTCAGGAATAGATGGAATCGACTCATCAACAATGAACTCTTCAAAAGTTTTCCCTACTCTCTGTGCAAGTCCATCCAATATCTCCTTTGCCACAGAAGCAGGTACTTCCCCCTCTTCAAGATCAGGATCGTTATATTCCAATTCATAACGCATATCATCTGTTTGGAATATTTCTGCAAAACGACCTGTGAACTCAATGGTCCACTCTCTCTTCTCTAACATGTCTTTGTATACTTGTTTTGCATCATCAGATAACGACCTCACCTTCTCATTCCAGAACACAGTTTCATCATCTACATTCTCTCCCTTCTTCTTAGAACTAGACTCACCTGTGTCTTTCTTCTTCTTAGAAAGTGGTCTCTTCTCAAAAGTGAACTTAGCAGTATCATCTCCTCCATCATCGTCATCACTGCTACTACTATCATCATCCTTTTGACTCCCTGAACCTTCAGCATCATCATCATCATCATTGTTATCATCTTCATCATCACTTTTCTCCGATTCTTCATTCTCATCATCCTCATCCTCCTCTTTATCAGATTCGGATGGTTCAAAATCTACTTTCTCAACTTCTCTCTCTTCATCTTCCTCACCCTCCTTCAGCTTGGGTGCTTCATTGTACAGATTATTAATCAGATCACTAAGGCGTTTGTTTTCAGCCTTCAACTCCTTATTGTCTTCTTTGATTGCCTTGTATCTGTTCTTATTTCTCAGAACTTTACCTTCAAGCTTCTGATTCTTTGCTTCAAGCTTCTTTACCTTCTCATCTATTTCATCTTGATTAGATTTAGAAGCAACAACTATCTGAAGCATCTTCTCCTCATTCTGCTTAAACTTGGCAATCTCAGCTTGTTGAGCCACAAGCATCTTCATCATATCATCCATTCTTTTGTTCATCTGTTTCATCACTTCATCATCCACAGTGATCTTCTTAGACTTGGATTTAGACTTAGATGGCTCAATATCAGCTTCCTTTCCCTTCTGAGGCTTGGTAAACATATCAAGAACATTATCCAGGGCAATATTAAATTGCTCCACTGGTAATGGTGTAGCCTCTTTTGTCTTTTGCTTCTTGGCTGCTGGTGAAGATTGTTTAGATGATGTTCCAGCATCTGGTAACCTCTTTCCTTTCAACAGTAAGTTCAACTCCTTCTCTCTGAGTTGCTTAGTGCTTGTCTTCTTAGCCATAGATTTGTGTTTGGGCTTGGGCAGATTCACTACAACTGTTTCTCCTTCATTCAACTCATCCAGATTAACAGTCAAAACTTCATCTACAGCATCAATAGATTGCTTACCCTTATTAGCTTCTTCTATTGATCTATTCAGTGATTCAGACTCACCAACCAAAGTGGCCTTTTGTTTGGTAGTCCTGACATTCTCAGCATCCGAATCCCATTGTTCTTCAGTTTCTGTCTCCTCAGAATCAACAGACTCCTCATCTACCAAACCTGTACCCTTCTTTGCAGTAGTCTTCTTTCTCACTGTTTGTTGTTTTGAACTACCCTGCTCTGTCTTTCCCTTGCCCTTCCCTTTGGCTCCAGGATTGACAACTTGCCTCTTCCGTTTCGTGCTTGCATCAGCATAAACAAGTGGATCATCATTATCACTATCACTGTTAGGATGTCTTGCTAGATTCTTTCCAGGATCCTCGTAATCCTCTCTAGCCAAAGCTCCGAATAACCTTCTGTAAGGTGGTCTTTCCTTTTCAGGCACACCTTTATAAGCCTTCATCCTTGCCAAAGTTCTCACATTCATATGATCCATATTAAGTATCTGTGTTGGATCCTTCTTCAAGTTTGGATATTTATGATCGAAGATCATCATCAGAAATCTAGGATAAAGCATAAAGTACTTCTTCTTCAAACCCTTCAACATCTCTAACATGTGATCTAGGATCATCCCAGCAACGTTAAATGGTTTATTGAGAGTCAATGCAACCATTAACGAGCTTAAACTTTTTCTCATCACGTCATAACCACCACTAACACATCCAAATACTAGAATGATGACGTGAGCAAAATACTTGAACTGCACGCTCAGTTTCCCTTTATACATTGAACCATCAGTAATCGGTCCTTTGTATTTCATTCTTAGGAAACATGCCTTCTGCTCAGTCCAGGAAAGTTCTCTTGGATCTTCACTTGTCTCAAATTGGATCTGGAGAGCTTCTCTAATGTCAGCTTCAGTAATAAACATCTCCATTCCCTGAATTTTGCTTCGGATGATAGTTTGATTATCAAAGTAATCATATTTGGCATTGTTATAAAAATCCTCAACTATATCCTTGTAGATAATAGTTGGTGTTGCCAATGCATAAACCACTCTACATCTCTTCAGAAACTTAATGATCTCTGTGAATTCTACATTCTTTTCCACATCGCCAAGATATGCACAGCAATTATGGGTCTTCTCAAACGGCCATTTGCTACCGCTAGATGATCCTTCTTCTTGCACATTCTCTGGAACGGAATCAGTCACTGTAGTCTCCACTGGAATCTCAACACTTGCTTGTTCTTCTGCCATCTGAAATGAAAAATCAAAATAAAACGTCAAAACACAAAATCGTCAAAAATTCAAAATTTTAGGTTTTTGTAATTCTACATTCGTCCAAAACAATATGGTCGAATGTAAGTAATTGTGGCCGAAGGTATAGAATATCCGGTCGAATGTAAACTGATTTGATTAAAAAGATTCATTCGCCCGTTTAAGGTCTCCTTCGTCCACACTGATTCACCTTCGTCCACTTCGATGGACCGAAGGTGGAATCTGTTCAAACCCAAATTTTGAAAATTTTCCAAACAAGTTTTTAACCCCTAATTTTGATTCAATCATAATCTAATATGGCCGATCAGTCTTCGTGCATCATCAATTTCCTTTCAAATTCATTTTACATCAGTTTTTAAACGTAATTAGGGTTTTTATATTTCAAGCAATCAATCAAACAATTTATCAGTGTTATAATCCTAATTCTTAAAACATTCTCCCCCTAAAACTGATGTGGGATGAATGTGAATCAAAATCAAACATTAAAAACCACTGAAAATCTATCAAACATTAAACCCTAGGTCCGGTTAATAAACGAATGATTCCGGCTTGAATCCATGTCCATTACCTGTAATACTTATATAGAAATGATCAGTGATATGCAATGATTAAAACGCACAAGCAGAGGAAACAAAATCAACAAGGTCTTGTATTGAAGAAAATTTTGAAAAAATAGAACTGTTTGGTCGAACCTGTGTTGGTGTATATATAGGGCTGCACCTTCGCCCGTTCCTACTGGACGAAAGAAAAAGATTTCCACCTTCGCCCCTAATGAAAGGCACGAAGGTAAAATGGTTCTACCCGAACGTGGAAATTATGGTAAAAACCACATTCGCCCAATAAAGAACAACCCGAAGGTGAAAAATTTCCACATTCGTCCACAATTAAGGGCGAATGTAAAATGGAAATTTTGAAAAATTTTACCAAATTACAAATTCGAATCCCGTTCAACATTTTTCAATCCGTTAAGTATCCAAAACACAAATTTTCACTTTTAGAATGATACAAAGCCCAGATGGTGTTGTCAAATCTCAGAAATTGACTATCAAGCATCCCCGGTTATCAAAAATAAAGCAAAAAAGCAAAAATTTTGGATTTTCTGAAATTTTATCAAAACACACCTAAAATCTTTTTGGATTTTGTATCTTTTTGACATTAAAAGTAAGTTGCAACAAATAAAATGCAGCAAAGTAAATGAAAGCAGTAAACATTTTGTGAAATCCGGTCAGAGGATCATATCAGTTTTCTGAGAAATCTGATCACAGCGTTGATCTTTTTGTTTAATATTATCATTAGAAACAGTATGTGATACGGCAATTGCTGATATTGTGGTCCACGTAAGCTCACATGCAGACAATTACGCAATGCTTTAAAATGATACGAGTTAAGTGTATTAGACTAACACGATGTGGTGCCCACACACACGACATACTCCCGTATCAAGTAATTGCACAAAGCTTCGTCGTAACGCGTGATTATGCCAGAGTTATCCGTAAAAGTTACAAAGTATATAGCACAGAGGTGTACAGGTCAGCAAATGAATGCAGCAGAGTAACATGTGCGTATACACTAGGTTGAGGCTGATATTAATCACTGATTTGCATCAGATGATCAATACGATGTAATAATGATCTATGATCAATTAAAACATAAAGTTCCTCAATTCGGTAACTTTCGGTTTTGGCAATTAAGCTCTTTTAGCAAATATTCTGACAAAACTAGGTCCGTAAATCAATACGACAAAAGTTTATCAGAATATCCCGGATAACCATAACATAACGACCCGAAACCTCAGATTTTGGCAATCCTATCAAACGAAATTACGGTACTAAGACCATATGCCCATGAGGTGTTCAGCCACGAACGCGTAGTTCGTTATGTTTGTATCACTAATGCACGCAATATTTAGTCTACGAAGCCTATCAGCATATCACACGTAATCAACACACGCCTCATAAACTATGCAATTCTTTAGCCTGTATCAGATCCCACTGATGTACTATCATTTCCTCTGTTTTACCAGGAAATCATTTTTGATTTTCTAATTTTTATGTCTTTTTGAATTTTAAAATGTTTTTGGCTTTTCTGATAAAAAGGCTCCCCCTAAAATAAAGAACATATTTTTGGTTTTTCATTTTTCTGGAAACAAAAACAAAAACAAAATTTAAAAGAAACAATCCACTCGAAAGCATCAACTTCTTTGAGGATTTTACAATCCCTTCGAAAGCATCAACTTCTTTGAGGATTATGAAAGTAAAGAGAAATTCCCAATTAGCAAAGAGAAATTCCCAATTAGCAAAATATAGAAACTAAAAACTAAAAAGCGATAAACCGAGGTGCCGATTAGTCTTGTTTTTCCTTAATATTGTTTACTTTTAAAAGATATTCAAAGCGTGAACGATCAAAAGCTTTAGTAAACAAATCTGCACGTTGGTAGTCAGTATGAATTTTGATCATATCAATCAATTCCTTAGCGTAACAATCACGGATAAAATGATATTTAATCCGGATGTGTTTCGCTTTAGAATGATTTTCCGAATTTTTAGTTAATGCAATTGCGGCTTCGTTGTCGCAGTAAATAGGAGTTTTAAGAAACTGCAAACCGTAATCCACCATTTGTTGTTGAATCCAGAGCACTTGTGAACAGCAACTCGAGGCTGCAATGTACTCGGCTTCACAGGTAGATTGTGCTACGGAAGTCTGTTTCTTGCATTGCCAGGTGATTAACCTGCTCCCGAAAAACTGGCAACCAGCTGTAGTAGATTTGCTATCCTTGTCACAGCCGCCCCAATCTGCATCACTAAAAGATATGAAATCAAAATTATCATCATTAGGGTACCAAAGTCCTTTGGAGGGACAACCCTTCAGATATCTAAGGATACGCTTGACCGCCGTCAGATGACTTTGTTTCGGCTTCGATTGATAGCGAGCACAGAGACACGTTGCGTACATAATATCTGGTCGAGACGCCGTCAAATACATCAGAGATCCGATGATTGCTCTGTATGTAAAAGGATCTGTCAGCTCCTCCTTAGCGTCCACTCCAATCCCGTGATTGGGTTGAATCGGGGTATCCATCGGCTTTGAGTCCTCCATCTGGAACCGGCTCAAGATGTCGGAGACATATTTTGTCTGGTGAATGAAGATCCCGTCGGGTCTTTGGTCCACCTGCAAGCCTAGGAAAAACTGCATCTCCCCCATAGCGCTCATTTCGAACTTTTCCTGCATGACAGATTCGAACTCCCTGCATAAAAGCTCGTTAGTTGAACCAAATATTATATCATCAACATATATCTGCACTAGAAGCAAGTCATCTCCCGTCTTTTTCGTAAAGAGGGTGCAATCGACGAGGCCGCGCTTAAATCCTTTGTTGATGAGGTATGTACTTAGCTCCTCGTACCACTGCCTCGGAGCCTGGTGCAAGCCATAAAGAGCTTTGTTCAACACGTAGACCTTATCCCGGTGGATTGGGTCCTCAAAGCCTGGTGGCTGCCCGACATACACCTCTTCCTTGACTTTCCCGTACAGAAATGCGCTTTACACGTCCATCTGGTAAACTTTGAATTTCTTATAAGAAGCAAATGCAAGGAACATCCGAATAGCTTCGATTCGTGCTACCGGTGCATAGATTTCGTTATAATCAATCCCTTCGATTTGATGGAAACCCTGCACTACCAATCTGGCTTTGTTCCGAACAATTACCCCACGATCATCCTTCTTACACTTAAACACCCATTTGGTGCCAATCTTCTTTCTATCCGGCGGCAAATCTGTGAGCGTCCAAACTCCTAATTTCTGGAATTGTAATAACTCCTCCTGCATAGCTTCCACCCAGGCATCATCCTTCAAAGCGTCCTTGTATGTCCTTGGCTCTACCTGCGACACATAACACGCAAACGACCAATCATTTTGACTACCAGATTGTTGAATTTTGGCATATAAAGCTAAAGCACCAAAACTCTCTGGCGTATTAACACTTTTAAGCTGCCCTCTGGTCATAACACTACTTCCAGGATCACCAATAACTTGCTCCAGCGGGTGAATACGATGAATCCGAGATTCCGGATAATCAGGTACTTGCACTCCCGTCTGAACAGTCAAGTTCTCTACAGCATCCAGATCATGACCCGTATTTGATGATGAAGCCACATCAGAAGTTGGAGTTGGGTTCACTGGGGTTGCCTCCTGTTCTTCAACTTGATCAAGAATAGCTTCTTCAAATTGTTCATCTTCAGATTCTGAAGTGTCTAATGAAGTTGAAGCTTCTTGAAATATCTCTTCTTCTTGTATAGGAGCATTGGTATCATTAGAAGCTGGTAGGGGGTTCACGGTGATCGGACGCACCAACGGTGAAGTTGTTGCATTTTCACACTCGTAAAGTAATCGAATAACAGCTTCTTCAACCAGGCTATCTAGATTGAATGATTCAAAGAAATCTTTGTAATCAAACATCCAATCAGGACCCGTGCCTTGAATATTTTGAGTATATCGTTGAACGTCCACGTTAGCCCAGTCTTCCACACGACGAGTTCGCTTGTTGTATACCCGTTTGAGTGGGGTTGCATATCCAACAAAGTAACCCTCCTCGGCTTTAGGACTAAACTTTTCGCTTGGATTCAACATAGTGCAAGGCGCCCCGAAAGGTTCTAGATACTCTAAGTTCGGCTTTCTTCGGTGTAACAGCTCATAAGATGTTTTTCCAAACTTCTTCACTGTTAGAACCCGATTAAGTGTGTAATTTGCTGCATAAATCGCCTCATTCCAGAACATTACTGGAAGATTTGAATCAGCAAGCATTGTTCTAGCCGCTTCAATTAGAGTCCTATTCTTTCGTTCAGCAACACCGTTCTGTTGAGGGGTATACGGAGCCGAATATTCATGATGTATCCCTTTGTTTTCACAAAGTTCATCCATCTTGGCATTTTTGAACTCCGTCCCATTGTCACTCCGAATCCTCTTTATCTTCACATTGTAGAGATTCTCCAATCGAGTGAACAGAACTTTTAGATTAATAAAAGTGTCGCTTTTATTCTGCAAACACATCACCCATGAAAATCTTGAGTAATCGTCAGTGACGACTAAACAATAAAGCTCTCCAAGATGACTATGGCGCTTGACCGGTCCGAAAAGATCCATGTGCAATCGCTCTAGTGGCATCTCTACAGAGTTAACCTTTTTCACTTTGTGGGACTGTTTGTGCTGCTTTCCCTTTTTACAACTCACACACTTGTCATTGAGATGGAAATGTTTCACGTTTACTCCATCGACAAGCCCATTTTTCACGAGTTGGTTCATTTTCTTCAGATGAATGTGCCCCATCCTTCGGTGCCACATTATCGATTCTTTCTCAGTCGCCTTGGACAAAAAGCACGTTATTTGCCCCTGTGATGTCATCGCCTTGGACATATCAAGAATGTATAGATTGTTGACTCGAGGTGCCTTCAACATTATCCACTCTTTAGGAATTGTAAAGCCCGGTTTCAAGATATAGCAGGATTTGTCATCAAAATGCACAGTAAATTTCTTGTCACAAATTTGACTGACACTCAACAGATTGTAATCTATCTGCTTCACATACGATATCCGCTCAAAACTTACTATCCCATTGCTCACACTCCCTTCCATCGTGATATATCCGCCTTTGTTTCCCGCAAACGCTACATACCCTCCATTGATGTTCTTCACGTCGAACAACAACGCAAGATCCCCTGTCATGTGGCCTGAAGCTCCACTATCAACAATCCAAAGACTGCTAATAGGGCCAGCTGAAGCTCCCTGCACACAAAAATTAAATCATTTAGTGCTTTCGGGGGACCCAAGCCTGAGTCTTGGGTCTTTCAACATCAGGTTTCACAATGACATTTTCACAAACATTTTTAACAACATTTTGATCAATCTTTTTCTGATTGCTCAAAATCGTTTCCTTTCTCTCATTAACCTTTGAAGATGAGGCTCCTGGAGTACCATTGGGTGTCCAAGATTGTTCAGTCCTTTTCAGGATACGAATCTGAGACTTTGGGTTCTCAGTCGATTTCTGAACATTGTTAGCAAAGGTAACTTTCTTGGTAACCTTATCTGACTTAACAGACTTAGGTCCAACATTCGATTTGACAATCGGTTTTGGTGAAACCTTTTGTCTATCAACTGTTGAGTTCACCACAGGCTTCCTCCATGAGTGTTCCATGGCAATCCGATTCCTTCTATCATAGTGCATTGGACGAGTGTTTCTCATTTGAAAATTGTTTTGATAATAAAACTGTTGTTGTTGTTGAGGAACAACTCTCCTATGAGGTGGCACATAATGATCAATCGGCTTTCGCATAGAATTCCTCACTTCAACTTCGTGCCTCTTGTGCCTTACATATGGACACTGAGCAAGTAAATGCCCACGTTCCCCACATTTAAAGCACGCACGGTACTCTTCAAAAACATTCGGAGCATTAGGTTGAGCAAATGATCTAACAGGGTATTGATCATTGTACTGTTGCTTCCTTAAACTCTCAGGGAGTGACCCTTTTGAGTAAGTTGGCTCATTGAAACCATTAGCTCTGTTTTTGGGTTTAACAAACTCTGTGACATGGACCTTTGGTTCTTGAGGAACATCCAAATACAACTTTTTCAACAAAGCTGGTGGAATTTCATTTGTTCTCTCATGTTTTGGGAACCAAATAGTACTTTCTTGCCAAATCTTTTCAATTTTAGCATAGTTGGCATTTTTAATTGGAAAGTCCTCGTCAGAGATGATCTTATCGGATCCTTCCATCCGATAAAACACTTTGACAGGTTTGTCACATTGTTCGTTTTTCTCATTCTTCTCAAGATCTTTCTTTACCACATTAAGATCTTTCTTCACAACATTCTTCTCAGATTTTTCCACATGATGAACATTTCTCATTGGAACAATTTGAGATGATGAAACTGGTTCATTTGTAATGATGTGATTTTCTTTTGGAATATCACATACATTAACAGTTTGGTTACAACCAGTATCATCACTCTCTGAATCTGAGTCAACACTTTCAGCAGTAACCCCCTCATCATTGATTCCCAAAATCGGTCTAACATCGGAATTTGGATCACCAACACTTGAAGTGTTAGATTCATTTTCCGATGCTGAATCAGATTTTACCGAACTCTCCGGTGTCACTTGGTGACAATTGTGGTTTTCAAAAAGAACCGGAGATGGTACAGCCCGATAATTGGTGGTTTTATCATCAATGATGTGGTCTACCACATAAGCCACATTCTTGTAACTTTCTAACTTTTTGTTTATCTTTTCAGCAAAGCATTTGATAGCGGCCATTTCTAACTTGGTATTTTCAATTTCATTGATATAATTGTTTATTGCCAATTGTTTTAATGACAAAGTGTTTTTCAAGTCAGAAATGTCCTTTTTGTAGCCATCTAATACTTTGTTAAAAGCATTCAACTCTTTGCGAGTAGATTGACTGTTCATGATAGCACTATCACGTTGAATACGGAGTTGTTTAACCTCCTCAGTCAATCTATCACAAGCACCACAATATTTTTCACTAGTATTGTCAGTACTACAAGCAGAACTTACAGGTTTTGGCGGGTCAGTCATGGCCATCAATGCGAAATGAGCTTCCTTTCCTGCAAAGAATCTGGAATAATCAATCTTTGTGAAAGCATCATCTGCAATGCACGACTTCCTAGTCATCAGAAAATCTGCTTCTGCAAGTAACTGATCAATATCTTCATCAAGAGAATTAACACTAGCTTCTGTATCCGAATCACTGTCTGAATCAGAATAAACCGATTCACACTCCTCAGGAATGTCAGAAACAGTGTCAATCACCACTCCTGAATTAGTCTCTTCATTTTCAACCTCAACATTAATCTCAGAATCAACCTTAACAGGTTCAACATCACCATCCATCTCAGCCTCAGAATCATCACTATCAACTTCAGTTTCAACCTTCTCCTCCACCGTCACTGAATCTTCAAGATCAACCTGATAGGCAACACACGCCACATTTCCCCCAGTGGTTATCTCCTCAACACCTATCTGAATACTTGACCAGTCAAACCTCTCATCTTGTTGAGTAACCAATGCTTGATTGGTATTCTGTGGTTCAGCTGGTGTAGTGATTGGTATGACTGTTCGGTTAGTATTGTTTGGTGTTTGGTTTTGTGTCTGGTTTGGTGTGGTTGGTTGTCTATTTTGGTTGTTGTTAAAGTTGTTTTGACGGTTTTGGTAGTTGTTGTTGTTGTTTTGGGAAGAAACTTGGTTTTGGTTTTGTTGTTGACGGTTCTGATAGGTAGCATTAAATGGATTCCTGTTGCCTTGTTTCGGTGGCTGTGTGCATTCACGTTTAAAGTGACCTTTACCCCCACAATTAAAACAAGTCACTTTCTCCTTATTGAACCCGTAGGTTGTATTAGGAGAAGTTCCCAAGTCGGTTCTACCTGTTTTCTCAATAAACTCCGTTGCTCTTCGCATAATGCTCGCAAATGCCCATTGAATGTCAATGAGTTCCATTTCCTCCTTATCAATTTGCGCGTAGTCTTCATTGGTCAAGTTGTTATTACCAATTTGACTAGCAACTAATCCATTATAGGAAGAAACCATTGCAGAGACTAATGCAATGTGTTGCTGAGCAACTTCAACTGTCACATTTCCAAGATTGGAAGTCTCCAAAACCACAGTTGGTTGATTAGGTTGGTTCATTGGTTGTGGTTGAGTTTGACCAGCAGTGTAAAAAGCTGCTTGTTGTTTTGGTGAGAATGGTGGAATGTATGAATATTGATATGGAATTTGTGGTTGTGGTTGTGATAAAGATGAAGTTTGTTGATGGTAGTTAATGATGGGTGATTCTACAGCATTGGATATACAAGCAACATGTGGTGTAACTAGCCCTCCAGAACTTGTACTTGCTGGAACTAAAGATCCTCCAAAGTATAGGTTTGGATTCTGAGGAATCTGAGCTCTCCTAGCCTTCCTCTTCTCTTCCAACTCTTTGTTTTCCAGCTTCTCAACAAACTCTTGAAGCGACCAGTATTGAAAAGCATCCTTTTCTTTCAGAACATCCACATGCTGATCCCAGTTTGGTGGTAATGCTTCAGCAAACTTGTCCACCTGTTTTGCCATAGGGATCTGTACACCATAGCTAGACAATTCAGATATTAAATGATTATATCTAGGAGTTAGTTCTTTCAAAGTTTCATTTCCAACATAAGAAAAATTCTCAAACTCCTTAACAAGTTCTTCCATCCTCAAATTTCGAGTCTTCTCATTTCCATCATGCTTTCTTTTAAGCATATCCCACAAAGCCTTCGAAGTTGTGCACGTCCCAAACTGATGCAAAAGATCATTTGTAATAGCTTGCGTCAGTTGAGAGAACGCCTTCTTCTCCACAGCAAACTTCTTTTTCTCGTCCTCCGCCATGCTCTCCAATGGCACTGGTTCACCCGTGTTCTCCAGAACTGGTGGTGTGTATCCTTTAGCTATCATGTTCCATGCTTCAGCACCTTCTACTCCCATGCCTTCCAAGTGTATCTTGAACTTTTTCTGCCACTGATTGTATTCTTGAATCTCCATGAGCTTCGGTGGCCGAGTCCCGCTACCTGAAGACAAATCATTAATCAGTGTGGAAATAGCATTAGTAGTTTGAGTGTTTACCACCGCTGCTGCTACTCCCCAGTAGTCAGACTGTGGTACTGTAGGTGCACTCTGAGTCATGTAGTTAACCGGCTGCGAAGACTGTGTGCTCGTCTTCTGTGCTGCCACGGTCCATGGGTCCATCACCTGCTGTTGTGGTTGTGTAGTTGCTGGTGTAGGAGTAGTCTGATAACGCCACATAGTTACGCACTTCGAGAAAATCAACACTTAAAAAAATTTTCCAAAAACTTATCCTAGGTTCGTCCACAAAGTTTTAGGTTCGTCCCTTTTAAATCAGGTTCGCCCAAAAATCTTTCACCCGAATGTGAATTCTCAACAGAATGTGAAAATTATACTAACACTTTCTACTTTCGTCCAACAGATTCTAGATTCGACCGTTTTGGATCTACCTTCGTCCGCCCGATGTCCCGAGGGTGGAAAAGATGACCCGAATGTAAAATTTTAAACTGAAAAACTCTACGTTCGACCAAAAACCTCTACGTTCGCCCGAAAATCTACACACCTTCGACCTAAAACACACACATTCGCCCACTAACCTCAGGTTCGCCCATATCTCAGTTTTGAAAAACGGTTACACTTTGAAAAACGGTTATTTTGATCTCTGATTTTCAAAAGTTTGTGGATTTGATTGATCTTGATCAGGTTATGCTTCGGAGATGATTTGGAACAACTTTAATACTTGGAATTTTGAATTTTAACCACAAAATCACCTCTAATTCTTTCAAAAACACACAAAAACCATTTTTAGTTGAAAACAGATGTGAATTGATGAAAATTATGTCCAAATCAGCTCTGAGTTTATCAATTTGTTGTTGTATGATCCTCTACGCTCTGATACCACTTTGTAGAGGATAGGATTTGACAAAAACACAGGATTATATGATCATACAAGGTGCTAAACCAGGTGCGGAAACCCTAGCTTAGAACAAACTGAAGTAAACTCAATCAAAACACAATCAAGATCATTTTAAATGCTTTTCATAGATTAACTTGTTCAAATAAACCTTTACAGACTGATAACAGTTAATCTAGACCTCAAACAGACACTCTCAATCCTCTCAGGAACTCACACACAAAACACACACTATCAATGACTCGTTATCCATTACAAAAACTTGAAATCTATTTATACTAGCTGTACGTTCGCCCAGATGAACTGGTCGAAGGTAAGCTTTTTCCACATTCGCCCAGTAGAACTGGTCGAATGTGTTCTTCTGTGCATTCCTGTTCTTCATTCGTCCATGTCACTTCTTCCTTCGCCCACTCTTAATCACCTTCGCCCACTTCTGATTCTCATTCACCCATTAACACATGTTAGTATCTAATCATTAGTCGCAAAACGGCATCTACACTCCCCGCCCCAACTAAACTACGCCCCTGACCATAGTTACCGGTTATGGCCGAATTTTTCTTCAAAAGAGTCCATTTTATTTATTTATTTGTTTTTACAAAAGCCATTCTTTAAATATTAAAAACAGAGAGAATTACTGTCATTTAGTTTTAGTCAAATTGTATCATATGTTCTTTATGTAAAATTTTTACTCCTTATTTCATTTCTTTTATACATTTGTTGCACCCTCTGTCCTTTATACTAACTTCAGTTAAAAAAAACTCAATTAACTCATACATGCGCCCCTCACGTGAGGGGCAAATGCATCAATTCACTCCATCTTTCTTCTCACACCTGATTATAGTGTTCAAAAATTAGGGCTCAAAACCTACATTCTTCGTTCTTCATTCTTGAATTAAATTAGGGCTCCCTGAACAATAATAATAATATGTATAAATCCACCCAATTCTTTTATACCCAATACTCCATCCGATATTTGTTGCTTTCGAAACCAATAATAACAGCAGTAGCAATACTCGTCTGTATAAAAGGATTTGGAATCTGCAATGCCTCTTATCTAACAAAACGAGCATGAAGGAATTGGAATATTTCATTGCCACCACCTACTTGTCGCCTCCACCATCCACTACACCCATATCGACTCCCCTCCGTAACTGCAGCCACCTGCACCCCCACCATTGTGGTTGTGGTGGTGGTGGCTATGGGCCAACGATGGTGGAGGTCAAGTGGTGGTGGCAATAGTGTGATATGGATGGTGGTAGAGAGGCAATGATGCGTTGTTATCTAAATTATATTTGGGGTGGATAGTTTGCTAAAGGTGACTTCCAAGATTTAACCTTGCATTCCTATATACATTTTTAGTGTAATTTTTCAAGATCCAACAGAAGGTGTTGATCTGGACGGGACAATGTAGTTGCACTTGAGCATGGATTCAACAAGTTCATATAGAGTTTCAAGCCCCCCCCCCCCCCCGGTGATCAATCAACCCGAATTACTGCCCAACAACCAAGAGGAGAAAATGTTTGAAGCAGGTATAGACGTTAACTGCCTTCGTGCGTCCCGAGGTGTACTAACAAAGTCCCTCGCGTCTCAGCCCATTTTGGAAACCCTCGCGCATTGCGAAGTGTTTGGACTAGATGTTTACGTAGCTGAACAACCTTAAATTTATTTTTTTATTTATTTTTCATATATTTTCCCACGTGTGTGATTTTTCCACGATTTAAGCTCGTTTTTAAATCCTTTTACGCACCGTGGCCTGCAAAAACATAAATACCTAAGTAAAAGTTACAAATGACCGCTAAACTATACAAAACAATACAAAATAAGTTGGATAATTCGATGTGTTTTGAAAACATTAAGTACAAATCTCGTCAACTTTGAAGGCAAATAACATGCGTTAAAATTTGGTGGATACATAAATGACATTTTTTATAATTTAGTCAAAGCAAGTATGATAAAAATTTTACATATTTGTAACGGTATGAGGCTTTGTACGTAAAATAATGTCCCAAAAATGTCTCATTAGCTAAGTGTAGTGGGCGCCATCCCCACTCCACCTAAGCCTTTGGCGGCTTACAAACCATTACACAAATTTGTTAGGGGGGACGGGGTGCTACCAGAATTGGTCACGGGTACCCCACTACCAGCATGGTAACACCGCCGCCACCCATGCTGGTAGTGGTCCCGTGAACCAAATTCTGGTTCCGGTTACCGTGCTGGTTCACGGATGTGACACAAACTTTCACACAATTTTATTATTTTTTTATTCCTCTCTCTCTCTATTATTTTAATCTCCTCTCTCTCTGTTCTATTTTGGTTGCTGCTATTTTTTTAACAGTGAGTTTGAAGTGGGTTTGTGAAGAAGGAGATAGATATAGAAGTATATGTATATGTTTACAAATGTGTGGGAGTCTTTTGTCATTTTGTGGTACAAGTGATTTCAGTACAAGTTTCTCAAACATATGTATGTACAAGTATGCATATGGTTCAAAATTCAAACATTCAAAGAACTTTAATAACAAAATAAAAGTCTTAGGGGTTTTTTTACGTAAATTGTTATGTAGTTTTTTAAGCTTTTTTTTCTGAATTACATAAAAAAATAATAATTATTTTTTGAAAGGTAAAAAAAATAATAATTATTAACTATACTTTTATGTGTGAAAATTATTATTATTATTTGTAAAAATAATTGATAGTTAGGTAAAGAATCAGTGGAGTGCTGCCTTTAAAAAAGTGTTTCAGTGAAGGAAATCTGTGAAGTGATGTGGCAGTGCAGTATTGGAAAAAATCAGTGAAGTGAAAACACCTTCAGTGGAGCACCCCTTGTGCCCTTAATGGCGTGTACCCTTTTTGGTGTCCCTACAACAATGCCCCCCTTCACTTTCTTTTTTCTTTCCCATTTGAATTTTTATACCAATAACTAGGGGTGTAAATGACACGTAGCGGCTCGATAGCTACCCGGGATCGGCTCGGTAAAAAGCCCGAACGAGCCGAGCCTTAACGAGCCCGAGCCTGAAATGTGGCTCGTTTAGTTATCGAGCCCGAGCTCGAGCCCTAGATACAAAGCTCGATTGGGCTCGCGAGCCTAAACGAGCCCAAACATAATTATAAGTTATTTATATATCTCTCATAATTTATAGCCCACATCTCCAAAGCCCAAGTCCTTATTTCGTAGGCCCATTTAATAACACTCGCGAGCCGAGCCTTTGCGATCTCGAGCCGAGCTCGAGCTTTTGATTTTGCTAGCGAGCCGAGCTCGAGCTTAAGATTGTAGGCTCGAACCGAGCCGAGCTCGAGCTTCATAAAACCACAACGAGCCGAGCTCGAGCCCAGTCAGGCTCGGGCTCGGCTCGGCTCGTTTACACCCCTACCAATAACATATTTACGCATCACCTACATTTGTCTTTATCTAATTATTTATTTATTTTTGAATTAACAAATTTTATCACCTATATCACCAAATATGCTCTCAACCAGAATAGAACCTGGGTCACACCAAACTTGCATTTTGCTAGTTACCCCTGGGTCACATTCACATACCCAATGGCTTTTATTTATAGTTAAATAACTACAAAGTAATTTCATCATATTCTAACATACTAATTACTAAGATTGTGAACAGCCCACTCTAAACAACATAAAAATGTATAATTGGGGCACCCATTTATGCTTGAACATGGATAAATATAGGATAACGATTTACGAAAAAAGTAGATAGAAACAAATAAAAAATCAGACCCACCCTATTTAAATATATAAGAACTTTATGTTAACATAAAACAATCGATTAAAATCTTGGACTTGGATCGAGAGTCGGTACGCATGATAGGATAGGGTAATGGTGGGAGCCAATTAGTTAAGCATAGCATTTTCATCGTACATGTGGACGCTCAAGATCACTACAATAATTAATAAAACAGATTTAAATCATTCATGTACATTGTCACGGAAGATACGTTCTCTAGATTCACCTTCCAGTTGTCAAAGGCTAAAGGTTTCTACGATAGTATAATTTAGGTTACGATCAATTACACAGTGAAAGAAAAATGGAAAGTCATAAGAAGGGTATCAAACGAACCCTGATTGAACTTATTCAAGCGGCGTTGTAACCATCTCATCGAACCCTAAGATCTCAGTTTTTAGGTTTTCGTTCTTTTGGATTTTTAGCTTGTAGTTTTTAGAATTTACGTTATATCATTATGTCTTTTATGTAACATTATGTCATTTTCTTATTTTCATCATTGTGTTTTTTTTCTTCAGCATGTGTTTTACTTTATAGATCATTGTGTCATATTTCGTGATATATTGTGTTTTTTGTATCATGCTCACCCTTTTCATTTTTGTTATACTGTGTATGATAGCTTGAACCGTATAATTTAATCCCATTTCTTTGGGTAGATTATGAATAGTGTCAACCTCTCATTTATTTGGTGACATACGTTAAATTTTCGTAAGTTTCAATTTTTTTTTTATCATAAGCCATAACGTGCATTGGTACCTTATAGCCGTGAAGAACTGAATCGATACTCACATTGTCACCGGTTGTTCTAACTTAAAATTTTCTCTAGAAGTGAATACTGATGTAGAAATTGTTGTAAACAATTCTGATCCTTTAGTTTTTTAACGTTTTTTTATTGCATGATTTCCTCTTACAACCTTTAAGATGATTAACATCTAGATTTGTAGTTGCAACATATTTATTTTTAACAACAACTAGGTTTATACCCGCGCGCGTTGCGGCGCGCTAAACCAGATCATTTTTGGTTTGATGACATGCACGTAGACTATAAATATTAAATATAACAATTACATCTTATTGGGATGACAAAAAAATGCAGCCAATCTGCCTCTGGTCATCTGTCGCGCTATTTCTTTCAAAAGTTGAAACTTGAAACGAATGCCACCAACGCTTCAAACCGGGGCAAGTCCATGTATGTATGATTGTCTAGGCTTTCCATTCGCACATGTTGATAACTTGTATTAGCCTACAGTTTGGGAACAGGAACACGTTATAATTTCTGAAAATATATATACTGATACAGGACCAAAAAGCTAAAGATCTTAGGGACATTAAGTTTCTGATAAGCAAATATGAAAGATCTTAGGTATTTCTAGTATAAATATAGGGCAAGTTTGATTAAGAAAAAAAGATTAAACCTGAAACTAACAGGTTTTTATGAGCAGGCAACATTACGCGCCAAAATAATCATCAGTCTATAAAGACCGCGTTGTCGCTGTCCACATGCTTATGTCCAAAAACATCTAGACATTGGTTTTGAAATTGCTATAATCCTATCATTGGTATACTTAGTCCGTTCTTAAAGCCAATTGGAAATTGTTTGCTTCAGCTTATTTTTACAAACATGAAGCAAAACTTGTCTTAAATCAAACAAAGCCATAACTAAATGCAAACCACAGTGTAATTAATAAGTAAAAGTATGTTGATGTCCAAATTTGTAATTAGTTATGGATATGCACAGTCCGGGTATAGACACTATGGCCATACCCACCCAATAAAACCGGTTGGTGTCGCCTCTATAGAAATAGAATTCTCCTAACAAATATGTCATTATATTCTTTTTGTAAGTTCAATATTGATAGATGCATTTAGGACATTTGGGTTCGATATACATCACATATATTAGTAAAGGAGATTTTGAAAATGGACGATCGTGATTTACCTCACATGGTTCAATCAATTATTACGGACGAGAACATCTAAGTTGTATTATTATAATTATCGTGTGTGCACGTGTGGGACTTCGACATTGGACCCGACCCGACCTTGTGGACTAAGCGACCCGACGAACATAATTAGCTAACTAATATGTTAATATAAATATGGATATATATGGGGTACTTGTGGAATATAAATAAACACTTGAATGATATATTTGATATAATAAAAATGATGATAAATACATAGAACTATGAACATGGCATATAGGATAATTCGGACATAAGACTCGACTAATAAGAACCATTATGACATTAAGTAAGATATACGAATGACAATTGATATATCAATACATAGGAGATGGAACATAAGTTGAACAATGCGGACTTTAGTGTGACTCGATTATAATAGGATATTGGGAATTGACTCGACAAGTAAGAGTTTGTATATGGACTTGGACAGACTAGCTTCATACACGACTTGGTAACAGTAGGACATTGGACATTAAACGTACCTTTCGGACATAGGACATAATATGTAATTTGGTATCTAGTATATTGAGGTCATTGGAGACATTGAATCTAGAGATAATAACCATGGACTCGGCTACTTATAACGATAACATAATCGGACATAGGAAAATCAAGTAATGAACATGAACATTTGGGCATGGGATCATCTATAACATAGATAACACTCCATATGGTTAAAGGTTAATACACTCGACAAGTAGAAGTATGGATAAATATCTTAAGCGTGCCCACACGTGTAACCGCGATATTGGTTACACGCACTAATGTGTATGAACTTGAATAGGATCTTGCTAAGTGATGGGAAACTTGACTTGGGGTAATTTGTGGCGGTGAAACGTGGTGTGAAACGCAACCAAAGGTGAGTTCGTGTACTTCCCCTTTTTCTGTTTTACTGTTTTGGGGTGAATACATGCTTCTGTTTTATAAACTGTTGTGATGTGACAAGATACTGGCTGCCGGATTTTACTGACACTCATTAACTCAGGATTGAGCCGCTTAATATATGGGTAGTACTACTTGGGGAAACCCCCACGCAAGGTGGACTCGGGACGTAAGGGTCCGGGAAACCCTCCACCTAGGTTGCGGCATATATTTTGCCAGGACCTATAATGGCAGTAGATAGAGTCCACGTTAGGGTTGAGGTGTTGCTTGTACATCACGTGTGTTAAACTGTGTTGAACTTGATTATGAAATGATAAACTGTTTTTGGATCCAATGAACTACTTACACGGACTCACCGGCATATTTTGCTGACCCGACTCTTTTTAAGCATGTGTTCAGGTACTGCGGATCATTGGATGGCAACACAAGGTATATGATAGCTAGTAGCGGATTAGAGATTATCTGGTTAGAAGATTCGGCTATAAGTGTGTTGCGGTTAGAGCATCTAGAGATAAGCGGGATAGAGATTGGATCGACTAAGGGACTACACTGCTTCGACGACCGTCGCGCTTCGTCTTCGCATTAGATTTAGTTATATTTTAAATTGTATTTTTATTATTTTGCAACTAAAACTTGTATGAATATTAATTATTAGTCGACGTTGCTTCCGTTGTGCAAGTCTGTTACCAAACTGTCGTATCGTCCAGCCCCTCCTGGTCGGGTTGTTACAGAAACCTTGAATCAAGATTATTATTAGTGCACCAACCAACAGAAAATATGATATAAAGTCTTTATCTATTGAATGAAAAAAATCAAATCTGTATCACAAAAAGAGAGAACAAAACAAACTTGGAAAGTTAGCTCAAAGTCCTGCCATTTTCAGTGATGAAGTAAATGAGTTGATATTTGCTGCTAGAAAAAGTGCAGAAGCCTGATAATGAAAGAGAACCAGCAAAATAAAAATAAATGAGGAGATTAAAGAAAAAAACTTGATTAGATCAATGGTAGTGATGAGAGTAAAGAACTTGATACTCTAAAAGAATACACACACATAGTTCCTTGTTACTCAGTAAGGCTTAATAATATTGTTAAGTACAAAATCAAGAATACAGACACACACTTACTTGTTAATCGGTAAGGGTTACCAATATTGTTAAGTACAAAATCGACTCGATTCGTTTCAACACACGTCTCGTAAACAACCAAAAAGATTAATGTTTCCAAGCCTAACAAATATTACACATCTAAGTATACCGCACAATCTGGTAAGCCAGTTCAAGTTTTCTGACCCAAATACGTTTCTGATACAACACTCACTGCCCATCTAATATCACAAATTCGATAGCCTAAACAAATTTGTTCCATACATTCCTCTGTCTCTGCAACTTTGTTTATCTCCTATCCCTCTCTATCAGCCCTATACAACCTCGCCTTTCAACGGTGTTCTACGCCCTATCAACCTACGGCCTCGAAAAACAGAAAAATAATACTAAAAACAACCATTTCAAATAGCAAATCAGAAACTGCTGAACTGTTAATCGCTATACAATCCGCGCCAAATTCGAGTGCAAACATGTCTGCTTGCTAACAACAGCTATTATCAGCCCTATACAACCTCGCGTTTCGACACTATTCTACGCCCTATCAACCTACAACCTTAAAATTAAATACAATCCACACCAAATTCAAGCGCGAACATGTCTGCTTGCTAACAGCAGCTATTATCATCCCTATAGAACCTTGCCTTTCAACGCTGATACTAAATTGTTAATCGCTATATGATTCGCGCCAACATGTCTGGTTGCTTCCCTATACAACCTCGCCTTTCGACACTACGACCTTGAAACAACAACCCAAATAGACTTTGAAAACAACAAAATAATAATAAAAAAACCATTTCATTCCCTCTCTTCATCCTCTCTCTATCGACATTCACAGAATGCATCCATAATCCAAATGACAGACACAAAACAACAATCAAATAATTTAAAAAGCCATATCTGGTCGTTACAGAGCATGAGTTTTAGGGCACCCAAGTGCGCGGATAGGAGTTATGTGCATCTATTTTTTTTATGTAACTGTAGACCCTAATACAAAAAATAATAGCAAAGTTTTGCTAGTGCAATTGTGGTCCAGGTCAACATATTGATGGACCATACAATTAAACATCCTTCTATCATGTTCTTGTATAATATAATTCATAACCATCTATTGTTCACTTGTTTGTGTATGTGATCGTATCCTCAACATATATTAACATGAAACACCTTTATATTTTATATATGCATAAAGTTGAATGACACATGAAAAGAATATACCGTTATGGCCTGAAGCCCTGAACACAACGATTCATATAAAACATTCAGGGGCTGTTTGGTTGATTAAGTGCTAAATCATTTAGAGGTCTGAATGGTTAAGAGGCCTGAATGGTTAAGCGCTGAATCATTAAGTTGGACCTCTTAATGGTTAGTTTTCTTGTCCCACGTTGGTAGGGGAGCCTCATTAAGATTCAGCATAGTTCAGTGCTTAATAGTTAAGTGCTTAATGGTTCAACAACATCCCAAATCTTAATGATTCAGACTTAACCATTCCATTCAGAAGCTGAAACAAACGCGCTGAATGCTGAATCATTCAGCGCTGAATGGTTAAGAGCTTTATTAAGAGGCTACCAAACAACCCCTCAATCTACAAACTTTTAACAGAATGCATCGATAATCCAAAGAATAAACACAAAAAAAAAAAACAGTAAATAATTCAAGAATCCATTAAAATCACCGTTAAGCTATTCAGTAAGAAGCGTTACCAAACAACAGTCGTAGACTACATTTGTAAGAAAATCTATGTACCTACACACACATGATTCAACTACAAAATTCAATCCACAAATTTCTAACAGAATGCATCCATAATCCAAATGACAAACACAAAACAGCGGTCAAATAATTTAAAAAGCCATTAAAATCATCATTTAGCTATTCAGTAAGAAGAATTACCAGCCAACAATCACCAGATCATCAAAACCTCATATTAACCCGGAAAGTGTAAGAAATCGAAGCAGTGGAAGCTTACCGTCAGTGCCGGAAAAGTACCTTGGCCTCAACCGTCACGACGCCTACAACCACCATAGAGTAATCATGTAGGAAACCAAGGATTAAATGGTGATTACCGAAGAAATAATTAATTAAAGTAAAGAAAATGGTAACTGTTACCTCTACAGGCAACACAACCAGCCACGATTTGACGCGACAGTGATGGACGGAGCATTTGAAGACGGCGACAGTGATGTGGATGAGACGGGTAGGGTCGATGATGACGTTGTGCGGCGGCGCGATGCCGTGTATTGTTGCCTGTAACCCACCGGCTCCTCCCTCTCTCTTTCTCATAGCCTGCCAGGTGTCACTCCGGTCGTCTCTCTGTTGCTTTCTCTCTCTAAATCCAAAAAAAATAAACTATATATATAATCTGCTTATAAAACCGTTAGTGGAAAACAGATGTGCAATACTATTGTATGCCACCTGTTAAGCAAAGCAGCAATAACTAAATAAAAAACGAAAAATACCGTAGGGAACATGATTCGAACCCGGATGATTCATTACCCAAACAATTCCTCAAACCACTCCTCCACTACCATAAGATGTTACTTTACTTTGTATCCGATAATACTTATTGATATACAAAGTTAAAAAAAATAAAAAAAATAAGCAAAAATCAGATCACTGTTCAATACACTTCTATTATTAATATAGTGTAATTCTACTTGATTTTTTTTTAGGGAGAATATCAGCGTATAAGTCATTGGAACCAAGATTGTTTTCGTGAGGTTAATACTAATGTACAAATCGTCAAAATCGAGTCTTACAAATTTTAACACCCTCATCGTAACACGCAGGTTTCGTCTCCTATTATTTAAATTAGAAGGATATGCTTTGCGATTCAAAAGGGGATAGCGGCGTAGTTTGTTGTCCGCTTACCGACCATCTAAATGTAAACCTGTTTTATCTTGGTAATGAAAAAAAATAAGTCTAACGTAATTAAACACCATTAAAAAAATTAGAATAATTCTTTTAAAGAAATTAAATTCATTTTTAGACAAAAGAGTATCACGACCAGTTTGACTAATTTTGTTATTTCAAAACAACTACAAAATTATACTATACTATACTATATTAATAGTTCATGCTAATGAATAGTAATACAATAGTAAAGTTTTCATATTTCCAATTTTTGCCACATTTTTTTTTTGCTTTTTTTATTAACTTTTTTTCCCATTTTGACCACCAATTTTTTTAAAGTTTTTTTTTCTCATTTTGGCAGCATAATGTTTTTTCACTTTTTGCTTAAGTTTTCGTTTTGACCATCAAATTTTTTTTAAGTTTTTTTTTTCTCATTTTGGCCACACAATGTTTTTTTACTTTTTTTAAATTTAAAGTTTTTCCCCCCCTTTTGGCCACCAACTTTTTTATTAGGTTTTTTTTTCCCATTTTGGGCCCCGACATAATGCGTTTTTTACCCGATTTCACACGGGTTTGGTTTTTTTTTGTTTATTATCTAATATTTAACGACCACGAAATGAATAGCTGCTTCACTCTAACGTACGCAGTCGGCTACCGACCATACCTACCGTGCGCCATCTCCACCATGTGCCGCGGACCGCGGGAGATTCCTGGTATTCTCCGCGTAGCAACTGCCACTTTTGTATTTTCTCATTGTCCACGGTTAGTCTCTATGCCTTTGTCGGTTACCAAAATCCGCATTAACACGTCATGTGAAAAACGCGATGAAAATTGATTTAGGTTTGATTTGGAATTTGAAATGTCGCAATGCTATGTCATCACTTAATTATTTTTAAATCATATTGACGCCGCCGCAACACGCGGCTGGATAAAAACCTAGTTCTATTTGATAAAAGAATCCCAGAAAAAAAAATGTGATATTTTTTATGCAAAATAACTAAAATTAACTCAAATAAAATCATAAAAATCCAAAACCTTATCGAGAAAGAAAACCAACCCCACAAACATTACTTTCCACATGTCGGCCAACCTATGTAGATTTTCTAAAGCCTAACGTGTCACGTGATATATGATACGATCTCCTACGTGTACGGTTGTCTCCATGCCATGCATCATCGATCCTCCACGTCCATCATTCCGTTAAGTCCGTTAACATCCTATCCCTTCCCTATAAAAACCCCTTCAACCCATCTCATCTCATCACAACAACTTCACTTAATAATAACATACGTTACACATTTTATAATATCATCGCTTATATTTTAAACCGATCTTTTTATAAAAAAAAATGGCACAATACGGAGGAGAGCAACAGTATAGGAAGGAGGAGGGTCACCACACTGGCGAGCATGGTCATAACCTTTACAGTACCCAAGGAGGTTATGATCAGGTTGGAGGTATGGGGACCAATGTTCACTCGGGTCAGAATATCGGTGGTACCGGAACCGGTATGGGGATGGGTGGTGGTCATGGTTATGAAGAAGGGAAACATGGTGGTGGTGGTATGCTCCATCGTACTGGAAGTGGCAGTTCTAGCTCTGTAAGTCAAGAAAAATAATAATAGTCTTTGTGTTTAATAATTAATATTGTGATTATTATAATTATTGTGGTGATTATAACTTCTTAAGCATGGTGGTACTAGAAACTTTTTTTTTAACATATAGATTGTTGTGATCAATTGTGTAGTCGGAGGATGATGGTATGGGAGGAAGAAGGAAGAAGAAAGGCGTGGTTGAGAAGATCAAGGAGAAGTTGCCTGGCGGCGATCACGGCAGCCATGAGCACAATACTACTTCATCCACCCTAGGAGGTGCTGGTGGTGGTGGCTATGGACATGAAGGTGTTGGTGGTGGCTATGGACATGAAGGTGCAGGTGAAGAGCATGAGAAGAAAGGACTCATGGAGAAGATAAAGGAGAAGTTGCCAGGTGGTCACTAGTGATCATGATGATCATTCCATGGTGGTGTGATTGTTGAAGATACAAAAATATATATAGATATATAAAGTTGTATATCATCATGTGTTTATGTTATACATGATGCTATAATAATCTGCTTTTGTGTTTGGTTGTGTGATACACAAGGCAGTGTTTGAAAGTTACTTTTGTATGTTTGTGTCGTGGTATTTGTTAATACATGTGTCTCTTTTATTCCCTTATTTTAAGGAACAAATTAAAAGCATGTTATATGTGTTAGTAAAGTAACTTATATGGAACATTGTTATAGAGAACCTGATCTGTAGGAATCCGAAGAAAGCTTTGTTTCTTGTTGGTTTTCGTTATTATGAGTTAAACAGATAGATACTGGTTGGATCAGTTATGGACGTTGAACCATTGATGCGGTTTAGCAACCTGGATTCCCAGTTGGTTCCGTTGGCATGGGTTAAACAAACATTGATTGGACTAGTGATGGTTGGACTACATTGTGACAAAAAAAAAATTGAACCACAGTGTGATTATGACACGAAAAAATGTTTGTAAGTAAGTGACACAATGTAATAAACAACAGGGTTGATTAAATTTTGATTAGCAAAAAGAATTACACTTTTATTGATTACCTGATTGTAACGTTACTTGCAACCCTATACAAGTGTGCCAAGTTTACGTGCAATTGGTTGAACTAACTCACTGACGATAAAAAGGCGCACTAAATAAGTGACAAGTATATTAAACAAAGTGTGCAATTCGACAGAATCCCTTGTTAAATATAGTTTTCTGTAGGATTTGGTTTGTAAAGCTATTTTAGAATTAGATAAACTTGTAGTGTTATAGTTTATATTTTTTGTTATAATATAGACATGCTTAGGTGTTATAAACCAAATACAAATCTTTGCAGTTTTTGTATTTTATATTAGGGTCAGGATCAAATACACAGTAAAATAAAAGTAGGGAGTCGTAGGAAGGGTATCAAATGGACTCTGATTGAACTCATTCAAGCGGCATTGGAACCGTCTCATCGAACCCTACAATGTTAGTTTTTAGGTCTTCATTTTTTGGGGTTTTAGCTTGTAGTTTTTAGAATATAAGTTATATCATTGTGTCTTTTATGTAGCCTTGTGTCTTTTTCTTAGTTTCATCATTATGTCATTTTTTCAATTCATTGTGTCTTTTTTCTTCGTCATTGTGTTATATTTTTCAGCACTGTGTTATATTTTATGGCTCTTTGTGTCATATTTCATGATTTATCGTGTTTTTTGTATTCTTCTCACCCTTCTCATTTTTGTTACATTGTGTAGAATAACTTCACCCATATTATCATTATAAAATACCACATAGAGTTTAACATTATTTAAAATTAGTTTATCTCCCGAGAGCTTTCTGGGATAGCAAAATCTAATATGAAGTGATAAAATGTCTGTACCTTAAAGAAATAGACTGTTTTTTCAGGAACCTGTTTTTTGTAAGTGATCAACACTCGATAAATCATGAAACCTACTTCTAATTCTACGTGTGCAAATCTTGCTTGAGTGAAGTCTCTGTACAATTTTGTCACTTCCTCAAAACATCTTATTTTTAATTTCATAGTTTGGGATCGTTGACATCTTATTTTTACGTTTCACAGTTTGGGATATTTGACATCTTATTTTTACGTTTCAAAGTTTCTTGCATAAGAACCAAACAAGAATATTAAACGTAAAATTTACCGTGTTCTTCGTCTATTCGAGTCTTCGATTGATAGAAGAATATGAACGGCTTGGTTTCAAATGCCTTAGGTTTTATACGTCTAAATGTTCGATTAGGACTTTTAAAGAAAAAAAAAATAGAAGTTGGCTTCCTGTGTTGAATCCTTTAGATTATGAATATGAGCTTAGCTCCCTTTTCATTTCATTAGACTTAAAACAGTTTTTACTTTAATTATATATACGTATATTAATACATAATGAAATATATACAAAAATTAATAAATTAATTTTTACGGTCCGGTCTGTTTTATACGGTTGGTTTCTAATATAAACCGTAAACTAAATCGTTCACTATAGTTTGAAATATTAAAACCAATCGACCTAAAGTAAAGTGAAAAAATCAACTGTGAACCCAAACTATTGACCGATTCGAATGAATTCATAGTTTAAAAACCGAACCAAAACAATACTATTTTAAATGATTCGACCAATCTGATAAGCCATTAGATTGATTGATATTTAAATAACCGAGTCACTTCTAAAAAATATTTATTGTAGGATATTAAAGTTTGCTTTAGTTAAAGCGTCAACCTGTACATAGCTGATTGTAACATTAATTTGCAACCATACGAGTTTGACAAATGTGCGATAGGTTGAACTAACCATTGAAGTACACTTTAGGTGACAAGTGTGTGCAATCTCCACAATCCACAAATCCCTTGGAGGGGAGTCACCCGTAAATTAAAGTCACAGGTGTGTGTGTTTTTTTTTTTTTTAATTGAAAGGTGAACTTCATTAAAACCAACCTAGGCGAACTTTTCCAACTTAGAGAAGAACCACCCAAGTAAAAATTACATCATAGAAAAAATCAAAATTACACCAATTTCGCCAATCGACCGATCCCTCTTTATGTCTACTCCTTTACCAAAGATATCCCAAGGATTTGACGTCCGCAACAATTTAGGCCACGTTCGTATCTTTCCCATTAAAGATTTTATCATTCCTCGCCTTCCATATAATCCAACACGCCACAATAATAACTCCATATATCCTCTCCTTCTTAGCATTCGACTCGGCCAAATACGAGACCAACTTAATCACATCCAAAATCGAGAAAACAAAAAATTGAGGAATTTTGCACCATTTTGCTAGCGCACTCCAAACCCCACAAGCCACCTGACAACCGGAGAACAAATGGTCTACTGATTCTTCTGTTTCCTCATAAAAAACGCATAAGCCATCCCCCACTTGAACATTCCGTCTTTGAAGAGCGCTTTGAGTAGGAAGCCTATCCAAACTCACCCTCCACATAAAGATATTACATTTATTTGGGATCCATTTACATCAGCTATAAACATAACTATCTTCTCTAGGTTCATTATCTTTCAACCATTTTTTAGCTTCCTTAACCGAGTATCCACCATCCGACCCTTGGTTCCAAACCCATGTGTCTTCATTTCCATTTAGTCACACACTCGAAACCAAACGATGACAAGCTATTAATTCTTCAACTTCAACAACAGTGGTCGGGTGTTTATTCCACCTCCATTGAACAACACAATTTTGGTTACCCAAAAGAAATCTATCCGCTACCGAACACCATTTATTTGACTCTAAGTGAAACGTGGGAAACAAGCTCTTCAGCGGTTCGTTTGATAACCAAGGATCAACCCAACACTTAACTTTGTTGCCATTAGCCACAACTCCACGAATCGTACCAAAAAATTATTACCTTGAATTGTCAATCGATACCCATGCTTCACTAATCTAGACCATGTACCCGGGAACCGGCTACTATAATGAAACATCTCCCATCTTCGATTTGATCCATGAACCGCGTCAATAACCTTCCTCCATAACGCCTTGTGCTATATGCGATATCTCCACAACCATTTATTTCAACACCAAATCATTGTTACATTCCTCCAACTTAGAAATGCCCCCTGTTTATCTTTCGTAACCTTGCTCCAAGCAACCCAATGAATTTTATTCTTTCCGTCACCCCTCCCCTAAAGAAGTCGCTTAATTAATAATAGACTCAAGCTTATTAATCACCGCGACCGGAGCTTTGTATAAAGAAAAATAATACGTAGGAAGGCTTTCAAGAACCGACTTTATCAGAATAACCCTACCGGCCATGGATAAAACACTAGCTTTCCATCTCGATAGCCTTTTGTTGAAAACTTCGACTACCGAATCCCAATTAGACATTCGGTTCATATTGGCCCCCACAAGAATACCCAAATATTTAAACGGAGTCGTTCCCGATTTACAACCCAAACCGCCAACAAATAAAGTAACCTCCTCCATACTCTTGCCAATACCAAATAAACACGATTTATTCAAGTTGATACGAAGGCCAGAAGATAAGTGAAATATACGTAGGATCCTCTTCAAATCTCGAAAGTTAAACTCCGACCATTCTTCCATAACCATCGCGTCATCAGCATAAAGAAGATGAGAAATATTTGGACCACCATTCGGCAAAGTCACACCATCAAATATACCATGGTCGCATGCTTTCCTAATCAAACAAGATAAACCCTCCATAACAATAAGAAATAAAAATGTCGAAAGAGGGTCACCTTGACGCACGCCTTTACCGCAACCAAACTCAAACGTAGGGGATCCATTTACCAAAACAGAAGACCGTGCCGACATTAAAACTCCCATAATCCACCTGCACAAAACTTCCAGAATTTTCGTTTGTCGCAAAATCGATAACAAAAACTCCCAATGAACATTGTCATAGGCTTTTTTGAAATCGATTTTGAACATGAAAAACTCTTTCCCCATCTTTTTCGCCCACGAGAATACTTCACTAATAATTAAGGGACCGACAAGAATATATCTCTCTGAAAGGAAAGCTGATTGAGTCTCATAAATAACCTTACCCACCACCTTTTAAATCCGATTAGCAAGGACCTTCGAGATTACCTTGCTAATAACGCCAATAAGAGTTATCGGACGATATTCACCAAGATTGACCGGATCATTTACTTTAGGAATCAAAGTAATAAATGACGACCTAACACCCCGGTTGATCGTCCCAGTATCAAAAAAATTCTGCATTATCTTGAATAAATCCTCAGCAAATAACGACCAAAATCGCTTCACGAACCTGAAATTAAAACCGTCTGGCCCTGACACTTTGTCACCGCCACATTCAAAAACTACTTCTTTAATTTCGTCTTCAAAGAAAGGGGACACTAATGCTTCGGCTTCAATATCATTCAACTGTTTTATATCGTAACAATCCAAAGGTGGTCGAATATGATGATCCTCCACGAACCTCTGTTTAAAAAACAGATGTGCCTCTTTTTTTCACTTCGGCCGGTTTGAAAACCCACATCCCATCGATGCTCAAACCCGGAATTGTATTAACCACCCTCCGTTTATTAATAACTCCGTGAAAAAAAACTAGTATTCTCATCCCCATCACGCGCCCAACGAACCCGCGCTTTTTGTCGAAAGTCTTTAGCTTTAAGAATCTCCAATTCCTTTAGTTTTTTCTTAGCCTCCATAAAAACCCATTCCTTGGCTTCGGTCAGTTCCCTCTCCTCTACTAACTCATCTAAATGAAAGAGGTCTTGCTTCAAACTCATTTCCTCTTTTCGACCACTTCTGTTTCCATTTAACCAATTCAAGCCTAATCCTCTTAAACTTATTCATAAGAACAACATCCGGAGGCCCATTCCCGATAAAACCCGACAAAGCTCTAAGAACCACCTCCTCCAAATCATTCCTGGATAACCACGAATTAAAAAACTGAAAAGGTTTAGGGCCAAAATTCCGCGCTTCCACTTTTAGAATCAACGGGCTATGATCCGATTCTTCACTAGAAAGCGCCCGGTATTCCGCATTTATCCACTCATTCAAGAAATTCCAAGACACAAAAATGCGATCAATTCGACTACATTTATTCCCGGTCACGAACATAAACTTTCTTCCCCTTAGAACAAACTCATCTAAACCCACATTATCGATAAAGTCGTTAATTAATTCATTCGAAATAGCCGCATTGAACTTGGAGTTTCGCCTTTCCAACCGATCTCTCACACAATTAAAATCACCCCAATGATCCAATAGTTATGATTATTATCGGTTATACGTTCAATCTCAGCCCACAAAATCCTCTTATCACCCAATCTTTGTGGCGCACAGACATTAATAATGGAAAACGCCATCCCATTTTCTTTCAAAAAACCATGAATGCATAAAAAGTATCTATGTTTTTCCACACTAGAAAAACAAAATTTCTTGGGATCCCATAACGACAAAAGACCACCTGATCGACCTGTAGCCCCAACCCATTCGAAAGAAATTCCCCATTTCATTAGCAATCCTCAACCTAAAGACGAGAATTGAGTTTCTTGAATCAAAATAAAGCCGATTTCATTAGCAATCCTCAACCTACGTATCCAAGTACCTTTCCCATCGCTTCCCAACCCCCGGATATTTATCGACATAACATTCATTGATTAACTACCTGAAAACCTTCGTTATGAATTGCCTCCGAAAGATCGCCTTCAAACTTATCGATATTTGAAACTCCAAAATTCTTAGCCATAATCATCGTATTAGTGACTTCATCATGAATTTCCTCTTCCAAACTTTGCTCCAAAGAAGTGTTCACACCATTGCCATTAATCTCTATGAAAGCAAGAACATTAACTTCCTCATGCGCTACAACTCTTTTTAAATCCGGGGTAAGGAACTCCTGATTACTATCCACCACAGCATCATTATCCCCATTAGAAGAAACATTCCCGTTTACATTAAAAATAAATCAATCCAAGTCGAACAGGTCCGCGTCATCTCTTTGTCTCTTTTTTGGTCGCTTCTAACCCGTCAGAGAATTAGACTTGCTCCTCGCACACTTTTTCCTAGCAAATTTACCTTTACGTTTATTCGGCTCCGCCACTGTTTTATCCACATTCGCATGCTGGCTAAAAACTCCCAAAGATTCATTCACCCTTTCTTGGAACCCACTAACAGCTTGTTGATGATCTATGTCCTCGTGATGAAAAATATTAACACCTAAACCATCCTCCATGCAAACATCCACCCCCTGGTCATTATTATTTTCTAACGACTTCTCCGAACACTCATCATCATCGACCTCTTCCAAGTTCACCAAGCAATCAGGAATCCACTCACCACATTCCTCCTCCACCAAAATGTCAAACTTGTTCCCTTTCCAATTCAAATAAATATGTTGAGACACACGACCCACAGATGATCGTAAAATACCAACGACAGCAAATGATAAATCCCCACCCTCCTCCGTAAACTGGGTAGATTGAATAACCGAACCAAATCTCGAAGCTATCTCATCGAACACCTGAGTACACGATAAACATAAAGGAGATTTTTTTTGCCAAAATAGTGCTACAAGACGAGAGTTTTGTGCATTTGGGGTGTGTCAGATCATGATTTGTTCTTTTGGTGAAACCGCAACTTAAAGTTGCGGTTTATGCTTTGAAATTCTAATATTTTCCCCTTCCACTCTTCAACCAAGCTATCTTTTGAAATTCTAATATTTTCCCCTCCTACTCTTCAACCAAGCTATCTTTTGAAATTCTAATATTTTCCCCTTCCACTCTTCTAATTCCCCCAAAACACTCATCCATGCATCTTTTTTATCGATGAAAAATTTCTTATCATCACAGTTATCGAACACCAAAAGTACCTTCAGACCGCCTACATACTTTATCTCCACATGCACTTCACTGATCAAACTCAACACCCTCCTCAAGTTTGTTAAATTACCAAAATCTTTGACACAACCGACAAGCCCACATTCAAACCAATTCTCGAAAGCTTGGATACTAGGATCTATATCAATCTCCATCAACTGTATATCCGTCTCCTTGTTGATAAGTGTATCCCGGAAGTATTTACCACCATTAACATTGGAAGAAGCCGGTACCCCCGAATTCTCATTCACCTCAGCAACCGTATCCATCACATCTACCCTTGCAACCCCCTGGACCTCCTTCTCCTTAACCGGTTTCCAAACTGGACCTTCCTTATTTCTTACATCTACCCCGTCGACAAATCTAGCGGGACTATAAAGAGCTTATAAGATCCTATCCACACATCTTTAATACTTTCTTCCAAATCCGATATATTCTACTCTCGTATCCGATGAAGAATAGGCCCAAGGGACTACCCTTCTTAAAGGTTGCAAACCCAAACCTGTTACAAAGACGATCGAGTTTTTGAGCAATATACGTACCTTGTATGTCACCGAACTCCTTCAAAACATTAACCAAATATGCCGATGAACATTGAGGAGGCAGATTGGAAATGAAGAACTTGATCATCGAATCACCATCATTCGAGGATTGATGTTGTTTAGAACCCATCCCTTTCCTATCCGGCACGTCGTACCATTGATTTACCTTTTAACGATCCCTTCCTGCCATGAAGATGATGGAGGTACCTCACTAGCTCAATGATAACACCGTCTTGGGTGGTAGAGGTAGTGGATTACGGGTATGGTTTACAGTTTGTAGGCAACTTGTTTTCTTAATTTAGTTTATCTTTTTGCAGATTGATTTAGGATCCAACGCAGAACCCTTTGTGAATGAGAAAGATAAAGACGAGAAAGACCAATGAAATCAAGTTTTCAAGTTTTAAGGTTGTAATTGAATGGTAAAGTTTGATTACCATTAACCTCCAGAATAGTTAGAATAGTTAACGAGTTTTTAGGTTTGATTCATCTCCTAAAGGCCGCTCTCGGCCTGAGTTATATTTAAGTTAAGGTGGCCTTAGGCATTCATTACCTATGGTATTTTTCTTATTACCTATTGTATTTCTAGTGCTTTTTTTTCTAAAGGTGGCCGGGACCTATTCTTTCTAGTTGATTTATGAATAAAGGTGGCCATAGGCCCCTATGGTCCAGTGGTTACGACCTCTCTCTTTCACGGAGAAAACGAGGGTTCGAGTCCCTCTAGGGGTATACCAAGACTCAAGACTATAGGAGTGGTATTTTCTATCAAGTGATCTATATTTGTCAAGTCCTTCTAATAGTCTACTCAGTGGGACTTTGTTTTTTAGATCAAGTGATATGTATTTGTCAAATCTGCCTGGTAGACGAAAGGAAGTTGATTGTGGAACGTCTAAAATGAATTAGGCGTTGGGTCGATGCCCGAGTGGTTAATGGGGACGGACTGTAAATTCGTTGACAATATGTCTACGCTGGTTCAAATCCAGCTCGGCCCAACAATTTGCTAATCTACTATCAGATGGTAGAACACTCTTGTTCTTAATAAATACCTGATACGAGAGAAATACCTGATACGAGATAATAAAAAAGAATCCAAAATTTCTGCTAGATCTCTTCTTCTTTCCCTGGGATTGTAGTTCAATAGGCAAGAGCACCGCCCTGTCAAGGCGGACGTTCCGGGTTCGAGGTGGGAAGATGATGGAGGTGGGATGGATGAAGATGAGGAAGATGGATTTTTTTCATTTTCTTTTTAATTTAATTTATGTTTTATTTCTTTAATTTAAAGTTTTTCATTTATTTTTAATTAAAATCCTTATATTATTTTTTAAATGTCTAATAATTTATGCAATTGTGTTTTTAAATTTCTAAATGTTTAATTATTAATGTATTAATTTTAATATAGGTCTGTATTAATTTTGACTTGGTGGAAAGAAAAGGAAAACGAATATCCGATTCTATCTGCCATGGCCGTGATTTACTAACCGTCCAACTCACGAATATCCTGTCCTATCCATCAAAGCTCCTACTACGGCCCATACATACCTGGTGCCCATCATGCTTATTGTGATAACAATTTCCTGTGGGCTAACAATTATCTCTATATTCATTGAACGACAATTCAATAGTGACTCCATTTTAAAATGCGCCATCCACCCACTTGTTTCTATGCATTCCACTATGTAATGCATTAGTTTTATGATAAATATGTATTAAGCAGTGAAAAACTAAACAAATGATTCTGGTTTGGTGGTCATTTGTTTCTTTGATCACACCTTAATCCATTGACGTTCTGGGTTCTACCCTTGCGAGTGTCACATTTTTTTAAGGTTTTCTTTGCTAGGTCATACACTAAAATCTATCTATATTAATAAAAAACATACGAGGGACACATGTCACTGCCTCATGAAGTCTCGCATTAATTATTCAAAACAATAAGTCTCATTCAATTAGTATTTAAATTATTTTCATAATTATTTTTAATAATCAATATAAAAATATTAGAAGACAAACAGTTTTTATATATTCAATCTCATCAAATATAATTAATAATTTCTAAAAATTCTAAAAACTATATATAATTATAATTCTAAAAAAATATTTATCGTACTTTTAAATTACATAATTAAATTTTTAAACTTTAAAGTCAAACCAAATTTAAATAGTTTAAATTACCTGTATCACTTCATCTAATCAAAATATGACTGTTCAAAATTAAACAAATTTTGATAAATAAATTTTTTAACTAAGAAATAAATCAGAAACTTTGGGATAACAATTTAGAAATATGAATTTAATTTGTACGTAGTTGAATACTTAATTAGCTTGATTCCTTTTTAACACTATCTGTGAATTAAAAGTTATTGTTTTTAAATTTCACAAAATTAAAACTCTTTACATTTGTGACTTAATAATTGCTAAATGTTAAGATCTTTCCAATTAACTTTAGATTTTTATTATCACTCTCAACTATAAGTTACGAGATTTTTTAGGTTGCTACATGTATTGTCGAATGTAAGTTTGTCACAATTTAGTTCTTTGTTGATCACTGACACAATAATAAAATGTTTAAAGATTTGACTTATTTCTTAGTTATGTTATAATTTTTGAACAATTGTTTATGTTTATGTCATTTTTTGAATTTTATTATCACTTTCGAAAACTATCATTTCTTATTTTAATATCTTATTTTTTTTGTTTAACTTAAATAAGAAAATTATGTTCCAATTTCAATAAAAAAATTCAGTATATGTATGACTCACGATGACGATAAACAAAAGAAAATCGCTATCAAGAGTTGCTTTGTATTTGAAATACCCAGTTTTCGCTTATGGTCAATTGTGCGTCACGTTATCAAGAGTAAAAAGTAGAGTCGTTGTTGAATTATTAATATTAGATAAAGATAGCAATCTTAACAAATAAAACAACCAATGTTGTATACAAAGAAAGGGTGGGGTTAGGATACAAAGGATGTGCAGGGTAAGAAATAAATGTGACCAGTACATCATGTTATTGGATAGATGAGATTAAAGAAGTGACAAACTTGTAAATTGTGTTATAATTTTAATAACTAAATTAATGTTGCAAGGTTATAAATGTAAAAACACTGACATTTAAATTGAAAGAACCTCAATAATAGACAACAACCGTTCATAATTGATAGTGATTTATGGCAACCAAATCTGCTAAAATCATGGATGTTTATAAAAAAAGATTTTCTTTGAAATACAAGCGTAAGTGTTTAGTTTCAAGTCATTGTGCCCCTCCCCCCCCCCCCGGACACATTTTTGTAACTTCTGATTCGACAATGGTAGGCAAACATTCACGCACATCTGTGACAGAAAATGCAAGGGAAGCAGCCGCGAGACATTTGATTGGAAATGTTGGCGCGTCTTGGCTCGGGTGTGTTTTACGGGTTTCGTATCATCGTATGAGGGTTTTGTGGGTTCTTTTTTTATTATTATTAGGATGATCATAATGTGTGTTTTCGAGGTTCCGATAGTTGTTAATGCCAAAAATTGGGGTTTACATTTATAAAGTTATGGTAAAAAATTATAATGTAATGGTTCCGATAGTTCAATTGTTGATTGTTTATGATTATGTGTTATTGTGTTTTCGGATGATGGTATAACACAATACTGGATCTGAACATTGGTTTGTATGTATCTGATTTTGGGGTTGGAGATGGTTTTAAAACACTTGAGATATATAGTTATTGGTTACTTGTTTGGTTAATTGTTTTGGGTGTGGGTATAAAACACAACAGTTGAATGTAGTATGATTGTTTTTTATGGTACAACACAATATTAAGTTGTAGTGGCTGTGTGTTTTATGATTATGTGTTATTGTGTTTTTTATGGTACAACACAACATTGGATCAGAACATTGGTTTGCATGTATCTGATTTTGTGGTTGGAGATGGATTTAAAACACATGAGGTATAATGTTATGGATTAGGGGTTTGGTTAATTATTTTGGGTGTGGGTATAAAACACAACAGTTGAATGCAGTATGATTGATGTTAGAACACATAGAACTGTCCATGAAATTAAAACACAACGTCTAACACATGAATTGTATAACTGTTTTCTTGTGTAACTCGAATGATAATAAGATTAGGAACCTTGATGATAATAGGTTGAAATCTCTTAAAGTTTTGAAATCAATAATCTCAAAAATTAAAACCACCAAAAATATAAATATTAAATGATATGTGTGTGATTACAATACTACACTTAGTCTTAAATTACCCTACCGCCACGTGTCAGTATGAGAATAATTCTTATCCTTTCTACGAATTCCATCTTTTGTATCAAAACCTTTATCTACAAAAAGATATATAGAGATTTGTGATTTTTTTTGTATTATTTAGGAATTATATTATATATTAAAATTTTCAGTTATTTACATTAATATGTAATCTCAATTACTATATATTTAAACTTTATATAAATTTTATTTATTATACCCGTGTGTTACAGAGGCAAATAACCTTTGTTAACTTTAAACTAAATAAAAGCTTATTTTTACTTCTTTTTTTTTTTGCTTTTTTACACGGTACAATTATTTAGTATCTCTCATTTTCAAGTCTCTTTTTGACCTTTCACCTAAACCAATCATTCGTGAACATTTTGTAAACCTACCATAATCATCCATAATTCAACAGTCAGTGACAACCACTCATCTTACCCTCGTCTTTTACCCAACGCATGTAAAAAACTCCACCCTACCTACCTTACACCAGCTTTCACACCACATAGGGATCGGTGACATGGAGGGACTTCCTGTGTAGCCTAACAATTAAAATCTTAAGCGCCAAAGGTATTATAGCCCAGCGACATCTTGGTGGTGAGATAAGACTTAGAGACCATAAGGTCCTGGGTTCGAATCTCACAAAGGGGGTTTTCTCATAATTATTATGAGTTTCCTCCTGAATTAGTGACTTGGTGGTGGAATATGATCGCGTGGTAACATTGGTGGCACGATGATACTCCAGTATTCCGTGAGTGATTCCAATTTGTTGGCCGTTCAAAAAAAAATTAAAATCTTAAGCTAGTACCTTAAAAAAATACATACCCACCCCTACTTTTTACCCAAAACACAAAATAACCCTTTTAACTTTCTACACCCTCTAAAACCCCCAACCCAAATCTTGTCAACCCAATCGCCGTCGTTGCAAACCATCTCTAAAACCCTTCTTCCATGATCCCACACCACTAAACCCAATAATAATAATAACACCATGAACAAACACATCATCAAACACCTCACCAAAACCCTAAAACACCCCAGAACCCCCACACCAATCCGAACACTATGCTCCACCCCACAACAATCAACCGAAGACCCATCTGCACCATCCAAAAGGGTATCCGAAATCGTCAACGAATTGATGAATCTCACATTATTGGAGTCAGCAGACCTAACTGAACTTATGCGTAAAAAAATGGGTATAAACCAGATGCCAATCATGGCAGTGATGATGCCAGGGATGGGGTTGAAGACAGGGGTGAAAGGAGGTGGTGGGGCGGCGAAGGGCGGGGAAAAGGCGGCGGAAAAGGAGAAAACGGTGTTTGATTTGAAGCTGGAAGGAGGGTTTGATGGAGGGTCGAAGATAAAGATAATTAAGGAGGTGAGGACGTTTACTGATTTGGGGTTGAAGGAGGCTAAGGAGTTGGTGGAGAAAGCTCCTACTTTGTTGAAGAAAGGAGTGTCGAAAGAAGAGGCGGAGAAGATTATTGAGAAGATGAAGGGGATTGGGGCTAAAGTTGTTATGGAATGAGGTAAGTTTGTTTGGAATGATTTGAATGATAGATTGTGTGTTTTTTTTTTTTTTTTGAATTGTTGGAAATGTGGGATTTGAGTTGTTTGATTGACCTGTGATTACTTGGATTATAGGATATGAGACTTGTTTTAAGTAGAACTATGTTGTTGATGAATTGCTGTTTTATGCATTTTCCAGTTGTGTGTAGTTTTACTGTTTTAGGCGTAGTTTAAGGCGCTAGGTGCAGTCAAGGCGTGAAGAGTGAGCCTTGGGCCTCAGTGCAAGGCTTTTAGAAAGCGTGGGGTTTTTTAGGCAGACGTATAGTATAAAAATACAATTTTTTGGGCGTTTTAGAAATGTTTTAGGCTTCTTTAGGCTAGGGTAAGTTGTTTTAGGTTGATTCCAAGCTTGTTTAGGGTTGATAAAATTGTTTCAGACCTGTTCAGGCGATTTTTGGCCGGGATTTCATCGGAACTGGGCCTGATAAATGGGTATGAGGGCCTAAAACTGGGGCTTCTGTAGTGAAGCGAGAAGACTGCGCTAGCCTTGACATCAGGGGTTTTATGTAGGGATGTTCGCTATACTGTTTAAACTGACCGAACTGGCCAATTTGTAGCAGCTATGCTGTTTGAGATTTAAACTTTGGCAGTTCAACGGTCAGGCTGGTGTTGAGTTTTGGAACAATGTAACCTGGCATTTGACCTTTATTATTGTTATTAGTTTTTTTTTTTTGGAGTATGTAGTTAGGTATATGTTCTATATTAATTAATATTCAACCATCTTTATTGTTTTAAAATTGGAATACAAACTTGTGATTAAAAAGCAGTCAAAAAATATTGTCCAATCTGCCAGAATGAACTGTCATATCGATAAACCTCTGAAGCTGGCAGGCTGGCAGGCTGGCGGCTGGCCTACCCTACTCGGCTGGTTCGGATTGTCATTTACTGAAACCGTAGTTAGTTCAACCTAGAATTTTCGTCAAAACCGGCCAAACAGGGGGAAAAGGTATCATTTTAGAAAACCATGTTAGAGTATGTAGGGGTTGCAAGAGGGGTGGGTTGGCTAATTGATACCTTTTAGTGTGGGTTTGAATGGGTTATGTTAACCGGCATGCTTCCTTGCTCTTTATTTTTTTGTTGAGTAAAACTAAATTAATATGTCAAATTAGATTGGAAAACAAAATTATTATAAGAGGTTTTATGCATTTGAATATACTTTGGGGACTTTCGATCAAGTTGACCCTCTTTCATTATAGATAAAATATAATCCGGGCATCCAGCTAAACGAACCTGAAATGCTACTCTTCTTTTTTTTTTTTTTTTTTTTGTCAAATATGTTATCCCTTAAAGACTTTTGGTTAAGAGTCATATCATGGTCAGGTTATAGTTTTGATGCGTATACATATGATATTATTCCTTCATGTAAATAGTTAGTTAAAAATATCCATTAACTGATTGTTAAGAGCAATAATTAATTGCATGTATTTTTTTGCTATTGTTTTCTTTGCTGTTTGAGGATTAAGTCAGGACAAATATTATCTGTCATTAATTTATAAAATATATATGAACGCTGGACGCCTCATGTACGTGAGGCTAGCTCTTTCAAAACCTAACTAACCAGTAACCATTTTATCTATTCTTATTAACAAAAATCTGTCGCTCTTTTTCTCATATGCAGGAGGCTTTTGTCAGCAGTGCAAATTTTCATATGCATTCTCATCCTCAAACATAGGAGATCATGTTAGATTTTGTTAATCGCATACGCGTTTTTCTCTTTATAGATGCATTTATTCATATCTATATGTGCAAACAGCATCATGTAAGCTCGTAAGTTTTATCGTAAGATCTGATCTTCTTCAGAAATGATTTAATGCCAGAGGTTGGTTTCTCCCTCCCAAAATAATTGTAACGAATTGAAGGTGATGTTCGTTTTAGTTATGTTACAAGTTTTGAAGAATTATTTACCTGAAAAACTATCTGGGTTGATCAAGCTTGTTTTCATTGCTGTTATTGCTTGTTATTTACTTGTCGTGTATCGAGTATTTGTATTATTTTATCCTACTTAATAATAATAATAATAATAATAATAATAATAAACGATTATAAATGAAAATTTTATATTAATTACAAAGATATTTACACACATTTATCTAAGGTGTTCATGGTTTGGTTCTATTATTAAGTTCTTCACCATATTTCTTCAACATTATGTCAAGAATCATGACGTATCATCCCATAAGTCCACTTGGGGGTACTTGCCCTATTTCAACCATGTGCAAATTGTTTTGCTAATTTAATCTATAGCATAATTTGCCAAAATAATAATAATGATGATGAAGACGAAGATAATAATAATACGAACGAATAGTAATGATAATGGTAATAGTAACAGGGGCAAGAATCAATGGAAAACCCTAATTATTTCGGGAAACTCTAATAAACCCTTAGAAAAACCTATTTCCCAAGTTTTTTTTTTTAAAAAAAAATTAGGGCATGTAATATACATGTTTTTAAGAGTTTTGAGCCAAAAAAAATAAAAAAAGCGTCGAACAGTTTTTTTTTTTTAATAATTTTTCATCATAACATATGTTACCAGTGCAAAAAAAGGCTAACATATGGTATGATGCACAACTTTTTTTTTTTTTTAAACCGTTTTGATTTTTTTGGTTCAAAACACTTAAAAACATGTATTTTACATACCCTATTTTTTTCAAAAAAAAAAAAGCTCGGGAAGTAGGGTTTTCAATGGATACTTCCCCATAGTAACAGTAATAGGGATGTGGTAACCATTTCAATTTGCCTAACTCTTTAAAGCACAAATTAAGCTAATTGTATTTACATAAAACTTGTTTATACCTTCATAATCACATGGTTTACTACGTGATTTTCATGATTTTATGAAACCAAAACATAACTATTTTCTTAGAATGGTCATATGAAAATGAGTTATTTAGATAAAATAAAAGATGTTATGTTATATATTTTTTATTCAATTTAGTAATTTAGGCTTTTTTATAAATACAAATCAAGAGATAAGTTGTCTAGACATCAACCGTGAGGTCTACCCCTGTCCACTTCGTTTACCGGTTGAAAAAACCTGTATAAGCCTATAAAAGCGACTTTTAAAACAAAAATTTATATTACTGGTTGAAAAAATATATATTATAAGCTGATTAGAGATTTAAAACAAAATTGATACTACAGTATTGGGAGGGGCCGCGCGAACGCAGGCCCCCACTACCACAAATTATGACGTAGGCTCGACCACTTGGGCCGACCTTAGGCGGGCACCCCTCCTAAGTGCAATGGAGGTCACCAACCTAGGCCATGGACCTTCTTGATCATCCATTGACCCCGTCCAGGTAAGTGAGTATAACATTGGCCTGTCTTATTTTTTATACACCACCATTCTCCCTTTGCTTTCTTTCCCCAGCGATGTGGGATGCCCTCTAAAAATATTTTTTTTAACCTCAAACTAAACATTCTATTAGAAACCAACAGACAGCAATATTCAGAATCGAGAAACAGAACTGAAGCCTGGAGGAACCGAAACTCTAAGCGAAACGCAGACTTAACACCACATGGTCTTGGCAACAATACAAGAGGCGAACTTTTATCCGCAATACTGCAGCACGGACATAAGAGCGACTGAATGTCTGAAACTGAACTCCCCTTTGTAAGCTCATCCTTTGTGAGAATTCAACATAGAACAGATCGCCAAACGAACACTTTAACCTTCGGAACTACCCAACTATTCCTGAAGAAACCTGGTCCTGTTGAGTCGCGACGACATGCTGCACCAGAACAGAGAACAACTCTGAATTTTGCTGTATGCTATTTGGTTGATCACACAAAATTATAACTTTTTCAGGTATGTCTTTTTACCAACCCTATTTGGGTTGTGAAAACAAGGTTACAACTTCAGACTCCTCAACATCACGGCCGTCCATACTCTGGTTTCAATGGTTTGCTCAATTTTCTTGTTTAAATGTGTGTGTGTGCGCGCGCTTTTGCTCATTTGTTTTTCACTTGATTGTTGTTTTAGCTCAATAATCTGTATTATTGGTTCATTAGTCACCATAGTTCTTGATGGATGTCACGCCATTCACATCATCCGTTATATAATTGCAGATGGTTTAGAAACAATATTGAAAGATGAAGGATGGAGGGCATTATACAAAGGGCTTTTACCTGGACTTTTACTGGTTAGACTTGGTATCGTTATTTCTGTTCAATAATGCTATAATATACATTACCTTCTCTTGTATACCATCTTTTATGCCTTTAAATTCGACATAATGACTTTTTTTTCCGTAATCTCATGTCGTTTCATGGGTGAATGCATAAGGATGCATTCATTGATGTCATCATTTGTTAAACAAATCTATACTATATTAATAAGCATATAGGAGGGGCAAGAATGGTCATTTGCCACTTTACAAGCCTTTAAAGCATCTTGTACAAGGGATCAATGCATAAAAACTCTTAAACTTTTAAAGGATGCAAGTTATGATGCATCATGTACAAGTCTATTATGCACAGAAAAAAAACACGGGATTCATTCATTAGATTAGGGTTTCATTTCCAGATTTCACATCTAAAATAATATTCCGCCCCCTTCTCTCTCTGGCGATTCAATTACCTCGGCTGATTTCATCACGATGGCACCATATGAATGAAAATTTCTTCAGATTGATGAAGATGCTGACCTTCATTAACGGTAAGGTGGAGACAGTCCCCATGGTGTTACGTGGATTTGTAGGCGGCGAATAGGGCAAAGGTGGAGACCCAGTCACGCTCCGGTGAGCACTCAAGAGCTTCGACTGTGGCATTAGGTTTCAGATCTGTTGAATCAAGGTAAGATCTAACGACTTTCATGCTTTTTACCGTCAGCTATAACACCTTCGATTGAGGTAGCTTTGTTTTCAGTTTCACGCAATATTTTGTTTAGATCTGTGACATCTAAATATGGATCTTTCACACCAGGTATGTTTGGGTTATTTAATAATCTTCATTTTATATATGTTTTGATTGTCGAATAGATTGGAATTTGTAATGACGTTTGGAACTGTTTAGGTTGTTCTAACTTATCCGACAAGCTTCCGGTAACCCAAAACGACTTCCGACGACAATGATACAAGACATGACAACTGCTCAGGTGACGACTAGAATCAAGCATGGAAGGCAACAGAGATTCACCATTGCCATAGCTCCACCACTGGACAAAGTGGAAAATGGATATCGAGAACCGATCTACACACGTGAGACTTTGGTCCATCTATACAGTATCAATTTAGTAGCTTGTTTACCTTATGTGTTTTTAGTTTCTTTTAAGCTTTATGTTTTTATGATTTCAAGTGTTGATTGGCCGATGGTGCACTAAAATTTTGGATTTCAGTTAAAAATGTTGGTTATGTTGGCTTCAGCTTCAAGAGAACTGCCTCTTGCGGCGATTGACGGGTTGCTTTAGGTTGGAAATTAGAGGTTGCAATGACCCTACATAAGATGGTAAGTATTTTTTTAATTAGATTAAATGTTTTGATTTCAAGAGATTATTAATCAATTTAAATCAGTTTTCATGATTCCAGAATGAGTTTAGCTATTTTGAGGTTTGAGCCAAAGGAACTAAACTGTTAGGTAGATAGAAAGGATGAAGAAAAAAAAACGTTTTCTAAGAATGGATATTGATTACATACATGAAAGAGCAAATGTAACTAAGGTATGGGATTATACTTTGCACAAAGACAAGATGTAGCTTAGTTAGTTTTCATATGTTCTTATTCATATTATGTTTATATATACTAATGATAATTCTGTATATTAATATGCAGTGACCACATTACAGGTTATTATGGAATGCTTTAGGCTGTCAAAGATTAAAGGATGATAATCTTCAAGTGGGTACATCTTCATCTATCCAAGGTACAAATTGTTTATTCTATAGTTAATATCATTGGCGAAAGTACATTAGAATGAATGACCTGTTATGGGTCGTGTGTTTGAATATATGAAATAATTTGAATAAGGTCTTGAACCTTAATAAGATTAAAAATATGGAGATGGGGTTTGAATGTTAATGAATTTATATGGGGAATTATGAATTTTAGTCTCATTGGTTTAGCATATATGTAATGGAATTATGAAGCTTCATGGCACTTTAAAAAATATGTTTGTTGCTGTTTATTCTTTTCATTTGTATCTGCCCAGTGTCTGAAAATAGATCTTGTACTTAGCATTGATTTCGTATTTTGACTCTCTGTTGTTCTTCACTGTAGGTTAAAGCCACCGAAGTCTTCTTTTTTGTGACAAAACTTTTCCAGCCTAAAGATATCGAATTAAATACACGGGTCAAAATGGGTTGGCTTGGGTTGAAGACAGCTTTTAATATACAAAAAATATATTTTTTTTAGAAGCCCTTGGTAGTAATTTTAATTTATACCGTTTTTTGTTTGCAAGTTGATGACTTTCATTGTAATTTAGGTTCTTTGGTTTGGATTGGTACAACTGCATTTTTTAACGGATGTTTGGTTTGTTACAATAGTTTCATTTATGCAAGTTAGTTATTTGTTAATTCAAAAACTATATTTGTTATAATAAAACTGGAGTATTTGCGATGTTTGAGAGATCACGCCAACTAATGCCGTTGTCGTCGGATTTTGAGGGCTGTTAGGCTGACAATTGCGTTAAGGAGGAAGTTGAAGGCTTCTGTGATTTCTTTGTGCCTCGGTTTCGCGCTTGCGCCTGGTTCGGAAGCGCACTTGCTGCTAAATGAAGTTACCGTGGATGCTGGCACTACAATTGACTTGATCGGTAACTTATTTTCGGAATGGATTAGTTTTCTTTTGTTGCATTAGTTGTAAAATTGAGGAAAACTTGCCCTCTTTTAGGTGCCGGAAGCACACCTCTTCATTATGCTGCGTGTGGCGGGAGTGCACAATGTTGTCACGTATGTCTTTTGGTATATGAATATGAGTTTTTCTATGCCTCAAGAACTTTTGACTAATGTATTATTATGTGTTTTTTTTTTTTTTACTTCTTTTAGTATCTGATTAGCAGGGGAGCTAGCCTAACTGCCGAAAATGCAAAAGGGTATGATTTTAATATACCAGTTCTGTTTTTTATGGAGTTTTCTTTGTCAGAATGCCTTACTTTGGCTTGAGGAAGTCTTGATTGAACAACCACACATCGAGGAACCAACTTCTTCTCCATACTTGTGTCTTCCTCCTATGAGTGTCGTCAGGATTGCTAGGTAATGTATCTTTTAAGTTTCTTAATAGAGTCAACTTTGTATCTTGAGATCAAAAGTCAACCTAGATCTCATTTCTATTCACAATGTGTTTTTTTTGTATGTGCAGAGAGTGTGGATGGAGCGACGATTCACTTTCAATATGTGCAGATCCTTGTGCAGTTTGTTTGGAAAACAAGTGTGCCATTGCTGCAGAAGGTATAATTAATACTTAAAATTCTAATGGAAGCTGAAACCAAGTGTTTGGGTCAAATCGGGTTTCATGACTTCATCTCTAATGGGTCGATTTGATAATTAAAACAAAAGTTAGCTGAAAAAAGAAACGGGTCAACAGGTGAAACAGGTTTACTGTCGCTTACAAGTGGACTTAAAGAATAAAACGTCCTAAAATATATTACTTATGTAGTTTAGTTGTTAATAAAAGAACTTATTGAGACACTAAGTATATATAAAAAGAACTACAATTTGTTTCGACAAATGTTTTTTTGGGTCAATGCATCCGGTTTTGATCTGTTAGTCAACCAACGGGCTGTCCATTTTGCCAGCTCTAATTGAATAGCGTCTCTTTTCTCGGGAGTGAATCTTGACCTTATTTAACTATGGTAACAGGTTGTTTTCATGAATTCTGCACTCGTTGTGCGTTATACCTTTGTTCCACAAGCATCGCCTCAAATGCCTCCCAAGGGCCGCCAGGATCAATCCCTTGCCCTCTTTGCCGCCAAGGGATAGTCTCATTCAAGAAGCTTCCAGGCACCAGAGCAGTACTTGGGATGTCACGAACAAGTTTACCGCTATCATTTTTCACATGTACATCCTCAACCGAAGATGCAGATAACATCGCACTTGATACAACTCCCTTATGCAAGCCTGAATTCCCATCTCCACTTAGATCCTTGAGTTGCCAAAAGTTTCCATCAATGAAACTGAGTTCAAGTCTTTGCATGGGAGCTTCAGACACGAGCCCGTCCGTTGACGGTGGTCGGTATTCGAGATCAAGTTTCCGCAGGTCGAATTCACATTCGGATAGTAGAAGATCATGGTTATGTTCATTGAATCAATCACTAGAAACTGGCTAATAATGAAACTGAGAAATAAGTTAAAAAGAAAAGATAAGAAATATGAATATAAAAATATATCTTTTATAAATCTTAGATTTGAATGATGGGTTTGATCTTTTGGTTTGGTTTTTTGAGAAAAAAAAAAACTAAAAATATCAAATTATCAGATTTTTGTTTGATTTAAATTAATGTTTCGTTATTGGTGAATTTAAAATTGAAATTCACTTATTTTGTTATTGCTGTTACCAATTACAAATATATTTTGTATCATCAATTTTAATATGTAATTAAATGTTTATGAGATGTTATTTTGGTTTTATGTTATTTTAATTCTAAGCATGTTGATTGTAGACCTTGATACTATCTATGGTCACTAGGCCTGTCCAAAAAGCTCGTGGCTTGGAGCTCGCTTGAAGCTCGCTTGGATTTAGCTCGAAAAAAGCTCGCTCGATATAGCTCGGTTTGAAACTGAGCCGAGCCGGCTCGGATCGGTTAGAAAGTGAGCCTAGCTCGGCTCGGTTTGTAACGAGCCGAGCTGGCTCGGTTTGGCTCGAATAATTCTAATTTTTAATATATCTATACTATATTAATAAGCATATACCTATAGACATTAAAATGATTGTTACAATCAATAAAAGTGAAACTTTACGTAAAAAAAATTGTGATGCCTTTTCTTAAAAAAAACAGTGTGCGCATGAATTGGTTCACGAACCCAAACCAAACTGAACTGAACCGAAACCGGACTCCGAAACCGTTCTTTCAAATCGGCGAAATCGGGGCTCAACCGAAACCGGTTCGAACAAGAACCGGTTCGGTTCCTAGAAAAAAACCAATCTGTGCACATCTATAAAGTTCTCGGGTTGGGATGTCTTATGTGGAATATTTTCAACTAACCTAACTTCCATTTTCACTTTCACTTTCCGAAGCCACTAACAGAAATTTATGGTGCGCGTAATTAGCAGTATTGCATTGCTTTTATCATGTGGAAAAACTTATGGATATAGTTCTTTTCAGGTTGATTACATATGAGTCATTCCAACCTCTCTTAATGTGGATCTTATAAGGGTCCCTACGATTTCTTCTCCTCGGCAATCTCTTTAGATTTGGCACTTTCAACATATTGAGTAGGACTATTAGTATAATAATAGTTACTAATGAGTCAAACTGCTACTTCCATTTCTTTACTGGCATGTAGGTCAAATTGCATATGGTGTATGGAACGTAGCATGCTATCATGTCTCCTTGTAGCCTTTAAAAAATTACCCCACTGCGAAGCACATGTGATTACACATACAAACATACACCTTACGTATTGATTCTTTTAATCGTTTTAAGGTTTGAATTACGTTTCCACCCTGTATTGTTGACTCCGCCGCAACGCGCGGGTTCCCTGCTAGTATATATATATATATATATATATATAGGGGAAGGTTTAAATAAAAACCCACTCAAATTGTAAAAACCTTGTAAACCTTCTCATAGCCATTGATCAAAGTAGATCAATGGTGGAGATTTGAGGATAATATTATATTGAGAAAAAGGACAATAAAGTAAGAGAGAGGGTATAATAAGGGTATATGTGTAAATTGACTTCCTTTTCTCTCTCCATCAATCATTAATGTCTTTCTCTCTCCATCAATCATTAATCTTCTCTCTCCTTATTCTCTCTCCAACTTTTCTCTACAAATCAGATTCATATTTCTTTAAAAAAAATACTAATTTGTTAATTTTTTTATTAAAGCAGATTTTTTTTCGTTTTACTGCACCAGTACTGTTACATACGTAACAAAAGTTGCCAGTATTGTTACATACATAATAAGAATTGATATGGTAAGCAGCCTGGTAAGAACTAACAACATATTTAATTATTTATAAAAAAACATTACAAATCAACATTAAAAAAACATAAGAAACTGTTTCCATATAGCTCTAATTATTTAAAATCAACAATAAACGTATCAAACATTTCATACAAAAAATAATTATTTTAAACAATGATCAACTTCCTCTTTAACACGGCGGGTATCTTCAATCTTCATAATCAACTTCGTCTTTAACACAAAAACATCTTCTCACCTACGAAAAAAATCAATTCATCAATATACATATTCAAAAATGTTTAGCGTACGCTATAGACGTGTTGTTGCATGTTTTAACATATGAAAGGCGATCATCTGTAGTAAAATGCAAAATCCATATGATGTTACTTTTAAAAATTCATATTAATAATAATAACATATAAACAAATGTTAGTTAATTCTAAAGTTACGTGTTAACGTACGCTATAGACGTGATGTTGCATTTGTTAACATATGAAAACCGATCATCTGTAGTAAAATGCAAAATCCATATGATGTTACTTTTAAAAATTCATATTAATAATAATAACATATAAAAAATGTTAGTTAATTCTAAAGTTACGTGTTAACGTACGCTACAGACGTGTTGTTGCATGTGTTAACATATGAAAACCGATCATCTGTAGTAAAATGCAAAATCCATATGATGTTACTTTTAAAAATTCATATTAATAATAATAACATATAAAAAAATGTTAGTTAATTCTAAAGTTACCTGTTAACGTACGCTACAGACGTGTTGTTGCATGTGTTAACATATGAAAACCGATCATCTGTAGTAAAATGCAAAATCCATATGATGTTACTTTTAAAAATTCATATTAATAATAACAACATATAAAAAAATGTTAGCTAATTCTAAAGTTACGTGTTAACGTACGTTATCCACGTCTTTAACACGACGGGTACCTTCAATCTTCCTAATCAACTTCGTCTTTATCACAAAACATCTTTTCACCTACGAAAAATATCAATTCATTAATTACATATTCGAAAATGTTTAGTGTAATTTACAGACGTGTTGTTGCATGTGTTAACATATGAAAACCGGTCATCTATAGTAAAATACAAAATCCATTTGGTTTTACTTTTAAAAATCCATATTAATAATAATAACATATGAAAAAAAGGTTAGTTAATTCAAAAGTTACGTGTTAACGTACGTTATCCACGTTTTTAACACGGCGGGTACCTTCAATCTTCATAATCAACTTCGTCTTTAACACAAAAAACATATTTTCACCTACGAAAAAATTCAATTCATCAATTTACATATTCGAAAAAATGTTTAGCGTACGTTACAGACGTGTTGTTGAATGTGTTAACATCTGAAAACCGGTCATCTGTAGAAAAAAATACAAAATCCATATGATTCTACTTGTAAAAATTCACTACTTTTTTATTAAAAAATCATATTAACAAGCAAAAGAAAATGTATACGGTGAGAAATTACGTGTGCCAACAACGATGCAAGTAGTAAAGCGGCAAAACGCAAGTGTACCACACGCACCCAAAGAAACAAACCACCATTACGTATAACCAAGTAAACAAAATGAACAACCTGACTATGCACAAAAACCACAACAACAGTGCACAACACCCCTGTGCACAAACCACATACAAATCAATACTATAATAAAAGTTTGTAAATAAAGGTATCACCAAAATTCCACCGCTGAATCAATTTCATAAAGTGGCTTTGTTTATACTATGATAATTTTTTACATATGATGTTTGTAGCTCGTATGAGGAGCCATATGTGTTGGTGTTCGTTAAATTATATAAGCTCATATGATGATGTGACTTTGTTTAATCACTAACTTTTATTAATTTCCATTATATGAATATTATACATACAGTATATATTATTAATCCAACAAAAAAAAAGTAGTAACTAATATAACATGAACGAACGGTCAGATTTACACTACCCGTTCTAATTTCACGAACACCAACACTCCATCCTATATTGCTCTGTCAGTTCCAGTGGTTTTGATGATGCTTCCAAAAATTCTGTTTTTCGAGTTTGGTTTATCAAACACCCAACAACAAAAGATGAAAAATCAAAAAAAAAAAAAAAAACAAGCAAAGAAAGTAAATGGTTATTAATAGATCTATAGTTACCAGCATTTTTATAATAAAACCGGCACCATCATCGTCTCCGACGAGAACCACCACCACCAGACCACCGCTTTCCGTCCTATCCATTACCAAGATCGACCTCCTTATCTTCATTTGATCGTAAAAACATATCAGATCTGGTTTTTTTTTTTAAATAATATGAGAGATAGAGAGAAGGGATGAGAGATAGAGATGATAGAAATCAGATCTGGTTTTTTTTGAAATAATAAGAGAGATAGAGAGAAGGGATGAGAGAGAGATGAAGAATTTATATCTGTACCTTGGGTTTTGAAAAGAGAAGAGTGATTAAATGACTGAAATACCCTTGGTGTAATAAAAAATGATTTGGTCAACACAGATGATGTGGAACAATGAGAGCCACATAAAGGGTTTGTGGGAGTTTCTTCATTTTGGAAGGTTTCTTCTCTATACTTAGCCTATATATATATATATATATATATATATATATAGGGGAAGGATAATTTGGAAACCCTTCCCACTTAAGAAAACCATGAAAACCCTCATCTTGACCCTTCATTTAGTATGATCTATGGTTCTTATTTTTTCAGATTTTATATTAATAAGTAAGATGTTACTTTAGTCTTTAAAGGGCAAAATGGTCCTCTTATCCTTTAAGTGTTCTCTCTCTTCTCTCTTATCTCATTTCTCTCTCCTCTCTCATTTCTTAAAAGTTGTGCATCATGTCTTGTTATTTTATTAACATTCAAAAGTCAAATTTGAATTACAAATGAAATTAAAAATACACATTCTGAGATTTTGAGTAACACATGTTTTTTTTTATTCTCATTGTCATTTTTCTTACAAAAATCTTACAATGTTATATAACAAATTATTACCTAAGAACAGAAACTTATGTTTTTACGATTTACACATGTTTTCACAACTTATTTCACAAATAACATATAACAATTATAACCTAAGAACAAAAACTTATGTTTTTACGATTCATCTCACTAAAAACATATAATAAATTTTGGAATAGATGTTTTCACTAATTATCTCACAAAAAACATATAATAAAATCACAACCCTGTAACAAAAACAAATGTTTTCGTGACTTATTTAACTAAAAAACATATAATAAAATCATACCCAATAACAAAAACAGATGTCTTCAGAAACAAGATAACTAAAAAACTTATAATAAATTATAGCCTAAAAACAAAAACTTATGTTTTCACAAACTTATCTCACTAAAAAAAAAAATCAAATTATGAATCCAAACAACAAAAAACATAGGTTGTACCTTTGATATACAAAAAAAAAACATATAAAAAGAATGAAGAACAAGAAAATAATGAAGAGCAAAAAAACATATAAAAATACAGATATGGTTTTTCAAAACACAAAATGATCATTTTTACAAACATAAACCGTTATCACAAAAGGACAAGAAAAAAATTTAACTATAGAAAAAAAAAAGCAAGTCCATATCTTAATATACCAATGGAAAAAAGGTCTTCTGTGTAGAAATTTAACATATAGATCTAGAAATCCCACTAAATAAGTAGCAATAAATGAGACATGAACATAAAAATAAAAAAAATAAAAATGCATCTTGATTTCAAACAAGAGTGAGTTTCAGGTTACAGATCCATCGCTTCGAGTGCTTCAGATGACGTTTGAACAACCATCACCAATACCGAGTCAGTGTCAACGACTAACGACCACCACCATGCGGTGGTGGTTACCCAGATCTGGAAGTACAAACTTGCTATCTCTCGTGATTTGTTTTCATCTTAAAAAGCCCTCTATCGATTTACCATATTCAGAAGGTAAGCCTGGTTAGATTTATGTATAGGTCTTGGAGGAGAATGGTGGGTGGAAGAGAACGATGGTCGACAGGTAAGAAGAAGGAGGTGTGTAGAAGTTTTGTAAATATAGAGATATAATTATTCCATCACCACCATTAAGTGTTGTCCTTTAGAATGAGAGAGAGAAGGATACTGAAAAGTTGGGAAGTTTGTTTATAAATGGTGTTTCATGGAGAAGTGTGATGGAGAAATATGAGTGAGAGAGAGTGTTTTGTATCTTGGTGGGTATATATGAGAGAGGTTATCTTCATCAAGAAAAGGATAAATTGTGTCAGGAGGTAGAGAGAGGGCATGGAAAGATGAGATATAACTTACCCAAACTACCCTTGAATTAAAATGGAGAAGACATGACGTGGAGCAATGAGGTCCTTTAGATGGGGTTTTTAGAGTTTTCACAAGTGAAGTGGGTTTCCTATTTATAATTACCCTATATATATATATATATATAGGGCAATTCTAAAATGAAAACCACTCTCACTTATGAAAACCTTAGAAACCCCATCTTTGTGGCCATAATGCTTCCACATCCACATTCTTGTATTTGTGCATAAGGGTATTATAGTAATTGTCTCTCTTACACAATCTTCCATATCTATGGCAATATTGATCTTGACCCATACCATCTCTCTTCCTTTTTTATTTTTACCTCCACACAATATACACATCAGAATACCATTTTCAACCTTTATCTTTACACACACATAAATCTTCATATCTCACTTTCTTTTCACTAGATCACATACACATAAATCTCTCTAAACTACATGCAACTAGATCACCATCATCGAACCACCAACATCGAACATCCTAACGTCCACCATCACCATTTTAGCTGTGAGAATCTAGATCTTGGTTCGTTTTCTGGTGGGGTTTCTTGAAGGTCGTGCACGGCAACAGATATGGAACCAGTGCACGTCGGTGATGTTTTGCTGATGGGGTTTCTTGAAGGTCGTGAAATCACAATATTTTGCTGATGTTTGTTGTTATTAGTAGATTCGGTGTTCGATTAAGGTAGAGATGGGATTTGGTGTTTTGGTGTTTAGGATCTAGATCTCAGGTTTTTTTTTTTTTTTGTAAATTATGGTTCATTTTTTTTTTCATCTAAACACACATGTTTTTTTGTTGTTTGGATTGATAATTTATTTATATGTTTTTTTGTGAAATAAGATGGTCACATTGGTCACCCTCTTGTTGCTAAAACACATGATCTAGATCTGGGTTTCATCTTTGGGACAAAAAGTTCAGGCGAGTTAGCCGATTTGTTGAAGCGCTTGCAAATCGTTTGAAGTTGGAAACTTAGTCATAGGTTTTTAAGATGTAAATTATTGAAGTTTTATGGGTGAGTTATTCATGGGTTTTTCCTATTATTTTGCCACACATATTCTTCATAATTATTAAAGCAAACTGTTTATAGTTGTTGAATAAGATATGTTGAACATGAGTTTAAAAGCCCATATGCTACTAAGTTCAAGTCAATGTAAACATTCGTTGTATTCATGGTATCATGATATTATACAAATAAAGCTAGTGGCTATCATCAAATCACACACAATTCCTTTTTCTTATCCTATTATTTAAATTACATAATTGTTTTTAAATTTTGCAATCACTTTTTCCTTTAGTTGTTACGTATTTTTTTTATTCTCTTTGTGTTTTTGTTGGTTTATGAGCGAATTGTCCAGATCACTTTTGTTTTATTTTTTCCTATTTTATATTTTAGGAACATTTGTTTTTCATTAAAAAACATTTGTTTTTTTGTTGTTTATGGTATAATTTATCATATGTTTTTTGTTGGTTGGTTATAATTTATTATATGTTACATCTGTTTTGTCTGCTTTATATGTTTTTTATAATTTGTTTATCAAAGAACATATGTTTTTCTTACCGATCATTTAACATTTTGGAAAAACACTTTTGTTTCTTTTTAAAGTCAAAATATTTTATTATATTCTAGACAAGAAAGATGTTTATTAATGGGAGAGGATAAGCTCCTCTTTTTGTCAGTATAAAGCATACAAAAGCATATGTAAGTGAGAGAAAAAAATGGTTGGACAAAACTACCCTTTCTTCACTAAATAATTATCTTTTCTTTTGATCAAAATCAATAAGAGATCACAGCCATAGATTTATGAAAATGGATGGTTAGGATGTGGGTTTCATAGGTTTTCTTAAGTGGGGAGGGTTTTCAAATTATCCCTCCCCTATATATATATATATATATATATATATAGGCCAATTCTAAATAGGAAACCACTTTGAGTTAATGAAACCTTTGAAACCCCATTGTGTGGACATAGCTCAGCCACGTCTACAATATTAAGATTTGGCTAAAGGGTAATATAGTCAATGAACACATCTTAGGTTCTGTACACTTATCTGACCAACAAACCTTTTGCAACTCCTTTTTGGATTGTTCTTTTGATGTAGACACATATGCCACCAAACGATTGTACTTTCTCCTTTTCACACCCAACCATATATACCACCATATCATATCCTTCTACTTAACAATCACCCAAACATAAAAACAAAAACGTGAAAACATTTTCGAAAAACCCCTGTTTCCTCCTACTATTTTATTGGGTCTCTTTTTTTTTGGTGGATGAACAAATGTGATTGTGCTAAGGAAAAAAAAAACGTTTTTAGTAGGACGTATGTCTCATTAATTTGCGCTATACAAAGATATTTTCTCACTTATCGTTTTTCTTTTTGTTTGTTAATTAGCAACCGATTTTTAAAACATGGACGTGTGTCTAAAACAAATATTTTTCGTCGTCAAAAAAAATGTTACAAACCTGTCTTGATTTGTTGCTCGGTTGTGGGTGACTTCAACACTATCCCTGGCCTTTTGGACATTTTTTTCTTGTGACTATGTTTCTATATGGGATAAAGTTTCTTTTTGTTTTTGTGTTGATGAAAAAAAATAATCCACACAATTTATAGTAGTAAGAGGTTGCATTAACTGTCTTTTTTTTGTTAGGTGGGGGGTAAACATAAGTGTGATAATTGAAAAACAGGGTTGCTATTTGTTTTTTGTGACGTTTTGGGGCCTTTGGGGTCTTTCAACATAAAAGCCCTAGTATTAGTATCACATGGCCTACTATGATACATTTTTTTTAATGAATATATTTTCACAAAGGGTGTAAGGTTTGTGTATGGGAAGGGAGTTTGACCTAAAAAGTAGATGTGTTGTCCAATCATGCTTTTTGTGATGGTATGAAATGTTCTTTTTTTTTTTTTTCAAAACATGTCTTATTTGTCTGTATCAAAAAGGTTATAACAACATGTACTATAAAATTAATACATGTCTTATCATTTGGTATGCATTGTGAAAAGTTTATGTTCCCTAGGATGTTTATGTAGAAAGTAACATCATAAAGAAATAATCATGTCGTGTAACTAAGTTTGCTAGAAACTAAACTTTCTAGCTTGTCAAAGGTTACATTACCTGGCATAGTTACCTTTTGGTGGATTTTGTGTTTTCCGAAAACATATGTTTCCCCTTTTTTACATGCCCTTGTTTGCTTTTAATTATCCTCGTTTCTAAACACTTTTTTACATACCTTTTGGTGGATTTGGTACCACTTTTACAAAATCAAAGCAACTATTTCTTTATGATCCATTATTTTTGTACATTTTTTGTGTTGTTCTCTATAATCCATTATTTTTGTTTTGTATTTGTAGTTTTATAAACCATTTTTTTGTTCTATATACGAGATGTACTTCAAATGTTATTCAAAGTTGCTAGATTTGTATTTTCATTTCAGATAAGTATAATAAAATCGAACTGCCATAGTCCTTTTTCTAGTTATAAATTGGTGAAAGGCTTATACAATCACATTAAACTTGCAACGTTTATCAAACGGCTACTTAATAACGACATATAGTTCTAAATAGGTGACGGACGGTACCTACTCCCAAAAGAACAAAACATAAATAGGTTTACCATATTGTTACGACACAAAAGACGACTACGCATAAAACATCTGTAAAACACCAACCCAACAAAAAAATAACATAAACCACACCATACATACTAGTGAATCCCTACCGCCTTCTTCAGCTCGTCTTTCATCAAGTTTGCCTCAGACAACAGCATACGCGCCACCATTTTTTTCCTCAACGCTGCTAGCTGGTTTTTTTTCATCGCCCCTATGGGTGTAAACCCACACTCGAACGGCCTACCCGACCCCATGTACATCTCCATATGACGCATTAAAAACACGCCACAATCACCACTCGCTGTTTTCCCTTTTGATTTGTTTCTTAATAATGGGGTCCACATCACTCTTCACTGGGTTCTTCTTCTTTTTTTTTACGATGTTTCTGAACAATGTCCTTGCTACTTTGATCGGATGAATTGACAAAAACTGTATTTAAAAAAAAAAATTACCAAACTGGTATATGTTACATCTGATAAAAAAACATAATCAAACAGCATATGAAATATAGTGTATAAACATGTGCCAATAACCTATGTCAGTTCACTAATGAGGCTAACTTTTACATCTGTTTACTTAAGGAACATATGTACATTTGTATATTTTACATCTATTTTAAACCACACATCATGTACAAAATAACCTATGCTAATTAAGGAACAACAAAATAAACATGTGTACATTTTGTATAGGCCTCCATTTGGTATATTACATCTGTTTAATCAAAAACCATGCAGAAAGAACCTACGTTTGTTCACTTCTTAGAGTTAGTTTACATCTGTTAATGAACGAACAAATAAAACAAACATTTGTACATTCGTATATTTACATCTGTTTATTCAAACTACATGACAAAAAAATACAGCATATAAACATTTGTACAACATATAAAACACTTGCATATTTTATATTTTAGAGGTTGGTTTACATCTGTTTTGTACACATGTTTATTTTGTATTTTTACATCTGTTCATCCAAGACCATTTTTATAAAATAACCTATGCTAACATGTCTTCTAGTTTCATGCAAGTCTATTTTTTTTCCCAAGGTGCCAAACGTTATGCCTTTTTCTCTAGAAAATGTACATTAAGAAAATGGAAACAAAGAACAAACGCAAACAACATTTTTTTTCAGTTAGTTTCATGCAAAAAGGAGGGAACCATGGACCACATTAACCCCAATGACATGTATTAATATTCTAAAAAAACAAAAGAACGGTGTACTTTTTAAGATATTGTACCTAAAGCCTTTTTCGCTTTGTCATGTTTTTCGTCAACGTAATCGCTTAAAGAGCTATCTTCCTCAGATTCTTTATGATCCACCTTATGTTTTGCCAACAGTAAGCGTGGGCTTCTCCGCGAGTCAAATTCTGAAAATACACATAGGTTAGCAAAAAAACAGATGTAAACATTTGGTGTTCAAGGAAAACAAGGTTACCATTTTGATCCTCTTCCAAATCATCTTTGTTGGAGCGTTTTTTTCCCCCGACTTTAGGCGTCGACTTCATATTAGCACTACACAAAAAATCGAAAAATCTTAGTTAAAAAAACATGATGTCCAAATATCATATACACATCATACAACCACCTAGCACATTAAAAAAATTATTACCTACCCTCTATTAGTTGATATACATTAGTAAATGCAAACCATTTTTAATGGCAAACTCATCACTTCTAAATACTCTTGTACCTTCCAGAAAATATTACAATCCCCTTAACCCAGCCTATCCCTCTATTAGTTAATATTACAATCCCCTTAACCCAGCCTAGCACATTAAAAAATTTATTACCTACCCTCTATAAGTTAATATTACAATCCCCTTAACCCAGCCTATCCCCTGCAACATCTTGAACCTTTTGTACCTTCCAGAAAATAATGACCAAACTACCCGTGCCCAGGTTCCTGGTCTTGCTCCCCCACAGATACATACAGCAGCCTTTAACCCTTGATAAACTGCCTTTAACCCTTGAACCCAAACCTTAATAAATTCTACAGCCTCATGACCCATCCCAGAAACTTATGTTTTTTTTTGTCCTTCAAAAACTTGTGTTTTTCCACACCCCCCCTGTCAAAAAAGATACATATGTTTCTTTGTCCTTCAAAAACATATGTTTCTTTGTCCTTCAAAAACTTATGTTTTCCCGGGATTTTTTTTGAAGTGAAACGGTTTGAACAAAGCTTTTCTTTTAAAACCGTCAAAATACCAAAGTAAAAATACCTAAGTCTAAAAACCGTCTAAAAAAACAAGCAATTACCACAACAGAAAAATGTAAAAATACCTAAGTCTAAAAAGAAATTTGTTAAGGAGATAGTTCTTTTTAAATCCGTCGTTAAACAACAAGCAATTACCCCCAAAAAACCTAAATAAACCCTAAACTATAACGAAGAGCAACACACACCCACCCCCTGTTTTGTTAGATCTAAAATTAACCATAAATACTTAAAGAAACACATGGTTTTAAACACTAAACAAAATCGGAAAACCCTAGAACACCGAACACAAACAGGTTTTGGTAAAGGAAGAGGACCTTGCCTGTGTACTTGTCAATCGTCGGTGTGTTTGTGTCAATCGTCGGATGTTTGCCTCTGTATGTTTAATCGCCTGTGACCCACCCTGTTTGTCTCGATCGTCGGTGTGTGTGTGTCAATCGCCGGATGTTTGGTAAAGTGGAGACTTTTGTGTTATTTATTAGTGAAAAAACAGGTTTTTAAAAAAAAAAACAAGTAACCGAACAAATGTAGTAGTCGAGAAATGTTTTTTTTTTTTATATAGTGAACATAGAGAAAACCGTTTTGTGCTTTTGTCGTACGTTTTTGTTGTGATGGTAATTCAAATGGGAAATGAAAGAGAAAAAGAAAAGGAACTTGTGATACGATGGCTGGTACATGTCAGTTACCAAAACAGATGAAAGAGAAGACTATAGGGGAGAATGGACCATACTACCCTTTTGCACATTTAACCAACAATGATCTTATTAAAAGAAATATGAAAAAACCACAGCCATAGATCATTGGGAATGAATGGCTGAGATCAAGGTTTTCAAGGTTTTCTAAAGTGAGGAGGGTTTCCAAAATATCCTTCCCGTATATATATATATATATATATATATCTGCTTGTGCTGTATCTCCTGGAGGTCTCTCATGGTGCCGTTCAATTTACAGCATATGAGGAGCTTCTTCTAAACTGGCTTAAATTTAGGTCATACATGCGATTCCGCTTGGCTTAAATTTATAATTATTTCCAATCCAAAATTGAGAGTATATCTAACTTGTGTTTGTTTCTCCTATGTTACATTAGCAACTATATCAGGTCATCCGTGCTCGACTACAGGTAAAGCAAACGCTTAAATCTTTGTGTTTTGTACTTTATTATTCAGACGTCCGCATTTAAGTTTTGATCCTTTTGAAGTGTAGCAACGACCCGATATCCATGGAGTTTCAAGATACACAGATAGTGGGCACGCCTTGGAGAAAACAGCTCGGTGAGTCAAGTTAAAGACGAAACTTTTCTTCTTATGCTTGCTTGTTAGAGGGTATAAAAGGTTTTTACGGCGGTTTTACTGCAAACCTGCTCAAAACTCTTCCTGCAGCTTCCATTACTTTCATTGTCTATGAAAATGTTCTCAATTTGCTCAAACTGACAAAGACGAGGGACTGATTTTTCATTTTTATTATATTTTTGTACCATGTTTTGGTACAATTCAACATATAAGCTTTCAGGTGTATATGTATGAACATGTAACCATAATATATTTACTGCATTTTTTCAATATCTGATAAGCAGTTATGATTATCATTTTGCTTAAGTATACAAAATCTAACACAATCTAGAATGATAGGGATATGAATTGAGTAAAGATCACTTTAAGGATACTTGTTAAGATGATAGGTAAAACCCGTCTAGCTCAAGAATCGAACCCAGGATCCCCTAGGTCTTCTATCATTGCCTTATCCTCTCCCTAACTTGGTTTTTTTTAACCTTTAACACAGAATATGAATTGAGTAAAGATCACTTAAGGATACTTGTAACTAAAATTTTACTTTACATAAGGTAAATGCCATAGATCATTGGCCTTACTAAGTTGTCCACTAATCAACAATTTATCATACTTCACTTGCCACATTATGGTGTTGAATACATAGTAGACTAAAAAACGCATAAGCACTAGTATGTTATATTTATCGGATAAAGTAGAAAAGTGCATAACACCCAGATGTATCCTTGTTAAAGCAACATGTACCGCCGTTTATGTGGTGTTTTAACATTTAAAACTGACTATATATTGAACATCCATGTCTCTCTCTCTCTCTATAGAGAGAGAGAGAGAGAGAGAGATTTCGGATAAACGGACAGAAGATTTGGGTTAAAAAAAAACCCATTTTTATCATGGGTCTTTGTCTCCTTGGTCACCTTTCTAGGTTTTAAAATGAACAACTTTACAGAAGAACCATCTTTTATTATAATCATTATAAAACAGTTTACAGTGCTATGTTTTCCATGAACTAGAATGTGCTCCATGGAAGCTTGCAGATGGTTGGTTGTGATTTCAGATGTACATCCTGCACATTGCTAAAGATCAGTAAGGAGACTTTGTCATACGCTTCAATGGAACTACTCGACCAATTGTCGAGTATCTAAATACCCTTAGGTACAGCACAAAATAAATTATACTCTTAGCGGATTCAAATCAATACAACATATAATTGGTGACACCGCCCCCATCAAATAAGAAAACAGTAACACGAAAGCTTCGAAAAAAACAGAAAAATGTCTAACCTCGATTAGGATACCAGTGATGATGGGATGACTTTGTAAGGATTCAGTATTCCATTAGGGTCCAACAATTTCTTGATTGAAGCCATAAGTTGTACCTATACAAGTGAAACTTTGTTTTTTTCAAACCGATCACTTGTGATATTATTATTCGTAAAGATGGGCCTTAACAATTTTTCATGGATCATAGTGTTGGGCATCATTAGTTTATTTTGGGCTCCAGCAAAATAAAATTGCAGCAGTTTAATTGAGCTTACAATTAGGGAGGTATTGTACATGTACATTTGTTTGGCCAGCTTCTCAACTTACAATGTAGAGTTGAAGTTTATTTGGCTTACAAATGCGGGTCGTCTCACTATTTATTTCAAGTTAAACGTCGCTACCAACGTCTAGCTTGAGGGAGGATGTTAAAAGAGTATAGAATGCACAATATGGTTAGTTGATGTGTTAGTTAAATTGGTTGATACAACTAACAAGTAACAACTCAACCATTTAACTGTAACCAACTATCATTAATTAATTATCTTTTATACTCTCTCAAAAAAAAATATATATATATATATATAAAAAATAGACTTACAGTTTCGGAAGACTTGCTGTAGTAGATTTTTTCAGCTTTCATGAGACCTAGCCCGTGTTCAGCACTAATACTCCCACGGTGTCGGGATGTCCATTCATAGACAAAAGGTTCGATTTGTGACAAAATCTGCATTTAATTTATAAATTTTAAAAAAACAGGGATGTCGACTTTTATTTTTGAGATGCAGGAACATGGATCTTACAGCATCATCGTACTGTGGAGCTGACACGTTTAAATGGAGGTTGCCGTCTCCAAGGTGACCATATCCCACTACATTTGCAGCAGTACCTATTTATTTATTTATTTAAAAAAAAATTAAGTTAGGATGTAATATCAGATTGGGATAACTTTTTGGCATAAATATAACAGATAAAATCATTATGGTTACCAAGACGTGTGCGAATTTCCTCTACAAGATCATACATCTTTTCAACAGGTAATGATAGATCATACTTGTATACAGCTCCAGCTTTCATTAATGCTTCTGGAATACCCTGAAAACAAGTACATAATAATTAGCATATTAATAGTGATTATACAAAATATAAGCACTGATTGGGTTGCAAACCTCACGAATATGCCAAAACGATGATGCTTGACTAAAATCCTGTGCAAGGGCACCATCAGACACTAGACCACTTTCCATAGCGTGAAGAAGAAACGCCTCAAGCGTCGCCCTTAAAATGTGAGTTCAAGTCTCTTTAGATATGTTATTTATAACTTATAAGTTTGTTGACCGTTGAGATTAAAATAAATATAATTTTATAGCAGTAAATTACTTGTCATTAGATTCATTGCTGCCTGTTGTCTCAATGAGAACATAGAAGTTATAAATTGAGGACGGCAATGGATTCCGGACACCGTCTAGATGGTGAAGAACCTGTAAAACAGAAATAATAATAATAATAATAATTAAAGAAATGTACTTGGGTAATAATTATGACCCCAATGATTTACCAGATTCATTGCTTGGGAATCAAGAAACTCAAATGCAGATAATATTTCACCAAGCCTTCTTTTAGCTTGAAATAGAAGTTTCTGACGACAAACATAAGAAAATTATTAGATGTATGCTTCCGAGATGCGTAAATATTTCAGTGTTAACACGCATATTATATCAGGAAAAATTAATATTTTACCTGGCAACTGATATAATCTTGACAAGCAAGGAAAGCTATATTAACTGAAGACAACTTTGGAGGTGTGAGTATTGAAACCTTGGTTATGATACCCAAAGACCCTTCACTTCCTGTAAATAGAAATATATTTTTACACTATAATTATGATTATTATATAAATTACAAGGTTGCAAAAGTCGCTAGGCGCTAGGCGGGCGGTGAGGTCCAGCCTAGGGACTAGGTGGAATTAGGCGTTTTAGTATTTTTATACGTATTTTATATATATACACACAAATTTAGGTGTTTTTTGAAAATATGTTAAGATATATACACATAATACTTAGAAATACTTAGATATATACACATAATACTAAAAAATACTTAGAAATTTAATAAAAAAAAAATCACCGCCTAGGTCCGCCTAATGGCCAAAACGCCTAGATTTCCGACTAGGGCCTAATTCCGATTTTTACCTCCGCCTAGCGCCTAGGCGCCGCCTAGGCCGATTTTTGCAACATTGATAAATTATATAGTATTTAAGTTCGGTCACACCTATAAACAAATGCTTCAAATCATAGCCAGTGTTATCTTTTCTCAAAGTCCCGAGCATATCAATCACACTACCATTCGCCAAAACAGCCTCAAGCCCTGAAACATAAACATGTGAATAAGTATGTCTATTTTCTGTAATGTTTAAAATGTAAATGAGAAAAAGCATACCAAGAACAGTTCCGTGAAGAGATCCATAACGTACTAGGCGTAACCCTCCAGCATTAGTAGAAATGTTTCCACCAATTTGGCAGCTTCCCTTTGCACCTAAGTCTAATGGCATAATAAAGCTGAAACAAGAAACAGATTAGAATGTCACTCAATGCTTCATAAGCAGGTTCACCAGTTCAACCGCCAGTCATCAACAACCGGCCGGTTAGGGGTCTGGTTCCAGGTCTGGTCTGTTTTTAAACAGCATTGTTCGGAAGGATAATCATTAGAGGTATTTTCATACTGCAAAATTTTATTACCCCTTTTTGTCTAGGAAAGAAATGAGATTTTCCAGTATACATCCTGCTTCACATACCAGTACACCGCTGACCTGCAAAGAAATTACATGAGGAAATCAACAGCCGAAAAAATCACATAAAACATATAACTAAATAAAGCTTCAGATTAATAATATGAGAACTGAGAAGACTGACCTCCTACCTGGTCAAAGGAAATAATGTTATTCATGCGCCGAGTACTGATAATGACCTGCGAATAAGTCACAAAGTTAAAAAAAAAAAACAAATGAATTTAAAAGTAACAAAAAGATCACAGGCCTGTGTTACCTCATCAAACACGGGTACACTTCCTCCAACAAGACCTGTGTTTCCACCTTGAGGAACAACTGCCAAACGTCTGGAATTGCAATACTCAAGAATTTGAGACAGCTGCATATCAAACACATGAACTGCAATCATTATACGCAAATACAGACTAACCAAAACGTCCACGATCGACAAAACAAAGAAGATATGAACCTCAGTGGTGTTCTCAGGCTGGAGCATGAGCTTACTTGACCCTTTGTATTTATGCATCCAATCTGTGTTTGCAGTCTCTAACTCTTCATGGTCTTGAATAACTTTTTTCGCCCCTAATATCTTTTCAAAGTAAATCAAATCATCATTATTGATGGTTGAAAAATTAGGATTTCTCTGAACTACGGCGGATGCCACTGATCCAAACTTTCTGTGATGGATTGCAGATATATTCTGCATGCGAATTAAGGAAGACTTCTGAAGATCCCATCTAGAACTTGCGAGAAACCGCTTTAGAGGTACAGAAGCGTAATGACGAGTAAAACCTGCAACAACACATGCAACAAGCATGGCTAAATCTAACAACACAAACAAGTCATAAAACAGTTCCATCACAAAGCAAAAGCTAATATCAATGTGTTATGGACTAAAACTATTGTAGGTATGAGACTTGTACCACATCGGTTGTATGAGCAACAAATGTGAGGTTTATAGTCCAAATGAGTTTTCTCACCCACTAGACTAGATGATTAGCCTTTTGGGATGAGCAATGTTTTCAGAACCGGACTAGACGTCGAAACCGGTCCACTTGCCCAACCGGATGGTGTCATAAATTAACAAGGTAAATTTTGAAGATATATAACCAAATCCGGTTCAACCGGCCAGTTTCCTAGTTCTTGTTTCGCTGCACACCCGGTCAAATACCGAGCCGGACGGCTTAGGTCCCGGTTCCCAGTCCAACCGGCCGGTCCGGGTTTCAAAACACTGGGGATGAGCTCTCTTGTTTGAGTTGTAACAATGGTATCAAAGTCAAACTCGGAGTGGTGACCTGGAGGGAACCAGACGTGACCAACGAAGACGTTGGCCCTTAAGGAAGATCGATACTTCGATAGTTATTGACCGAAACCATTGCAATGTACGGAACTTGTCCCCGATCGATTCTATAGGCAAAAATGTTTGCCCCGTTGCAATGTAATTCTTGTTGGTTTTAATGAAAAGTGTTTTAATCAAAAAACTGAATCAATGCAAACAAATAAGCAACTGCAATTATAAAATCCACAAAGCAAAGCAAAGCAAATTTAAACATAGGAACAATTTCTTATTAATATTTGAGATGGAAGTTAATTATTAAGTCAAATTAAAGAAAATGAAGAATAGGTACCTGAAGTAGAAGATAATGGGTTAAGTTGAGTGAAATTAGGGATTAATAAGCGTTGATGAATAATTTTTTTAGATGAATGCTTTGTTTGGTTAAGTAGTCGATACGCAATAGCAGCAGCAAGCTTATGGTTCTCCATTTTTGGTTGATTGATTGTTTGTGTGTTGTTTGTTTTAATGGTGGGTTTAATGGAATTATTGCTCAACACTTCAATAGATAAAAGACGATGGATGTTTGCAGGTGATTTACAAGTGGGATTTTATTTTTGTCATCTTTTAAAGATGATAATAACGATGAATTCGAATTTTATAGTGACAAGACAAACTCACAAAACAAAACACATCTAGATAAAGATAAAATGAAAGTTGCGTGTCGCTGAATGGAAAAAGCTTTTATCTTTTAGATTATTTGTTACGGGGTCAAAGCGTTCTTGATTACTCGTCTCAGGTACCTGGTACCCTTATCTAATTGGTAACACGTTGTTGATCACTCAGGTAGGGGTCAGGATCGGAGGTTAATGGTGCGGTGCCCTTTTACGTTTTTTGTTCAGTAGTGTAAATTAACAAGTTTTCGTCTGAAAATTTTATATTCATTGAGTCTGCCCCATGTTTTAAAGGTCTCGGTCCCACGAAAAAAAAATTCAAGCTTTGACTCTCGTAGGGGTGGTCGGTTGCCCATGCAACCATCTCGGGTTGTAGCAGTCGAGCACCAATACTGTTGGCAATGGTAATGTATCCCTTAGGGCAAATTTTTTAATCATTTTCTCCGTCAATTTTCAATTAATAAATACCCAACCATTCAACATTGAAGAAACAATAGTCTAACCTTCGATTAGAGATAGGGATGGCAACGGGTCAGGTATAGGTCGTGTTTGGCTAATACCATACCTATACCCGGTTATAAAAACTCATTCCATACCCGTCCCATTACCCGTCGGGTATTTATCGGGTATTACCGGTTGGGTATAGAGCCTACCCGCGGATATCGGGTATATCTGTTGGTATTTGATGTATATAAATATATAATTTCTTTTATAGTGTTATGTTTTAAAAAATCTGTAATATATGAAATTGTGATAAGTAACATATATATCATCATCACCATAATAATATTTGAAACATTTAAAATGTAAATATATATTATAGTATGAATTTTGAAAACTATTTTTATATTTCATAGCATATAAAAATATAAATAATAATGTTATTAGAATATATATTTTAGACGAAAAGTTTATTTTTCAAACAATGAATCTATTAGAATGAAACATTACTAAAAAATAGTTAAGAAAAGATATATATATATATAAAACTTAAAAGTCTTCGGGAATCGGGTATATGTTTCGGGTAGATGTGTATTTAGTTTCGGGTAATCGGGTCGGGTATCACCTAATACCACACCCATACCATACCCACGAAATATTTTCTTTTCAATAACAAACCCGTCCCATACCCGTCGGGTATCGGGTATACCCATCCCAAATGCTTTGGGTTTTGGGTATACCCGTCGGGCTCGAGTTTTTTTGCCATACCTAATTAGAGAAGCTAAACCACGTCACTACAAGCTTAATCCTTCGCTAGACGAACGACATGATGGGTGATGTGAGTAAGAGACCAGAAATAAACTTTAACACCCCAAAACCATTCGTTCGCCTAACTATGCCATTAGGCGTGATTAGCAAAATATTAACACGAGACTTAGAGGATAAGAATATGGGTTATATTCTAATATGGAAATAACCTAGTTAATAATATTATGTTTATAAACTAATAAAAGGTGTTTGAAACTAACTTATGAGTTAGTTTTTATACGAAAATGACAGTGGGAAAACTTGTGAGGGACTAAATATGTTAAGTGGGCAAACTTGACATTGTATTAGATAGAAAAAAAAGGGGAACGACATATACAGGAGTATATGTCGCCACCCACATCAACACACACACACTTCACCTCTAAACTCACTAATCAAGGGCTAATCAAGGCAAAATCAAGTGTTAATCAAGTGCATGTGTTGAAATCAAGTCATCTACAGCCACTTGAACATCTAGGTAACAATTTCATTCATAAAATTGATGTATTCTTCATGCTTAAGCATGATGAGAAACATAGGGTTGCATAAAAACGTGATTGATTAATGAATAAGGATGACCCTTGTGTTTAGGGACCCTTTTTATGTTTATAAACACTACTTAGATGATTCAATTGCAACCATGTAGAGATCTTGATGATTCTTGAACACACATATGAAGTGGGTTTTCACTAGTTACAAACCTCACATAAAGACTTGAAATTATGTGTTAATAATGATGAAATGTATAGGTGGTATGTGTAATGCTACCTTTATGTTGAAAATGAATGTGGTGATATGGAGGTTTCCATACAATATGCTAACTGAGAAAATAGGTGGTTAAAAGATGATGCACACCAAGTGTTTGTATAAATGTCTAATTGAATTATAGACAAGTATTGTATGTTAAGATCTCACCAATTTTGATGATTGAGTGAGAAGTGGGATTGTGCACTAAACTTGATATATATTGTGTTAAAAAAAGGGGATAGTTCATGATTATGATTATTGCCTTATGAGTAGTGCGTATGAACATGAAAAAGGGTAGTTTGACTTCTAGAAAACCCAAACATAAGTATAATGAATTGGGTGTGTGAAAACTCATGATACAAGTTAGTTAATTGATATAATGACTAACTTGAATTAATCTTGAGTATAGTGAGGTGATCTTGTCAAGCTAGGTGGAGGCTTGGAACAAACTAGCTCAAATGAGCTAAGCAGGTCATGGAATGCATACATGAGGACAAGGTAAGTGACTTATCTTAAATAAGCCTCTTAGAAACTAGAAGATCTTGTAAACACTCTTGAATCATGAATTCTTATATCGATTGTAAAGAATGGGTGTTTACCCACGAAATGAATATGGAATATGGGTTACTAGCTTGTAATGGGCTAGAATCTCTTAAATAAATAAAATTGATAAGTCCGGTTGGACGCCTAACTAGATAATGGAAAAAAAAATCTTTGTAAATGGGTCTTACAAGTGGTATCAGAGCCATTGGTTTCAGGGATCCAAGTGTCGGGAAGGATATTTGGACTCAAACTGTGCGCTCAAAGTGTTGAAGGGTGTTCGGTTCGGGGCTTGATCGAGGAATCCGCTAAGTAATATCAGTAATAACAATCCGGGTTTGATCGGAGATTGTTATAAGTAAGCAATGGTGATATCTTGTAGATGCACTCTATCTCAAAAGTTTGGTAAATAAATGGTTGGGTGGCATGAAACCTATCCAAAGATTTATTCGGGCAACAAAATTCTTGCGTAACAAGAATTCTAACAATGTTACCGTAATGATGCATACTAATACCGACATGTCGTGTTACTAAGCAATTGGAATTGTAACTGTGACAGGTATGAGAACATCTTAATTCGATCAAGATGGGATCGAATGATTCACCCAACGAAGTGGTGGAGGGTTCGGGAGCACGGCCGATAGCATGCTCGCTAAGGACCAAGTCAAGTAACTACTTGAGCTAATGGATCGGTAACGAAAGGGAACACGGGGGAAAGTATCAATCAGGTACATGCTCGAAACCATGTCATGCTTATTAGTGTGCAACTTTCACTCGATGAATGATAGTTGCATACAACAACATAAAACTTGGGAAAATTAGACGGGAATACACATTCAGAGTACAAATTCCCAAGTGAAACTAAGTTGAAAATGTGCATTATTCACAATAGTGAAGAACCAATGCACAAAGGCAAATCTAATTAATGTTTAAAAAGTAAGGAATACCAGAGTCGTGTAGTGGTCACATCAATGAATATGATCACATAAAGTTTCATGAAACGAAAACACATTGTTGGTTTAAAATGAGTAAAGGTAAAACCAAATATCCAATAGATATCAATAAAAGGTTTTACCAAATAAAATAGGGGGCACAAGCATGAGCTGAAAATTTGCTTGCATAGGGTGTGATGCCTTAATTATAATAAGTCCGTGTGTACCATATGCGAATTACTTACCCTGGCCAGGTAAGTGTTAAACATATGATACCATGGGTTTCTTATGATTAATATATA